>OX439037.1:52158140-52771918 GCA_949317995.1 Acholoe squamosa | reverse complement strand
GGGGTGGAGGATCGAACCAGACAATTGGACTTTGAGGCTTCTGAATTGAGAGCTCGGGCTTGGGCTCCTAGTACTTGGCGGACAAAAGCCTCACAGTGGAAACGCTACATAACTTTCAGTTTTTTTAGTCCTCACCCCAGCTTTGCCCTCTACTCCTAAACACTTGTGTCGTTATATAGTGGACCTGTCCAAAAATTTGAAGTATTCAACAATTCAGAACTATGTTAGCGGAGTGATTTCTCTTAATGCTTATTTTGGCTATGATGCCAAGTATATCCGCTCAGACTTCTCCTTTATCATGACTATGGCAGGGATCCGGCGTGTATTAGGTGATCCCGAGCCAGTTCGCCCTTCCTTTACACTGAAGGATATTCTAAGTATGTTTGCCTTTGTGGACATGTCTAAACTAGAGGATAGGGTCTTGTGGACCTGTCTCGCCTTAAGTTTCCGAGGACTACTGCGCAAATGTAATATCGTTCCCGATAGCACTGCGGCTACTGGTGTGCATTACCTGAAGTGGGGCGCTGTGTCTTTCACTGATTGGGGCCTGGAAATAGCGGTCTCAAGTTCAAAGACAATACAACATGGTCAAAGGGTACATAAAGTACCTATTACTTTGGCTCCAGGTTCCCCATTGTGCGCGGCTAGTTTGATAAAACGACATATGTCTGAATTCCCTAGCAAGGACCCGGAGGCCCCAGTGTTTGTATTACCAAGGAACAATGTCCTCACACCTGTGATTTATCCAATTCTGTTGGGTTTCCTAAAAAGGCTCTTGAAATCTGCTTCTTTACCTAGTGAACGAACTGGCTTGCATTCATTCCGCAGAGCTGGAGCTCTTTATATGTACAATCTTGGTCTGACAATCGAAGATATCAGACAAGCTGGAGATTGGGCCAGTATGGCCGCTCTTCTATATCTAACCAAACCTTACAGCTCCCGTATTGACACTGATTATGTTGTTTCCAATTGCTTGTCAAAAAACTTTACCATTTAATTCTTACTTAGAGTTTGCCGGTGTTCAGTTTCACAGGTCCAAGTCCAGATACTCAGTTACTTGTTCCTATTCTCCTCGTAAGGATTAATGTTAAGCATCAATAGTTGATGCGAGTATTGATCACTAGAGTGAGCCCTAGTCCCCACACCTGTACAGGTAGACTCCCAGGTGTGCTGACCTAGTTAGTGCTTCCCCTGCACGCTGCAGGCCTGCTGCTAGCTCTATGTTGCTCACACATTTTTCTTTCATTTATTTCTTTCTATGTTTTCTGTTAATAAATAGGCCGGTGTTCAGTTTCACAGGTCCAAGTCCAGATACTCAGTTACTTGTTCCTATTCTCCTCGTAAGGATTAATTACGAGTGTATTCTATAAAGAATGAATCCCAAAGTACTACAGAGAAGGGAGTATCTATATTTGATGACACAATGTCCAATCAATATTTCTCATGGGCTATTATTTTAATATTCATAACCAATCCAATTGGATCTAATGGGTCCAAGTTCACCTTAAGACGACCAGCAACACTTTTCTTTTCACCAGGGTTGGACACCTTGGTTTTCCATGAGTTATTGATGAATAAAAAAAATGTAATTAGACTTTTTCTATTGAATCAGACTCATGACTCACTGAGTATTAAGAAGATAGATATTTCGGGCATTACACATGAAACTGTGTCTAAGTCGATCTGAGATATTTGTCATCCTGAAACCCCAAGAGTATATTTTTAAGAGAGTATGGGACACTGTAGAAAATGATGTTTTTCATCAAGGGCCGTAAGTCAAACGAGCATATAGAACTCAATTATTATAACAAACCTGTGAAATGGAGAATATTATTCATTATATGGACATTGATACAACATATGTACTGTAATACCAAATGTCAGTGTGATTTGCTATGATATTCTATGAAGATTGGTGACAAATGGAAGGAATGACGGTACCATTTCCAAATTATGTCTCTATTATGTCATTGATCTGTGATCACATTTTCATGCATCTGGTATTTGTAACTGGGTTTTATTAGACCCGAGGTTCGACCTCGGGTCTACTTCTACTGTACAGGTTTTTGCCGAAGGTTTTTGTGGAAAGGGGTAATGTGCACCATAAATCGACCATTGTGATTTGCTTTGGAGTGAGTGACAAATTTGCAATGGTATTGTGTACATGTTGATGTTAAATTGACCATTGCAAAGTACTATGGATTAACTAGGAAATCGCATTGGTATATTATGCATGTTACTATGGAAAAAATTGTAAATCGCATAGGCATTGTATAGTGTTGGTTGATTTATGGTAGGTCTACCCATAGTCAGCAGCAGAACATTACATCAGTGGTAGACTAATCCCTTGCCAAACTGTGGATGCCTTCCCCCTACTACTAGTACCTACCCACTTGGCAGAAAAACGGGTTTTTTTACGTAAAAAAAAAAACGTTTTATTTTGGTTCCTAAGTTTGCAAAATGTTTTTTTTTTCAACGTCAAAATAACGTTTTTACATGTACTAAAAAAAACCCGTTATTTTGACCTTTTTATAAAACGTTTTTATATCAGGTTAAAAAAACGCTTTTTTAATGTAAAAGAAACGTAAATAAAAAACGTTTTTATTTGGTTGAAAATTGGTTGAAAAAGCAAAGGTTTTTATTTGGTTCAAAATTGATTGAAAAAACGTTTTTTCAACGTCAAAATCGCGGTTTTTTTTTAAACGTTTTTTATCCAAACCAAATAAAAACGTTTGCAAACTTTAAAAACAAGTTTTTTGCCAAGTGGGCCCACTTGGCAGAAAAACGTTTTTTTGACTTCAAAAAAACGTGTTATTTTGGTTCCTAAGTTTGCAAAACGTTTTTTTAAAACGTCAAAATAACGTTTTTACATGTACTCATAAAAACATTTTTATATCAGGTTAAAAAAAAACGTTTTTTTAACGTAAAAGAAACATAAATAAAAAACGTTTTTATTTGGTTGAAAAAGCAAACGTTTCTATTTGGTTGAAAATTGATTGAAAAACATTTAAAACGTTTTTTCAACGTCAAAATAACGTTTTTTTTAAAACGTTGTTTAACCCAACCAAATAAAAACGTTTGCAAACGTTACAAACACGTTTTTTGCCAAGTGGGTGTCCTCTCTCCCCCGGGGCGTCCCCCTCCCCAATCCTACTTGGCAGCTTCAGATCCCGCTGGATTCCCGCACCACCGCCCGTTCCGGTGGCCCCACCGGAATTACCACCATACCCGCCCCTGAATGCTCCGGGCCGCCCCTCCAGCACGCCAAGGCCTGGTGACTGCAAAGCATGACGGCCTTCCTGGTACCTGGTCCCTCTTCTTCCTCTGCGGACCTGTCCCCCCAGGTTCTCTTCCTCCACTTATGTTTAAGCCCGGCTACCAGATGTCGTCTGCCTCGTCGGTTCCGTTGGATACGGCGGTACCAGCCGCTGGGTCACCGTCTCTCCTCCTTCTAAAACTGACTTCCTCATCCACTATCTCAATTACCTCTCCCTTCCTCCCTCCTCAGAGGGTCTCCCCTAACTGGTCCATCCCTTCCCTGTCGCTCATAACCATTCTGGTTACACGGGTTCGTTAGTAGGAAAACAACACCGCTGTCACCAATGTAATAACCAGGAATCAGCAGAACGACAGAATAAAGGTTGATAACTGATGACTTCTTGTGTTTATTACTGTCCTGGCCTTATTACTAACATTTGTCTTCAAATCGCATCACTTGTGCAGAATACTCGCTTAGATAGCTTATAATTGAGACGCCCGCCCTCCTTAACCACACTTGCTGCCAGCCACCGGACACCGGAAACCAGCTACATGTCAGCCACCAATGAGTCTCTGATTATATCTGACTCTAAACCACAGGACCTGCTATTTTATAGTCTGGAGACCCGGATGTGACGTCACGTGACACTGACGTCACCACCCGTGCTCCCCCTGGTGGCCTGAACACGCATCTATCGTCCTGATCTGGTGGCTGCCACCGAGCCGCCGACAATGAACTATCCATGTTCATTACAGTATCAAGCATAAAGCTACCAAACCACTTTTGGCCTAAGATTAATCTATATCAATTTCAAAATCGGGCAGGGGTGTGAGTGTTATCCCCCATTCCCCACAACAAATACTGTATACATTCTCAACCATAGCTCAGGTTGCTAGATCTATGTTTTCATATCTTCATGGTATGTGTTAAGGGAGTGGCTGTTAATTAACCACGGTGAGTCACTATGATTCCAGGCCTATAAGGCGCACCCCCAACTTCGTGCCTTATATGCAGGGTATTACAGGAGAGTGAGTGAGTAACAGATGTTTAACGCCATTTTGACAGCTAAGGTCATATTCACAGCGAGAACGACATTACACAATTTCACAGAGGAATGTGTCAGTGCCCGCGCATATGTGCACCACACACATCCCGAGGGGATAGGAAAGAGGAGAAATCGACCCTTTTAAGTGGGCTAGGGATGTCAGGGTATTATTAGCTGCATACCTCATATAAGCCGCACCCCCGACTCTTGGAGAAGCTTAGAGCCTTGAAAATGCTACGTAAGACAATTGACCTGAGAAGGCATGAAAATTGGTAGTTTAGTACTATTTTATAGTGTAAATTACCCTCATATAAGCAGCACCCCAACTGTGGGGCAGTCCTATATAATTTGTATTTGGATTCTGGTACTAGCCGTGGCTTATACGAGAGAATTTATGTAGCTGTTCTAGTAGATTAACTTGCAATTTTTACTTGTTTCCATATGCTGTCAATCTGTATTTGATAAAGAGGAATGTTTTTTTTTCTGTCATTTTCTGTCCAAGAATCTTCCTTCATGAGTTTTGGATAAAATCCTGTAAAGTCTTATGACAAGAGTGTTGGGAGTTTTAAGGGAGGTAAGGAGACTGTCCACATCTAATTTCTTCTTGCTTGGTCAAATCACATCTCAGGTCAATTGTCTTACGTAGTATTTCAATTAAAGAACAGGTAAAAGATATTGTATACGTTAATTTTGAAATCATCAAATAAACCTTACTACTTAAGTATCGTACTGTGTGTCAGATCTGTTTCAAGTGAATTTATTGACACATCAAACATCATAACACTCCTCTAAACTTGTCCCAATATGTATCACCTTTGCTTGATTTTGGTTGGTTGTGTGCGAGTCGTGCAAGTCTGGGTCTACGCTCTGTCTGTGATAAGTGACATGTTAGATAATGAATTTTCTGCCACATAGGGAATGGGCATGCGAGTCAGGAATGGGCATGCGAGTCAGATTTAATACGAAAATCCCTGGGTTTGTTTGTTTGTTTAGTTTTACGTCCGGGGGCCATCGAGGAACTCAGACATTCAAGACCTGGGTGTCAATATACATCTGTGTTCGGGCACAGAGGGCAGGAATAGAAAAAACTGTTCTTGCATTAGTTTTTCCAGAAAGAAATCCATTGGATCACACACAAAAATAAATATTGAAAAATTGTGTTGCGTTATGTGCGTATATCTATAACACAAAAATAACCCAAAGACTCTACTCACCTTTTTGAGCTTTTCTTTATTGACACTAATCCTCTTGAACTCATAGACACCATGGTGCAATCATTTACTGATCTCCTTAGCATTAGAATTGTGTCTGAAATCACATGGTTTTATGTTTCCTTGGTTATACAATTCAATTCCTAAACTGTAACTTTACAATGTACAGAGGCCTATATACAAACAGTAAACACATAGCCTACTTGACTTAGAATCAAATCAAAATAGTTTGGATGCTCGATGGCTGATACACATCACATATGTATCACACATAGCCTTTTTTAGATTCTGTCTATATCATTAAAATCTTGGTTTTCACATTGCGATGGTAGAATCACATCATGATCATCTCTTTTCCTGTAAAGGGGGAAGAAAATGAAAAACATGTAATGTTGTTTTAGAACATTCTGAATCCCCTATGACAAGGTATCTGTTATTTCTACGTGGTGGGCCTAATTTGTTGTGCTGAAAACACTGTGGAGCTAGGATGTGCATATGGTATCTTTTTTGTAGGGGGGTGGAAATTTCACCTCAAAGGGGTAAAATTTCTTCTGTAAAAACTCGAACACCATAGACACTGTCACTTGACTTGTGCATTGACAGTACAAAAAGTACAGCACAGTATTGGGTCAAATCGGCTATCACTTTGCTGACTAAAATACCCCCCCCCCTTCACTGTAAAATAACACACTTTCCCCAAGGTTAGTGCACCCCCCTACCCCCAAAAAAATATTTTCTTTTGAACTAAAAGGGCTAGAAACTTGCTTCAAAAAAGTATTTGCTCCTCTCATTGAGACATACCCGTTAGTACACAAATTGAGTAGTGTGGGCGATATTAGGGCAGTTTTTGTTCTCAGCGTTTGATTATTTTCAAAATGACAGCAAGCATCTTAATTTTGTGAGGGATACAGACCCCCCCAACTTTAAATCATTGTAGGAACTCCCAACAAAGCTCAAATTGATCAGAAAATCTTGCTGATTCCAAATTTGGAGTGTATGAGTGGCCTATGGTATTGATATGTAAGAAGGCTCCATATCTGGTAGTATTCAAGAAATATGACATTTTCTCCTGCTGCAATTCACACACTTCTATAGTGGCCACCATATTGGATTTCGAGTGGGGACCCGGATGTCACTTCCGGTTCGCGAAGAAAACAAATCGATTGATCATTATTATGGCCTCTTTTTGCATTGAAATAAAATCATTTCAGTATCATTTTATTATTCAATAAAAATGTATGACTGCGCCATCTTGACTTTAAGAAAATACAAAAATAACAACTGGATTGTGGCTAGCTCTCTCTGCACATGCGCAATGTCATAGTTACGCGAAACACTTCCGGTTTGCGAAGGATTCGAAGAAATATACCATTATATTTTTATTTTGATCGATTAAAGGTTGTTCCAGTGTTAATCTATGCATACAAATACAGGTAATTACTTAATCCTTTTGTCTAACATAAGTTATGATGTGTTTTATATACAAATGATTGCATTTCCCAATTTGGACATTGTTTATCATTGCCATATCGATCCCTCCAGGATACCAAGATGGCAGCACACGAAATTTGGCGTCTTCAAATTCAACATTCAACTTTGGAGGCTTAGAGCGCTTTAAATATTGCAGCTACAACAAAACAAATTAGATGGGGACAAATTACCTTATCTTGGCTATGTGCACATAACCTCAAATTATATTTTTGAAATTTTGTTCTTCCTGAAAAATGAATTTTCCCAAATGATGCACATTCTACAAACTCGACCCATCACCTTTTTTTAGTGTCAACACATTTTCACTCATAAAATTTTTATTGATTTCCTATCACACACAGAGATAGATCTATCAAAGGGCATTTGTATGGTATCCATTAGATTTATTTCCAATAAGGGAAAGTTTTTTTTTACTTTGAAATTTTTGAAAATTTCCGAACCCCCCAACTGCAAAAGCTATGGATGTACATTTTTCTATTTTTCTAACATGGTGTCATGGCGTTCTCAGGGACGCTCGCCATGATGACTCTCTCCGTGCGTCCTTCCACTACCCTAGTTTTCTCGTTAACGAACCTGCACGGCTCATCCGCGTCTTCCTCCGGCCAAAGCAACCTCTCCTGCATGAGGTCTACTGTAGCCCGTGTCTGCCTCAGGAAGTCTGCCCCTAGTAAGGCTGGCGTCGAGATATCGGCAATCACAAAAGTAGCCACCCGCGTCTGGGAGCCACAGCGTAGTTCCGTGACAACCCTTCCCTCAACCTGCAGGGGCTTACCATCCGCCGTGTGGTAGGAGGATGTGGTAGGCTGTACTTCCCCTGGCGATCCTTCCTGCTTCCACCAGGCCGTGGACAGCAGGTTACTTGTGGCCCCCGTGTCTACCACCAAACTTATGTTCCGGCCCCACAGCTGCCCTTCCACTTTTAATCCGTTTCCTTTCGTTTCCTTTCTGCCCAGCCATTCCCTCTCCCTCTCAGGAGCAGGGGTCCCGTCCAGACTGGAGAGGGGGACCCACCACTGAATGCTCCGGGCCGCCCCTCCAGCACCCCAAGGCCTGGTGACTGCAAAGCATGACGGCCTTCCCGGTACCTGGTCGCCTCTTCTTCCTCTGCGGACCTGTCGCCTGGCCCTTTCCCCCCAGGTTCTCTTCCTCCACTTATGCTTAAGCCCGGCCACCAGATGTCGTGCTGGTCCGTCGGTGTCAGGATAATGTGACCGACCGGGTGATGTGTCTACAGTTTGCGACATGTTACCTGCGTGAGGCAGCACGATAAAGAGGGGCCTTGAGCCACGAGTGGTATTTCACCGCTACGAGCCGTGTCCCACTGCTACAAGCAGACTCATAAATATATGCACGCGCGCACACACACCCACCCACTCATATGCGCAAACCCGAGGTAGGCCCGCAGCCTACCATTACTATTGAATAGTTTAAAATTCTTGAATGTCTGAGTTCCTCGATGGCCCCCGGACGTAAAACTAAACAAACAAACAAACAAACAAACAAACAAACCAGATGTCGTCTGCCTTGGCGGTTCCTTTGGATACGGCGGTACCAGCCGCCGGGTCACCGTCTTGCCTCCTTCTAAAACTGACTTCCTCATCCACTATCTCAATTACCTCTCCCTTCCTCCCTCCTCCAAGGGTCTCCCCGAACTGGTCCATCCCTTCCCTGTCGCTCATAGCCATTCTGGTTACGCGAGTTCGTTAGTAAGAAAACAACACTGCTGTCACCAATGTAATAACCAGGAATCAGCAGAACGACAGAATAAAGGTTGATAACTGATGACTTCTTGTGTTTATTACTGTCCTGGCCTTATTACTAACATTTGTCTTCAAATCGCATCACTTGTGCAGAATACTCGCTTAGATAGCTTATAATTGAGACGCCCGCCCTCCTTAACCACACTTACTGCCAGCCACCGGACACCGGAAACCAGATACGTGTCAGCCACCAATGAGTCTCTGATTACGTCTGACTCTAAACCACCGGACCTGCTATTTTATAGTCTGGAGACCCGGATGTGACGTCACGTGACACTGAAGTCACCACCCGTGCTCCCCCTGGTGGCCTGAACACGCAACTATCGTCCCGATCTGGTGGCTGCCACCAAGCCGCCGACAATGAACTATCCATGTTCATTACAGTATCAAGCATAAAGCTACCAAACCACTTTTGGCTTAAGATTAATCTATATCAATTTCAAAATCGGGCAGGGGTGTGAGTGTTATCCCCCATTCCCCACAACAAATACGGTATAGATTCTCAACCATAGCTCGGGTTGCTAGATCTATGTTTTCATATCTTCATAGTGTACTAGGTATGTGTTAAGGGAGTGGCTGTTAATTAACACGGTGAGTCACTATGATTCCAGGCCTATAAGGCGCACCCCCAACTTTGTGCCTTATATGCAGGGTATTACAGGAGAGTGAGTGAGTAATAGATGTTTAACGCCATTTTGACAGCTACGGTCATATTCACGGCGAGAACGACATTACACAATTTCACAGGAATGTGTCAGTGCCCACGCATATGTGCACCACACACATCCCGAGGGGATAGGAAAGAGGAGAAATTGACCCTTTTAAGTGGGCTAGGGAAGCCAGGGTGTTACAGGAAGTCCACTTTTCCAACCTGGGTCACCCCCCATCATGAGGTTTGGATAAGCGCCTGTTTTAATGCATATTTGTATTGTCCATATAATTTTAGGATTCTGATGGGAATATGTTGAAAATCTTACCACTTTTAGCCTATCCCCGCTATCCACCTTAAAACAGAATAAAACTCAATGTTGTCAAAATGTCAGTAAAGACCTTGCTGCATTGAGGCGAGTATATATGTCAAACAGCTCCCACAATGGGGATATTTCTGCCATGGGCGACCAGGGATATAGCACTTTTTAGCTATAAGCTGTTTTTTAGAATTTATTTTCAACCAATGTGTTGGCGTAAAGCAAATCTATAGATATGCTGTATTTTTGCTTAAATTTCATTCATACTCGATTTACATACTACTAGTAGTACTGTAAATTCTCTCGTATTAGCTACATACCTCATATAAGCCGCACCCCTGACTCTTGGAGAAGCTTAGAGACTTGAAAATGCTACGCAAGACAATTGACCTGAGACGGCTTGAAAATTGGTAGTTTAGTACTATTTTATAGTGTAAATTACCCTCATATAAGCTGCACCCCAACTGTGGGGCAGTCCTATGAGCCTAATTTGTATTTGGATTCTGGTACTAGCCGTGGCTTGTACGAGAGATTTGACGTAGCTGTTCTAGTAGATCAACTTGCAATTTTTACTTGTTTCCATATGCTGCCAATCTGTATTTGATAAAGAGGAATGGTTTTTTTTCTGTCATTTTCTGTCCAAGAATCTTCCTTCATGAGTTTTGGATAAAATCCTGTAAAGTCTTATGACAAGAGTGTTGGGAGTTTTATGAGAGGTAAGGAGACTGTCCACATCTAATTTCCTCTTGCTTGGTCAAATCACATCTCAGGTCAATTGTCTTACGTAGCATTTTAATTAAAGTACAGGTAAAAGATATTGTATACTTTAATTTTGAAATCATCAAATAAACCTTACTACTTAAGTATTGTACTGTGTGTCAGATCTGTTTCAAGTGAATTTATTGACACATCAAACATCATAACGCTCCTCTAAACTTGTCCCAGTATGCATCACCTTTGCTCGATTTTGGTTGGTTGTTTGCGAGTCGTGCAAGTCTGGGTCTACGCTCTGTCTGTGATCAGTGACATGTCAGATAATGAATTTTCTGCCACATAGGGAATGGGCATGCGAGTCAGGAATTGGCATGCGAGTCAGATTTAATACGAAAATCCCTGGGTGTCAATATACTTGTACTTAGTTAAAATGCTACATCTGTGTTCGGGCACAGAGGGCAGGAATAGAAAAAACTGTTCTTGCATCAGTTTTTCCAGAAAGAAATCCATTAGATCACACACAAAAATAAATATTGAAAAAATTGTGATGCGTTATGTGCGTATATCTATAACACAAAAATAACCCAAAGACTCTACTCGCCTTTTTAAGCTTTTCTTTATTGACACCAATCCTCTTGAACTCATAGACACTATGGTGCAATCATTTACTGATCTCCTTAGCATTAGAATTGTGTCTGACATCACATGGTTTTATGTTTCCTTGGTTATACAATTCAATTCCTAAACTCTAACTTTACAATGTACAGAGGCCTATATACAAACAGTAAACACATAGCCTACTTGACTTAGAATCAAATCAAAATAGTTTGGATGCTCGATGGCTGATACACATCACATATATATCACAGTTAGCCTTTTTTAGATTCCGTCTACATCATTAAAATCTTGGTTTTCACATTGCGATGGTAGAATCACATCATGATCATCTCTTTTCCTGTAAAGGGGGAAGAAAATGAAAAACATGTAATGGTGTTTTAGAACATTCTGAATCCCCTATGACAAGGTATCTGTTATTTCTACGTGGTGGGCCTAATTTGTTGTGCTGAAAACACTGTGGAGCTAGGATGTGCATATGGTATCTTTTTTTTTGTAGGGGGGTGGAAATTTCACCTCAAAGGGGTAAAATTTCTTCTGTAAAAACTCGAACTCCATAGACACTGTCACTTGACTTGTGCATTGACAGTACAAAAAGTACAGCACAGTATTGGGTCAAATCGGCTGTCACTTTGCTGACTAAAATACCCCCACTTCACTGAAAAAAAAATCACACTTTCCCCAAGGTTAGTGCACCCCCCTACCCCCAAAAAATATTATCTTTTGAACTAAAAGGGCTAGAAACTTGCTTCAAAAAAGCATTTGCTCCTCTCATTGAGACATAACCGTTAGTACACAAATTGAGTAGTGTGGGCAATATAAGGGCAATTTTTTTTCTCAGCGTTTGATTATTTTCAAAATGACAGCAAGCATCTTAATTTTGTGAGGGAGACAGACCCCCCAACTTAAAATCATCGTAGGAACTCCCAACAAAGCTCAAATTGATCAGAAAATCTTGCTGATTCCAAATTTGGAGTGTATGAGTGGCCTACTGCATTTATTTATATATCACGCTTCGCCGTGAGCGATAATAGGGTATTTTGAGAGAATCTCGATCTATTCTCACTCAAATTTGTTGTATTCTCACTTACCATACTCAATCGGGTGAATTATCATAATCTCTAATCCTAAAACATGTTAGTTTGATATGTAAGAAGGCTCCATATCTGATAGTATTCAAGAAATATGACATTTTCTCCTGTTGCAATTCACACACTTCTATAGTGGCCACCATATTGGATTTCGAGTGGGGACCCGGATGTCACTTCAATTGATCATTATTATGGCCTCTTTCTGCATTGAAATAATATCATTTCAGTATCATTTTATTATTCAATAAAAATGTATGACTTTGCCATCTTGACTTTTAAGAAAATACGAAAATAACAACTGGATTGTGGCTAGCTCTCTCTGCACATGCGCAATGTCATAGTTACGCGAAACACTTCCGGTTCGCGAAGGATTCGAATAAATATACCGTTATATCTTTATTTTGATCGATTAAAGGTTGTTCCAGTGTTAATCTATGCATACAAATACAGGTAATTACTTAATCCTTTTGTCTACCATAAGTTATGATGTGTTTTATATACAAATGATTGCATTTCCTGATTTGGACATTGTTTATCATTGCCATATTGATCCCTCCAGGATACCAAGATGGTGGCACACGAAATTTGGCGTCTTCAAATTCAACATTCAACTTCGGAGGCTTAGAGCGCTTTAAATATTGCAGCTACAACAAAACAAATTAGATGGGGACAAATTACCTTATCTTGGCTATGTGCACATAACCTCAAATTATATTTTTGAAATTTTGTTCTTCCTGAAAAATGAATTTTCCCAAATGATGCACATTCTTCAAACTCGACCCATCACCTTCTTTTTTAGTGTCAAAACACATTTTCACTCATAAATTTTTTATTATTGGTCACATTGATTTCCTATCACACACAGAGATAGATCTATCAAAGGGCATTTGTATGGTATCCATTCGATTTATTTCCAATAAGGGAAAGTTTTTTTTTACGAAATTTCCGAACCCCCCAACTGCAAAAGCTATGGATGTACGTTTTTCTATTTTTCTAACATGGTATTTCTGTCGTGCCATGCACATCCTAGCTAACAACCAATAGAGGAACATCGGGACCTGTATACCGTACTTGTTATTTGGGTGAGGGGTTTATTGCTTCCTGTAGTTGATACACATGCTCAATCAGTGCTCAGTCTGAAAACTATTTGATGGAATTAAAGAGAGAAATCACCTACCAAAAGTTCTCTTGGCCCAATCAAATTTATTGTACTGAGTTACTATGATATTATAATGAATCAGATATATCTCAGGCGGTTATGATTACTCATGAAAGTACCCCTATTTTTAGTCCTTAGGCACACTGGCCTGTGGTTGGTGTATGTAAATTAAGAGGATAAAACATAAGAAATGTTACCTCCTATCGTTTTCCGTGGCCTGATGATACCTTGACCCGCTGGTGGTCGGTTGGACACCCATTTGACTCCTGTGTTGCGGCTACCTTGTGGCGCATTCTTTCCCCGGTTGTCATACTCATGTGCTGTGAGAATGGTGGCTTGGACGGGCAGGTAGAGGTGGTCTGTCTCTGTGATTACCTCTACATTGTGTGACATCTTACCAATCCCACATTCACCAGTTACACCAACAGCAATGGCGTAAATCTCCAGCATCAACTCTGCCTTCATGCCAGCTGCCACCTGTTATGTGTGAAGGGATCAGTGCATTGTGTTATACATTAATTTGGGAGCAATCGTTCATTGTTTACCGTTATACAATGTATAATTTTAAAATGCCGAAGAGAATTACATATGGATGTTTGCCCTTTACACCCCTTAGTCTCAAATGGCACAGAAATTGACAGCACCATGTCATAAAACTATAACCATTCTCCATTTTCAAAAAGAGAAAGAAAAAGATTTCACCATTGAAGGTGACCTTATAGTAGACTATTTCCTTAGAATGACTTCCTTTCCCACAAGAAATTCCATTTCAAACTTACAGGTCCAGGTCTGAATAGGACACGAAGTCCGGTAGATGGCGGTGGCTGTTTGATTTTGAAGCGGCAGGCATCAATGCCTGTGTTCTTGAGGTGTACAGGGAAGGCATAGGTGTTACCCTCTTTAAGCACACCAAAGTCTACATAGTTAGGCAGCAGCTCAAATCCACGCATTCTACTCAGTGTGTGAGCACCCTGAGCTGTCGCTCCAGCGACTGAGGAGGTAAAGACCTGACGCCTTACAGGTTCCTCCACTTGGCCAAACTAAAATAAAAAATGGAATTTTAGTTTAAACAAATCCCAACTCCATCTCTTAAACAACTTATTAGGAAAGAGAGGCTGTTCTTAAGGGTATCATAAACATATCCTTGGACATAACGCTACAAGAAACTGAATAGTGCTTACCCTACTATTTGAAACGGCATTGGGACGGCCATTCTGGTTGATGTAAGCTGGTACAGCGACAGGCTCTGCACGAGGGGCTCCAATCACATTGACATGAAGGGTACGATTTGACATGGGCTCCATCATTCCATCCTCTGAGGGTGGATGAGGTACAAAAGCTGCTGGAGGAGAAATATTATTGACGTATGGGTTTAGTAGGGTGTATTGTGCAAAACAGCTTTGGTTAGCTTGTTTAAGGAATAGGTTGCACCAGTTATATGCATCTAATAACTAAACAAGTATCAATGATATCCAAGTAAAAGATAGAGCTCACCATTTCATCTTTGATATGAGATTAAAGTTAAGCAAAAATTGCTTCACAGCACAATGTGATATTTTCCAGTCTGCTAAATTATGGATTGAACTAACTTACTTCTCTCCTCCTGGGGCTGTTCAGGGATGCTGGGGTAGACATGGGGCGCATGTGTCGATGAAGGTGTCTCTGATGGCACATTACGGCCAAGACCCTCCTTTGGTGTGGGGGCACCTGAAAAGTGATTGCCACACTATTAGTCTATATACCCAACAGGGCCTACCTTAATACACTTTTTCCCCCTTTTCTCAATTCCTGAAATAAAATTTACATACATGTATATACACGTATAAAACACTAAATTGTATTGATCTATGATAGAGTATGATGCTATGTTGACTTCCTTTTCGTCCAGCTTGAACAGTTTTTTGGCTCCTGAAACTTAGAACCGCACATGAATAGTGATGATAAAATCAAATATGTGAACAACAATTATAACAATTTAAAAAAAAGAAGAAAAAGAAAACAATATTAGAATTAAAAAAAAGTGAGGATACTTTCTGATACTACTATAGTCTACACTACTATAGAAGAGGCAGTTCACACATGGGGGGCTTGTGCTGGGAGTGGGGTTCTGCTCTACAGTTAGTCTCACCATTTCCACACATTGCTTAGAAGGGCTGGTTAGTTCCTGTCATTAGTTATTGTACAATGTCCCTCTGAACTTAATACCTTAAACTATATACCGTAATACCTTGCATAGTTTCAGGTGCACTCTGCCTATAAGACACACCCTGAGTTGAAGAAGAAGCTATAAGGTGCAGCTAGGCTTAATTTTAAGCAATTTATTACTGATCTATAGTATGATATACTTGCCTATAAGGTGCACCCTGAGTTCAGGCAAATTATATAAGGTGCAGCAAGGGTTTAATCTTGCATATACACGAGGTATTGCGGTATCATAAATATAAACTTTGGAATCTACAGTATAAATGCCCTATTATCCTAGTTGATAGGAATTTTGATGTGTCTTTGAAAATAATAACGGAACTTAAATAGCTATAACATAATTTCATTACAGTTCTGTTTCTGATGGTAGCCACTGAATAGTCTGCGATACTTGCTGTAAAAGAAATATGGATTTCAATTATTGCTAGGTTGACCGGGCCACTAGGGTGTATACAAGTCAATCATGTTTGAGGTACTGCTAGCATAATTGTTGATTAATATGAAACACCTATGGCCTTCTCAATCCGTCAGCAATTCCTGAAGCCAAAGGAGAAATAATCATTCACAGATGCAATGAACTGCGAAGGATTGAAATAGCAGAGTGATTGAGAAGGCCTGTTAGACACACCATGCTACAGAGGGAGAGGCTGGTTGGATCACGGTGCGGGAACTAACTCATCAAACATGTCTGGCGTGCACGTACCTGGCCGGTCTACTACCAGAGCCATCGAGGTGCCATGAGCAGGGGTGGGGTTCTTGGGGCGCAGTGGCGCCGGTGAACCCTGGCCAGCTGCGTGGGCAGGGGTGGGGTTCCCCGGCCGCACTGCAGAAGGGGTGCTGCCAAGGTCTAGAAATGAAATGTGAATATTTACTCTTTTGTCTTTTTCATACTATTGATCACACGCTATAAATTCTCAGCATACTTGATACCATATTCTATATCTATGTACTACTTCAGGTGAAATTATTGATATCTTTCAAACTTTTGTCACTTTTAGTTTTAGTGCAGATCTAAGAAATGGATAGTGACAATTAAAGTGTGTACTTGAATTGCTATCTACAAGTTGTATGTCACAAGGAAAGTTCTGAGGGAACAGGGATTCTAAGCGCTCGTGCAATAGAAGGTACTTAGTTTGAAGGAATACATGCAAAGTGTATAAAATATCATTCCAGCACTTGGTCAAGCAGGTACATGCTGCCACTAAGACTATGAGCTTGCTTGAGATCATTCTAGAAACAAAAGGGAAAACAACCTGCAAAGTAATGGGTATATTAACAAAATGGTGGTGCACTCCTTGTCTCAACGTGGTGATATAACTACAATGTACCTCGTATGTAGGGAGACTCCATGACTGAGGCCCGCTGCTGAGGACCCTCAGGGGATGTGTTGATGTCAGACCGGTCGCTGATATGTGACTGTTGGGATGCATTCACTGATGTGTCTGTGGTTAGCAAACAATCCAATTTGTTTTCTGTTACATATTCTAATAGATTCATTTTCAGATGGCTCTACACCTTGCTGCTCTTTGACGAGACGTTAAAATTGTCGCCTAAGATGCCAGCAACAATTTCTTTGGGGTCTTTTGCTTTGCATTCCAGGGTCTTTTTTTATATTCAATACAGAATGCATAAATGTCATACAAAGGGAAGATATAACTGTGCAAACTCAGCAGTTTGATGTCTAGAAACAAATTTGCAAAATATTTGATTTGTTTAAACCTTTACTGCAGAGAGGAAACTTTGACTCTTGTATGTGTATTCATATAACAAGGTTTCTTGGATGCCTTAAGCATGATATCATCAATTTAAGTGTATGGAAACACAGATAAGCCAGGAGGGACTTCATGGTTTTCTTACTATCATTACCCGGTAAGTTGTTTTATAGGGTGAATGAATGTTGGATTAATGTGTAGAAATGATCTAATTTTTCTCTTTTTTTTAAATGTTAAAAATCCATCCGTTAGTCGTACAGACTTCTCGTATGCCCTGGTGGTTTTCATTTAAAATTCCCATCATTTTGATACCAAATAACCCATATTCTACTGTGTTAGACAGGTTTGTTTGTTTAGTTTTACATCCGGGGGCCATCGAGGAACTCAGACATTCAAGGGTTCTCGGACATTAAGTCCTTTCTTTTCTTTTTGGACAGGTATTTATATGCTGCTTGCCCAACACAGCAGTGACCGAATCTATGAATGAACGAATCTATGAGATGAATGACCGAATCTATGAGGACGGTTGAGGGAGAAAACCGCTACCAGGGCTTTATTCCTCTATTCTTTTCGAAGAATAGCAAGTGTTCTTTTATTTGCCAGGTCCCATAGGCAGGGCCAGACAAACCACGGCCTTTGATAAACTTGCACAGGTTTTTGATGTTTTCAAATGGATTACGGTTGATTCTTCGATTTCAATGAATAAAAGGTGTTCTGGTGTAAATTTATGGACGGAAATCGAGGTAATAAGTTAAACATTCTGTTTAACATCAGTTATGATGCATTTCATGTGCAAATGATTGAATTCCGGTATTGTATATCATAGCCCTTTCGATCCCATCAGGAACAACATGGCGATCAACTTTTGGCAATGACGTTTTAAACATTTGACTTGAGCAACAAATTACAACTTGAAATAAAACTTTTCAATTTCAAATTTAACTCACAACTAATGCTGCCACATCTTAATTATCAATCTATAATACCGGTAGTTTCATTAATTTTGAATCTTATTTACTAGTCATATCTGGACTTTGAAAAATGTTAATGTTAAAAAAAAATGTAGGGTCGGCCATTTTTTTCACATCAAAATCATTTTTCCTCATAAAATATTTATGGTTGGATCAATTTTAATAAAATTGTACACAAATACAAATTTAACAAAGGGCTTTCAGATGGTATATGCCATTATTAAAAAAAAAAATCATAAATCAACTTTTGTGAACTTTTGCCACCCCCTAACTGCAGAACTTACTAAGAAGCCAAGTCAGGACTATGAATCCTCAATATGTGGTAAGCGTCAGCTCTCATAAGTCCCTCCTGGCTAATCATCCAAATGACGAACTCGAGGTAATCCCCCCACCCTTTTGGTGTTACCGTTATCAAATCAAGCCTTACCTGGTATTTGGTTGTCTGGAGTGGTTGCAGTCTCACTGGTTGGTCTCAGTGCCCCAGCTGCTAACTGTTTGGTGAGCTGGTCAATGTCTGGTGCCTGTACAAAGTTAACACAGTGTAAGAGCAAACCTTATTATGGCGGGAGTAGGGGATTAGCCTTTCAAGTGTCTGCCTCCGGTTTTCTGTCATCCTTTGAAATGGTTCATGATTGATAAATACTTTTTTTTTGTATTTTGTTGTGGCAATTCCACTTTTTAAAAAGGACCCCTGCACGTGGTCAATTATGGAAGAACTACATTATTCTTCTAAATTCAACTGTAAGCCACAGTAGGCAACTGCATAAGCCATGACTACTAAGTAGGGTCATAGGATAGATAGTGAAATCGTCTTTTCATATCTTAGCTTTATCTTTTAGGCACACTCTCCCTTATATCTTATTTCTTTTACATAAGCATGTTTGACATGATGCCTGGAAGAGTAAGGATGTCTAATCTCTACACAATTAGAGATTGCTATGTACAGAGGACGTGAGTATTGTGTTGTATAGTTATACTAATTCATAGGGCTAGCTTTCATTATGGTGCATTGGTATGAGAGGCATTTCTTATGAGCTACATTGAAGGTCACACTTTGTGAGAGGGTTTCATTGCATGCGTTTGTGTACTAAGTACTTAGAATATCGTTTATAGTATCTTGTCGGACAGATGATAGTTCATTGGATCTATATCATGTAATTAACATGTGTGATGCTAGTCAGAATAAATTTCATCTGGGTTGGAAAAAAGTGTGTTTTGTGACTGGGAACTGACAATGATCTATACCAGGGCATACAGGACGTTACACCCACAACCATATTAGCTTAATGTGATCCATATATATAAGAAGAAAGAAAGGACAGCTATCTTCCTCTACTTATTACACCAAAACTACCGTTCTTAATCAAATACATCAAAAAGGTTTCTTAATGATCATGTTCTCTTTATGCCATTCAAGAAAATTGGTGAGAAGACAGTGGTGTAAGACCTAAATATCTATGTGCCTACAAATGATGAGTTGGAACTATACGTTTCATATCATCAGATAACCGTGACCTACCTCAGCCTCGTCTCTCCACTAGCAGTATGAAAGAATTACAATCACATTTAACTTGCTGAACTTCAGATTCCCCACTTTAGTTCAAAATATGCACCTGATTTAAAAAAGGAAACAAGCCTGGTGTTTTCTTTCTATACATACTCTTGATGAAGGTAGACCATTTTCGTATGCTAGCTAAAGCCAGGGTTCCCACACGTCATGGAATAGTAAGTGGCCAGAGAAAGTCATGGAATGTAATGGAATTTCAAGAAATTTCATCTGGGAAAGTCATGGGAAATGGGAAACTTGAATATTTCATAGGATATTCAATGGGAATGTACCATTTTCCCCCCGAAACTGCAGAATTTTTCTCTGGTGGTCATGCTTGGTTGTGTCCAGAAATTGTATGATTATAATCGAATTTTTACGTTTGTTGTCATCATGGAATTTCAGATAATTTTGTAGGAACCCTGTAAAGCCTCTTTGCAATTTCCTGTAAGTGACAGATTGCCTATCTTAATTACGATGTCCTGGTAAATTTGTTAAAGGTACTATCAAACATGCTCAGTGAATCTAACATTTGTAATACCACATGACTTGATCTACAGAAAGTCTATAGAATATAGTAATCACTAACCTGAGCTAAAAGGAATGCCTTTCCAAGTTCACTGTCAAAGTATTTGGGTACATCATGCTCACGGAGTGTTTTTAAGTTGACTTTCTCTTCTTCTACTTCCCTCATGTCTCTTTCCCAGTCGGTTCGTGAGCGTTTAGGCTGTGGTGTGGGACATGGCTCTGGGATTGGCTTTGTGGTAGTCTTCTCGTACACTGCCTTGACATTTTCTGTGCAGATGAAATCATGATGATATGTAAAACACCATCAGTTCATATTCATGTCATAGCCATGTCTCGATAATATGTAAAACACCATCAGTTCATATTCATGTCATAGCAATGTCTCAATGAATAACCTTATAATAACCTTATATCACTTAACATATTGCATCAATTCGCACTTTCCTCTTATTTTGACATATGTTCAGAGATGCTGGGCCTTTCATTTAAGGAGAAGTTTGGATCCAGAATATCCAACATTCCTACATATTTTGGAGCTGTTTTTTATGATTAAAACCCAGACATAAGCCGGGGGTAGACTTTGGTGAAATGCTATAAGCTGATTTGGGTTAAAAGTTCCAAAAGAAAAAAAAGGGTTATGACTAGGATTTTACGGTACCTTCAGAAACAACACGGGCTGCAGCAGCTAACTGGGCGGCTGTCAATTTCTCTGCTTCTGTTCTCGGGTCTTGAACCAACAAGCATGAACTCTCCTCTTGTCTGCCACAGACAAACTTTGCGTACTCCCGCATTCCACTTTGAAGGCTACAATCAAAAAGCATGGATATCGTGGTTGTGATAGGTATTTTCTAATCTATCTTTGATATCCTGTTCTGTGATGCACTATTATCATCCTCTCCAATCTTCTCTGTTCAATGTCTTATTTATGGATTTCTAAAACACAATGCACATCAATTCCCTCATAGTCTGGTAGCCGTGGGGGGGGGGGGGTTTACCTCAACTTCTCCGATACAGTTTTTTTTCTCTGCTGATTATTTATCTATAGGGTCTAGGTGAAAATATACAGGCGGATGTGGAGCTCTCACCCTTGAGCAATTTGAGATATACAAGATGGCCACCAAAATGCTATTGAAAACTTAAAAATCTATCTACCTCTGGTTCTAATCAACTTAGAAACACAAATGAAAAGGCAAAAAGTATGTTTTGGAAGTCAGGGAATGCATTGCTGCTATTTCTTAGAAGATATCTGGTCTCCATCTTGGATTTTCCACCTAATTACCTGTACAACGACCCTAATTTTGGCCAAAAATCATTTTAATCCTGGTTCACGTTAGAACTGCCAGCCAAATGTGTTTTAACCATTTTGAAGCAATATTTTTGCAAGCCATGACTTGCTCAGTAACTTACTATCCCCAGTTATAATTGTATTTAACCTTTAGGTTTGATTAATACAACTGCATTTAGAGATATTACTGCCTGAATGCTATGGTTCTGTTCAGCTTTAAGACACATATGAACAGTAAAGAGGTATGATTCCAATGTTTTTGATCAATTTTTGTCACTTCTAAGAAGGCATCTGGCCTCCCTATAGGATTCCTGACTTATTGTAATGCCTTACATATAAGGTGTACCAAATGTATAGGGCATAACCTGAGTTTAAGGAAACACTATAGGGTATAGCTGGGTCTTTATTTTGAGAACTTGAGTACTGTTTTATAATGCCTAGTAGGTGCACCTCAAGCTGTAGATAATACTGTAAGCCACATTAGGGTAAATTTATACTCATAATCTGTGCTTTGAATGTAGGGTTTTATGATTATTAACGCGGCAGAGCCACGTTTTTCCTACCAGGTTATGGCCGGGCCTGCACACACGGTGAGGGTAAATGGGAGTTACAATGGTCTGCTCCAGGCATATATATAGACCATCCAGCAATGAAACATAGCTGAATGTAAACCACTTGATCTGGCGCATATATTACCACCATTATTTTCATAAAAGGCCTCATAGGTTAAGAGAAAACAGATGAAACATTCACAACTTGTCAAATCATCATTGTTTTCGAGGTATAGGTTTCTTGTTGTTCTTGTCTCACCACCTCTCGTAATCTCTCAGTGAGACAAGATTGTACACTCTCAGGATGTACAATCTGAGGCCATAGATCATTCAAGAAGAATAAGGGGACAGGTGGAGGGAGGCTGCAATGGCGATGAAAGGTGTTGACAGGAAATGTGAGGGGTGGGTCCTGCCCGAGCAGTCCGCCTCCACGTTCCTTCTATTGGAACAATAGAACAGTCTTTATTCTAATCTCTTTGGATACTGTAAATTTGGATCATCCTAGAACTCTCAGCCAAATGTGCTTTTACCATTTTGAAGCAATGTTTTTGCAAGCCACCTATACCGTTCAGCTTTGGTTGATTCATCTCCAGATCTAGATATTACTGGTTGAGTATGTCTGAATGCTAATGAACACTTAAAATCTGCAGTTCTGTTAAAATTGGAGACACAGACAAAGTTTCAAAAAGTATGTATTTGAGGTCATAGAATGCATTCCTACTACTTTTGAGAAGATATTTGGCTTCCATATTGGATATCTGACCTAAACCTATCTAACATCCCTCTTTTGGCTCGAACTGGCCGCCTAGGTCTATAATTAAAAGGTCTTTATACCATTTTGGTGCAATGTCTTTGCAGGCCACAGCATGCTGACGTCACTTGTTATAACCATAATCATATCATTTACCTTTTACCTTTCATTGATGCATCTCTAGAATGTAAATATTTCTGGGGAAAATTAAATGTTTGAGTTCTCCAAGCATCAATGAAGACCCCATTTGGTCTTTGATCAACATAACCTGCAATGCATGGATAATAAAAGTTCTGGAGAGTACAAGCCAAATGCTTCTTTGCTGCTGGAAATCTGACTTAATGGATCAACACAGTAAAATAATGCCTACATTACCCGAGTGTACCTTTTACCATGTTGATCCACTTATATGAGACATGATCTCTGTTCATGGAACATATGCCAGGGCATATTGTACAGTAGTTCAAAACAAGTGAAATAATGGCTATCAAAAAAGACTGCATGGCCACAGAAACATTCTAACTGGTACTGCCATTGGGACAACTCATACCATTTGCAATACTCAAATTTCTGAATCCCACTTATCACTTGGAATAGATCACCTCATCGTGAAAAAGAAATGACAGGAATAATCAAGACAACTGGAGTAGACAGGCACACTTTAAGACAGCTAAATGCGAGCATTGATCAACTACACTGTAACAGCATCATGATGAAGGCTTTTGTCTATGGTGACAGGTGTACTGAAAATGTAATAGATACAGAAAATATGGATGGTGCATATGAATGGTAAGTGTATAGAGAGAAACACTACACCAAAGAGGTGAATGCCCATGTATGGACAGAAAGAAGCACAAAAGCATGGACACAATAATATATTGAGGTTTGTCTAAATCAGTTTCAGAGGGGGAAAGGTCCAAAGTGGCAGATCCCCCTTTCCCCTGCCCCCTACTTTCCATGCCTATGATATTTGACATACAAACAAGGTTAGCTAATGCTACAAGTTTACCAATAGATCCCAGCTCATTGGACATAAAACCTTTATCCATGAACTTAAACAGGTTCAAGGTGTTACACAGAGATGGACAGATTAATATAAAATTAATCGAGTACTTACCTGTAAGTATGAAGATTAATTGTTGTTCCAGGAGCAACGATAGATCGTTGCGGGGTACATAGGAGATGCGCATGCGCAGATCCGTAGATGTCAGACGTCCGCTGGCAGTGAATTAATCGCTGAAAGAAATTTCGTTTCTGGTACATAGGAAATCAATATCTATACTATTCAATTGTCGTAGTTATATAGATGAATTCGTATCGTCGAATAAGATCTATATATAGATATTATATTCAAGAATGCTTGAATATTGTAGATTAATGATTATGCCTGACTGTCACTAATCTATTCATCCTAGGGAGGATGGGTGGGCCTATGTACCCTGCAACGATCTATTGTTGCTCCTGGAACAACAATTAATCTTCATACTTACAGGTAAGTACTCGATTAACTTTATATTCCAGAGTGCAATGATAGCTGTCGTTGCGGTCTATCATAGGAGACTTTAAAGTTCAGCTGATTCACTGCCCATTTCCATAGTCCTATCTTATCTGTTACTAATTCCCACAAAGAACTGTAACACAGGACTGTTTAGGAAAAGTGAATAACTTTATTCAACCTGGCTCTCACAATAGTCAGGCGAAGAAAAGGAAAAAGTGGTTGTTCTCAGCCAACCAAAAGAAAAGGCTAATTTTCTTTTACCCTTATCTGCGGGATTCAAAAGGCAAAAAACAATGCCAAATCAAAAGACTAATTGATTTAATCAAGTGGAGCACCTAAATATGGTGCTAACAATCTCGCATTAAGTGTTTAGCAAAAATACTTATGGGAAAATTCTCCCCTTTTGAGGTGTACCCTCTTATGGGAGCATAAATCAATTTTGTACAGTCACTCAAGATCCATGGCGAAGCAAAACAGCAGTGGATACACCGAGTCTCCCTCCAGCAGAGGTGCTAGCACCCCTGGTGGAGTGAGCTTGGTATACCCTGGTGTCGATTCCAGCCGCAGTAAGTACCGCGAGGATCCACCTCCTTGAGGAGTCCTGCGTGATCTCCTTATGTGGCCTAATGTAGGACAAGAAGAGCGAATGCTTCTTTCGCCCTTTCTTGTCCTTTCTGAATGGCTTCGTGATCTGAACGTATCGTTTCAAAGCACAGACGACGCACAGAGTCTCCTCCTCATGGAACGGTTCCAGGACCAGTTCCTTGAGTGGTTCCCCCGTACGTGCTGTTTTCATTAGATTCTTTAAAACGAAACGTACAGAACCCGAAGCCAAATAAGTCATATTTCGGAGATCAAGCGCTGGAATGACTTGACCCCGTTGGTCAGTGACTAGCATAATCAACATGACCAACTTGAGACCCAACGACTGAAGGGACAGGGTCTCGTTGGCACCCCAACGCCGGAACATGCTGAAGACCAGCCTAACATCCCAGAACTGGGAATATCTGGGAGAAGGAGGATTCCTTCTGTAGGCGGTCTGGACGGCCCTGCGTACCCAAAAATGGGTACCTATGGTCGCCCCGTTGTCAAGGTTTTTCACTAAAACCGACAACGCACATCTTGCAGCGTTAACGGTGCCGAAGGCCTTGCCCTTTTCCGAAGAGAAACGGCACGCCTCAAAAGGGGAAGGGGAACGATAGGAGACATGGTGAATTATGCAGAAAGTGGCCCACTGACTCATGTATGTCTCGTACACTTTACGTGTACCAGCGGACCAGCTTTCTAGCAAAAATTCAGCGGTCTTCCTATCACACCCCTGGTTCTGAATAAGGTCAAGTTTCACAGCATCAAAACCCAAAGGCCTATGCCTCTTACGAACCCCCCTCGTCCCTTCGATTCTAGATTTCCGGGACGAGGGTGGATTTTGATGCTGGGAAACTTGTGAATTAGAGGATACCAGGCCCTTCCCGGCCAGTCTGGCACTACTAAAAGCAGCTTGTTAGGTTTTTCGCTTCTGGCTTTCCTCACGACTCGTGCGACCAGGCTGAAAGGAGGGAAAGCATAAGCATTAATTCCCTCCCAAGACATGGTAAATGCATCAACATGAGGTGCTCCTGGATCTGGCATCCAAGAGCAGTAGAGGTCACATTTGTGATTTAGCCTGGAGGCAAAAAGGTCCCACTCTGGTTTGCCCCAAATCCTGCATATTCTATTGAATATGCGATCATTGAGGCTCCACTCGAGATTGTCTTTAAAGACCCGGGATGCTCTGTCCGCTTTGATATTCAAGATACCAGGGACAAAGGATGCCGTGATCCAGGACCTTCTTGCCTCAGCCCAACCCCAAATGAGCCTAGCAATTTTGTCACATCCAGGAGATCTCACTCCACCCATCTTTGACACATAGTGCAAGGCGGTCATGTTATCCGTGCGTACGTGTATGTGGATATCCATGACTCGCCCTAAGCTATGCAAGGCTAGGTTGATTGCACAGAGTTCAAGGACATTAATATGGTCCTTTTCCTCCGGCAACCATCGCCCACCTATGATATGGTCACCGAGATGGGCTCCCCAACCTTGCATACTTGCATCTGTGTCAATGGTGATGTCTGGAGTGGAATTTCTTATTGAGCAGGGGTTTTGAGAGTTATTTAGCCACCATCGAATATCTTTCTTTGCTTCTAGGTCTAATTTCATGGTGCCTTCATATTTCCCCTTATTTGTTTTCAAGGCTCTGTTTTTACAACATTCTAGAGCCTTGTAGTGACTCATGCCATACTCTACCCCCTTGGAATAAGCATTGAACATACCAACCAATCCAGCCACCTCTCTAATGGTTGGATTGCGGGCATGTAGGATTTCTGATGCTACCTGCTGAACTTTGTCTAACTTCTTAGCAGGTAGCGACACTGTCATCTTTTCTGTATTAATCAGAAATCCTAGGAATTCCAAGCTGGTAGAGGGTGTCATGACCGATTTTTCTGGGTGCACTACAAGGCCCAGAGAGAATCGAACAGAATGTCTCCCCTACAATGAACGTATCGTCCATGTAGGGAAAGGCCATGAACCCTTGTTGGCGCAGAGTGCAAAATATGGGGGATAACAACTTGGTGAAAATTCAAGGAGCACAAGATATGCCATTGGGGATCACTCGGTACTGAAAAAGCTCATTGTTCCATACGAACTTTCCAATCTGATTCTCTGATCGGGAAAGTGTAGTAAGCATCTTTCAAGTCAATGGATGCCATGTACACACCTTCTCCTATCAGGTTAATATCTGTATCAAGATTATCCATCTTGAAATGTTCGTATGGAACGAGGTTGTTCAGTTCCGTGAGATCCAGGATGATACGGGTATCTCCATTGGATTTCGCAACAGGGAAAATGCAAGAAATCCATTGGCCCTCCTCATCCTTTACCTTTTCTATAACACCTTGGGCAAGCATTCTGTCAATTTCTAGGTCTATTTTACGCTGATCATAGTCTTTAAGATCATATGGTCTAGGTACGCGTTCTTGGTGTGGAAAAACATTTAACGGAATTTCAATTCCACCCACATTGTTCAGAACCCAGGGGTCACTCGTGACAGTTTTCCAATTGTCCAAGAAATGGACAGTTTGCCCACCAAAAAGGTTATCAGGTGTATTGGAAAGGCAAAGGTTGTCCTTCACAGCACGAACCTTTACTTCTTTCCTCTTTTGGAGGAGCTGCCGCGACCTCCTTGACCGCCCCGGTTGCTGAGACTGGATTGGCTGCTGCCGCCTCTCGCGTATCCGCGGTAGCTGCTGCGATAACTTGATCGCCCGCCACCCTTCCTGTTTCGGTCGCCTTGGCGAAAATCCTTTGAGTGTTTGTACCCTTTTTTGGAACCTCGCCTTCTAGGGGCTTGTCGGAGTTTCAGAATCTTCTTCGTAAATTCTCTTTCTTCCGCCATTTCTGTTACGATAGACTTCGCTTCGGCGAACAGCGTAGCACCACCCATTGGGGCATCCATAATTTCTTGTTTAATGTCCTCTTGGATCTTGTGGCATAAGTTCTCTCTTCGTCTAAGCACAAGTATATTGTTCGCTTAACCCATGAGTTCGATACAGTCTATTGCGCCTTTTGCACACTGATTTAACTGATCATCCGAATCACCCCTATCTACTATCAGAGTGATGACGGGGATTACAGCTGTCATCGCGGCCATAATGACGGCCTGGGCCTTAGCCATGTACTCATCGGGGACGATCTCTCTTTTTTCCAGTTTTCTCCTTATGGAGGCTTCCAGTACCGGAACAACCATGGATGCCACATTTTTGGGTGGTGGGTATTCATCGGTCACCTTTGGCTCACACTCTTTAGCCTTAGCATTTAACAAAAGTCTCTGGATAGTCGCAGCAAGTCCAGTCTTTATTGCGGAAGATTTCTTAGGTCTGCGCTCTTTGCTGAGAATCTCTCTAGCTTTGTCAGTAAAGGCACCACTCTTCTGACCTTCGAAAGGGTCTTTAGCATTGTCAGAATCATCCTCGTGGGTATGATCATCTTCATCCACTGACTGCTTTTTCTATTTAGGTCGCTTTTCTGCCTCTTCACTCGTCTCGCGAAGGCGTTTTTTTGTTTTTGGGAGGCGCTTACATTTTTGCCCTCGTGACCTTGAGTAGGACCTGGACCTATGTCCACGTGACCTGGAGCGAGATCTGGACCTACGTCCATGTGACCTTGAGCGGGACCTGGTTCTATGCCTGCGTCCACGTGATCTGGATCGGTTCCTAGATCTGTGTCTGCGTGAGTGTGAGCGAGAGCGAGATCTTGACCTTGACCTGTACCTTCCTCGTCTCGAGCGTGATCTGGATCTGGTCCGAGATCTGCGATGATGAGAGCGTGATCTAGAGCGTCTCTTGTGCTTTCGACGACCTCTGCTCTTCTCTCTTGAGCGAGATCTGTCGGAGCTAGATGATTCATCTTCATCATCTTCGTCATCGTCTTCTCGATGATCTGAGCTTTGCTGCTCTTCTTCTTCCTCATCTGCCTCCTCCTGATCATCATCTTCTTCTTCTGCTTCAGACAGTTCATGATCTTTAGAAGATGGTTTAGGCTTTGGCCCATGCTTAGCCTTAGGTTCCTGTTTTAGCTTTTTATCAGGTACCTTGGCAGGAGGGGATTTCTTTTTGGGAACCACTCTCTTTTTGCTTGGCTTTGGACTCTAGACTGACGAGTCCCGTTCCTCGATCTCGTCCCCAGTGTGGACCTGGGCTTTTGTGGTAACTTTACTGCCTTCCGCCTTCATGATGGCGTTGATTACTGCCGTCTGCTGTCTCAGCGACGTAACTTTTTTCTGTTTAACCACAATCAGAGGCATCTGCAAAAATTCAAAAGAATTTTTGTATTAGTTATTGGTTCTACTTATAAGCATTTATAACCACTCAATAACATCACAAGCAATGAATTTTTGGGCATAAGGTATGGGTGTTTTTTTAATTTTTCTATTGAAACCTAACCATTTCAATCCCAACTGTGACAATTTCTCCAATGAAGAAATTTTTCGGCATAAGGTGTAGGTAAAATTATTTTACAGTACAATCACCTATAAAACCTGGCTTGGCCACAGTTTTGACTTGGACTCTCACCGAGGAAGTAAGTCAATAATTTGAGAAATTTTTTCGGCATAAGGTATAGGTAAAAATCATTTTTCGCTTCACAACCTATACAGCCTTATTTTGACACCATTCTTAAGACTTCTGCCCTCCCCGGGGAGGCAGGTCAAAATTTGAATTTATTATCAACTTACCATTATTGTGCAGGGGGGCCACAATATATGGCGGTGTCAAGGTCACAGTACACCCAACTCCTCTGACAAGTCCTACCACAGGCCGGGACTGTTCAATCTGGAGTTAAGAATTGTACCCAAATTTCAATAACAGTGGCTATCTGTACAGCGAGCACAGATTCAAGCGTCTTATTTGGTGTAGGCAACCTCCCTGATACACAGCCATTTCATTCACAAGTCAGTCTGTGAGAACAGGATGGCTAAATGCCACTTCATTTCATCAGAAATTAATGTGGAGACCTGCAGCGGTCCGACTTTGAGTGTATCAGGCACAAAATAATTTTAATATACCAATAGATTAAGTCCACCAGCACAGATCATAGCCAGGTGGATCAACAGACTGAACTCCATCAAGAGGCATATCTGTGACAATATAACCAGTGCAATGGTCTACTAAAATTATTTCGTTTAATGATGTCAACTGAGGTTCCAGATCATGAACCTATGGGTAGATTGACAAACATCAAGTGTCAATCAAGGCTTCAGAATACAAGCCTAAAATTGACAAACTTAGTTAGTTTTGGGGATAAAAGAGGTAAACTGACAGGTAAAAGGAAGCAGAAATCCTCCTAAGTTACCCTTAGCAGGAGTGTGGAGGTAGATAACCTCAAACACCACCCCAGCAGGCAGACTGACACTAGAGTGACAGTACAGGCCTGGGTCTATGGGAACTACCTCCATTATCACCCAAAAACAAACAAACATAACATATAATCCAAATAATTTGGACATAAGACAAGAGTAAAAACGGTTAGAAAAAGGTATGATCTTACTGTTTTTGGAAGAACAACCGTCTCAAATAAGGACAATTCAACAAAATAACAGAAAAACCGGGCGGAAGTGGCCGGAAAAGACCGGAAACTACCGAGGATTTTTGCCGCCAAATGGTTCTAAGTTATTGTCGATGTCGTAAAATGAAACGAAATTGTTTTTTCGTCGAAACAAGACGAGAATTTCTACAAAAACAGTAGATATTAACAATATATTAAAGGATTACTCTTTAATAAAGGAAAAAAGGTGAGAAAATTCGCCCAAAAGTAGAACGATCGGGATAGGAACCAACTGCTTCTCCGTACACAGAGGGAAAGCAGAGATCGTTACAATTTGAGAAATTTAGCCTAAATAGGCCTAATTTAGACTCTTAAGGCAAATTAACCCCCTAAAAACAGAATAAAATCAGATATGAAAAATGGAAGTATAGTGAAATTGCTAAAACTCACTCAAATTGTAAGCCAAATTGCGAGACGTCCTCCTCCTATGGAAATACACAGCAGTCTGACATCTACGGATCTGCGCATGCGCATCTCCTATGATAGACCACAACGACATCTATCGTTGCAGTCTGGAACTTTTGCTAACTTTAAATATGAAGTGTTTCTCAAAAAGTGGAAGTTCCCAGTAGAACACAAGAAATAGAGGTCAAACTCCCCAAGATACAACCACTCAACAATAGTCTGTACAAGGTGAAGAAATGACAGATGTTATGGCATACACTGATTTAAAATGATTTCATGTGTATTGGCTGCAGTGGGTCTACTCAAAGAGATGATGTACTAGAGTTTTTGCAACACACATACAATGATGGCCACTGCATTTCAGGAATAGGTTGTTCCTTATTTTGTTTACAACAAGGACGACGATGATGATGATGATGATGATGATGATGATGATGATGATGATGATGATGATTCTATCAGATAATCATAATACCCCACATTCAAGGCACAGATTATGAGTATTTACCCCTAGTGTGGCTTGTAGTATTACCTAGAACTGGAGGGCAATAAAGACCCAGCTTCACCGTGTAGTGTTTCCTTCAACTCAGGTTATGCCTTATACATTTGGTACACCTTATATGCAAGGTATTACAATAGGTCAGGAATCCTATAGGGAGGCCAGATGCCTTCATAGAAGTGACAAAATTGGATTAAAAACATGGGAATCATACCTCTTGACTGTTCATGCAAGACCGTAGCATTCGGGCTTTTACTTATCCAGTAATACCTCTATATGCAGGTCTATTAATCAAAGCTAAAGGGTAAATACAATGATAACTGGGGATAGTAAGTTACTTGAGAAAGCCATGTTGCTTCAAAATGGTTAAAACACATTTGGCTGGCAGTTCTAATGTGATCCAGGATTAAAATGATTTTTGGCCAAAATTAGGGTTGTTAGACAGGTAATTAAGTAAAAAATCCAAGATGGAGACCAGATATCTTCTCAGAAATAGCAACAATGCATTCCCTGACTTTCAAAACATACTTTTTGCCTTTTCATTTGTGTTTCTAAGTTGATTAGAACCAGAGATAGATAGATTTCAAGTTTTCAATAGCATTTTGGTGGCCATCTTGTACATCTCAAATTGCTCAAGGGTGAGAGCTCCACATCCGCCTGGATATTTTCACCTAGACCCTATAGATAGATAATCAGCAGAGAAAAAAACTATATCGGAGAAGTTGAGGTTAGGCTAAAATATGGCCTTCCGCTACCAGACTATCAGACTCCCCTTACAGATAGGTTATGTACAACAGTAAGAGAGTGAAATGATACAATGATATTTGAGGGATCACTGGGAATGCCCGCACAGAAAGGTTTTGAAAATCAACAAGGCATATGAACCATTCTGTGGCATTTTAAGTAGGGCTGATATTATATCATGTGATTTAGGAATTTAGTGAAAAGAATTCCATGAAGGATACTACACCATTTCTCATCTTGCAATTATGTGTACATGTATAAGGAAATCTGTATTTACCTATCACGGAGGTCTTGTGATACAGGTTTGTATTGTAACAATTGCCGGACCTCAAGTATATTTGGACACTTAAGAACTGGCTGTCGAGATTCTGATCGCACAATGCTGCCCACCATAAGCCCTTGGCCAACATTGGTGCCGAAGGTGGGTCCCTCCTTTACATACTCCCGAGGAGGTAGTGTCTTCAGGTCCCTCGATGTAAGACCAGAAGGAATAACAGTGCTTTGGGAGTATGGTCTGAGCCATAGGTCTGAGAATCCCCGTGCCTGAGGCTTCATGATTGTGATGCCCACGACACCAGGGTAGTCCTGCAAGGTACACAGTTATTAGACGTGCTAAAAGAAGAGACCAGTTATGAGATTCTTTTTACTTTTACAGTAGGTTGTATAGTTTGGGTTGTAGAGATGAAATCTCTAAGAGATTATTCTTTGCTAAAGGAATACGACAAATCCAGTGTGTGTAATTGAAGTAAATTCTTGATTGATTAGTATAAAGAAACATTAATTCCAATGGGTCCTTTGTTTAGAAAGGAATTAGTGTTATCAATATAAAGTCTACCTGGAGTGGGTCCATGAGGATTGCAGTGGTAGGGTCATCTTCAGCAGTAGCTATGTATTCCGCTACGTCCTGGTATCGTAGCAGCTCTGTGCCACTGCCATCACCCTGGATGAGGAAAAGACGTGGAGCATGTTGTTTGTAATGTACCACCTGCCGTACCTGCACTGCCTCCTTTTCTCCATCCTCCTGGTTTTCTGCACTTACTACATCAGTCGCAGCAACTCCTGATAGGTTAACATTAGTATCACCTGTGTGTCGGACTGTAAACTGGTTGCCCTCATTGTCAGTAGTTTCAATGACTGAATCAGCGAAATGCTTGAACAGGTACCGCATATCCAGTTCGGGGTTGTGTACCTCTATGTCATTGTTTGGACGAGGTGTGTACACTGCAGTGCCGTCAGTCTCAGCCTGCAATAAAAATTGAGTATTAGTGTAACCACTAATATAAAGTCATTTTAATACCGTAATCTCCCGCGTAGAAGGCGCGTCTTATACGCGAATCAGATCGTTCATGAGTCTTATACAGGGGAGGTAAATTGCCTTGAGTTTGGGGTGCGCCTTATACGCGGGTTTTTCCAACATCTCATTTGGGAAAATGCGCCGATGACAGCTTGAACTCATAGCGCCAGCCCCGCGGCAGACCAGGAGGTGTCGACGCGCTCGCCGGGGATAAGGCCCACCATGCGCCAATGACAGCTTGAACTCATATAGCCAGCAATTCGGCAGCCCGGTCGCTGTAGATTTGCTCGGCGGGTTTGACGCCGACCGTGTGCCGATGACAGCTTGAACTCATAGCGCCTGCACCGCGGCAGACCGGGAGGTGTCGACGGGCGCTCGGCGGGTTTGACGCCGACCGTGTGCCGGTGACAGCTTGAACTCATAGCGCCAAGCGCGGCAGCCCGGTCGGTGTAGATTTGCTCGGCGGGTTTGACGCCGACCGTGTGCCAATGACAGCTTGAACTCATAGCGCCTGCACCGCGGCAGACCGGTCGCTGTAGACTTGCTCGGCGGGGAAGACGCTGACCGTGTGCCGATGACAGCATAGACTCAACAGGTTGACACTATAGACAAAGCGGCATGGCTTGCCGGGGTGTAGGGAACATGTGGGCCGATGACAGCATCGACTCATAGCGCTAGCCGACCGTCACACAGTGTGCCGATGACAGCTTGAACTCATATAGGGGGGTGGGGAGGGGGGGCGCCTTCTACGCGAAACAGCCCCCCTGTGAGTTGGGGGGGGCGCCTTATACGCGGGTTTTTCCAGAAATCGATCCAGAGGAGGTACGTGCGCCTTCTACGTGAAAAGGCCTTCTCTGAGTTGGGGGTGCGCCTTCTACGCGAGCTGCGCCTTCTACGCGGGAGATTACGGTAGGTCTATGTGGGCAATATTTCCCGAACATGAATATCCACACAGAGGGCCACTCAAAGGGAAAATATACATGTTATTCCTATCTAAATCTTTTAGTTGTATCATGGAGTGATTAAGAAAAGATTTACAAACCTGTAGGTAGCCACCATCATGGTGATAGACATCGTAGCTACCACTAGGGTAGGCATTGATAACAGTGCCTGTACCAAACTCGATACTGCATTCAGTTGATGATGTGTCAAACTTAACTGTAGCAAAGCCAGGACACTCAACATGGACAAAGCGAACCTCCTGTCTCTGAACCTCTGGCATTTCACCTACGGCAGACATTTGATATTGTTGACAATATTTTCATAATTCTGTCTTGGTTTTTATTATCCTGAGTAGCAAGTGAATAAAAGTCTCCAGATAATCATCTGGTTTTTTAGAAGGCCTATTTGTGAAAATTTACAAGACATTTTCCCCATATGATGTTGCATTTTCTTTGATCGATATCTAATTCGGTATCATCTGTGCTCTGACAGAAAGTTTGTCTGCATTGCTCAATCACCTGTATAAACCTGATGAGGTATAAAGGTAATCTACAAACCCACATAGTGAACAGAATTTAGCATTTCTAAGGGGATAAGGTAAACGTAAACCATAGAAGTAACCTACATAGTAAGTAAGAGATCTACATTGGAAATCAGTACGGGCTATACAAGTGTGACTTTTCACCTGTTTCCTTCTGTGACTCATCTGCTACCTGAGTCTCGATCTCATGGGAGTATGATGTGATACGTGTTCCATCAGCATGTTCAACAACAATGGTACCGTCTGGGTGGGTAACGCTCATCACATGGTCCTCACGGGTGACTAGAGTCTGAAAAGTTGTAAAGGTCTTTTAATTATCGCCACCTAAAAGTCATCAATTATCATCTAGATCTGGAATCTGATTTGACAATATACCTTTAAAGGTTATCCACCTTAGCACAACACAGTGAATAAACAATTTTACTGTTTTTGAAATGAAGATTTGTTCAGAAAATACAAATTTCAGTATGCCCACCTGTCTGGTGTGTGGGTCTACAGCTTGACACACAAGTGCATTCTTAACGTCCACTTTGGCTCCATCTATGGTGTTAGCTAGGCGGTTACCATCAGGGAGTGTGGTGGTCCACTTTGGCTTTTTACCCTCATCGTCAACGGACTCAACGGTAGCCTCTACAGGCTGTGTGCTTTTGCGGCCACGGCCTAAGAATGAAGATGTTAATTGAGAATACTTAAGACTCCCTATAGTTCTATAATGCAAGGATTATATACGCGGTACATGATATTGGATTTAAAGATTTCATTTATTTCCAGAAAGAAATATCAATTATAATCTACCATCAGAGAGGACTTTGAAGGTAGTGGTTAGGAAGTGTCTTCATGAATATGAATGATACCGATCTTTGCATCCACTTAGTCTTCATATACTTTTAAATATGATTGTCAAAAAGACATACCTTTCTGCTTTGTTGGAGTCTCAGCTCCACTCTTAGCACTTCCAGCCCGTTGAGGTGATTCTGCACGGTCAGATGGTGGTGGAGCTGGAAGTGCTTCCAGAACGCTGACCTTGCCATCTGGGTAAAGGAGCATGGTGCTGCCATCAGCCATGTAGCGGATGACTACACCCTCACTAGTGATAAGTCTGCAGCTCTCCTCTAGGGCAGTCCTGCGCAGGGATTCGCACGGCTGTTGGCCTCCTGTCTTGAATGGATATAGCTGGCGCACTGTCAGTAGCCGCTTTTCCTCTGATTCTGGTTTTATACCCAGTGCACTCTCCAACTGGAAGCTGACATAAAGACCATCTGGACATGTAACAAACATTTGCTGGAAATGCTGTGGGATAACAGGCTCCTCCACCATCTCTTCTTCAACTATCTCATCCTCCACTGCCATTAGCGGCTCTGGTGTGCTGCCTTTACCTTTGTCCTTTCTGCTCTTGGCTGGCGACTCTGACTTTGGCCCTGGGGATGGACTCCGTGGTGTTTGAAGAGCTGCTGGAGCCATCAATTCCTTTTTGGCTATTAATAACAACATCAAATTTAGACAGAAAAAGAAACAAAAGGGATTGATACGTCTCTCTATGATTGCAAAAAAACTGGAAGAAGAGATATAAATGGCTAACACCAAATTCATTACGAATTGAATGTTGCTCATACACTCATTTAGATGGACACACTATAGATCAGCAAGTACCCATAATTTCATATTGGACTTCATTCTATATACACAGAAGGATCTGCAGGGGTACTCATGGCAGAACTATAGAACACCACAGATAGATTGGATAAAAATTGTATTAATTGACTCAAAAATTGCTTAATAGAATAATCCGGAATAAATTGTTTCTATTCTAAAAAATGCCCCCCCCCCCTACTATAGGGTCATGCATTACATTAAGCTTAATCTGCATTATTCGAAAGTCATTGATCCTTTCCTATTGTGATTTTGGTGATTTTCATGGGCATGATCAAAAGGTTCATCTTACAAAAATACATTCAAATGCGAACTGATTTTCTGACCATCCCCCTATCTAAGTTAGGTTATGATACATGTAATATGAAGTAAAACAATGGTGCCCTCACTTCCACACAAGAAAATGAATTAGACAGAATCAGAATATAGAATTATCTTGTCAGGTTTTTACCACCATTAATAAAATGAAAATAGAAAGGCACTGTAAATCAAGAACTTAGAAGTTCCTAATGGTATATTAAATCGAGGTTGGATGAAATAAACATGCACACTTGCTGTACTATTCCTATCAGCAACAATCACCATTCCATAGTTGGTTGTGAAATCAAAGAAATGTGTGGGTGACTGTCAGGAAATGAAAACTGAAAGTGATGAAACTAAAAGTAATGCTCTATAATTCAAAAGAATAAAGGATGCACAGCATTGTTTTAGATTTCTGTAGGTCATCACAAAAGGGTCATGGAGATATTATTTGTATCTTATCATATCCTTTGCCATGCCTCAAATGTGTAAATGCAGTCAGAGGAAACTCTCAGCTCCAGCGCACAGATCAGTTTCATACATTGTACTCACCCTCTGCTAGAACATCTAACTCCTCTGTTACAATCCCTTCACAGAAATCAATGTATTTTCAACAAGAACTCTTGAAGAGTTTGCCCATTTCTGACACAGGAATCGGAATGTCAAATTCCACAAGCTTTTCTCTCATCTCCCCATCTTGCAAAATAAACCTTATGCTTGCTTTACTTTTTTTCTAGTACTATTGCTCAACAATAGGAGTATTTATGCCTAATTGCTATGCTATCACTGATTTTGCATTGAATTTGTCCACAGCTGTAACTTAACTACTTTCACTAGTTTTGTATTGAGCCGGCAATCAAGAAGCATATTCCTGCATGTAGGATGACAGACAATTAGTCCTACCTTCATCAGGACACCCAGTCGGGCCATAGGTACTAAAGGCGAGGGACATTCCATCGTTAAAGACAGCTGTAAGGGAGCCAAAGCGCCCCACTTCAGGTTTCATGGCATCTGTGCGAACAGAGGAGCAAAGAAATTCATGTATTATGCTATAGCTTAATCTGGAACTAGAATGAAGGACTAGAAAACCAAAGTCTTAATGTAAGAACTTCTGATAATCATGGAAGTTGAAAAAGATAAATGGTATTCTGATTAGCATCATTTTCTCACACTGCTGCTTATTAGCCTATCATTCTCTGTGATTTATGGTCTTGATTGGCTTATAATAGCCTCTTTCATACAATAGAGTATAGAGCTAGTAATCCTGGAGAAATTCACACTAAATTTGTATACTATTAGATAGTTTTGGGCTAACCTTGTTTTTCATTCTGTTCTTCATCAGCTTTTTCAACAGCGTTTTCTGTAGCTTCATCTGCATCCTCAGGATCCTCTATGGGGTCAACACGTGGGTCTAACACATGAACCATGAACTGGTGACCATCCTTCAGCACAGCTGTGCTAACGCTAACAGTACCTACAATGCAACAATTACAATACTTAGTTACATGAGCTGCTTGATTCATTATTCATATAGCACTATGACATTGAGATTTCGGTTTTAAATATGGAGGTAAATTTTCCCCTTTCTTTCGCTTCTGACATGATATTTTCATAGGTGTCCATATTCTATTGGTTATTGATAATTCTTCAGAGTAAATGTATCAAGTTATCCATCATAGAAAGAAAACAATATAGCTAACCTTGGACATATTCAGTCTTGTTGACTCGGATCTGACCACCATCTGCAGGGAACATGGTAGTGATGGTTCCCCCGACATGTATCATATTGTTTCCTACGTCGTAACCCATGAACTGTCATGCATAGGGTGAATTGTTATGGCAAGGTTAATTTTGCACATTTAAATATTGAGAAAATAACTACATGTACATCTGTTTTATGCTTGAATATACCCCATTCTTAAATTCACAACCAACATTGTTACAATCAATATTTCTTTCCCCATGTATATTGTTACAATATTGCAATACTTACAGGCCACTGTGGCTCTGGAGTCTTAGATTCAGCTTCTGGTGCAGGTTCTGTATCCAGAACCTCCTTAGAGAGTCGCGACTTGCTGCTGCTTCGGGAGTTTGCCTTCTTGTCCTTTTTCTCTTCTTCTTTACCCTAAAGAAAATAAAACAGCATAACACTGAGCAATTGCAACTGATTTGTTATTTTGAGGAATAATACATAGATGAGCACTCTGGCTGGTTATCCACAGCTGATGCACTTGGCTGCACCTCGTGCATTAGCTCTGGAAAACCAGCTCTCAGGCTAGCTTACACGCACCAGTTAACCACTTTATTTAGTGCTGAGAGTAGATAATCATGGTTAAATCTGACTTATTTCAATTACTTTAATGTGGTAAACAGGAAATGATATCTATGTAAAAGTAGTTTGTATTTGAGATGATATGTGCGGTGCCATATGTGCTTATCTGTATTGTGTAGATAGCTATAAAAGTAACACGAAGTAACCTTTTTTCCAGCAGCAGAACGCGCTCTCTTTTCACCCTTGGCCTTCTCAGCCTCTTCGATCTCTGCCCTTTGGGCATCCATCTCCATTTTCTGTGCCTTAAGTGATCCCTCACGAATAAACATATTGGTACTAGAAGGCCGCTCTCCGCTGCTACCCCGAGAAGAACTTCGCCCCGTACGACCTGTAAAGTTTACTCTTCTTTAGCCTTTATACACTGAAATGCAGTATATATCCAAATAATGATACTTTTTCTCAGTTGTAATAGATATGTAGCAAACAAAGCAAAGCATAGACTTACTGGAGGCTTTCTTAGGTGACTTTGAACGGTCACGACCTTTGCCCTTGCCTGCCCCTGAATTTGGGCGTGAGGCAGAATCAGCGTCTTTTTGGATCCTTTCAACCTCTTTGGCAAGCATCTCTCCCTCATACTTTGCCTCCTCAACACGTGTCCAATCCTCAATAGCAGCCGCCACATGTTCCAAGTAGTTCCTGGTGTGAATGAAATAGCGCTTGCTTTGACACCTCATAACAATAGTGATGTATGTTAGGAAAGAGTCAAAACTATTAACTTTACTTCCTACCTTCAGACAAGGTGTCAAAAGTAGTTGTTTGCGATTTAGTGAATTAGAAAGGTTTTTATGAATCCCACTTTTTTGCATGTAATTACAGAGAAAAGGGCAGAAAGTATTACCTGAAGCCAACGTTGGAATGAAGGTTGGTTTGCCAGCTAACAGTACTGTGGAGTGCTGCATTGTGTGGGTTGTGAAGGATGACAAATAGCAACTGGTCACGCTTGTGGTAGTAAGTGTCTATGTAGGGGTGAGTATGAGAGGCTTCTCGTAACACCTAAAGGATAAAAAGTTCAACCAATATGGCCAGCGACCAAAACTTTGAGCTACATCAATGAAATAACCAGAAATCGTAAAGGTGCATCTACCATTAAAACCTGACTTTGGCTGAAGAAAAAACTATATGTATAAGCTTCACGTAGGTTTTGGAAATTGTTGGCTTAGAACTGCAGCATATAGAGAATATAGGACAGCATTTTGCAATGCAAGTAACTCGAAAGGGTACTTAATCTCTTCTTTTAGGCCCCTTCTGATACTAACCTCATGTTTTCTTCGAGCATTATCACTGTCAATGGTTAAGCCTATGGAGAATACACCCATTATCGCTCACATGTTTCATTGGCGAATAACTCCTCTCCTGGCGAGTTAAGCATTGCACAATATCAGCAGGTGTTGAATAAGGATCCAGATTAACCATAAAAAGGCATGGGACACTGTCATTCTCCTCCATTTTGTTATAATCCAGCAGCTTTGATGGCACCGTGAGTCGATTGTCTTGCTGTCAGCCATTTTGGATTTTGATGGTCTGTGCGCATGCGCGACCCCTCCTTGCCGGAGGTAGCATTTTCGACCGAGAAATAATATATTCTATCGATTTAACTTGAAATTAATGGCTTTTTGAATATAATCCATGCATGTTTGGCAATATCAATCAAATTGAATCGAATATATCCTATCTTTTTACTGTTATAGCCCCACAAGTCGATCGTCTCGCTGTCCGCCATTTTAGGGGCTTCCCTAGCCCACTTAAAAGGGTCTATATCTCCTCTTTCCTATCCCCTCAGGATGTGTGTGGTGCACATATGCGCGGGCACTGACACATTCCTCTGTTAAATTATCAACCTGTGAAGCACGGGATAGCCACTTAGTGCCGCTAAAGTGCTGTAAAACACAAATCAATCAATCAATGTCCGCCATTTTAGATTTTGGTATTCTGTGCGCATGCCCGACCCAATTTCCATAGTTATTTGGGTCAATTTGCACCACCACGGGCTTTGGGATGCGAATTAATGACAGGGCGAAGACGTAATTTTTTATATTCTTAATAAAACATATCGATTCAAATGATATGCCCTTGTTCTTCTTTATCATATTTCTATATTATAACACTGAATAATTGAAAAAAAAATTAATAACGACCACTTTTACGACAATAGACGCGCGGACAGATCAAATGATGGCAAATTCATCAATTATTTGCACCACTCCGGACCAAAAATGTGGGAACGTTGAATTTATTCGCACCTCTTATGGGATTTAACATAGACCGGAAAAGCGTCTTACTTTTTCTCTGTGTTAAGAGGCACTGAATGGGTCTTATTTTTACCCGACTCTTATAACTCCTTTCGAGTTAAAAATCCCTAATATACGAGGTATGCTTGGTTCAGGGTAACTCTATATGCCATACCATGGGTCGAAATTAGTCTATAAGCAATGAATAATATGCAAGGTTTCTTTTCTGTATTTGTCCTGTAACAATGAAAGGGGGGGGGGCATTAAAGAGAAAAGGGTAAAATCAGTTTACGACTATGACCATTTTCTGTGAATACAGAAAACGAACTTACCTGTTTGAGTACATTTGGTTCAAAGTGCTCTGCAAAGCACCACTGGTCGAGATTTCGTCTTTGTCCTTCAAGGACTGTGGCCATCAGTTCCTCAACTGACCGCGGGGTTTCAGTGGGTGGAGCTGGTTGCACAGCTTCATCTCCTGGCTGAGCCACTATTCCTCCATCATCATTGCGTTCAAAGTGCACTATGTGGACAGTAATTAAAACAGTTTCAACACATTTTGAATAATAGAATTTCTTACAGAGCAGGCAACCCAAAAAAAGAAAGAATGAAAAGTAGCATATGGGGTTTGTATTGGGGATTATTGAAAAAATAATAGTAGAATTTAACGAAACGTACCTGTAAGTTGCTGTATAATTGGGATTTTACTGAGGGCGCACTTCATGGTGTCGGGGTGATTATACGAGAATGAGGCCGGGCCGCGCATGCATAGTCAGATCTTCAGAGCCAGTTTTGAGAGGTTTAACCACTTAACTAATAACACAGTTAACTAGTGAACTGATAAATCAATTCATAAGATTAATAGAATTTTGACTGAAAATTGTGATTATACCGGGCCCTGGTGGGAGGGCGTATAATCACCCCGGCACCACAAAGTGTGCCCTCGGTAAAATCCCAATTTTACAGCAACTTACAGGTAAGTTTCGTCAAATTCTACTATTTTACCTCAGACAGCACTTCTAGTGGTGTCGAGGTTATTCTACGAGAAGTTCAGAGCGTGAGTGAAACCTCTCCAAGTAAATTACCATATATCATAATCAAATCACTCAACATATATACAAGTCAACAGTAAGGAATCTATTTATTCCAACTCGCTTGACTTAATCCATTATATATAATCATCTAGACATTATACAATAACCTATCTGCCACATCTGTGAGGTCCACCTCTATAGGTTTGTCGTAGAATGAGGCAAACGAGCTGGCACTCCGCCAGCCTGCTTGTCTCATGATAGCATTAATATCTGCTCCTAGGGCTTTTGCGTTGTTTGTGGAAGCTCCCCTTGTTGAGTGGAGCCGCCATCTAGTAATGTCTACTCCTACCAAGTCCATTATCTCAAGGGCCCAATGGGCCAACGTGGCTCTAACAATTCCCTCATGGGGGAAAATCGAACAGAGATGTCAGTTCGCTATTTGGCGAAACTCTGAAAATTATTTTGGGGCACTTCAAAAGGGGGGTACCCTAATCAGAGTAACAAATACCTTCAAGATTAATCACTTAGGGTTGGTTAGATCTTTAAGAAATATCAGAATGATAAAATATTCATTTTATATTTTTTTTCTTATTATTTCTGTGGTAAAATATCACCTTTGAACCTCTGAAAACAGAGAAAATCTGAAAGTCTGTCATCTCTGATCGAACTAATTAACAGTTGATCCTCATAGTCAGGTCTCAACCCACAAGTCCTTTCTAGATAGTCTTCTAGGGTTTTGACAACGCAGATTCTAGTGTCTGAAGGAAACCTCTTTAGCTGAACTGTGCTAAGCCGGTCCCCTTGTTTGTTGGATTTTAACAACTTACTTAATTGGAACACAACTCTATATCTTTTTCAAACGATAGGCAAGTCACTTCTAACGCAACAATAGTTTGACCCCTTTGTGAGGTAGTCAACAGTAACAATATAGCTAGTTTCAAAGATAACTTTCGTAACGTCATATGTACATTGCGTTTCCCCTCTTTAAGGAATGTCAAGACTACCCCTACAACCCAGAATGTGGGATATTTAGGGCCTGGCGTAGAGAGTTTGGAGTACCTGAGGTTGACATGTTTGCATCTAGAATCAATGCTAAATTGCCTTGTTATGTGTCACTAGACCCAGAACCTGAGAGCTATGAGGTAGACTCGTTCACATTGAACTGGTCTCAAGGTTTCTTGTATTTCTTTCCTCCTTTCAGTTTGTCGGGAAAGTGGTCCAGAAGATAGAGCTGGACCAAGCCCGGTGTGTGGTGGTGGCCCCCAAATTGAAAGGCCAAACGTGGTGGGGTTGGCTAATCCAGATAGCAACCAGGAAAATACAGTTCAGAAGCCGAAAAGGAAATCTCTGTCCGCACGGAAAGCCAAGAGGGATTGCCGAAATAGGGACCTTAGGCCTGGCGGCTTTTCTGATTTGCTGAGTAAAAGGCTAAGAAAAGAAGGCTATACAAAAGGAACTATCGGGTTAATTTTAGACGCATTTCGGCGCACTACCGAAAAGACATACTCCACGTACATAAGTGGACGGTTCGAATGTCTGAGTTCCTTGATGGCCCCCGGACGTAAAACTAAACAAACAAACAAACAAATAAGTGGACGGATTTCTGTTTGGAAAAGAGCATTCACATCCTCAAACCCTCGTTGCCAGAAGTTTGTGCCTTCTTATGTAGACTGCAGAAGGAAGGGCTGGGGCACAGCGCACTGTCTGTGACCAGAAGTGCACTGTCCGCAGTTCTTCCTCTGTCAGGGTGGGCTCACCAAGGGTGCTTATGAGAGATTCTCTTGAAGATACTTGGACTCAGTTCCCACTCTGTGTCATCGGAAATCTTTCTAGATTTGTAATCCGCTAGTACATTAAGTACCCCCGGGATGTGTGCAATGGACAACCAGTTTTTCTTTTGCTCACACCAATCCCAAATCAGCCTTGCTTCATCATTGCATTGCTCTGACCTAACCCCACCATGGTTCTTTACATAAGCTAATGCTGTTGTATTGTCAGTGTATACTTTCACGTGACAAACATCTTCTTTCACTAGGCTTTGAAGGCAATGTCTGATGGCCATCAATTCCTTCTCATTGATGTCGAAGTTCTCTTCCACACCAAGCCGTCTGCCACCCGCAGTGACTTCCCCTCTATGAGCTCCCCAACCATCATCCGAAGCATCTGTAAAGATCTCCAACCCTGGTGAACCCAAAATCCCCTCTTGTCTTTTCAAGGGCAAGGTTTTTCTCCCTCTCTAGTCCTTTGATATGCCCCAAGGCATATTGGGACGACAGGGCGTAAGCCGTCATTAAATCTAACAGACCTGCAACCTCCCTGATGGTTGGCTTATCCCTATTCAGCAAGTCACTTGCTGCTAACCTGAGCTTTTCTACTTTCTCTACGGTAGGGGTGATGATCATTACCTCTGAGTTTAAGTTAAACCCCAGAAAAATCAACTTGGTATCTGGTACCATGACCGACTTGTCTTGATGCACAACGAACCCTAGGTTATCTAGCCATCCTGCTAATTCCCAAGCTGTAGCTGTACATTCCTCCTCAGTGTCTGCCATCACAAAAGAGTCATCAATGTATGGGAAACATCATGCCCCTTTTCCCCCTTGGCATATTATGGTAAAAATTCTCAGCGCACAAGATAACCCATTGGGCATGCACACAAACTCATAGAGTAGTTCATTCCACCTAAACCTCAGATACTTTCTATGATCCCAAGATATAGGTACCGAATAATATGCATCTTTGAGATCGATTGATGCCTTGAAGCATCCTGGTCTCATCATATCCATAGCAGTTTGTAGGGTAGCCATTTTGAAATGTTCATGTTGAAGTTTGTCAAGTCCAAAATTAATCTATGTTGACCATTAGGTTTAGGCCTCCAGAAGACATTCGACACAAACTGCCCTGGGACTGGATCAACCTTCACTACAACATGTTTAGCCTCCAACTTCTCTATCTCTGTTACCATGATCACTTGCTCTTCAGGTGTCATCCTGAACTGGAAAGGTTCCCTTTCCTGTACAGGATAAGACACTAGCGGTATGTGCACCCCACTTACCATGCCTAAAACCCAGGGATCTCTGGTAATAGCAAACCACCTGTTAACAAACCTGCCAATAGAACCAACAACAAAATTCTCAGCTGTATTCTAGAGGGGACTCACCTGGCTGGTTAGCTGGCCCCCTGTTTCTGAAAACCCTGTTTTGCCTGCATTCTTGGAGCTCTGGGTCTTTCTCCCTAGTTTTGCTGCTGTGCTGGTCTGATGAACGGTTGGTTCATGGCTTGATTACCATAGACCATAGACTGGAATACCGGTGGTCCCTGGTTGGGATAACACTGTCCCCCTTTCCTTGCCACTGCCAGCCACACGCTGACCTCTCTTGTACGTAGGTGCTGCCTTATGGGCAACCGCCTTAGCCGCAGCTGCTGCCTTAGCCGTAGAGGCAGACATCCCGTCTGCTGTCTTCCTAGTTGCACCTTGCTTCTTCTTGGTCTCAGTCACATCACTGCCAAACAAGAACTTTCCATGTGTTGGCATCCATCGCAGCTCTAGCTAAGAGTTTCTGATAGTCCTTCTGGATAGCCGGTTTGACTATCTCTCTCCGCCTGTTTGACAGGCTGGTCATCATAGCTGCCAGCAAAGTGTAACCATTTTTCAGGTTCGCGGATAGTTTATCCAGTTCCGGATCCGCCTTGCCCTTGTCGAAACTAAGTGTTGCCAGTGGTGTGAAAGCGACCATTGCAGTTAAGATGAAACCTTGAAGTTTCTTGACATTCTTTTCCAAGATAACAATATCTTGTCTGTCTTGAATGACCTCCTTGATTTCATCCTCTAGCTAGGGGACAATCATCTTCTCAACATTTACAGACTGTGGATAGTCAATGAACAACTTGTCCCACTGTTCCTTTGGCATTCTTTTGGTGAAAGCACCATCCACAAGGTCGGCCACTCGCTTGTCGAGCTTAAATTCTCTCTTCTTAGCCGCTTGCCCTTCTCTCTGGGTCCTGACCATATCAGTGAGACTTCCATCTCCTAACAGAGCCTCTTTTTCCTTGTCCTTATTGGACTTGGTTCCTAGGTCGTCATCCGAGTTGTCAGATACATCATCGACCTTCTTCCTCTTAACCGGGGGAGTTTCATCCTCCTCTTCCTCCTCATCTTCATCATCTGCTGGAGGGTAGTATCCAGGATAACCATAACCATAGGCTCCATAGGGGTTTAAGTTCATCGGTGGAGGAGGTGGCGGGGAGCCCTGGTTCCAACCCATCACATGGTTTGGCTGCTGAAACCTATACGACTGTGGCAGTAACTGACCATAAGGCCCCAGTGTAGGGGGGGAGTTGTTGCCCATAAGACCACATTTGTCCATAAGGCCTCATGGCCTGGGGTGGTTGTCCGTAGAGTCCCACGGGCTGCGAAGGCTGTTGTTGCCCGTAGGGCCCCGTAGGCTGCGGTGGCTGTTGTCCGTAGGGCCCCGCGGGCTGTGGTGGTTGTTGTTGTTCGTAGGACCCCAATTGTTGAGGAGTTTGTTGTCCAAACGATCCTCCAGCTTGCTGGGACTGGAACTGTCCCTGCAGCCCTGTGAAATGCATCCAAGGCTGGGCACCTGTAGAGGGCACTACCAGTGCTTGTCCCGCAGTAGTCGTTGCGGTCGTAGTCACCGTATGAGTAGTGATTGTAGTCGCCGCAGGCGTAGAGGTAACTGATGCCGTAGTCACCATTTTCACGAGAATCTGGAACAAATCCAGGTCACATTAAGCAAAGAGAACAATTCCCACTGCAAACAGAGTAACTGTGTGTACCCTCTGACCTACTCTGGGAGTAGACCTAGGATGTAGAACTGTCGCTAACCAAGAGCGTACAGTACCTCCACAAGGGCTGGAGATTGAACAATCCCAGCTTAAACCTGTCGTCTTCCAAGCCCCCAAAGGTTGAGCGCTACAGGCAATAACAAAAATCCTAAGTAGAACAGCCTAACGGACTGTGTGTACCTTCTGACCTACTCTGAGAGTAGGCCTAAGCGGTAGGACTGTCACCAATCAATGGGCAAACAGCACACTGACAAGGGCCTGAGATTGAACAATCCCATCTTGAACATGTCGTCTTCCAAGCCCCTAGAGGCTGAGCGCTACAGGCATAACAATTCATTCTAACATCTGCGAAGCCTGGAATGGCCGAGCGCGATAGAATACAACATAAAACCATCCAAAAGGGACAGTAAAGAAAAGATTAACCTCAATAACAAGACGAAAACCAAAGAAATTTGCCGTAACCACAATGCCTAACGGCGATAAACAACCCGTGCCTCCTCTGAGAGTAGGACTACAGGTAGCTCCGCTTCATCCAATCAGGAGGCAGGTTAGAACCTTAGCGCCAACCAATGGGAGAGCCGGACATAGCACTAGTCTCAGATTGTACACAACAACAGAGTCCCAGATTGAACAAATTTGAATACCGTCTGCGAACTCCCCAAAGAAAGTAGGTACAAAAAAATTGCACCCTGAATAAATTACTTACCCAGGTTAAGGACAGTGCTCTAAATCGAAGATTGACCGACGCTGTCTAGCAAAATTGACCAACTGACTACGCATGCGTGGCCTGGCCTCATTCTCGTAGAATAACCTCGACACCACTAGAAGTGCTGTCCGAGGTAAAACCCCATACTGGTAGGCGGATGTATTGCAGGGGATGGAAGTGACTGAGCACAAAAATTCCTGAAATGCTCAGAACACCCTGAACATCATCCTAGTTCGGATAGGACTATACTGCAGGTCTTTGGAACTTAATCATCTCTTAAATCAGGGAAAACCATGAGGACTTCCATCCCTTGTGTTGTTTGCATCTTTTGTAGTTTTTATAGCCAAGGAGTATGAGTGTGATAATTTAATTAACGAGATTGTAAACTGAGTATTCAAAAGTCATGAATCTGCTTACCTGAAGATCGCCGTGAGTTCAGATTAGAACGGGAGCCACTGCGAGATTTCAGAATACCACCAGAGTTTGGACGGGGAGACTTCTCTGCCTGTGGTACTGGGCTAGCAGCAGCAGGGGCTGCCTGAGTTGGAGATTTGCTTCCTGATTAAGAGGACAGGACAATGTAGATGTACATATTAGTTTTAGACTAGTTTTTATAATTGATGTGATAATGAGAAGGGAGCATGGAAAACATCTGTCTCATTTAGCGGCTTTGTCTTGTATGCTTATGCACAGTGAAAGAAAAACTAGTGTACAATGCAAGAAAAAGAAGACAGAAAACAATAGACAATAGTGCCTTAGTCAAGTAAAGCTGAAATTTGATACCTGTTTATGAATTTCATACAACTGTCTGGACAACCAAGTTCTATCTGTAACTTAAGTCCTAATAGAAAAAAAATTATATTTGAAACTGTGTGAGCTTGATCTACTGTCTTACTCTTCTTCTTGCCCCGGCTTCGAGATGCCCGGCCGCTGGAAGCAGAAGCAGGTCTTGGTGGAGGGGAGGGTGTGGGTACATCTGCTGTAGGCTGTAGGGCTTCAAGCTGTTTGGCAAGTTTATCTGCCTCTACAGGGCCCGTGTTTTGTACCACAGGATCTGCCATTGGATTTATTCAGACAAAAATACAGATGGAGTGATATCTACACCATAAATCATAAAGTTCTATGTACACAGTCTGATACTTAAAGATATCGTTATTAATCATATGCTAGTGTTGAATGCTACAAACTAACCAAGAACTTTACATTTAATGCATTTACAAAGCACTACAGATGTATAGAGTTACCAAAGACATCTCTACAGCAAGATGTCAACATATTGTATAGACTTTAAGACTAGGATATATACAAATCAAGCAAAAAAAAAAAAATTGAGCCTAGGGAACCTTCAAGCATGATTTACCAGTAGACTATTACCTGATTTAACTTCCTCAACAGGGACATCCTCCACCTCTGGCTGGTTAGCAAAAAGTGGATAGGGATCATCCCATGGAATTGTTGCCTTTTTATCAGTGGGTGGATTGAAGGAACCACTCTCGTCAACTGTGGTCTGCTCCATGTTCTCAAACACAAACTGCTTGAAGGCATGGTCGACCTCTGAAAGCGTAAAATTGTGTAAATCACCTATGTTGGGTCGCAAATTCATACTTTCAGTTCTTTTCTTCAAAAAACATTATTTTTGGATTTTGCTCATCTTCCATGTGTGATGTTAGCCAAAACACCATCTCTTAAGAAAGAAATCAGTTATATAGAAATTTTGTAATGAAAAGGAATATCATATCACTTGCTGGCACTTTTTTTTTTTTAAAGATATATATCCAGAGATCAACATAATTTTTTTTCGTGTTGACAACTTGTTTATCTCTCATAATCATGTTGTCTATATAGATAGTAGCCGATATGAAATTCTGCTATTGCACATGCTAAAAATATAGAATATATGAAACTGACCAGCTTGAGAGAGAGCGGCATTGCTACAAAAGTGCAGCAGTTCCTGTAGGCGTGCTGCTCTTTCCCTGGCTGATTTTGCTGATGACCTGGGAAGACGTAGAGCGCTCATGAGGGGCATCCGCACCAACATTTCCTCCTCTACTTTTTTGTGGTCAAAACCATTCATTACATTGAGGTGATTTAGTCTCCATGTAATCTTGTCATTGTGATCGATTAATAGGGGCTGCTTAGGACCTGTGTCACTTGACTTGTTTGCATTGAACTCAGTTGCCAGAACCTGTTGAAACAATACAACAGTTTATAACACAATATGTGATATGAATACGAGCCAATGATGTACAGTCAACGGTAGAATAATTAGTCAATGGTACAGTTATCCACTTGCCTTACAACAGGCAAAAGGACCACCGTAATGAGTGCTGTTTGATCCTGCTAACTACTTCAATCACCTAAAATCCCTTAATATGATGCCTCTCATACTTCCTCAATCACTGTGTCTGGTGGTAGGAATTTCTTGTCCAATAGGGATTATAAATGATTTAACGAAATATTGGGGCTGTAAAGGAGAAAAGTCTATGCGCACACAATAAGATAAATGACACCTTCAAAACTGGGATATGAGACTTACTATAATGAAATGCCACTCCAGCAGAAACTTAATGATCGATAACGAGTGTTGAAGCGACAGATATTGCTGGTAACTCGGAAAGTGGAAGACTCACCATTTTGACACTATAGACAGCACTTTTGACAGCAAAGAAGAAACGTATTGCGCGCTCTCCTCGCACCCGCCATTTTGTTTTCTTTGCCATCATTCAGCGGGTTATATTGTACTACTCTGGCAAATTTTCTCAAATTATTTCAAATCATATTTATTATGCCTGTTTTTGCATGGATCCATCTTCTTCTCCCTACACTCTAACATAGGCCACACCAAATTAATATTTTGGTCTATGGATTTCCCGCACCTTATTTTCCAAAAAGCAAATTTTAATTTTTTAAGAAGATTTATTTGTCTATGGATTCCGCCCGCATCATTTTCTGGAAAATTGCATTTTTTTTTTTTTTTTTAAACAAGCAGCTTTAATACAGGGTCAGTCAATGGAGGTACAAAAATGGCAGACCACTCATTGGATAGATAAACACATCACCTGTTTAATTATATAGGCCTATTCTGCATTTAGAAAAAAATAAATACATTTGAGCAAACGAACCCCACCCCCAACCAAAAAAAAAAAAAAAAAAAAGCCTCTCCACATTTTTGATATGCAGAATCCATAGACAGATACATTTTCTTGAAAAAATAAAATAAAAATTTCGCCCTCCCGCTCGATTTTCTAAAAATTAAAATCCATAGACCAACTTTTTTATTTGGTGTGGCCATATTATCAAATTTAATTCAATAACCGCCATGTTTGTATCGAAGTGAGACGCAATTGGACTGCTCGGACGATTTTTGGCAAAAACATGCCGAGACAAACATGAATTGTATCATCGAGGATTATAGTACTGGTCAAAAATCACGAAAATCCATCACCTAGTAGCTGATATTTCATTTCATACCCATTCACCATTTAATGATCACTTCCAGGTGCATTATTACCCAAAAACTACTAGTGTCATGGTACGACAGTAGACCTTTATGCCCCTATAAAAAACTAAGGAGGACAGTATTCTTCAGGTATTTTGTATCTTTAATACTCAAGGGGACACATGTCTCCCGTCACATGAATCCTTGAAAGATAATTTCCGCCACTATTACTTAGTAAAAGTTCACATTTCTCATTTTGGGGTAGGTTTAATGTCACGGTACAACAGTGGGCTTTATACATGCCATATCTACTCTACACTTAATGATTAGTGAAAGTTATTTTACCAATAATTAGGACTGCCCCAGGCCATGCCATTGGCAAAATATGAATGTCTACTTCTATTTCAAAATTGTATATTTGGCAGGATTTGTTTAAAAAAATGTCAAGGTACGACAGTGTCACGGTACGACAGTGCATCCTCAGTACTACTATATAGACAGTAAAATTCAAAAACGTTGATATTTGTAAAAAATCATCTTTCATGGTCCTAAAACATGCAATAGTAATTTTCAAAAAAATGTAACGGTATTACCCTTTTCCAAGTACTGTCGTACCATGACACTGTCGTACTGTGACTCATAGAATTAACATTGGAAAAATTAGGAGCCTTCTCATTCCTATATTTGCCAGAGTTAATGTTCCCAAATTTGGGTATTCATAGCCTAGCATAAGATCTCTCTGTGGACCAAAGGAATAAGTCATATAAAGAACTTAATTTTTGAGCTAAATTTTCAAATTGGCTCAATTTCATGGCTTTTGACCACCAGATTGAATTAATTGTTATATTTTTAATGCGTATACAGAGAGAAATGTCCAAAAGAACCATAGAAACAAGATTAACATGCAATATATCATTTTCCATTATATTCTTATCACGTATGTGACACCCAACCCGCCCTGACCTGACACCCAAAATGACACCTCCATAGAAAAGCATTGAGTGCACCAAGCGTCTAAGTTGGACTTCAGGTGACCTACTTTTTTTCAAACAAAGATTAGAATCTTATAAGAGGTAAATGTTACACCTCCATGATCTTGAACATGTACACTATCAGGTTTCATTTCATCTCATATTTGATGGTTTTGATGTAATTTGAGGTCAAACTCAACAACCTCTTCTCAGAAAGGCTCACTTCCAGTCTTAAAAATGTCCCCAGCCCCTACCTGTCTCTTAAAACTCGGCTTTCCGATTTAACTATGAAATAACAACGATTCAGTGATATTTTATGGATGACACCAACTGTCTTTGCATCACCAGTCTACCCACTTCTCTTAGCAGTCTCACCTTGATCTCTTCATTGGTAAGGGCGAGTTTAAAGCTGGCATTGGTGATGTGTTCAGCAAGTGTCTCGTCCAGACCATCAGGACGGGGTGGGTGTGGGGTTTCACTGGGTGGCTCCTTGTCCTCCTCCCAAGCAACCACCTGATCTAACATGGCATGTAGGACAAGTGGTACACTGATACTCTCCTGAGGAACGGTGTCCATCATTTCATTGTAGAAACGCATATCAATCTCTGGTTTCATTGTGGCACCTTCACCCTCCGCAAGGCCAAGTGGTGGCGCTAGTGTAGCTGCTCCAGTCTGAGGGCCAGGTGTTGCTGACTGTTGTGACTGTGCCTCTATCATGGAGAAAAATTATAAAATTGCTGTACCACTGATGTGACGGAGTCCTATTTCTAATAATACAACAGTTTTGATATTCCATCGGAATCGTTTAAGAGAGATCAAAAGCCTAGTGTTCAGTGAATCTGGGAATGACTTTCCTTTGAATACAATACTCTGGTGGGGGGTGGGGGGGGGGCAGAATGAAAAAGGCTTCATAATTTTATTGGAGTTGTATAGCTATATTGTCTTGCTCTTTCACACCACATGACACAAATGTGCAGACCGGTAAATCCAATCACTCAGTGATGAAGTCTTGGGTATTCACTAAGGTAGACTATTTTACCTTACTACCGTAATCTCCCGCGTATAAGACGCGTCCTCTATGCCAAACAAAACAAAAGTTGGGTGTGCGTCTTATACGAGGGGTAATTTTACTATAGAAATGTACTAATCTTACAAATTTCAGCCTTAAAATGTGCGTCTTATACGCGAAAATGCATGTGCTGAGTTTGGGGTGCGTCTTATATGCACAGCGAGTCTTCTACGCGGGAGTTTACGGTACTATAGATTCATGCAACTCTATTTTAGCTACCTGCATTGTCCAGATTATGTTGCTCAATCTTCTCCCGCCACACACACACACACACACACACACACACACACACACACACACACACACACACACACTACACACTGGCTCTTAGCTCATTTGCACACAAACACTTTTGCTAAAGGTCTCCACCTAAAGTACAGGCCATTGTTGGTTTTTAACCCTGCACACACACACTCATACTCACCTACCTTTCTCACAAACACTTAACTTGTGTAAAAAACGGGGGATCACATTTCTTTCTTTCTTTTTTTTTGTTGGAAAGGGGGGGGGGTAAGTTTAATCATGCATGCAAAGTTTTGACATACCCTCTCTACCTGGGACGCCCAAAAACTGCATATCTGTGTCTAAATATCAGTAAAGATATTCACATGAACACCTTTTTTCTCTCCACAACATTCGCATAACAGCGCACGTTTCTCAAAGCAAACCCTGATTATGTAATGGGGAACAGAATTTTAATGATAAAGCATTGCGTTTGCCTATCTTAAAGTGGACAATTCATCTAATTTGCATGCAATATCAATATCTATACAGTATAACTTGTCGATGTTACTACATACTGCTTTTAATAGTGTGTTTTTTTCAATTGCGAAAGACCTATAGATAGATGTGTAAACTTAGGAAGGAGCGGCACATGGCCTATAATTATGTGCACTTTTGCCAAGACTTCGGTTGATAGTTCTATGAAATATCCTTCAAATGTTTATTTGAATGAAAATGTGATATAGTATTATGATATGTCAGTTAATAGTTTATAGATAGCACTAAGCATTTTATGATAACCAGTCAGGGCAGACCAAACGCTTGAAACAGGCTAGCTTATTTCATAGGTGCCGTCAGGACACATTACCTACCTGGGATTATATCCAGTACTACCCACGAAACAAAGTATGATATTGTTATTATGTGTGCTCTTTCCTATTCCTTAGCTATACCAGAATCAATCTTACTTCAAGGCCTTTAAATAATAGGGTTTCAAGTAGATATGGTAGAGACTCAGAGAATCTCTTAATATTGGGTACCACACTTATATCTCTGTGAGTGAAAGTAATCTTAAACATCGATGCTAATTTCAAATAGATTACTATGAAGCAATGTACATTCTGGATGCTTGGTAAAAAAGAGAAAATTGTTTCACATATCTAAATATTTTCCAACAACTAGATAGCTGTATTGCATACCTTGTGCAGCTGTAGCATCGGCACCTCCCAAAACTGGGACATGAAGCAAGTGGAGGTTAGTTAAGAAGTTTTGCCATTGTCGGCGAGCATCCAACAGGTCATATACCAGACATGCTACATCTTCAAATAGTGCAAGCCCAAACTCCGCCTGTAAAGTAAGGACACAAAATGTTAGTTTACATAATTTGAAACAATGTAAATTTAAACTGTAATTCTGACCTGCTGCACTTGGAGCATATCACACCACCATCATTTAAGTATGGGGTATCTGGAGAAGCCTGGAGAAGGTTATGTGTTTTATTTATGGTGAATACGACAGACCCATAGGTTTAACTAAGGACCTCCATATCACATGGGGCCATGAAATACAACATCCCTATATTGCATGCTCAGGTCACGTGACATTCACACAACCTATACACCAGAAAAGAAGTAAATAGCATTCTTGACCATGAAATAAACTTTGACGTGCATTCTGTGTGGGTGCGACAGCCCATCTAGCTCATTTTATTGCTATTACTTTAATTGTATACAATGTTTTCTTGTACTAAAACTGCCACATACCTTTTGTTCAGCATCCTCTAAGTTTTCTGGAATCAGGCCAGTTTTGACAATGTACTCTAGACGTGCTAAGTCATTGAGCTTGGATCCCTCTGGAGCCTTCTGTAGCTGTGTAATTGTGTCCCTCCAAAATATCTTCAAGTCCTTCTTAGCCTTAACGGCTTTTAGACGGGCCTCCTCTTCAGCTGTAAGGAAACAGAGTGAGGCAAATTTAGGAAAATACTCCGAAAATAAACAAAAATTCAAATTAAAGGGAGTACCGGTAATTCCTGGAAGAGACCTCTCAGTTTATTAAGTGCTTGGAACAGGCATCTCTAAATTAAACACATACATAAAGATTGCTCAGAGATACATACATATATGAATAGACAATTATGTGCGGTGCTTAGAAAATTGGTAACAAATCAATCACAACCGAACATATCTGCTCTATGAATCTGCAATGATTGACATGTGCAGTGCAGATACCATATTCGACGTAATAAGTGCACATAGCCTAATAAGCACACATACCCTCTTTTTGCCCGTATTTCAAACTTGAATCTTCTAGAGAAACATTTTACCGTAATCTCCTGTGTATAAGCCGCGTCTTATACGTGGGGTTTTAGTTCTCATTGGATCCACAAGGGGGACATCAAGACCTTTCTTTTGATATGTTACATGCCCCCTTAGTCATAATAAGATATAAGGGGGCCCAGGGGGTCCGGGGGGCTCAAGCTACACATAGGTTTTTGAATTTTGAAAATTCATTCAGTAGAACCAAAGTTATTAATTTTTATTTTTTTTGAGAATTTTCCAAAACTCTAGGTGCGTCTTATACGCGCACTGCGTCTTATACGCGAGAGATTTGGGTAGATATTTTTAAGTACACTGTGTGCAAATTACATTGAATATGGTACACAAAACCTGGATTGGGTGAAGTAAAACAATGATGCACTAACATTCAGGACAGATGAAAGGCTGGTAAAACTAGAGCAAACACAATTGGGAAAGCGAACAAATCTTGTACCTTTATTTGTGCGTGTGGTGGCACGAGTGTCTGTGTAGAAGAGCAATTCATCATACCATTTTTATTGCTATTTGCAAATTCAATGTCTACCCCCCCACCCCAATTCACACATGTCATAATTTAGTTAGAGGTACAATCAGTGATTTTTCCCAAAGAATAAGACCATTTGTTCAAAATTACAGCCAAAGGTTTGACTGTGTAATTATCTAAAGTAGACATAGAATTAGTCAATTTTGTGAAAACGAGACAAAATAATGATGAACTTCAATGCATGAGATATTGCATGCTCGCAAAAGTGAATTTCCCTCTTCTTTACTGAATGAATTATCATTTTTTATGACAGAGAGGAATTAGTATATGACCATGTTTGTAATTATGTACCTTGTAATCTTTCCTCTGTTGGTGGTTCAGCATCTGGTGCAGGCTCTATAGATGGCTGCAGTATTTGGTAGTCGTCAGACAGCACCTTGATAATACAGTCAACATGGATGGAAAGCTCTGCCAGCAGCATGATCAGCAGGGGCTCATGGAAACCTGACACAAAGATGTAATGCTCCGGGCCATCATCTGGCTCATCATCTGGACACGAGACAAAATGATAAGTTTCATTTATCAAAATTTAAAATCATGTATTTTATCATTGAACAGAATGTACCACGGTAGTGTATGTCTAGGCCTTTCCCACTTGGCATAAAAACGTGTTTTTTTTTTTTTTTTTTTTTTTTACATTAAAAAACTTGTTTATTGGTTTCCTCATTGAGTTATTTGGTTGAAAATTGGTTGAAAAAACGTTTTTGCCAAGTGGGTTTCAACTCACCAATATATTTGCTGTCTGTATCCTCCTCCCCTCGTCGTCTGAGTTTAGTCTCTCCTTTAGGTGATGGGGGCTCTGGAGTCTTCTTGCCGCCTCCCTTTGCACCTTTGGCTGCTGACTTAGCTCTGTCCTTGTCGGCCTTTCCACCCTTCCCACCTTTGGCACCCTTATCAGCACCGCCAGCACCACCAGCTGGGGCCTGTAGCAATGATAAATTTTCCAGATTGTAAAACGGTTTTTGAAAACACACAGAAATGGATTATACAAACGTTCAGACCTGCAATGGTCTTGGAAACTCCAAAAGTTATACAGACAGGTTTTACCTTTGATATATTACCTTTTTTTCTGTGTCCCTCCTTTTGAGGTCTTTCTGCTTGGCATCAAGGAGTCGGAACTTAATGAGCTTTGCAAGGAGGGGCAGCGGTATGTCCTCTCCATTTTCAAGGTGGTTTCTGCATGGTTCACAGATTTCCGAGTTTGCTGGAACCTCCTTCACCTTTCCCTTGTTCTTTGGGTTACCAAGTTCGTTTACCTAAGGTAGATAAAATGAGTTTATCAAACAATTAGCAAAATCACGAAAGCTTTTCAACCATGACATCAATCAGAATCTATGGCAATAACATTGCTAGAAGGCCAGATAAAATAGGACTAACCTGTTCATAGAGTTCATCTTTGGTAATATGGGTGAAGAGCTTGCGAGCTCCACTGTTGACAGAAGCTGCTAGAGTGTTGATATGAGCATAGTCTTCAATTTTGTTTCCCACTATCCAGACAACAGCTGCATTCCACCCCTGAAATCAAAGAAATGAGCGGACGTCATTATGTAGTGTTCAATTGATTATTATTATCATTATCATTATTACACTTGACACCATTGGAAGAGTTTGGGTTATATAAATTCCTTCCTTCTAAAATTCATAGATCTATATGACTTATACCAACTGTATTTCGCAGGGATTTATTTCCTTCTGTACTCTCCTCTCCCAGAAAATGACATGCTTCTAATAATATCCTCTCCCACCATTTGGTTTTTATTGTAACCTCCACTGGCATTCATCAGGTCAAAACGTTCTGTGGATTGACAATGCCTGGATAGCCCTGGCGCGAATATTGAGGTACCGGTAGTGCTACTATGTAAGTTTCGACAGGGCTAGATCGTCTCACGTCCTTCTAACACTAAGCTACCACTCCAAATGACGGTTTCACCCGATGGGTGTGACGTCATTCAGAACACCATTGCTTGGCAACAGTCACATGTGTATCTGTCACTTGGTGACAGTGTACACAGTATCCATGGAAGCAGGTTACATGGAGACAGTAACAACCAGTTGACAACCGGTAGTTAAGGAGTAGTTTCATCCCATGGGGACTCATCAGGCTTATGTTTGTGTTTTAAAATGTGACAATAAAGATTGCCAGTGGTCCCAAACTCATGGAGTTTGATGTTATTAGACTGGTGTCATGTTGACAGTCAACACTTGACAGAAGTCAGAGTCAATATTAGCATATAGACCCACATTCTTGCTGAAAGTCAGTCAGAATGGGAGCAAACCAAGGGTTTGGTTTTATTTTAGCACTGGGAAATACTAGGTATCTCTCCCCGGTGTTCTGAAAAAATTATTTCCTAGGTCAGGTCCAGAAAATAAATAAGATAATTTTACCCGGTAGCGGAAACCATCAAAATCTTTAAAAAAAATTTTGACATGGCTAGGTTGAAGACCTCCGCCGTGCTCGGTAAAATTAAAGCAAGTGCTACTTTAGTGTAGGACTCAGTGCACGATAGTAAAGCATTCCTCATTTTAGCCTGCACCAAAGGGTGCGTCTGCTATATTCAACCCGAGGGGCGCGTTACTATGGAGCCTTTGAATCCAATTGAATTCTATAAGGTTCCTTAGATATATTGCCTTGTCACTAGCAGGGTGAGCATGAATGAAATCCACAATGGTGAGTTCCACATCATCCAATTGTTTATGGAAGGCAGAGTTGAAATGAGAACCTACAATACTCGTTTCAACATTTTTGGAAATGTTCCGAAAATGAGTGCAAATTCGATCCATCAGAGGACCCTTTGTCTGACCAACATAACATTTCCCACAACGTTTGCAGGACAGACAATAGATCAGGTTTGAACTCTTGCAGGAGACATTCATCTTACTGGAATAAACTCGCCCGTTGCTAGGACAGGTGATTTTTCCAGTGGTATTCAGTCTAGGGCAATATCTGCAGTGCTACTATGTAAGGTACATGTGTATTAGTACTATATGTAGTACCCCTCATACACGTCAATAGCATTATCTTGATGGTCAAGGGGAATACAAGTACTTTCAGTTCCAAAGTCGATTAGGGGTAGAATGCTCTTTAGCATCTTAGGGTAGGCAATGGGTTCACTACAGCACCTACTAAAGTGCATTAGTTCCCAATTTAGACCCGGTTATTTCAGATCCATGTCATTTCAGACCCATTATTTGAAGCAATCAAGGGCTCTGACCGTAACCCTTATTTCTTTTTTCTTTCCTGGATATGGAAACAGAACACTGTCCAACATACAGATTCAAAACTAAATCTTTTTAGCTTATTGAAACACTGATTTGACCTAGGTCTGAATTGATCATGGGTATGAGAAGCTGCGGGATGTAACTCTCAATGGGGCAAGCTGAGAGCCACAGACATATCTGTCGTGTTTCATATATTATATTGATTCCAGTTACCAATAGTCTTCTATTGATAGGTATATCTAGACCAATCAATACAGCCACATACTGGACATGATGGCTGTTGAGTCCTGATTGGCTGTGGTAAAATTGATAAGTGGGTGATTATAGCTATGAGTGTATAAGGGAGTCATTTTTTAACAACAGGGGAGGGGTGGTGGTTTTGGGGGGAGGGGCAAAATAATTCAGACCCCTCTTGGGGGGAGGGGGGGGGGAATTTCACCCTTTCTTAGTGAGATAGCCCATACGTCGCTATAGCACAGTCAAAGGGGGGAGGGGAGAAATTTTGACATGCCCGCCTGAAAATCCACCACCCCTCCCCTGTTGTTAAAAAACGACCACTCCCTAACTATGTCTAGACCGATTGATAAAGGCACCCACAGACGGTATATAAGCATTAAAACTCCCGAGCAGATTGGGAACATCAAACATGTTTGATATTGACCGACTGGATATGATGTCTCCCGCAGACCACCTCTGACATCATGATCAGCCGATTCAGTTGGGCCCATATGGCTATACGGTCCCCTTAATAGGTTTTCCCAGCATTGCAAAGGAGATTCATGTACTTTACTGTGCAGACTACCTTTATTAAAAGAATACCAGACACCTCGGAAGCAGACATATCGATAGCAGGCATGAGGACACCTCGGAAGCAATGACACCTTGGAAGCAGACAAAACCATGATAATATCCCTCTGCTCTTACAGAATTTGAAAAATAACAACCCTGGTGATACTGTCCCTATGCCGTAGAATCATGGAATGGCAAAAATCAGTTTTAGACTTTTTGAAACAATTGGGAAATGTATTTGCTTGCAAGATGTCTGCTTCCGAGGCGTCCCTGCTACCGAGATGTGTACGTCCGAGCTAGGTGTCCCTGCTTCCAAGGTGTCCAGCTACCCATCAAAGTGACCCAATGAGATACAATTTACACAATGCAAGACAAGGTAAAGGACACTTATAATATATAAGTTATATGTTATAAGATATTACAGTAACTTGTAAAATTTCGGTTCACACATCTGGGGAACTAGACTAAAATCAGCCCTGTAGTTTCCACTTGACAGTCACTTTATAATAACGTACTATCCGTGTATGCAGTATATATGATAGGGTGACCCAGTTATTTCAGGCCCTAGTAATCTGTAAAGCCTGTATATATATATACTACATGTATATTGCAGGATTTGCTAGGGTCTGAAGTGCATGGTCTTTTCATAATTTATTTGAAAATATGGGTCTGAAAGGACATGCCATGACCATGTGTTTGAAGATAATCAAGATGTGATGTCTGAGACTGATGATATAACGAAATTCTTTATACTATGCTGTACATCAAGGTATCCGTTTGATTTGAGCAATTTCTGTGTTCCTGCCCGGCAAAATCCAAAACTAAGCCTGCACTACACTGTGACTGCTGCTCCAGGCTACAGCCTAGGCTAGGGCATAGTACTGAGACTGGGTACAGCTATAAAACTTGCTAAAAAAAAGAAGTAAAACTAGTATTAGTAATAAAAGTAGGGATAACACCCCAAGGCCAAGCACCCTGGGCCGCGGCCCCCTCTGACTCTGTCACTATAGTAATTGACTCACCAGCGCCTACGGCGCTGTGATTGTAATGGGGACAGAGAGACTCGCCGAAACCAGCGGCAAAGTTTTCCGCCGCTCGGTCAACGTACTGTCAAATACCTGTTATTATTTCCTTTTCCTCTTAAAAAGATGACAAATTCAAATAGAAATCCATGCAGGGTCGAGAGAAAAGAAGAATGGGTGGATTGAAAAGCAGTCACGTCAGTGCGTGAAAACAGCAGACGAACAGACAGACTCTAGGTCCACTGCCGTCGGAGGCGGGGGAGGTTTCATAGATAAGGGGGGTAAATATGATTTCCTATTCTCGGCCCTTTTCACTTCATAACTAGGCATATTTATGTAAAAAAAAAATCAAAAAAAAAAAAAAAATCAAGGAATCAGAATATGTGGGTTAATTTACTGTAAACCCAGTCGTTGATTAAATATCTTATCACTTCTGAAGGGGCACGGCCACGGGTAATTTCTGCAAAACCTTGAAATATCAAAGGCTTATTATTTATCTCAGTTTCTCACACTTTTCTGGAAGATGCCTTACCATGTTTACATTAAGGTTCCTCTCTTGTTTTAGACCTGTATGCCAGTGCAAATTGGCGCAAATCAATAAATTAAGGGACAATTTTAGCTAAAACTGCAAGAAAATATGGGTAGATTGTGCTTTATCGGTCGCTATCTAGCCTTTGTACCAAAGGCTAGATATAGTGATTTAATTAATCTTTTGAGACTATAAATGAAAGAAAAAGGGGGGGGGGGCACAGCCCCCGAAAATAAACACATTTTCTCGGACATTAAAACAGCAAAGGGGTTATAATTGACAGATTTGGAGCATGGACCAAACTCTTGACTTCGCACTGTAATAGAACGAGCCCATCTTGTACTTTCTTTATGAAAAATATAGCATAAAAATCTCTAGATTGTTCTCTCTATAGTGGTGTTATTTGATTTTTGATATTCCGACCTGAACCAAAGCTAGGATAACTCATGTGAAGGAAAGTATAAAATCTTCCCATCCTCCTGCAGTGTCAGTGTGTCACGGTCCAGGTCTGTGCACACACTGACAAGGGTCACCCACTAGAATCTATATAAAACACTGACAGAAAAAAAAAAATTGAAATGCTCTTAACTTTTTTTCTTTACAAATCTGTAGCTTGGCTTCCCCCGGGTCGATTTCAAGAATTTAAACTGCATTGCCTTTCCCACAATCTCTTCTTGAAACTGTGTGAAAATCTTGTAGAAATTGCCCAAATTTAATTTTCATGTTTTGGGAGTGATCATTTTTTAACAACAGGGGAGGGGGGCGGTGGGTTTGAGGGGGGGGGGTCAGAATTTTTTCGACCCCTTGACCGGGGGGGGGTCAGAATTTTTTCAATAGGCTCTGATGGGGGGGGTCAAAATAATTTCACCTGTTTTCAGTGGAAAACCCCGCGCGTTACTATAGTACCGTAATCTCCCGCGTAGAAGACGCGTTGCGCGTATATAGAACGCACCCCAAACTCAGCACATGCATTTTCACGTATAAGACGCACATTTTAATGCTGATATTTGTAAATTCAATACATTTCTATAGTAAAATTACCCCTCGTATAAGACACACTCCCAATTTCAATACATCCTATAAGACTCCCCAGCATTTTGTTTGGCGTAGAGGACGCGTCTTATACGCGGAAGATTACGGTATAGGCTAAAAGGGGACATTCGCGCACGATTTTTGTCCCTTATGAGTTAGGGGGGGGCGGTCGAAAAAATTTTTATCCCCTCGAGAGGGGGGGGTCGAAAATTTTTTCGCGCGTCCGCCCGCAAACCCACCAGCCCCCCCCCTGTAGGCTGTTGTTAAAAAATGATCACTCTCTAAAATAAAAATGCCTAATAAAAGTGAGTAAAACCTACCTCTTCACAAAATGAAGAAGAAACGATGGCTTGTTCCCATTTTTGTGGTCCCGCCGACCCGGCACCACTCTTCGCTCTCTTTTTAGACATTTTTCTCTCCCGATGCCTTAATCCGGGAAATACTAATTATGAATGAACTCTGACGAACTAAACCAGAGACACTGAGTACGTCAACATGCCGCCATTGTTGTTTACATCGCCGTTGCTAGGCCGTTGCGCAGGCGTGCAATTTTAACACGAGGTGGCGTGGCTTTACCATTTGGTTCCCGCCATTTTCACAAGGTGGCAGCACTTGAGTAGTATGGTTCTAAATTTAGATATTCTCTTCTGCTCTATAAGTCTGTTGACAAAAGCATGATCATAGCTCGTAGTGCTGTGGTGCTGGAGGTGGATCCATAGACTATACGTCAAGGAGGTGCACCTTCTAGGCCCATTCTCATTTATCACTGTACCTATAGATGGTGACAGTTGACCCTTCGCCGAAATAGGCGAGAAGACAGTCACAGCAACAGCGAAATCTCTGAGCCTGAGCCTGAGGACTGCAAGAGAGGTCTAGATCTAGACTAGTAGTACTACTACTAGACTATTACCACACCCTTTCTACTAGTTTTCTTCACGCATCTGACGATCTGTATTTTAATAGCGACAAATTGAAGGAAGATAAATACCCAAGGAGGACAGACTTGTATGATTTTTTTTGGTGGATAGTAAACACTAGTGTGCGTACTTAACCTGGGAGAGTGGCTGGACGTCGGGATGGACCCCGGGTACCTACCGGGCCCTCCTAACGGGCAGCCCGGTCCCCCGCCTCTGGGATTTGAGCTGCAGAACATCAACCCTCAGGCTCAGCCTCCCCAGGCCCCTGCGTTAGGTAAGTCATGAACCACTCTAGTCTCTAGGTCTGAGTCATTAATATTTATCAAACAGAGGAGGGGGGGGGGCGTTATTTTTTACCTAGCCGGACTGGAATTTTTTTTTGCACCCCTCTTTCAGTCTTTGATGAATTGATCTACAGCGCACTGGCTTTTTTGCTAATAAAAAGGCTAAATTTTCTAGCCCCCCCCTCACTCAAGCGGGATCAAAAGTTTTCACATCCCTAGTCTAGATCTATACATGATGCAGGGGTTTTAAAAAGTGACTTGTGACGCAGGGTGTAGTGAGGGATGGCGACATTATGAAAAGTTCCCAGTACATTGTCATCCTTCCTAAAATTAGTAAAAAGTGACGGCGTGACGTCCCAATAATTTTGAGTATGGTACCCATCTTAGCATCTATAGGCTTAGTATAGGCACGTCAATTTTTTTTTCAATATGCCCCCTAATTCACCCCCCCCCACTCTCTACCCAGGGACATAGATAAATAATAGTGAATAGAGAATTAATTCTGTCATGCCAGGCCCCGCCCCCACCCCCTTTTACTAAATACAAGTTTTAGCATGACGTCATTTGTGGATGGCCCCTAAGGCTATGCAATTCACCTCATTAGGGTGAGGTTTCTCGTGGCAAAACTCGCCATCTCGCCACTGTTTGTTCGAGGATCCCCCAACTTTTTCCTCTTTATGTTTACTTTGATCATCTGTAGCTTCTTCCACAAATAAAAAAAATTCAACCCAAATAGATATTTGATAAATATGGGTTTGCTTTATCCAAAATCGTCCTGATTCCAGGTGAAATCAGAGGAATATTGAAGATATTTGAGGTGAAAGTAAACATAACAAAGAGCACAAAATCAGCGGAGCCTCGGACAAACAGCCTCGAGAGGGCGTGAGTTGATGCGAGAAAGCTAACCCTAATGGGGGAATGGTTGGGGGTCATGTACATATTCAACAGCCATCCTACAAAAGGACGTGTACTTCCATGTCTGTCATGTAAATTCCCTTGGGCCTTGCAGCTATATGATCCTATTCCACATACCAGCCCATTGGATTGATTAGTACGTGCCTTTAATTTCTAGACTTGTTTTTAGTATTAATGGTTTGTCAAACGAAATAGTTTTGAATGTGCTTGGCCATTCGAGGGGATATTCGAAATTCTGTCACCTTCTAGACTGAAACTGAATAACCAGTTGTAAGATTAACCAGCGCCTGCGGCGCTGCTCGCACGCAAAGAAGTGGCGCCACCACGTGCCAAAAGCATTGCAACTTCTACCGTTGCAACTCTGTACTTGACACACAACTTCTACTGTTTTCTTATTCACTGGGTCACTTTCGCTGGTTGCTATCAGATAGAGTGTGAGTGGCAAACTACAGGAACATCCCATGTGAAAGCGGACAACTTCCAGGGTAGCCGTTTTGGATAAGTAGTGCAAATACAATCCAGCATGATTTACTCGGTCTTACCAGTGGCAGATTTTGGAGAAAAGAGGGGTCCCTCCATTAGGAAAAAGGATAGTTCCAATCATAACTCTATCCTTTGAGAAGCTGAATGAGGATAGAGTTACAACGACTGCCCATTGGAGAATCTAAGACTAAGGCTTTAGAAGGCTGTTTTCCTCCTCTGCATTCCCGCATGTCTAGAAACTCCAAAACTAACTTATTTTCCAAGCAAATACTCTCAAAATGTACATAATACAGATCTCTCGGGGCCTGCTGACAATATGTATTAAACACAACCTTCTACATTAAGATATATATATATATATTGTAATAACCAGAGTCGACACCGTATATAAAGAATGGAATATAAAGTTACAGCCGTTGTTGTTGTTTTATTTCTTAGGAGCCTTAAGGACTAACAGCCACTGGTCATCAGTTACTCGCTTATACTGATACTTGTACTTGTACTTATTCTTGCTTAGAGACGCCACTCTGTTCGTGAGCTAGGACTAGCCACCGAACTCCCTTAAGATAGCTTACACGTAGGCCACCTGAGTGTCTGATCGCGTCTGCCATAAAACCACCGAACACCGCGTTTTATAGCCGCCGACGGTGACGTCACAAGGCTGTGACGTCACCGCCGACGCCCCACCTAGCGGCCACAGCGGGAACCCGCCACCGAGCTTCGGTGGCCGCCGCCGAGCCGCCGGCCTATGTTTATTACATCCCTCCCACCTTACTTTATTCTATGGGTATAACATTTATAATAAACATTACTCGAGTGTCCAACAATGGCACCCGGGCCGTACAGCCTAAGGACTCGTATTACTTTGCTTAACCTAGATTCTTTTACCCCTATGATTACCGTAGTATGTACCAGGTGAGTACCCCCCCCTTATTATCATGATTATTTACAATACCTATGGGCTCCAACAGCGGACCGCCCGTCTTTAACTCCCTAACTATATATTGTAATAACCCGACTAGCGTGTGAACGATTTACAATGACTTAATCTGGACTACCAGCACCAACAGTGGGCTGTTCCTAATTTGCTTATGCACAACATGTGACATCAATTATCATACTGTCTAGGAATAAACTGTTATTAATAAGAAACTGACCATGTTTGGTTTTCATGTGATAACCTTATCTCTACATTTATACACGTAACGAAATATATATACATCCGACCACCGGAGATCTGCGGTCTAGAAGGGCGCGGTAAAACGCTGCAGGAATTGGGGCCGTCCCTTCATTGTCCTGGCCACAGGGATCCTCCCGACTCTCTGGGCCGCCAGCCCTTATCTTATGCTGCTTGTCTTATGCCCTGGGGGCTTCCAGGGGTGTTCAGGGCCTGGGTTTCCTGGCAGGTACTCAATCCCCCACCAGTACTCCCCTTACCCCTACTAACCCCCTTCACACCCCCCTTCCCGGCTGTCATTCAGCTTCCCGGCTGCGCCCTCCGACGTCCCTGCCATCCCTGCTCACCGGCCACTGCCCGTCCCCTCCTCCCCCACGCGTCTCTCACTCTCCTTCCTGGCAACCGCTCCTCCCTCCTACTGGCTCCCCCTCTGCTGTTCCTCCCTGACCATCCGACGGATCCGCTCCTCTAGGTCGCGGCTCAAGGGCGCCTCGGCTGGTCGCGGTGGTGGCGGCTGCGGGGCGGCCCTGGAGGGCCCTGAGAGCGGTGGGACGAAGGGTGAGAGGGTCTGGTGGCCATATCTCCCTTGTCCCTGGGCTGACGGCGGCGGTAGACCAAAGCCCGAACCCTGGGGCCCGGCCGTCGCAACTGCTCCTGGCGCCTGGGTGGGCGGTCTGCCCGCTGCAGCCGACGGTGGGGGTCGCCCCACTCCCGGAGGGGGAGGTGGAGGTGGTGGTGGGGGTACGCTTCCCTGACCCATCCCTGGGTCGTACCTCTGAACTGTAGTCGCGTAATAGTGTGTACGCCACAGGGATGGGCCCACCAGCTCCACCCACCCGTGCGCCCTCCCTCCTACGGGGGTGTATTCATCGCCCAAGTCCGGGGATGGAGCCAGCCCCACCGCCCACTTCTGTAGCTTGTCGGGGTTGTCCACCCGCCGCCAGGGGATTCGTTGGTAGGTATCCCCAATCCAAAGCGGCCTCCCCGCCAGCGGGTCCATTTCCTCCGCCCGCGGCAGGCCGGGGACCTCCACCCCAGGGATCCTCTCCCCCCACTCTTCCCGCCACTCCTCTCTCCTGGGCCCCGCCCCCCGGCGGCCCCTCTCCTCCTCATACCTTTCCTCGTACTCCCGGCGCCTCCGGTACTCCCCGTAGCTCTCGTTCCTGTGGGGGCCAGCCTCGTACCGCTGACTCCCCCGGCCCTCTCGCCTCGTCTCCTCATCCACTCTTCTCTCCTCCCGTCTCCTCCTCTCCCTTTCCTCAACCTGTCTCTCCTCCCTCTCTCTCCTATCCCGGTCCTCTCTCTCCTTCTTCTCGTGGGCCGCTCTCTCCTCCCTCTCTCTCCGATCTTCCCTCTCCTTCCTCTCCCTCTCATCCTTCTCCTTCCTTTCCTTAGCCACTCGTTCCTCCCTTTCCTTCTTTTCCCTAGTCGCCTTCTCCTCTTTCTCTCTTTTCTCGGCCATCTCCTTCCTTTCCCTCGCAACTCTCTCCTCTCTCTCCTTTCTCTCCTTCTCCTCTCTTTCTTTCTTTTCTTTATCCCTCTTTTCTCTGGCCGCTCTCTCCTCCTCCCTCTCCCTCTTTTCCTTTTCCCTCCTTTCCTTTTCCCTAGCCGCCTTCTCCTCGTCCCTCTCCTTCCTCTCTCTCTCTTTCTTCTCCTTGGCCGCTCTTTCTTCCTCTCTCTCTTTCCTCTCCCTCTCTTTGCTGCCCTTCCTCGCCTTCTCCTCCTCCCTCCCTTTTCTGTCCCGCTCCTTCCTGTCCTTAGTGGCCGTCTCCCCCTCTCTCTCCTTCTTATCTCGGGGTGCCTTTACTCCCTCTCCTCCCTTCTTCTCCCTTTCCTCCGCTCCCTGACTAGCGGCCACGGGTAGCGGCGCGCCCCCCATCGTGACCGTGCGGATCTCGGCCTCGGCCTCAGGCGCTGGGCTGTCCTCGCGGTCCAGCCCAGTAAGGGTGATTACCCGCCTGTCGACCGCCTCCCCCGGAGATGCCTCCTCCTCGTCAGAGTCCGTAGTCAGGGGCACGCTACGGTAGGCCACCGGCCCCGGACTGGGCTCCTCCTCCTCCCAGTCGAGCTCCTCCTCCTCCTGGCTGTCGTCCACCACTCGGGCGGCGATGAGGCCCTCCAGTTGGCTCCCCGGAGCCGGGGTGTTGTTGTCGGAGGTGTGGGGCTGAACGGGGGGCGGCGTGGTTTGTAAGATACGCCGCACCTGCTCCGGCGGTAGGCCCTGGCGGGGGGACCCCCCAGCGACCAATTCGCTCCCCCCCTCTTCTGTGTCCACCGTGGCAGGTGAGGGGCGGTCCAGCGACACCACCTCCCCCTCGGGGGTCCGCCACTGCCGACGTTGCAGGGCTTCCGCCAGCAACTGTCGCTGGTACCGCCTCGCCATCTCCTGGGCCATCCGGCCTGTCTGTCGGAGGAGACCCTCTCCGACCCCGGCTGGGGCTGGGTCGCCCCCCTCGCTCCGGAGCAGCGACCGCAGCAGGAGCGGGTCGCCCTCACCCCCGGCGGAGGGGGCGTCCAGAACCTGGTCTAGGATGGCCTCCGCTTCTGCGCCCAAGGTCGACTGGACGGGTGTGCACCGCCCCATTTCCTCCACCAGGACCCTGGCGGCCTCCCGGTCCTCCGCAGAGTGGTGACGGGACCGGCCTTGCCCTGTCGAGCCCTGAGCCTGGTCGCCCCCGGCTCCCGTCCGGGCCACCTTGCTAGGTGTGGCTGCCTCCTCTTCTCCCTCCCCCAACTCGATCCGGGGTGGATCGGCGTCCCACGCCTCCGCGGCCCCCCTCGACTCCGACTTCCGCTTTCGATCCCTCTGCGGCGAGCGGCTGTGCTCTCTCGGCTGCGGAGCCGGGCAGACCACACTGCGCAGCCGCCGGGGCGATCGACGCGGGCTTGCGGGCACGGGAGTCCTTTCCGTGGTCAGGCGGGCCGCCCTTCGGGTGCTGCTGCGGGAGCGAGGCCTGGGCGAGTCTCGAGCGCTGGCGGGGCTGGCCGCCGGGCTGTCCCCACCACTCTCGGTGGCCCTCTCCCCGGTGGTTGCCTCCTCGGTGGTCTTCCCCCCGTGGTCGGCGGCCTCCTCCACACGGTCGGTGGCCGTCTCCGAGGCGTTGCCCTCCTCCCCTTCGGGGTCCGCGCCAGCGCCCTCCTCGGATGGCGATGGCTCCTCCCCGGTGGCGGTGGCTGCCGCTCCGGTGGCGACCCCCCTATACCGTATGGTATATAGCGGTGGCCGATCAGCCTTGGACAGGCTCAGCCACGGGTGGCCCGGGTGTTGTGTTGACATGTGGGTCATGAGGTCGTCCCACCGACCCTCTTTCGCCTGCGCCTGGCATTTCTTCCCTGGGCAGTTCCACCCCGGCCCCTTCTCCGCATGGACAGCCTTCACATGCCGCGAGAGGCTATCCTTTCGCATAAATTTGCGGCCACAAATGGAGCAGGGGAGAGGCACCGACGACTTCTTCATGATGTCGGATTCGGTGTCGGTGTCTCTCTCGGGCCACGCCGCGCCTCGTTCTCGTCTTTCTAGGTCGGCGGTCCTAACGAGGTCGCGGTGTAGTTCCCGATCGCTACACCAGGCGGCCTCCGCGTCAGCCGTTGGTGTTCGGCGGTCGGTGGGTGTGGCCGTGGCCACCTCCATTTCCCGCCTCTGCCTTTCCTCCCACCGCCGATTCTTGGCCGCAAAAATTGCGACCACCTTGTCACTCATCTCTCCCTCCGGACCGATCGCAGGTAAGTCCCTCTTTTGTTGAGTCAATTTCCCCCGCCCCACCACTCTCTCAGTGCTAATTTCCTTTCTTTCGTTTTCAGGGCGCCACCCCCCACCGTGGCCAGCCGGTGGCCGAAGGATGAAATCCGCTTTCCCGGGCCTGGGGACCCTCACTCCACACCTTCCAGCCTCTCTCCGGATTCCCTCTCTCTCAGGTAAGACACCCCCGCCCTTTTTCTCCCCTTTTACGAGGTTCCAGTGCCAATATGACGCGCACAAGCGCCCTCCTCTTCTAGTCACCGCACCCATGGGAGCCGCCGAGTCGCCGGTGTCCCCGTGGTCGGCGGGAGTCGCCTTGGTTACCGCCGTAACACCCGGATGTGGCCCGCCTTCCGCCGACCACACTAGGTGGCGCCCCGGTGGCTTTACCCCTGCGGCCGCTCCAGAGGGCGCCACCGGTGGCCGCTCCCCACCGGCGGCCGACCCCGCCCACCGTACCACCTCTACAGGTTCCCCCCGCGGGGCCTGGGTCTTTTTCAGTAAGTCATAGTGAACCACTCGGAGCTTCCGGCCCTTTTTGATCTCCCAAACCGGCCCCCCCAAACTCCGGGTGATCGTCCAGGGGCCCGACCATGGCCGCATGAACTTGGGGCACTTGCCTACCTCTTTCTTAGGCAGCAGGTAGTATACCGTGTCCCCGACGGCCAGGTCCTCCCCCCTCACTCGGGTGGAATAGTTCCTCTCCTGCCGGCGGACCGCTTCCCCCATATGCTTTAAAGCATAAGCGTGGCCCTTCGCCATCCGGACCTGCAGTTCCACGGCGAACCCCTCCCCGCCCCCGGCTCCCTCCGGGTGGCCCCCTTCCGGCTGGGGGTAGATGAGGCTCCCAGGTAACAGCGTCTCTCTCCCCATCATCATGAAGTTGGGGGTCTGGTTGGTCGACGCCTGCACCGACGACCGATAAGCGGCCATGACGAACGGTAGCTGTAAATCCCAGTCAGCTTGGTTCTCGTCCACCGTCATGGCGAGCATGGCCTCCACCGTGCGGTTGCACCTCTCCACCAATCCATCCGACTTCGGATTGTAGGGACAGGTACGGGTCTGTGCCACCCCCAAGAGACGGTGCACCTCCCGGAACATCTGAGCTTGAAAATTCCTCCCCTGGTCGGTATGAATCGTTCCCGGTGGCCCCAGTCGGCAGACCACCTCCGTAACAAAGGCCCGGGCGACTGTTTCTGCCTCCTGGTCCGGCAAGGGGATAGCCTCCGCCCACTTCGTGAAATAGTCCATTACCAGAAGGATGTGCCGGTTCTTTCTCCCTGTCCTCGGCAACGGCCCCATCAGGTCCATGGCCATTCTTTCCAGCGTCGCCGCTACCGGCACATGTCTCATCATGGACCGGGGGGGGTGCACGGCCCCCTTCCTGCTGAGGCATTGCGGGCAGGTCTCCAGCCACTGTATTAGGTCCCTTCTGTAGCTGGGCCAGTAATAGGATTGCTGTAACCGTCGTAGGCTGCGGACCCTCCCGAAGTGGCTGCTCAGAGGAGCCCCATGCACTTCCGCCAACACCTCCGGCACCCTTCCCTCCGGGACGACTATCTGGCCGAAGGATCGGCCCCCCGGCTCCCACCAGACCCGGGTCAACACCCCTCCCTCTAGCCTCAGTCGCGGCACCTGTACCGCCAGCGCCCGCACGGCGTAGGGTTCCCCGGCCAATTCGTCCGATGCGGGGCCCGCGTTCTTCGCTACCCACCGCCGGACCCTCCCCAGAATGGCGTCCTGGTTCTGTACTGCCGCCCAGTGCTCCGCAGAGGACAAGACGGGACCCTCCTCCTCCCCGTCCCCCTCCGCCGTCCGGGGCCTCCCGCTGGCCTCCTCAGCCTCCGCCTCTGCGGCCGCCTCCCTCCTCGTTACTGCCCTGCATTCTCCCGGTTGGTCGAACAGGGGAGAGCCCCCCTCCCCCTCCATACCGCACTGAGTGCATGGCCGCCTGGACAATCCATCCGCGTTACCATGATCCCGGCCGGGGCGGTGTTCGATCACGTGATCGAACGTCTCCAGGAGTTGTAGCCACCGGGCCACCTGCCCTTCTGGTTCCCGGAAGCTCGCCAGCCATTTAAGGGCTGCATGGTCTGTGCGTATCCGGACCGGCCGCCCAACCAGGTAGTGCCGAAACTTTTTCACCGCGAACACCACCGCCAGCAATTCCCGCCTCGTCACACAGTAGTTGCGTTCGCAACGGCTCAGCGTCCTACTGGCATAGGCCAACGGTCGTTCCCGACCCTCCTGCATCTGCGAAAGGACGGCGCCTAGCCCCATATCGCTGGCGTCCGTGTCCAGCAGCAGGCGCCCCTCCGCCCTTGGATATGCCAACACCGGAGCCTCACTCAGTTTCTCCTTCAGACAATGGAAGGCCTCTGCACAGGATCTGTCCCAGCGGAATCTTTTGCTCTTTTCGGTCAATTCCGACAGGGGCCGTGCGATGGCCGCGAACCCGGGCACAAAGCTGCGGTAGTAGCCACACAACCCCAGGAAGGACCGGACATCCGTTACCGAGACCGGGGTGGGCCATTCCCGGACAGCTGCCACCTTCTCGGGATCGGTCCCGATCCCCGTCTTATCGATGCGGTGGCCCAGGAAGTTGACCTGTTCCCTCACGAACTGGCATTTACTGGCCTTGACCTTGAGACCGGCCTCCTGTAGCCGCTTTAGTACCGTCTCCAGCCGGGTGGCGTGTTCGGCGAGGGTGGCCGAGAACACGATAATGTCGTCCAGGTATACGAGACAGGTGGACCACTGCAGCCCTCGCATCACCACTTCCATCAAGCGTTCAAATGTCCCGGGCGCGTTGCAGAGCCCGAATGGCATTACTTTGAATTGGAACAAGCCCCGGTGCGTCACAAACGCCGTCTTCGGCTTATCCGCCCCCTCCATAGCCACCTGCCAGTATCCCGACGCCAAGTCCAACGTGCTGAACCAACACGCCCCCGCCATCGAGTCCAGTGAATCGTCTATCCGTGGCAGTGGGTAGGCGTCCTTAACCGTCACCGCGTTTAGGCGGCGGTAGTCCACGCAAAACCGCACCCTCCCATCCTTTTTCTTTACCAAGACCACGGGGCTTGCCCAGGGACCCGTCGCCGGCTCTATGACGCCCCTTCTCAACATCTCCTCCACTTCCTTGTCCACGACCTCCCGTCGATGCGGCGCCAGTCGTCGGGGAGCCATTTTAATAGGGGCCGCCACCCCCGTCTCTATGGTGTGTGAGACCAAGTCAGTATGTCCCAGGTCCTCATCGCCCTCCTGGAATGCTGCCTTATTCCGGGCAATGAGCTGGATCCACTCCTGATCATCCTCGACCTGGGTTCCCCCCAACAGCTGCTGTACAAGCGTCCGGGACCCCTCGCGTGGCCCCTCCTCGGTCACCATCCGGCACTCCTCCCCCCGGAGCTCCTCCTCCCCCACAGCCTCGGCCACCGCCACGTGCATCCCCTCATACAGGACCACTGGATTCGGGCCCGGATTGCAGACCAGGACCGGCACCTCCCCCCTCTCGGGTGTCACCAGGGCCCTGCCTATCCGAATCCCCCTCGCCATCTCCACCTTCTCCACTCCTTCCACCAGCATGTCCGTCAGTCCGGCCGATTCCGGCACCCGCGCCTGTATGATCCTCTCCGTGCGACCCCTCACCCATTCCGTCCGCGAGCTCACCAGTCGGCAGGGCTGGGTCCCGTGCTCCTCTTCCGGCCACACCAGCCTCTCCCCGGCCATGTCGATCGTCGCCCGCGTCTGCCTCAAGAAGTCTGCACCCAGCAGGCCCGGGGTGGATATATCGGCCACGACGAATGATGTAGTTTCCGCGCGGCCTGCGCACTGCAGCTCCGCCGTCACCCGACCCTCCACCGGCAGCGGCTTCCCATCCGCCGTATGGAATGCTGTTAACACCGGTCTCAGATCCCCAGGGGACCCCTCCGCCTTCCACCACGCTGTGGAGAGCAAGTTGCTGGTGGCCCCCGTGTCCACCACTAAGTGGATGTCCTTGCCCCATAACGTCCCTCCGACCTCCAGGCCGTTCCCCTTCTTCTCCTTCCGACCCAGCCATTCTCTCCTCCTTTTCTCTCCATGGGTCTCCTCCCGGCTGGAAGAGGGGACCCCGTCTAGTTTTCCGAAGCCTTCTTCGTCGCCTCTCTCTTCCGAGCGGCCTCGACCCGCTTCCTCCAGATAGGGCAGTCGCGCTTAAAGTGGTCCGGCGCCCCGCACTCGAAGCAGCCCCGTCCCCTACTTGCCCCCTCCCCCTCCGCGGTTGCAGGGGCCGATCGGGCCAGGGACTCCCTCATCTGGGTGACCGCCACCCGCAGCTCTCCCATCTCTTCCGCCATTGACTTCGTGGTGGACCTGACCTTCACCGCCTTCGCCCGTTCCTCCTTAAGGTAAGTTTCCGCCCGTATACCCCTTTCCACCGCCCGTAGAAGAGTTGGAATCTCGCCCTGATATATCCACTGTCGGAGCTCCGTATCCTCCAGACATTCGACAAACCTATCCTTAGCCATGCCATCTACCATCTGGGCGTCTGCATTGGGGTAGGACAGCCGCACCAGTCGCAGGATCTCTTCCGAGAGGGTTTGTAACTCCTCCCCCGGCTTCCGCACCCGGGTGCGGAGCAGAGCCTTATATGATTCCACCTGACTCTTCGGCTGGAATCTATTTACTAGCGCATCCCGCAACTTCTTATATCCCCCAGGAGCCGCCGGCCGTTCCGACGCCAACAGCCGCCGGGCGACCCCCGACAAGCTTATTCCCAGGAACGTCCCCGACTCCCTTTCCGTCCATCCGTTAGCCATGACGCAGAGGTCGAAGTGCGACAGAAACTCCTCCAGATCGCTCGACCCGTCGTACTTGCCCGGCATCACAATTGGCTTCCGGGTGGCCCCCTCGCCCCCGGGCCCCGGCCTACCCGGGTGTATCCCCTGTGTCTGCTCTATCCCCAGGGGCGTGGAGCTCCTGGCCCCCTCCACACTCTCCGTCCTAGAGCTACTTCTGGGGCTGCCCTGCCTCAGCCATTCCGCCAACGGGTCTGTCCCCTCCCTTCCAATCGTCCCGCGGCCCTCTCTGACCTCCCCGTGGGCCCTGTCGGGGCCCCACTCTCGCGTCCGCTCCTCTCTCCGGTGACCCTCTGTATCACTCCCCGCTCCACCGAACACCGGGCCACCGAACTGGCCAACCACCGAACCGCCGCCCTTCCCACCGAACCGGCCACCGAACTCAGCCGGGCCCATTTCGCTGTCCACTTTAGCGGCCGCACCAAGAGGTGTCCGGTGAATAGCCACGCCACCCTTTACTCCCACTTCCTCCCCAGGTGATGCTTCCTCTGCCCTCCTGTCCGGTCGCTCCTCCATTACCCACTTCCTGTCGTCTGCTCCGGTGGCGTCGGTGGCGCCGGCCGCCGCAGCAACCGGCCTTTTAACTTTAACAGAAACCTCCTCATCCACAACCTGGATCAGTTCTCCTCGCCTACCCGCCCCTAACTGCTCCTCCAGGGCTGCCCTCTCCTCCTCCATCTTTAATTCGCTATCTGCCATGCCTGTGTTTCTACTCTGGTACACCCCGGTTCGTTAATGTAAACAACCACCGCTGTCACCAATGTAATAACCAGAGTCGACACCGTATATAAAGAATGGAATATAAAGTTACAGCCGTTGTTGTTGTTTTATTTCTTAGGAGCCTTAAGGACTAACAGCCACTGGTCATCAGTTACTCGCTTATACTGATACTTGTACTTGTACTTATTCTTGCTTAGAGACGCCACTCTGTTCGTGAGCTAGGACTAGCCACCGAACTCCCTTAAGATAGCTTACACGTAGGCCACCTGAGTGTCTGATCGCGTCTGCCATAAAACCACCGAACACCGCGTTTTATAGCCCCCGGCCGCCGACGGTGACGTCACAAGGCTGTGACGTCACCGCCGACGCCCCACCTAGCGGCCACAGCGGGAACCCGCCACCGAGCTTCGGTGGCCGCCGCCGAGCCGCCGGCCTATGTTTATTACAATATATATATATATATATATATATATATATATATATATATATATATATATATATATATATTAAAATAAAACAGACTAGCCTTGGAGAGAAGCAAATCATCCTGCTGCTGCCATGACAGTTTGTCACATGACCTGTATCATCCAATCAACCAGTCCACCTTAGTTCCGGAAATGGCGGAAAGCCTAATACGTGTTGAAAACTTTTCCAAAGAGTGCAAAGAATCCAAGAATGTATTCACTAACAAAATTTAGCGATTTTTATACTTGAAGGTAGGTTATAATCCTCGTAGCACTCATTAGTCAAGGTACTACCTTTAAGTGCAAGAACTCGTATGTAAACAACCAAATTTTTCTCGGGGAAAATCCAAAATGGCACCCTTAGATTCTGTCAATAGTGAGCAGTCTAACTCAATATCGCAACCATCAGTACCAATAGCGAATATTGAGTTGGAAAGTTCAACAAAAAAAGGAGGGCTTAAATTTTGCTAATTTTTGGGTATAGATCTAATAGGGACAAAAAAAATCCTCACTTCATGCAGAAGGAGCGCCCCCGTCTAAATCCGCCTATGAGTAGTATGACATTGCCTACATCCATATTGAGATGTAATCAATTGGTAAATTCAGTTATATAGTAAATATGTGGTACAAGTGGCATTGAGAGGCATAAGGCGCATATGCACAAGTCTAGAACTAAATAGACATAGATCTTGTGTAATATCAAGATAAAATGATAAGCAGTGCAAATACGTGTGTGTATCCCCTTTAATATGGGTCCAATTTAGCCTTTGTATGTTATGACATGGTGATATGGGTTATTCATATAGAGTACCATTTCTTCTTAATGCTATACATGTAGATGGTATGTATTCACTGAACGCCTATGCTGGCACCTCTAAAGGTCTAAGCCCCAGGGTCTGATAAATCATACAGTCAGGGTAGAAGAATGGCAAACATACCGGTACTCATAGACCAATAGCGTATACCGTAGTAAGGATTGACTCAGTTATCTCTGAGGTAAATATGTGTGTATATTTGTGGAAACCATATCGGCAGATCATCTGTGAACTCCAGTGCCAATGATACATGATACTCTATTTCGATTCAAACAGGAATATCGATGGATATTGTAATAAACAAGAATGACGCTTGATGCCCAAATAAAGTGTGTAATTAAAGACTGGCTTTATTTCTTATGTGCCTTAATGTGTAACAACGCTTGCATCAATTCTTGGCTTAGTCTCAGAGATGACCACCCCCTTAACTGTCGTTCGCCACCTGCCACCGGACACCGGAGCTTGAATCGCACGTCAGTCACCACCGAGGCTCTACTCACATCTGGCCTCCAGCCACCGAAAACCATCTTTTACACCGACGTCACTGGCGTGTGACGTCACAGGCTTGTGACGTCACCCCCAGCGCGCCCCCTTGTGGCCTGACAGTGCAACTCCCGCTACGATCCGGTGGCAGCCGCCGAACCGTTCAATAATGACATGTTTACATTCATTACAACATGAACCTTATACTGTATCGTGCAAATATTTTAATTGGACCCCAAAAAATATAAATTGTTTGTTTGAGGTAACATACTAAAAAAAAATTAGGGCAGGGTAGGTCAGATATATTTTTTTTATTTTGTGAATATTTTCTAACTGCTACAAATACACGTGGTGAGTCACATTGACTCACGGAAGAATAAATTGAGCAAAAAAATAGCCAAATATATACTTCTTTTTTTTTAAATGAAGAAAATATTATAGGGTCTGCCCTGTTTTACTAGGCAGGGTTGGGTGACCTGAAACTAATAATTTCTTTTGGCCTTGGGTGTGAAGTGTGAAAACATGTAAGAAATTTCCCTATTAGTATTTGGCTAGTGAAGCAATAGTTGAAATGCCAGTTCAGTGTCTGCCACACAACAAGATAATCCGGCGTTATGTTTAGATATACGTTGTAGTAACATGGCTTATCATGGTAACATACATGTAATACTGGACACCTTGGCACATGTCAGTATCACATCTAGTTTAGCTTTTAAGTGCTCTGTATCTTAACTTAAGGCGTTAAGAAGAAAGGTTAATCTTATTTCTGAAGGAACATGACTGATTTCACCTTCTTGTTTATTTTGGTTTCTTTTTCTCGAATTTCATCAGACAAGAAACACAAAGTCCTCAAAATAGAGTCAATAGTTGGAAGAAAAAAAATAACTGTCATAGATTTATTAAAGCTACAAACACCCTACAGGAGTCATTGTATTATGTTGCTACAGTATAGGTTATGGTTTGTTGGCCCAGGTCCTCCTAGGTCATTGGCAGTGCCTTTTCAGTCAAAAACTGATGATCATGAATTGGAACTTTAGATGGGAATTGCTCATCAAAATTTTGGGATAATTAAACACAAAATAATGGAAACATGTTCTTTAGGATCTAGTCTTTCATTGCACATGCACAATTCCTGGAAAAAAATTTCTTTAGCTATAAAAAAATGCTGAAAAAATAACCTGACATGTTTGACTTACTTTCTCATGAAAATGAGGCTCCATAGGTTGCATTGTGCGATAGATTTTCGCAATAGACATAACACATGGGCTCCTATGGGAATTGTCCAATTAAGATGCTTTTTTCAGTGGGTAAGTTAAAGACCGTTCATACAATGCGATGGTTTTTAAGAAAACGGGAGTTAATTTTCGTATAGGACCGGTTCATGTAGCAAATATGTTAATATGACCGCCATGTCCTTGTTATGGCTATCGCACTTCTGGCATGGTGCGTTTGCGCATGAGCAGAGAGACATTGGTCGTAAGAATATTTTATTTTTTTGTTTAATAGTAAATTGAGGAAGTGTATTCAATTGATATTGCCAAAGATGCATGGATTATATTCAAAAAGCCATTAATTTCAACTTAAATTGATAGAATCTATCATTTCTTCGTCAAAAATGCTACTTCCAGCAAGGAGCGGGTCGCGCATGCGCACAGAACATCAAAATCCAAAATGGCTGACAGCGAGACAATCAACTCATGGTGCCATCGAAACTGCTGGATTATAACAAAATGGAGGAGAAATACAATCTCTCTGGCAATAATTGAAAATATGGATCCTTATTCAAGACCTGCTGATATTGTGCAATGCTTAACTCGCCAGGAGAGGAGTGAAACATACAAGCGATAATGGCTGCATTTTCCATAGGCTTAAGCATTGACGACTTGGACATACTGTCACTTTAGTGTGAACAGTTAGGTAGGTATATCTTTTTTTTTTATGATATTTGGTGGAAGACCTGGGCCATAAGTGCTCTATAGCACGCGTTCAATTTTTTTTTGTAAATTCTCCAGACATACATCCACTAGGGGATCATTCAAATAAAACAGAGCGCCCCTCCTGTAGTAAGGCCACTGTTTGTAATCTTCACTGTTATTTACTCTATCCCTACCCCTGTCCTGGTATGTAGGGCGACTCCTGGATCTGTGCCAAGAGTGCATGCTGCACTGAGTTGAGCTGCCCCGAGCAGTACATGCAGCTCACTGTGGGGCGTTAATATTATCCACTATGAAGAGAAGGTTGTCGGCAGCCCCTGTAAGGCTGTACATGTCTCAAGTTTGTGGGATGTGTTCACACCAATAGAGTAGTTTTAACAGCCGTAGCGTTACCAACAGGCTTGCAAGGGACAAAGGAGGGTCGAGGTTAGGCCTGATAACAGCTATCACGATAGGTACCAGATGCCTGATCCATATAGGAGTGGATTGATTTATCTAAACTGAAATATAAAAAAAAATGTTGTTCCACACTTATGCTTAGAGAATATAAATCTCTTAAAGTGCCATCAGACGCTATAGTGAATATAGGGCTATAGAGTTATACGGCACTTGCCCCCCCCCCCCTTCAGAATTTCAATGTTTGCTGTCGTTGTATGTTCTCCCACATTTGTTTACAAATACATAAGTCCCCTGGTGTCCTTCTTTTCTTAGCTATAAGACTCCTCCAGTCCATGATGTACGTGTGTCAAGGCCAACAGGCTAAGAGGGTAAGGCCACTCTTAAAAATATGTTCGTTTCCTGTCCAGAGGCCTGGTGGATTTTTTTTTTTTTGAGAATGGGGAAAAAAAATTCTTGACTTCTAAAAAAAAAATTTTTTTGTCTATAAGCACAAGAATCTAGGTTTCCAATCACTGAATCCCAGAACGCGATGACAAATTCACGCCATCCTTACTTACGATGTTCATGATAAGTAAAAATCTTTTCCTAAAAAAGAATTTTCCCCTCCCTCCCTCATGGGCCTGAAAAATCCCACCCTCTGGACAGGAAATGAACATATATTTAAGGGTGGCCTAAGGTAAAGGTGTAAACTGCAATATATGTGAGAAGTAAATTGCTAGGGCAGAATGAAGAACTGATAAATGTTGGTACCATATATTGTATCATACGCTGTGTAGGGTTTACCAAATATCATCGGCTTTACTGAGAGGACATAGCTATTGTTCACTTATCAGTGAGCTTACTAGAGACTTCATATGCCCTCTCTGGATTTAGAAAGGCAGTCACGCTGTTACAAATATCAATATGTACGTGTATACAAAGGTGGTTAAGTCCCACATTACATAAACAGCATACATGCTGTTTATGTAATGTGGGACTTAACCACCTTTGTGACCTTAGATACAACCGATATTGCTTATAGCCTAAATAGGCCTTAGAGTGAAATGTCGTTACAGGAAGAACTGACAAGGAAATTCCCAATTGTAGTAGGGGTCCATGACTGTTTGTAACGAGTTCCCACTGTAGTATTAACTGACCATCCAGTGGCCTCAGTGGGTTATCCTACTCAGTCACGTAATGCATGTATCCTCAGTGGAGATGCTGGTTCGGATGGACCAGATGCTGGTAGTGTAGATCCAGATACTTACTACCGGTACTCATATTTTTATGTGGGGCATGTTACCGGCGGGGCAAGAGCCCCCTAGTGACAAGGTTATAAGGCAGGGGTAGACACTAACATTTTGGGCCTGCAATGTATTTTCAAATATTCTACTGGCCAAATGGCCAATTTCAAAGGAAATCTAGAAATGACAGAGATGCCACTTTTCCTAACTTTTTAGGAATTCCGAATTTTTGATTTTCATTCCTATAGGTATTTCCTATTGTGAATTGAGAAAATTAGGAAGATTTCCGAATTTTTGGGGATCAGTGAGTGGCATCGCTGAAATAATCACTGGCCCGCAGCCAAAACTACTGGCCATTGGCCACCGGGCCATTGTTAGTGTCTACCCCTGTAAGGGTTTCTTAAGATTTATATTGGGTATGGATGACGATTGGCGCATATATAGTATGGTGAACAGTATTACACAGGACATTCCTATGCATATTACATGTACGCAGCCTGAAATCTATGATCAACACACGCGTTTGCCTGGTGATCCTTGATATGAATCTACCAGCTATTTAATTCAAACATGCAAACTCCTCAGTATTTCTAAGATATGTCAGTGATCTTGTGATTCGTTCAGATCCAATGAGATATCATTTTAGCATTTATATGGGGGGGGGGGGGGGGTAATCCTAGAAAATTTGGAAACAAAGGTATCAGACATCCTTATAAAGGACCAGAATGTACGATTTGGATTCCCAATATTCAAATCCTATTTTGGGGGAGATACATCCCCCCCCCAAAGGCGCCCCTATTTTCACATATAAATCGTACTTCTAAGAAAAAAATCTCTTCACTTTTATTGAACTACCAGTAGGCGGGGAAATCGACAAGTCTTCAGCTGACAAACCCACTATACAGTTCTAAGGTACCAAACTAGCGTGGTAAGGCCTCAGTTTCTTTTCACATCCGGAGGTTGCATGTATGATTTGTACATATACAGTTACAGAATACATAAAGATTAAGTTTCACGCTGTTATACTGAAAGTAGAGATGGAAAACGTGGAAACCATACAACCTATCCGGTAGTAGTTTCTCAGAAATATCATACATTTCATACTGACTAGACAGGGTAATAGATGTATGGGGATATGATACAGTTCAACTAGAGCAGACATAGCCGCGTCAGAGCCATGTGTCTGTTGTTAGACTTACAAAAACCCGGTCTGTGTTGATGACATGGTACCAGATATGGTCACTAGGTCGGACCTGCTGCCAGGGGTATTTATTTAGTAATACGTCTCTAACAGAGGGACAGTGGCACCATCCTGTTAACCATTTAATGACCGTCTAATACCTCACGTATTTAATTACAGGGCTCGCCAAAGTCCGGGACACAAGATTTTTTGCTTTTTTTTTTTTCAAGTTGTGCCCAGTGGACACAATTGCCAAACAAGGTAATATAACATTATTAAGTATTAGGGCTGGGCGCAAACTATTGTACCTTGTACCCAGTGGGCACACTAATTCCAAACTTGTCTACCCTTGGGTTTGTTTATATGCAATTATCATATATGTATATTGAATGGAGTCATTACATTCGAATGCAATACGATAAAGTACTTTTACTGGGGCTATGCACTTACGGTTATGAAGTGCCTGCCATCAGAGACATAAAGATACCTTTATATCTCTGCTGCCATTTATTCTCTGTTTTGGCACAATTGTCATCCATCGTATTCTCGTCTATTTACACAATGTCATTACCGGTAATATTTCATTAATTCTTCTTTCTTTGGTGACGGTGGAGGGGTGGAACATCCATTAGTTAACTCAAAATGCTGATCCCTTGACATGCACAGTTCTTTTTGTTATACCACATCTTCATGATTTTGGAAATTAATCCGTAGGGAATTGTTGTATCTCTCAGAAATACCTACGAAAGTAAAATCCAATTAGTCTATCTATTCCTACTACAAGTTGTTTCTCTACAAAACCCGCCATGCTAAGCCAAACAGTGTGTTTTATGTTAGGCCTACTTAATTATTTAGGCCATTTTGTAGGATTCTAGGACAACCACCCCCCCCCCCGGACATCTCCCCCCTGCCATTCCCCGCCTGGTCATCTCCCCCGTAGGACATTTCCCCACCTAGGACATCTCCCCCTAGTACACTCCCCCCTCAACAACAATAGGAATCTTTAGTTCTCATATATATCATTGGCCCAGGGTATCCCCTGGGCTATTGGAGCCGGGTTTTCAGTCAGATCCACAAATTTGTAATCACCAAATTTAGGGTGTAATCATTCAGTGATATACTGTTAGTTTACACATTTTTCAAAAGCCAAAGAAAAGTTTCAAATCTCATCTATCAGACAACATTTTGTCCTTTATGGTGAGTGATGTCTTTCTCTACGAAAAAAGCTGCTGTACTTATGTCATGTTTTTGGGAGCTATACTGACTACAAGTTCTTTAACCATTGGGTCTATGGGTCAGATAGATTTTGGTGATGAAATTAGCACATGGAGTCCTATGGGTAATCACCAAGTGAGATACTTTTTTCCAGCAGGCAATGTTTACAGTGTCCAAGCTATACACATAACACATTGGGGACTGAGCGATAAACTAAGCATGCTAAGGATAAAGTTTTCTGTGGGGGCTAGGTGTCCAGTGGGCCAGGTTTCCAGGGGTCCAGGGGGCCAGGTTTCCAGGGGGCCAAGTGTCCGGGGGGCCAGGTGTCCGGGGGCCAGCACACCAGGGGGCCAGCGGTCCAAGGGGTTTAGTAAGAGAAGATTATGCCAGACTGGTGTCAGTACATGTATAGATAATAGTCTCTATTTGTAAGTAATTAGTCAATATTTCACAAGTGCTGATTCCTGTGACCCTACAGGGTTGATAGAGGGTTTTATGGTACCTACCCTGAGCCTTCTGTGCTTCAATGCACAACACCCAATTTTTATATTGGGGGCGGGGGGTAGTAGACCCTGGGCCATATGTGATATATATCACACGTTAAATCTTTGTTTCCCTGCCCTGGTTCTGTTGTTGATGTTGTTTCCTACGATGTAGGGACAGTGACAGAGATGAAATAGGAAATGTAGAGGATAATAGGATGAGCAGTTGGGATGATTTGACAAATAACATGTTTTGATAAAGGTTATATGAATGAACCCTAACTCTACCCCTAACCACATGCCCAGCCCTAACCCTATCCATAAGCCTAACCCTATCCCTAACTTTATGCCTAACCTGTACCCTATCCCTATCCCTAACTTTTACCCTAGCCCTCACCCTAACCTTATCCCCATCCCTAGCTCTAACCCTAACCATATCCCTAGCCCAAGCCCTAACCCTATACCTAGCCCTAACCCTATTGCTTCTCCCAACCCTAACCCTAACACATCCAGTGGTGTCCAGTGGGCCAGGTTTCCAGGGGTCCAGGGGGCCAGGTTTCCAGGGGGCCAAGTGTCCAGGGGGCCAGGTGTCCGGGGGCCAGCACACCAGGGGGCCAGCGGTCCAAGGGGTTTAGTAAGAGAAGATTATGCCAGACTGGTGTCAGTACATGTATAGATAATAGTCTCTATTTGTAAGTAATTAGTCAATATTTCACAAGTGCTGATTCCTGTGACCCTACAGGGTTGATAGAGGGTTTTATGGTACCTACCCTGAGCCTTCTGTGCTTCAATGCACAACACCCAATTTTTATATTGGGGGCGGGGGGTAGTAGACCCTGGGCCATATGTGATATATATCACACGTTAAATCTTTGTTTCCCTGCCCTGGTTCTGTTGTTGATGTTGTTTCCTACGATGTAGGGACAGTGACAGAGATGAAATAGGAAATGTAGAGGATAATAGGATGAGCAGTTGGGATGATTTGACAAATAACATGTTTTGATAAAGGTTATATGAATGAACCCTAACTCTACCCCTAACCACATGCCCAGCCCTAACCCTATCCATAAGCCTAACCCTATCCCTAACTTTATGCCTAACCTGTACCCTATCCCTATCCCTAACTTTTACCCTAGCCCTCACCCTAACCTTATCCCCATCCCTAGCTCTAACCCTAACCATATCCCTAGCCCAAGCCCTAACCCTATACCTAGCCCTAACCCTATTGCTTCTCCCAACCCTAACCCTAACACATCCATACTTTATGGAATCTAAGGAAAGAATGTTGGTCAGGGGGAAATGTCCTGGGTGGGAGATGTCTTGGGGGGAAATGTCCTAAGAGGGGAAATGTCCTATGGGGGGAGATGACCGGGGTGGTGTTGGGGGGGGGGACATGACCAGGGGGGACATGACCAGGGGAGAGTTGTCCTGACACCATTTTGATTCACGTTTTAGGTAGATTTACGGGCCCATGAGTTACTGACGTGGTCCCTACATACCCTAGATTTTGGTGATGAAATTAGCACATGGAGTCCTATGGGTAATCACCAAGTGAGATACTTTTTTCCAGCAGGCAATGTTTACAGTGTCCAAGCTATACACATAACACATTGGGGACTGAGCGATAAACTAAGCATGCTAAGGATAAAGTTTTCTGTGGGGGCTAGGTGTCCAGTGGGCCAGGTTTCCAGGGGTCCAGGGGGCCAGGTTTCCAGGGGGCCAAGTGTCCGGGGGGCCAGGTGTCCGGGGGCCAAATAACATGTTTTGATAAAGGTTATATGAATGAACCCTAACTCTACCCCTAACCACATGCCCAGCCCTAACCCTATCCATAAGCCTAACCCTATCCCTAACTTTATGCCTAACCTGTACCCTATCCCTATCCCTAACTTTTACCCTAGCCCTCACCCTAACCTTATCCCCATCCCTAGCTCTAACCCTAACCATATCCCTAGCCCAAGCCCTAACCCTATACCTAGCCCTAACCCTATTGCTTCTCCCAACCCTAACCCTAACACATCCAGTGGTGTCCAGTGGGCCAGGTTTCCAGGGGTCCAGGGGGCCAGGTTTCCAGGGGGCCAAGTGTCCAGGGGGCCAGGTGTCCGGGGGCCAGCACACCAGGGGGCCAGCGGTCCAAGGGGTTTAGTAAGAGAAGATTATGCCAGACTGGTGTCAGTACATGTATAGATAATAGTCTCTATTTGTAAGTAATTAGTCAATATTTCACAAGTGCTGATTCCTGTGACCCTACAGGGTTGATAGAGGGTTTTATGGTACCTACCCTGAGCCTTCTGTGCTTCAATGCACAACACCCAATTTTTATATTGGGGGCGGGGGGTAGTAGACCCTGGGCCATATGTGATATATATCACACGTTAAATCTTTGTTTCCCTGCCCTGGTTCTGTTGTTGATGTTGTTTCCTACGATGTAGGGACAGTGACAGAGATGAAATAGGAAATGTAGAGGATAATAGGATGAGCAGTTGGGATGATTTGACAAATAACATGTTTTGATAAAGGTTATATGAATGAACCCTAACTCTACCCCTAACCACATGCCCAGCCCTAACCCTATCCATAAGCCTAACCCTATCCCTAACTTTATGCCTAACCTGTACCCTATCCCTATCCCTAACTTTTACCCTAGCCCTCACCCTAACCTTATCCCCATCCCTAGCTCTAACCCTAACCATATCCCTAGCCCAAGCCCTAACCCTATACCTAGCCCTAACCCTATTGCTTCTCCCAACCCTAACCCTAACACATCCATACTTTATGGAATCTAAGGAAAGAATGTTGGTCAGGGGGAAATGTCCTGGGTGGGAGATGTCTTGGGGGGAAATGTCCTAAGAGGGGAAATGTCCTATGGGGGGAGATGACCGGGGTGGTGTTGGGGGGGGGGGACATGACCAGGGGGGACATGACCAGGGGAGAGTTGTCCTGACACCATTTTGATTCACGTTTTAGGTAGATTTACGGGCCCATGAGTTACTGACGTGGTCCCTACATACCCTAGATTTTCAGAGCATGTAAACTGAAACAAACGTTTCTTTTTTTCATTTTTTGTTGTTGTTGCTTAATGGTCAGTTCTCCCAGAGAGGGTAAAGCCTCTTTCTTTTATGAGCTACCCAAAGGTTCCCAATAGCGACCAAAACAGTACTTAACAAGTCATGAGTCACAACCACAAACATTAAGTCAATACATCTTGACTACAACACCATAGAGGATGGGTGTAAACACATACACGCAGTGTATGATACACCTAATCTGCTGACCTGTAGGCCAGGTGTCAGATTGGATACCGTAATCTCCCGCGTATAAGGCGCGTCTTATACGGGGGGTTTTAGTTCTCATTGGATCCACAAGGGGGACACCAAGACCTTTCTTTTGATATCTTGCATGCCCCCTTGGTCATAATAGTACAAAATGGGGCCCAGGAGGGTCTGGGGTGGCCCAAGCTACTCATAGGTTTTTGAATTTTGAAAATTCATTCAGTAGAACCAAAGTTATGAATTTTTCATTTTTTTTGAGAATTGTTCAAAACTCTAGGTGCGCCTTATACGCGGGCTGCGCCTTATACGCGGGAGATTACGGTAGGTGTTATCTGACATTATTGATCGGTGTTATCTGTCATTATTGATCTCCACCTACCCATAAGGACGTTGAGTGCTGCAGTGTTGCCGAAAACTTTTTCTTGACGCAGGCCATCTTGGCCTGCGTCTTGGCATCTTATGCAGGTCATTTCCCTCTCAGGCAGGCCATATCTATATTCATATTTTAATTCTTTCACCATCATGAAGCTAAGGTCATTGCAGGCCATTCTGGCCTACGTGCTAAGGCCCTACGCCGGCCATTAAGATTCTACGCCGGCAAAAGCCGGCATGCCGGCATTATTCTGGCAACACTGGTGCTGTAAGTTTACATGATAGCAGAGGAGAAGCAACGGTTCATGGAGGAAGAGGTGACACCAAGCCCCCCCCCCTCCCCTCTTCTCATATTCCAGCATTATTGCCGTGAGTTCATCACATGAAAGGTATGAGGATAGGGGAAAGTTTGCAATGTTTGCCCGGAGCTAACCAACCTGTGACGTAGCAGCTAGATGCCTAACTTTAACTCGTGCTGGGGGGGGGGGGGGGCAGAACAACTTAAAAGAAAAGAATAAAAACGCACAAAAAAGACAGACTCTACCTTCGTGCTGCGTATGGATTTAATTTCATTGAGATGGCACATGAGTGTTTGAAGTTCAGATTAAAGGGACCATATCTCTAGTTTGACAGTTATAGGATGGGATAAGAAGATAAAATGGCAATTTGCCCTCCCCTCCGACCAGACTGAGAGCATTAAATAGCCTCAGTGTCAACATTACAAGAGTATGGCTCCTAAAGTAGAAATTCACACTGACTGCACTGTATTTGGCAAGGATTCAGGTACCCTTCACTCAGTCCGAGTCTGCAACATTTTGACAGCTGGGAATATAAAGGTACTCCAGCAGGGGCCAACTAGGACATGGTATACCTGGCACTGGGGAACACCCTGCCTTACTCCTAGTGCAGCACGTCTTGTACACACGATCTGCATCATATAGGACTAGAATTGAACATACTCAGATACCGAGACCCTATTAATTAGAGGGACAGTGAAGTTCTTATAATTGAGGTTTTGGATCATCATGAGTGACTATCACACGGAGGAGTTACGACCACTTACACAGCCTGTGAGGAACATAGGCTTCGGGGAGGGACATTATAATGCCATAGGTGAGTAAAGGCTACATAAATTATACGGTGCTCCACCGGGTTGGAAAGTGATTAGTCTTTGTAGATGGAAAGGCATGAGGATAGGGGAAAGTCTATCAAAACAAGACTAGGCAGGAGCGAACGAGTCTGTGAGTAAATGGTTGTTTAACCCTTTTAAGGACTACATGATGCCTTTTACCTTTACGGAATAAAATTCCCAGTCAGCAGTTCACTGCAGCATCATACACACCATTTAGTAATGTATCAACCAAGTAGCATCAGGATGATTTTAAATTCAGGCTTAAAGGGTTAATACCGTTTTCCCAACTACGGTCATGTCCATGGCAAGAAAACTACATTAGACACCGTAGCATCCCATAGGCCGTAGTGTACCTATGTACTGAAACCTAGGCCGAAATACCTGCCTGCTTACAGGCAGGATCCAACATGTATACAAGTCTTTAGTGGCACAAACACATGGCTATTCTGAACTAAGTACTCAATGTCACTTCATGGAAATTGTCCCTCCTATTCACAAACATGTACTCTTCCTGTACAGCAACTTAAAGTGGTTCAAGCATGAAATATTTCCAATAAATCAGGCATGTTTATGTTCACAGTGCAGTCTCCAACATGGTAGGACATGCTGTTTACTGAGGAAAGCAGTTTTAGAAACGACCTGGATTATAAATTGTTGTGTGTATTTCAAGTGCTTTGTGCATTTAGAACATTTGGATATGCATTGAGGGAAGTGTTGGTGGAAGCATTTGTCCTGACAGTAAATACTTCTGTGAGAACAGGGCACTCAACCAGTCTGGCAAAGTAGATAGACTACCAACAGACACCTTTTGTCTCTGGGGTTCCCTCAGAGTGTCTACGGAGTACTGAAACCCTATACATACACACGAAAGAGGAGACTAAAAGGACCTTTTTAAGATGGGCTAGGGAATCCCAGATTCAGCAAAATACATGGAATGTGTCATGGATATAGCGGTAAATCATAGTTTGGCTTGTAGTATCGTACCGCACTGCTAGCTAGAGATACAGTTGTTTCTTACTCACTGCAAATTTACTCAGTGCACCCTGGGTAGACACCTGAAAGTAGTGCCTTGAATTTGTATAGCAGAGCAGGAAGGGGGTAGGCACCCAAACGGTTGAGGGATGATCTTGTATGGAGTGGCTATTGACAGTGACAGTGCAGAGCTCAGTATCTGGTGACTGGGTTTTAGTGAGTGAGTGAGTAATAGATGTTTAACGCCATTTCGACAGCTAAGGTCATATTCATGACGAGAACAATATTACACAATTTCACAGAGGAATGTGTCAGTGCCCGCGCACATGTGCACCACACACATCCTGAGGGGATAGGAAAGATGAGAAATAGACCCTTTTAAGTGGGCTAGGGAAGCCCCTGGGTTTTAGTGGTACTGGTAGATTGTTATGGTAGAGTACTGGGAGAAGGGGCCTATTCATGCTGCCCAGTGATTTCTGCATCTAATTAGCCGCTACAGGTTAGCTACCCATGATGCACCTATAGTAAGTGATAAGAAAGAGAAAGTTTTCAAGCACTTGTAAGTATGGTATCGTACCAAAGGTACTTGAGTTGGTAATGAGGCCAAGACAAAGTGCAGTGTCTGATGTCCACGGTAACACTGTTCAATGCACACAGCACATCGTCTTTGCAATAGTACAAGAAAATGTAGGGGCACCAGGCTATTTTATAAGATATTCATCCATTAGGCTGCTGTAAGAAATGCCGTGTTTTACCATGAAATTTCATCAACCTTTTGCATCTAGAAAGTCTACTTTGACCTACGCTGGTGCTCTGCCGGTATTGTGGTCATAAACATGTCCTCAATATAGGGGCTGTGTACAAATGAGGTCATGCTTTTTTTGGCCATTTTTGACCCCCCCTCCCCCCCTTGTCATGTTTCGTCATACAATGCTTGACCCCCCCTTAACATGACGTCATGCAGAGATACCCCCCCCCCCCCACGGCCTAAATACATGAAGAGAGTATAGCAAATTGAGATGGTTCAAAGGGACATGTATATATTGGGTTAATGGTGCTGGAAACAGGTGGGGCTTTTTCCACCGTCCCTGGTCCAAAACAGTGCTGGGCTAATAATGGGTGTGAATTGGTAAAGCCTAAAAAACGTTGTTGTGTTCAGGTAATCGGTCAAAAAAAAATTAGAAGTTCTAGAAGCGCCAACCTCAAAAAAAGTCCCTACCTACTACCTACCCTAATTTTTTTCGACCTTAATTATATCCATGGGGGTAAATGGTTTGGGGTAGATGTCTGGGGGTAAATGTCCATGGGGGTAAATGGTTTGGGGGTAGATGTCAGGGGGCAAATGTCCAGGGGGTAAAGGTCCTGTTACCTCACATCCTCATGAGAGGTAAAGGAAAGGAAATAAGAGAAGAAATCAGATCTAGCCGACAGTTACAGTGGCTTCACTGAATTACAAGTGTAACATTACAAGTGTGGTAATATGATTACACATATATAATTAAGATCACACTTACAAAACAATCATTTTACTGTAAGGCATAATATAAGGCATAACCCCTAGAGTCCCATTCAGAAAAAAGGAGAGAATAGGCTGTTTGTTTCCAAGGGACAGTTTGTGATTCATCAACAGGGAGAGCAGGATGCAGATTAAGGGGGGAGGGAGGAAAAAGATTTTGACACCTCAAAGTGGGGAAGGGGGTAGAGAAAAATGTTGTGCCTTTTCTGTGAACTACTGTAGAACAGGAGGGATGACCAGGGCAATCTGTCCGAGGGGGAGGGGGTCATAAAATTTTCAGATTTCTGCACGTCTGTATGGCAATCTACCCCACCCCTCAGGCCTGTTGATGAGTAAGGAGCAATCCCTAAATTACCAATGGGTTTTTGAATTGTGAAATTTATCAAATAGAATAGAAGTTGGGTATCTTTCTACTGAATTCTCAATGCCAGGGTACTTCTTACCCGCATAGATCAACCTACATATGGGGTCCTTTGATTAAATGAGTCCAACTAAAAGGGCATTTCAAAGTGGTATGGGGCCTGGGTTAGAGGTAGGATAGAGTAGTGGACCAACACTGACACTGATGGCAGTGACAATCATTGAGTGGGATGTCTGAGGAAAGCATGCCTGTATAGGTAATATATATTTCATAACAGATGAATGCATTAAACTTCCCTACCTTTACAAATCATTTTTTTCTTGCCAAAACTGAAGCAACTTGCAGTTTTTTTTTTCGTGACATGATGTCATGCAGCCCATGACCCCCCTCTCCCCCTTGTCATGCTTGGTCATGGGGAGTGGGACCCCCCCTCCCCCCCTCCTGCATGACGTCATTTGTACACAGCCCCATACAGGCCGGTATCCAGCCAAACTTTGACCATGTGGTCAAAGGCATTTCTGTATTGTTTTTTTCCACATTTAAAATAAAAATCTTATGAAAATGATAGAACTCTAACATGCAGACCCTGAACAGAGGTTGCTGGATGTCCAATGGGCGCAGCCATTGCTGAAGCTGTTTACCAGCAGTTATTACTGATAACAGTTATTAGATGGGTATCATCTGCCCTCCGAAAAGTTTGCGGTGAAGAGTTGGGATTGGTTCATTGGCTGTTGAATTATCCGGCTATTAAAGTTGGCAAAGACAGCCAGCTCAGTGGCCTCAGTGGTGGGTTTGTAATCAGACGGTTGTGAGTTCGTCCCTCACTCATGACATCCTGCCACGATTTTGGGAAGCCTTTCATAGGGTTCCCACGCGTCATGGAAAGTCATGGAATAAGTTGTCAGGGAAAGTCATGGAATTCTGTAATTTCATTATGAGTCAAGGAAAAAAAAAGAAAACTGAGTATTTATTTCAAAATCCATTGCTATGTTGTGTACCATTTTTTCCCACCTCAATTGCAGAACATTTGTTGGGGGATCAAGCCCGATTACGTACAAAAGTAGTTTAAAATGTCATGGAAAACATTGATTTTTGTCATGGAATCTTTACATATATGCGCAGAAATATTCGAAGAGGACGTGTTTGACATGGAAGCTACACCTAGACAGGCTAGCAGAGAGAGGAGAGGTCAACGTTAAGGTATACAAGAGGTCAGCAAGTCTGTCCACATCACACCCCCCCTCCTCCAAAGAATAGCGAAATGGTCCCCTATACATTATATATACGCCGAATTAAATTCTAGTGCACCAATATCCTTACCTCGACACCTTCTCCCCAACCAGTAGAGATTTACTCCCTGCGACCCTGTGTATATCAGAAAATCAAAAATTAATAATTTCTTAGACTTACGTTGATAAAACTGTAGTACATCTAGATAAGCTAAAGTAGTTAAGTACTTTAAAACTCAGAGTTTACGTCGCGGCTTATTGACAATTCACTATATATGCGGAACTCTGGTCTGAAATCTTGCGGGCTTCCCTAGCCTACTTAAAAGGGTCTATTTCTCCTCTTTCCTATCCCCTCAGGATGTGTGTGGTGCACATATGCGTGGGCACTGACACATTCCTCTGTGAAATTGTGTAATGTAGTTTTCGCCATGAATATGACCTTAGCTGTCGAAATGGCATTAAACATCTATTACTCACTCACTCACTCACTCACTCACTGAAATCTTGCTGTGATTGTGCCTAAAGAAAGGAATCAAGAAGATAGACAGAGATGAAATGTAAGCAATATGCTCTAGAGACAAGGAGATATGCAACGAATACTATGTGGTGTACCCGATTAACTACCTGATATGGAGATTGCTCCAATGAATCCGTTGATGAATTATGCATTGTGACTTCATATACTTCTTGCTCTAGTGACACGATTTAGATGTTGATCAAAATTGATTGTGAAGTAAGCTATCAACGCAGATTAAGTTGATCAAAATTGATTGTAAATTAAGCTATCAACGCAGATTAATGATCAATTGATGTAACATTGAAACTTGTTAGTCGAGAATTAGTTCTGTTACTCTTAATATTTTCTTCCATATCAATTCATCAGTTAGGACAATGTATCATCACTACTTAGAACATATCAATTCATTTTGATGTCATTTTACAGGTGTCAGTTATTCCTAACTTTGAGCCATTGAATCACAGCTCACCCTATGAGCTACTCTCATCTTTGTGCGGCCAGAAATGAGGCTCTACAATAAGGACCCAGGCCTATGGACTAACATTGGAACAGTAGCTGCCATGCTGTTATCACTGACAATTGGCATTCTACCAAATAAGGAATAGGGATTTTGTGATATACATTTTGGCACTATTATATTGGCAACACCTCAGAACCATTGTACTTGCAGTTGGCAATATATTAAAGATCTGTACATTGTATCCTTGTGCTTCCTCATCTATTCGACCACATACATAGGCAAATGTTCACGAGTGGGGAGAATTTTTGAGGGTTATCTCACGCGCCGCTCAGGTGCCGTATCGCACGACGCCCGCAGGGCGGAGTGCGATGCGGCACCTGATCGGCAAGTGAGATAACCCTCAAAAATTCTCCCCACGAGTGTTCATTTGCATTTATTTCATGTTATTTTGATCTAAAACTGCTGAATTACAATAGAATTTACCAGAATGACTCCCCGTGCACATTGTTTACATCGCCATCTTGGAGCTATGACGTCACTAAATGGTCACGTGACCTAAGCGTGTGATATTTTCGCGGGTTATCGCACGGGGGGTGTGCGATACGGCCGATCGAGTGCTAGAGCTATGGGCTGTCAGTATCTCGGGCATATCAACATGAAATAAAACATCTATCTCTTAACAATTAATAGGGACAAATCACCCCTATTACAGGGGCCTATATCTCTTTTGGATTATGAAAGCCTAATAGTTACATGTATTTCAAAATTATGACCTTTTAACAGTCTGGGTGCGGCTTATATGTATAAAAGCAGTAAGTGTAGGTCATCGCCTCAGTGCAACACCGTTATACGGTTGTATCTGCATAGTTCAAGTTTTGCAGGAGACGCCAAAGAAGTGTTGCAGTTAATATAGCACACAGTTGACACAACCTGTATTGGGGCCTGCAGACACATAAACATGCAGAGCTTCATTACTTTTATAGTAGAGTGGTAAGGGTCAATAGATGTTAAAACAGGAGAAAACACAATTTTGCCAAAATGTCAGTTACAACCTTGTTGCCCTGTGGCGGCGACGTGATTGTTGTGGATTAAAAAGGGCACTATATTCAAAGTTTTCAGTTTGTTTTGGGTTGGTTGACCCAGGTTGACCGTGTCCACCAGGCTAAGACATTGCATCGGAAACCGTCCTTCTCGCCCAGTGGATATTAAATACCTTCATCAGACAAAGATTACAGCAAGAATAGGCTGACTGAATGGTGTCATTATCAGCGGAATGTCAATCTTCTAACTGTGGTATTTTAGCGCTCTTCATTAGCCTCCCCCTTTTTGGTATGACAGCCAAGGAGGGTATACTAATAGTATAAGGCGCGTCTTATACGTGGGGTTTTAGTTCTCATTACATCCACAAGGGGGACGCCAAGACCTGTCTTTTGATATGTTACATGCCCCTTAGCCATAATAGGATATATGGGGGCCCAGGGGGGGGTCCATGGGTCCTAAGTTACACATAGGTCTTTGAATTTTGAAAATACATTCAGTAGAACCAAAGTTATGAATTTTTCATTTCCTTGAGAATTTTCCAAAACTCGAGGTGCGCCTTAGGGAGTGGTCATTATTTATCAACAGAGGGGGGGTGGGTTTTCGCGCGGACGCGCGGAAATTTTTTACGCCCCCCCCTCGACAGCAGTCAAAATTTTTCGCGCCCCCCGCGCCAGAGGCGCGGAGAGTTTTCGCGCCCCTCTTTGATCTATAGTAGCGCGCGGGCTTTTTTGCTAAAAAGAGGGTGAATTTTTTTAGCCCCCCCCTCAAGAGGGGTCAAAATTTTTTTAGCCCCCCCCTCGGGAGGGGTCTGAAAATTTTACGCCCCCCCTCAAACCCACCCTCCCCCCCTGTTGATAAATAATGACCACTCCCTTATATGCGGGCTGCGCCTTATATATGCGGGAGATTATGGTAGGTACGAAAATCCACGCCAGAAATTTGGCCCATATCCATTTGTATATTTCAGTATGAACTATTTACATCAGCTGGTAGAGGGGCTTTGCCAGTGTCTGGGCCTAAGGTGAATACTGAAGATGAAAATACAATGGAATCTCATTTCCTAGAACATTCACCTTCCCGGATCCCTTTATTAATTTATTGGCCTAGAATGAGGAAGATTTGCGAAAACATTTTGTCATGATTTCTATTACTGTAACTGTACATTTTGATTGATTCCTTAGAATATATGCTACCTGAGACATTCATTGCATTTTATATGTGTGGAGAAGTGATGGCTGGCGGTTCAACTTAAGTGTACTACAGATACATAAATATCGTTATGTATACATTCCATGTACATGTCCTGGGCACATACAGTGGAGAGCAATGTAAAACACACCAATGAGTGACTCATTGTATGCATGGCCCAACTGTCTATAACCGTAAAGAAAATTGGCAAAATAAGATATCGCGTGTCTAGGAGTTTCCCAAAATAGAGATAGCGCATTTCTGAATTTTACCAGAATTCCAAATGCATGGCTGGGTTTTTTAGAATTCAAACACTTTTTATCTTCAGCCGAGACGGAAAAGAGTGGTGGGGTGCATCTTGAGGGTGTAACTCCCTATTCTTTATAAGCCAAGATGGGTTCAGATAGAAAATTGTCCTTACTGTGAGTGTGAATAGTTTAGGTTACTAAGTTTAGGTTTAGTCTATCAGTGAGTTGCCTTTGCCCTCTCTGTACAAAGCATGTGCAATGAGCTATGTTGTCTGATGACCTGGGTATCAGACACAAAAACAGCGACGTTATCACCACCACCACCACCCCAGGATACACATTACGTGGCCGCTACTATAGTAGTGCTGAGGGCAGGAGATAGGGTCTATGGGTCGCCCCTGCTGGTAATTCTGAATTGTCCTGCTAAGAGATACTGGACAGGGGTAAAGTGGCGACCCATTGCATTCGCCTGTGTCATACTAGTTATTGTGCATGATCAAGTTGTCATATGAGAAATATCATATGACTAGTGGTATATAGAGTGTAAGATCATCAAGCTCTCATAATTGTGTTATTTCCAGTTATCACTGGTTTATTCAGCTTTAGGCAATATATAGGAAATATCAATCACACATATGTTAATATGCAGGTAATTTCCACATACAGTAAATATACAATTGTTCATAAAGTATAATGTTCTGTTCCACTCCACCTGTGGGGTAATAATAATACAATGTCCAGTATAGTTCTAGGTGGGTTCCCACACCTAGCTCCTGACCTGCTGCTTAGAGGAATAATATAATAATGTTCAACTTTACCCTCTGGTAGGTGTCTTGTAGCAGGTATACTCTGGCCACTAGTGGTTCAGACCTATGCCTGTTCTGGCATAGTCTAGCCCAGCATAGTGTAGAGCTATAGCAGGTAGCAGTAGTGGTGACTGGAGATGTTACCTCTAGGGTGGTGCTGGAGATTCTGCCTCTAGGAGGTGCAGCCAGTGGTATTTGTATCATTTCCTGGCTTGGCCTCTCAGACTGACTGGAGGCAGTGGCATCTGCCTAACTCTGCAATTGTTTGAGAGGAGTCTTTCATGTGTCACTGGGTGCACAAAGGACCCCCATGGACGCCGCCATGGCCCCCATTGTCTTGGTCGCTGTGGCATGTTCTGACCCTCATAACTCGGTCAATTACGCCGTTACAACCGCCATTTTGCGCCTGCGCAGACTTGAATATGTGAAGTTGTCAACGCCCGCTTTTCATGCACTTAACTCGCGCTGGTTCGTCTGTGGCGCATTCGGAGGTCGAATTAGTCTACATGGCGTAACTTCCTTAATAATGGGAGTAGAGCCTTGATCTTGGGCTCATTTTGACCGTCTAATTATGGCCTTTCCATAGATGCTTTGATAATTGACCTAGGTTGCTCAGGAGCGAGGCTAGAGTGACCGGAAGGTTATGGCGTCGTGACTTATGTAACCTATTGTTCAGTGTTTGGGTGCTGAGACACTCCTGACAGCGTCGGCGGTGCCCAGGCACCCGTGACGGCCGTTTGCATTCACTTACAAGTTATTAGTTTGTGCACTGAACCATGAGGTCGCTGTTTTAGACCATTAGATTATTATATTGTGCAGTGGACCATGAGGTCGCTGTCTTTGGTGATGTAACTTATGTATAACTGACCTGGCTGGTGTGCAGTGGAGCATGAACGCTCTTATAGAAAGTTTGAGCGCTCTTATAGCTCTTATAGTCGATCCATGTATTAATTTCTTACATATTCTTTGATTAATACAGTAATATGTTAAAATTTATGGAATAATAAAATGGTATATGATACCTGTAACCTAACCACAGACACCAAATAAGTCATTCGTTCCTTTCCTTTAACCTACCAATTTTTGGTGTATGGTACATTGTGTATCAGCAGCCCGTATAATACAGCTAAGAATGTCGACTGTTAGCGACTTAGATTACATGTAACAACTGTACACCATAGCAGAAACTGAATTTGAAGGTTGCCTTTCCGGTGTTACCCCGAATAGAAGAGGTAACATCAGTTGTTAATATGTAGTAGCTACTCTGCACACAGTGTGACAACCTTGCACAGGGTTCCCTCTGTCCTATACTACTAAAGGTAGTACTGTTATGTGACTGTTTGTGCGGAGCAAAGTGGATCGTTTGTCTTGTTTTACATGTTATACTGATGCAACAGTACCTCATTTAATTGATTTCAAGAACATAGGCCTACATGTTTTTTTTTTGTTTTTTTTTTACTAATTTATCATAATTCTGATGAATGACGTCCATGATCTTTAAAGCATGCTGGCCATAACTTTATGTAGACATATCAAGTATTTGGATATATCGAAACAATGCTAGCCCATGATAATCTTTCTCTACAAAGGATGCGCTTATGGCATTTACATTAAAGAGTTAATCAAACCGTTTTAGTTTTTGCCATAGTGTATCCCGGGCTTCCCTAGCCCACTTAAAAGGGTCTATATCTCCTCTTTCCTATCCCCTCAGGATGCGTGTGGTGCACATATGTGCGGGCACTGACACATTCCCTGTGAAATTGTGTAATGTAATTCTCGTAATGAATATGACCCTAGCTGTCGAAATGGCGTTAAACATCTATTACTCACTCACTCCATAGTGTGTCCCAGCAGTAATTGATTTTGGCTGGCGACCTGCCTCTATGTTGGGGACATCATACAGGCAGGCCATGTCTTAGAAGTTACCAGTCAATCATCCCCTGTTTTAACCCTTACTCATAAGAGGGCACCCTAACACCCCAATGGTCAACCTGTCTCTCCTATACAGATGTTTGGATATAGTTTGTGATTGGAGAATAGAAATACTCCATCTAGTGGAGACCAAGAATACTTCGCCCCATGATCTGGGGAGAATGTCATCAAACATGGCCAGCGGGTATCTAGCCCTCAAATACCTGCGGTGACCAGCGTATAATTGATAACACATATATTGTGATATGTTCCATGTGCTGGTTGGCTGCACCCTCTATGTGCACATATACATCAGGTGACCAGTAGATCGTTAGTTGAATTTGCCTAGACAAATACAGGCTCACCCGCCCTGTTGGTAGGACCACCAGCACCAGCTGCCTCTGAACCCAACCCCACTTACCCGTTTGACTCCTTGATTCACTGGGCTGTAAGCTATATCACTCTAGAACATCCCGGAGATTAACACTGGATTATAGCGTGGGGCATAGCTGGCAGGGATATTCTGGTACTTATGTGCTTTTTGGAGGTCTGCCTAGTGGGTGGCATTATAAACCATTTTCTGGAGCTTGAGGCCCTTCCGTCACATAAGCTGAACTCCCGGGATATGGTGTATTAAGTGAGAGAAGTTTAGAAGCATTGATAATCAACAGACTGAACAACCTAATATCCAACCCCTTGTTTACATGGTCTGTTTTGGGTGGAAGGAGAAGATTGTCGAAAACATTGCTTAGAAACTTGATTACAACGCCAGAGCAATGGTTCTTTTTGACATCCCATGACAGCCATTCAATCATTGAAGACACTGAATTCTTGTCAATCAGGTAGAGCAGAAGGAAGAAAACATATAGATAGATAAGTTATATCTATTCTAAAATATCAGACAGCTAGTGGTTCAACGGGTTATAAAAGGGAGACCCCCTGAGACTAGTTTTCATTAGACGTAATAAAAGCAGACCATGGAGGAAGGTGTATTTACCCAGCATTGATTTGACTTCATGTCACTAGCTGAGACAACATGCGCATGGCTCAGTGCCTCCCATCAGGGCGGTTCTGACGGTATTAAACCCATCACCCGGATCTTGGTGACTGTGTGTGTCAAATGTCGTTTGTGGATGTCGTAGAATAAAAACCAAGGATGTCTCGTCTAGAAAATAAGCTTATCTAAAGACCTAGCCCGACAGTAACTACTTCTCCTATGAAATGGCCCCAGAATTGAAGCACACCAGTCGGTTACTTTATTGGATAACTTCCTGTTCTTGAATTATGTACAATATAATTATTCAGAATAGATTGTTGCTGAACGAGCAGTGTATACTAGACTATGATCCATCATATTCTCACACCTGTCTGTAGAAAGCAAACACATGTGGTGAGGAACTAGGGTATCTATGGCAACATGTACATAATCAGTGTAGACTCGGTGGTTTTAACAAGCTCTCGCTATTAAAAATGGTTTCATAGTCGTGCAGTTGTATGTGCATCAGCACCACCATACCTCGAAAGACACTCCATGTCTGTATATCGGGGTGGCCTCTTGGTCTTTACTTTAGTGGTCACTGTTGTTCACAGTGTATACTACATGTACATGTATATACCAACCTCGGCCCCTGTATCCCACCTGGCTGGTGACAGCTGGGAACGACTCTAGGGGCTAGTACATCATAGGCATGACCGTAGACTTTATGCACTGGAGAAGTACAACTTAGATCCATTTACCGCTGCTTAACCTGTAAAGGGAGTCGATGACATTGCACATACTAGAAATGAGACCAATATCATAGAGATAAAACAAGAACAACTACAGACAAACATCATGTCACTTGTACCACCACGTGAGTGATTTGCTAATTATCTGAGTCATAATTTGTATACATACCGAGGTTCCTTCCCTGCTAGCACAACTCATCCAAATGATGTCTTTTTTACGTAAATAATATGAGTTTTCACGTAATAATGATGTAAATTGCATGAGTAGTGCTAGCTGGGTTAGTACTAGTAGGGGGTACCATTGTTTGATCTGGTACCTGGAGAGATAGGCACTGATAACAGCCAGCATGATGGTACCAGGTGTTATGAAATTCACCCACAAAAAGTCTGCCGCAATGAAGAAGTTGCCTCATTGGTCAATAATGTATCCCGCTAGGTCGGTATACTGCATACGTTCCACTGGGGTGGAGGGGGGGTACAATGTTACTCTCTTGTAGCTCAGGTTTTAAGTGACCAAGCTATATTAGATTAGTGTTATCTTTGATATTCATTCGGATGAGCTTGGTTTTTACAATGGTAAGTAAGCTAATGTTGTAGATTTTGGTGTCGTCAGACGATTGAGAAAAATTGCTTACGTTTCTTCTATGCCATCTACACATGTGTAATATTTCTTGTGTATTTCAGGTTTTGAGGGGGTGAACCATGTAGCTCCAGCGCCCTATGGACTGGCGGACCCTCCTGCCCCTGCCCCCGCCCCGTATGCCATCACACCCTACCCTAATGGGGCGGGGCCCACCACCACACCGCCCTACGACGGACCCACCCCTGTAGAGTCTGATATCCCGACCAACGTGGGATATGACGTCACAGGTAAGGGTTAAGCATTGAGTGACTGATGTATGTTGGGTAAACATGTTAGGGCATAATTGAGATTTATGTGAGGAGAAATGTTGGAAATGATATGTCGCTTGCCTTGCCCTAGACCCTTTTTTCGGGGGGGGGGGTGGGTGGGTAGTATGTTCTTTCGATATCCCTGTATTTGTATTGGCGTACATGTACAAGGGATTGGTAACGAAAATGAGTAGCACTGAAGTCTTGATGCGCATATGTAAACTGATTGATTGATAACACATTTCTTCAATCTAGTGATTATCTCTGTAAGTTATGAAAGGATGATGGCAAATATTAACCCTGGTATTAGGTGTGATTAAAATAAGCTTTGATTCTGCATCTTGAAATATAGTAAGTTGGAAAGCTGTTTGTTATGATTAACCGGTATATGAACTCCTTATTATTATGTTTATTACCGTTAAGGCATGGCATTATTACCAGAATTCCTAACGTGCATGTTTATTATATGCATTGTGTTCATGATAAATGATTTTGCCGTCTTAGTCTTTTCCGATTGCAGCGTCTCAAAAGTATTTCCTCGTGCCTAGTATACCGTCTACCATATCAAATACTAGTAACTTTGTATAGAGGTATTTGTAATTAACTTGTTTTGTGGACAGTGTCCAGCTACATCGTTAAAGGGGTGTATGTATATATATATATATATATATATATATATATATATATATATATATATATATATATATATATATATATATATATATATAGTATATCTTCCTTAACTATCCTCTCTTTCATCCCTTTTCTTCTTCGCCCTGTCTGGGCTTTCATGACTATCTATAAAACGGCTCCTCTTCCTGTCTGCCTCTAGGGGAGGTGACCTACACCTGTCTGGGGCCCATATTCATCGTCCAAGAAATTATGTATTTATCTGTCAAACCGATGCCTTGTGTAGCTCTCTTGACCGTGATATGACCTAAGCTGTCAAAACGGAATTTATTAACCATTAATTACGTAATCATTCTATATGTCAGATAACAGGTCTAATGGTGATGACAAACATATGTGATTGATTGGCATTCTAAGTAATATTTATTGATCAGTATGTCTTACTGATAGTCTGAAGTCAGCTCCGAGATACCTTAAACCCGGCCTTAAACCGTACGAACCAGGAGAATTTTGCCTTATTCAAAGACATGTATAAAAAGTAACCCGTCGAAAATAAGTTGAGGGATTACCTCTAGCTAGTTAAATGGCAAACGGTTAACCTACTGCACGGTACCTCAATGTGAGAATGGTGCTATTCTGGCGGCCTGTGATGTAGGTGTGTCACTCATTTCCCCATAGGTCATGGCCCTAGAACTGAATCATGGGTGTGGCAACTGAGAGTAGGGGTAGTACATTTTGCATATGACCTCCCCAGACCCCCACTTTATAGCCATCTCGTGAAAGGAGATCGACCAAAAAAAACTTTTTTCCAAAAGCCCTTCTGACTTTATAACTTATCAAACCCGAGTTTTTATCAACCTGTAAGGATGTATTTGTCACGGGAATTTGTTTCCTAAAATATATGATTTATTGATCAGCCTCCTCTCATTGTTTACAAGATTACAGTTACCATACTCATTTTCCTAGCCAAAATGTAGACTAGGAATCAAAGTCCACACAGGTATTTGAGGCTTTTAAGAATAAGATGGTTATGTTATTAGGCGGTATCGTTTGATAACAACGTTAGAGGCTGATTTTCTCACCTGTATGTTGTCTTTGTAGGTCTAAGAAGAACCACACAAAGATATACCGTAATACCTCGCGTATAAGGCGCACCTCGCGTATAAGTCGCACCCAGACTTTGCAGATGTGAGTGTAAAAGTAAAAAAAAAAAACTTTTATTCTAATCAACGGATTTTCAGAATTCAAAGACCTATGGCCATCTTAGAGCCTCTCCCATCCCATTTTACCCCTATACAGGGTCAAGGGAGTATTGGGGAAATTTTAGAGAAAAATATCTCCTAACTAATTCTGCTTCTATAAGGCGCACCAGGGGTGCATCCTCACTGTAAGGCGCGCCTTATACGCGAGGTATTACGGTACCTTACAGGTATAAACCAATACCTGGATCTGTGCCAATTGGTGGCCCAACGCCTAGACGCACACTATACCGTAGCCTAGTATAGCAACACAGTATTTAGGTGCTCCATCTATCACACCTGAATGCGGCCTATGGCTTGGCTGGCGAACTGCCTCTATGTTGGGGACATAGAGGCAGGCCATGTTTAAGAAGTTAACAGTCAATCATCCCCTGTTTTAATCCTTACTCACAAGAGGGCACCCTACAGAGATGCCACTTTTCCTAACTTTTTAGGAATTCCGAATTTTTGATTTTCATTCCTATAGGTATTTCCTAGAAAATTAGGAGGATTTCCGAATTTTTGGGGATCAGTGAGTGGCATCCCTGACCCTAACACCCCAATGGTCAACCTGTCTCTCCTATACAGATGTTTGGATATAGTTTGTGATTGGAGAATAGAAATACTCCCATCTAGTGGAGACCAAGAGTACTTCTCCCAATGATCTGGGGAGAATGTCATCAGACATGGCCAGCGGGTATCTAGCCCTCAAATACCTGCGGGGACCAGCGTAGCCTATGGCATGGGTGCTGCCTTCCCGGGGCTGCCTTATATGTGGCACTGATATATATCCTGATCTTGAACCATTTTTTAGAAACCACGGCAAATTTAATAATCAATAGAAACCTAACAGTTTTCAGATGATGTCTATTCCTACTGGAATATGAAAGATTCAGACGTATCTACTGGTATAATCTGGATTATACCCCCCGAGGCTGAACAGACAGACCCAACCATTGGTTCCCCCGAACTAGATAACTAGCGCTACAAATATCATCAAAACTCAACGTCCACAGAATTGGTGTTGCTTTGATAACACATTGTGGCGTTGGCAATGATGATGGTCAATCCAAATATATGTTTGGCTTCCATCTGGATTATACCCCCCGAGACTGAACAGACAGACCCAACCATAAGTTCCCCCGAACTAGATAACTAGCGCTACAAATATCATCAAAACTCAACGTCCACAGAATTGGTGTTGCTTTGATAACACATTGTGGCGTTGACAATGATGATGGTCAATCCAAATATATGTTTGGCTTCCAGGCAGGTTTCCTAAACATCTCCCACCATACACAGTGTCACAGTAGCAGTCATCCCATCAGGGTGTATGGAGCTGTGATGGGATAGGCCCTTCCCCTTATCCTCCCACACCTTCTGTGACTCAGTTGGGGTTATTCTTAATGTCATGCCTGGGACATCTGCACATAGATATACTGTTTATCACTCTCAGAGAATGTGATCTCAAGTAGCCAAAGGCAAGTGGCGACCTCTGTACGGTACCGACATAAGCATTAAAGCAATATGCACCCATTGATACAGCGCTTTTACATTTACTTCAATGTCTGAAATTGGCATGTAGCAATTTAGAAATACATTGTTAAACGGCAATTGTCTTTTTTTTTCTTAGTTGCACTTGCCTCCATCATCAGAAGACAATATGAACGTAGAACAGCTGTTGTGGTTGGTGCATTGCCACCTGGCAATAAGAACCTTCATGCAGCTGTAACTACGGAAGCACTGATACCTTCCTATTAGACTATGAAAAAAGATTCTAGGTATGTTCAACAGGTTATCCGACCTCCAACTTGGAAAATGTGGGCGACTCTAGATTTTTCCCCAATTTTGAGAAAGGAGAGGGGTTAGGTAGTATCCCAGTGTTGTAAGAGTAGAGTACGAGTTCCCCTGTTAGTACTACTACTATTTACCTGTTAAGTTGACAGTCACGTTCATTGTGTATCGTGATTGGACATCCTCCGAATTCTGCCCATATCACCAACAAGAAAAGCATACATTGACGCACCCAGTGAACGCTAATCCTAAGAAAGGGCCCCTTATAAAGAAAAAGAATGATCAATTTGGCTTCAGCCTATGATCGGGTACGATAAAATAACCCCCACTTGTAACAAGTCTTGTTTACTAAGTAAAGGTCAAGGCCAATTACCTCTGTATACTAGTATCAAAGTTACAGTATAGACGAAAGGGTTAGTTTGTAAAGTACTCAATATGGTCCCTCCATTTACCAAGGCCGCTGTATCAGTCACTGTTCTTAGTTGTATTTCTGGACATGCAGGTAGAGCCAGCAGCAGTCGGTGAGAGCAGGGATCTCTCATAGTGTACCACATCTACCGTACAGATTTCATGTTTCAGACACAGTAATGGTACCCTGACTGTGTATACCTGCTAGAATCAGCACAGGCTGGTAGTAAATGATTATGTCTATCTGCCTTTTTATCTCCAAACGAGTTTTTTTTAGCGTCACACCGGGTTCTAAAGGATTCACACGCCTGAAAATTACCAAAAATGAGGGGCATCTTACTTGCATCCAAAAAGACACGTATACTGAAAGTCCTAAATCTCAGGATCACTTACGTGATATGGTTGAGTTATTATATTTTAAAATAAAAAGAATATTCAAGAATAATAAAAAAAATTGTGGTCTAAAATGTGATTAAGGCTGTTGGATGTGAAACAGGTGATGAAATTACCTGCCCCATTGCTGTGTTTGTCTTGTAACATATGAGCCTGGATCAAAGGTATAACTTATATGTCTGCCAACAACCTCTCACCCACTCAATGCACCCAGGGCAGTAGACATAAGTTGGTTCAGTCTAACTCCGTCTACTCCAGGGATGCAAGGGTGGGTATGTTTTTGAGTCATAAGCAATTTGCATTGAAACTTCGTCATTGAATTATATTAACTTTTCCCAACCCAAAGAAAAACATGTTAAAAGACAGACTCTTGGAATTCTAAGCAATTCACATAGCCTTTTTACGGAGACGATTCCTTATCAATACCCTTTCCTTATTTTTTCTTGCTGATAGTCAATATTTGTCAGTAGGCCTATTTACTCACTTTTTGTCAGCAATCAGTCAATTTATGTCAGTATTTATTAACTCGAAAAGCAAGTTATAAGGAGACACCCCAGGGCCTTGCACTTTCAGTCACTTTGGTGGTGCGAATAAGTTTAAAAAAAGATGGAAGTTTTATATATATAAGAGGCAGAATTACTTAATGAATTTGTAGTGCCATTAAAGGAGGAGATGTAGGGGTCTTGCAAGAAAAGGTATTTCATTACCAAGTTTTGTAAATTTTGAGAAATTGTCAATATTTTACAGATTCAGTTGGTTGGCAGCCATAAGACACTTTTTGTCTCCAAAGGTGAAGGTATATGATATTGATCCATGTATCAACTTTCCCACCTTTTTAGGCAATGTGGTGTGAATAGAGCAGTTTTGGCAGGAGTTATGCGAGAAGTGGCTTGGTGGTGCGAGTAATGTGGGTGAGGGAGTGCTGATGCAACAGGATGAGTGCGCAACTCATGGGAGCCAATCACAGGCTTTTCACTTTTCGAGTTATCAGCAATTTACATTGCTGCATTATATTTATTTTTTTGCCAGCAACTAGTCAATATATGTCGGTGCTTACTCACTATTTGTCAGCAGTTAGTCACTATTTATCAGTAATTACTCACTACTTGTCAGCAATTAGTTAATAGGCCTATATGTCAGTACGGACACGTTCTACAACATGAATTACACATCCCTATCGTCTCCACACTATTGTATATACAATAGTACAGTCCCCCTGACGCCTTTCTTGTTCTTGTTATCTCAGTGAACGATGTCTAATTTGCGGGATAAGAGGCAGGGTAAAAGACATATAGGTATAGATATACGATTCAATGTATTCTAAAAGTGAAACCTAAAAAGGTGTGGGGAATGCATCCCATTCATCCCCCACGGGTCCGCCGCAGAAATTGAGAAAGAAGGTGTTTCTTTTCCGTCGTAGTCTATAGGAGGAAAACCTTGCCCTTTCTGTACACCCGGCATTCACATTGTGTGACCGGCATTCACATTGGGTGTGACCAGTCTAACTTTGGCAGGTTCACGTATATCGATTGGTAAAGACGCCCCATATATAAGGCAACCTGAGCCCCTCAGAATAGGGTACAGAGTCACTTAGTGCCACCACTTCTCCCGGAGCTTAGGCCAAAAAAAGGTTTGTTTCCAGTTACCCGACCGACCCCAGCAAAACAGGGCAGATATTTTTTTTTCTTTTAAGCAGAACAATAAGGCCTAATATAGACTACAACCTGTTGTTTTGGCTGTAAATTCTTTAGTAATGGTCCGATTTGTAAGCTGTAAAAACCAAAATGTAGCCCAGGTCAGTCCCAATGTTGTAGTCAAGTGGGGTATTTTGGAAAAAAGAAAGATCCCCATGGTAGAGGGTGGGGGGCAAAACCACAAAAAAAAACTTGACAGTGAGAGAGCCAATTCAACAACTACCATAAAACCTTGCGTATAAGTGCAAGTATAATCATCATAGATTACATTCACAAGAGGGGGGTGTATGTGCAGATGTTCGTTTCTTTTGATATATAACATGCCTATATTGGACAGGAGGAAGACTACTCTCCCACCCCCACCCCAGCCCCCCCCTCAAAAAAAAAAAAAAAAATTCCGACCTACCAACCCTAGCATTGCAGCTCATGTAACTGGAAACACACCTTTTTTTGCCTTAGTGTGAGATTTCACATAATCCCAGTTGAAGAGAGCTGTGTCAGGCCTACTAGTATACCCTGTGGTATGCTTTAAGTCTAAACGCGACAACTTTAGTGCAGACCTGTAAACATGCACTGCTTAGGATTTGCTGAAACATGTGTACTTTTAAAGTTGACATATCCACTTGAAAGCATTTGTTTCGTTAAATATGGGAGGTGTGCAACTACTGTAACTTAGAATTCTATATTGACCTCAGGATAATGTCGAAATTACCAAGTTGCTATAATGGAATGTCATTATTTCTGAAATAATGGATTAAATTGTCTCTTGTGTTGTTTGACTTGTATTCCCTGGCGCCCCGCGTGTTTTCCTGTCAGAAACACAAAGTGGGGATTAGGAGCAGCAATTGGATACAAAGAAGTGATGTGTTCACGAATTGTGGCGTCATTATCTACCACTAGCAGATAGTCTGTGACATGGGGACGACGTAATCACCATACCTCACCACAGTAACTGCTGCTTCTCATACATGACTGCCATTTCTATGGACTTTGTTTGTCATTCCACTAAAAAAACAACGCTATAAGGTTCACACTGCAAGCCAGAAACACCAGAATGTGTGTCCCCGATTCGCAGTCAGTAGAGGCAATTTTAAAGTTTTATCAGAGCTCACCATTTCGGAATTTCCTCTTAGAAATGGCGGGAAAGCAAGCCCAACACATCAGATCATTGAACATTAGCTGCTGGTACATAGATATATTATATCACTAATGGTTGCCAGAAAATAATTGCGTTTTGGTGAAAGGCTTAACGTTACATACATTTATGTCATGGCTGATATGATCGTTACTATAGAATAGTACTAAAACGGCGATATTCAATGGAGGGGATTGAATACAATATGCCCGTATTCAATGTGGATTTTGAACAGTGCTGAGCTGTTTTTCTTGATCTAAAAGCAAATTACCTCCCTAGGCCATGACATAATTGCAGTGTCGCTGGTTGCATTCCACTCAGCCATATGATTGCTTCGTGGAATACGCCAGCCACACTTCGGGGAATACGATGCAAAAATATTCCATGGCCATTGACATTTGCTTATGTATTTGGCCCTGACTGCACGTTCAGTCGGAAACTGTAAAGCATTTGTTATATTCACATGCTCCATAAATGTTATGTATCAGCGGAACCAGCTGGTATTGAAAACGTCTATACATAGAGCCCAGTTGTAGCAAAATGGCTAGTAGTTCATGGCTTTGAATGGAGACTATACTGCATTAAAAGGGATTGAACTGTTCGTTTTTTTCACGCTGATGCCTCCTCCGTGCAGACTGATCGGTCTACCCCATGCTGCCCCATTCCATAGTCATGTTCACCTGTGTGTGGACGTGATTTACATGTTCCACACCAGGCCTTTTATCACAGTGCTTCATAGACTAGAGGTTGGTATTATGGTCATATGTATTATGGTCACATGTGGACCTACATTTAGGTGAGGATGGATATGCAATTGAATGCAGGATATATCTTTGGTTATACACTTGCTTTACAAGGCGCGTGTATAAGCACTACCCTACCTACCACAATACAACATTCCTGTGATGTAGGGTATTTCTGATGCAGTAGCAGTTGATATTTGACATACTGTAGCAGGGGCGTAGCAAAAGGGGGGGCCAGGGGGGACTGGGCCCCCCCAATCATAAAGGAGGTGTGGCCTGAGTATGTCTGGGCCCCCCCAATATTTTCCAAGAACTCATAAACACAATGGAAAAGAAGCTAGAACTTTACATCTCAAATTAGATTATTATGGTGATGTCATAGGGAAAATGGGGGTCTGAGCCTAAAGTCAGATCCAAAATTTACCAAAAATTACTTTTCTAGATGAATTCTATATACGCATTATATAGACGCCATCACGCATCAGCCGACAATTCAAGGTGGTCGCGATGGTGCCCTCGCCGGGCCCCCCCCCAATGAAGAATTGCTTCCTACGCCTCTGTGTAGCCTGAATGAGTGCCAACAGAAGGCAATCATGTGGATATGATACGTGTGATATATGCTGTATAACTGTGTAGAGCACAACTCACGTAGAGGCATTGCAATTAGGGGTGTGGCTTACAGGACAGAAGACTGGTGTCGCATCAATACACTGGAGTAGAGTGGAAGTGAATACTTGTATCAAATACTTGTATTCGTTTATTTATCTTGTCACATGTGGCCATCATATTTGCAGAATACACTTAGTTCACATGAAATAGAAGCACTATATATATTGGAGTGAAGCATGTCCCACTCATACTCCTAACCATCTAACCTGTTTATCCAGCCTGTCATGTCCTACTGTTTGTATACAGCTACTTCTTGGAGTAGATTATAGAATGGGCGGCCACTAATGAGGGTCTTATTAGAGTGGTTAAAACAGGTGATGGAGTACAACATGGAGACTGCAGCGTCATAGTGACAACAGCAGCTAGAAGACCTGGGGGGCACTTGCCCATGAAATGGATATCGACTGCAGCCCGACTCGAGAGAGCGGTGGCGTTGGGTTCCCACGCGTTCCCGAAAAAGGGGGGCGGTGGATTCCCATCAGATCTCTAATAGCAAGGCGGTGGAATTCCATTAGATCCCAAAAGGACTGTATTGTTTATACAGCATACATATGAGGGCATGAAAGTGATAAAAAGACACAGTGCTGGACAATGAAAAATTCTGATCCATACTAATACATGAGTACAATAGGGTGTAGGTGGGGTCCAGTCAATATCTGGGATTGTCGAAAAAGGGGGGCGGTCAATGTCTAGCTTATCAGTCAATTAGGGCGGTCAGATTTCAAGATCACTGGGATATAGGGCGGTAGGGCGGCAGTTGAGAGTGACCTGCATATAGTCAGTGCCCCCCTAGAGACCTGCACTAAGATGTAGAAGGTAGCTTTGCAGGTGGCTATTACACCTGCTCGTTCCTGCAGACAAACTGTCCATATCAGCCAGTGCACGTTCCCAACCTCTGGCGTCCTTGGGGGACAAAATGGTTGCCTACAGAGTCTGACCGGCTACATGTCTATAAGTAGGCCTACACAGGTGTTATAGGAAGGCCAAAGAGGTAAACTCTGCCATATTAATTTAAGTACAAGTAGACTGCGTAAGAGGTCCATCGTATAGGGCGTGTCTCACACACAGCCATACATGTGTGACTGATAGATAGGACACGGCTAGTGAGTGACTGGCTGAGTGAGTGCCTCAGTTGGTACTGGTGCCGCAGTAGGCACTGTAGTGGTAGCTGATAGAGTGAGCAGCTCACCGCTACATACCAGTATCATTACTAACTTGGACACATAGGGAGTACCTCTACAGAGGAGATTAGTACTAAACCTCTCAGTCAGTAGACAGGTAAGACATATGTCGGGGATGGTGTTACTGCAGAGGCAGTCACACTCATCCCACACCTGTTGTTGAAGTGGGGACTGATATCAGGAAGTCACCTCTATATCAGGGTAACTTCTCCAGGAGATTCCTCGTAGCCTTTTCCACAATGCATTATTCTCTATCTATTTCTTTTCCTATTAGGCTGAACATGTTTAAGCCGTACAATTCATCTTGGAGAGAATCTCCGTTGGCTTATTTTTGCATGGATGATAGTATACTCACCCAGATATTTTCGAGTTGTAAAATATTCCCTAAGCCGTATTCAGGCATTTAGCCTATATGTGCAAAAATAAGTAGAAGAGTCATAGAAACCATTGTTTCAAATGTACCGACGTTTCGGGCTTTGCAGCCCTTCTTCAGGGTATACCCATATATTGACATTTCATTGGTATATTGCGTACTAAGTGTACAAATAACAGCCGAGTCCATTGTCCGTGATATGAACAATCACATTTATGGGTCACATTATGCTGCATTCGTTCTACCGGCTGCCAACCACAGTTATCTTTACAAGATATTTACCACTATTAGATCTGTTTAAATGCACAATGTTCTTTCACACTTAATTTCTAGAATCATTTCCCCCCTTCCATGATACTGACTTGTACAGGTCTCCTAATCTACAATCGACAATGAATTCTGCTCTGATAATGTTTTATTGGTGTGGGAGAGCATTCTTGTATTCATCTTAGTTTAGGGTTATAGCCTGGAGCTGTACCCTGAAGTGTAGTAGTATATGAGAGTAGGATTATAGCTAGTGGCTGTACCCTGCAGTGTAGTAGTATATGAGAGTAGGATTATAGCCAGAGGCTGTACCCTGAAGTGTAGTAGTATATGAGAGTAGGATTATAGCCTGGGACTGTGCCTTGAAGTGTAGTAGTATATGAGAGTAGGGTTATAGCCTGGAGTTGTACCCTGAAGTGTAGTAGTATATGAGAGTAGGGTTATAGCCTGGAGTTGTACCCTGAAGTGTAGTAGTATATGAGAGTAGGGTTATAGCCTGGAGTTGTACCCTGAAGTGTAGTAGTATATGAGAGTAGGATTATAGCCTGGAGCTGTACCCTGAAGTGTAGTAGTATATGAGAGTAGGATTATAGCCTGGAGCTGTACTCTGAAGTGTAGTAGTATATGAGAGTAGGGTTATAGCCTGGGACTGTGCCTTGAAGTGTAGTAGTATATGAGAGTAGGGATATAGCCTGGAGTTGTACCCTGAAGTGTAGTAGTATATGAGAGTAGGGTTATAGCCTGGAGTTGTACCTTGAAGTGTAGTAGTATATGAGAGTAGGGTTATAGCCTGGAGTTGTACTCTGAAGTGTAGTAGTATATGAGAGTAGGGTTATAGCCTGGAGTTGTACCCTGAAGTGTAATAGTATATGAGAGTAGGGATATAGCCAGAGGCTGTACCCAGAAGTGTAGTAGTATATGAAGAGTAGGGTTAGAGCCTGGAGTTGTACCCTGAAGTGTAGTAGTATATGAAGAGTAGGGTTATAGCCTGGAGCTGTACCCTGAAGTGTAGTAGTATATGAAGAGTAGGGTTAGAGCCTGGAGTTGTACCCTGAAGTGTAGTAGTATATGAGAGTAGGGTTATAGCCTGAGGCTGTACCCTGAAATGTAGTAGTATATGAGAGTAGGGTTATAGCCTTAGGTTGTACCCTGAAGTGTAGTACATGGAAGTAGCATTATAGCCTGGAGCTGTGTCCTCATCCCGGGGTCCTGATGTGTAGTAGTATATGAAAGTAGGGTAATAGCCGGGTGCTTTACCTTGTAGGGTAGTACTATATGAAAGTAAGGTTATAGTCTGGAGTTGCACCCTGTAGCGTAGTACATATAGGATATATTAGGGTTATAGCCTGGAACAGCACCCTGTATGGTAGTAGTATATGAAAGTAGGGTTATAGCCTGGAGCTGTGTCCTGTATGGTAGTAGTATATGAGAGTAGGGTTATAGCCTGGCACTGTGCCCTGAAGTGTAGTAGTATATGTATATGAGAGTAGGGTTATAGCCTGGGACTGTGCCTTTAAGTGTAGTAGTATATGAGAGTAGGGTTATAACCATGGCTATACCCTGAAGTGTAGTATATAAGTAGGGTTATAACCAGGACTGTGCCCTGAAGTGTAGTAGTATCTGGTCATAGGATTATTGCCTTGAACTTTATCCTGTGGAAAGGGAGTCTCTGAATATAGCCGAGGAATATAGGGTTATAGTGTGGGGCTGTGCCCTGTGGTAGTAGTAAGACTATTACCTATAGCCTCAGCTGTGTTTCAAGCATCATCGCATCAAGTGTGGTGAAAACCTTGATATACATGATAAAAGGGGATATGACTTTTGTACACATCTACATACGTCTCTATTACATTAATATCTGATATCTAAACATTATCTATCGGGCTATAGATAACTGTCTATCTGCTAGCTTTACTTGGGGGGCATAGTTTTCTAACTTTAGCAAAACACATAGATCTTCCCGTTTTAGGAAGGAATAATGGCCATGTCTTTTTTATTCAGATGTGTCCTGTACTTGTCAAGAGTGTACTTTACCTGGATAACTGCAATACTTCCTCTCGTGTAAACTGAGTACCCTTGTTCATATTGACGAGTCAAGTCGGAATGATGTTAAATGCACTTTATTCTACAGATTGTACTTCATTGGTTTGACTTGAACGTCTTTTTAGGCACCTTTTCTCAATGTTTTCAACCTTGCTGAAACTGAACGAAATAGAATATTTTTATGAAATTCGATGTCAGTGTTCTTCAGTGACTCCCTTTTCAGGTCTATTGCTCATTTTAAGTCTATAAAGTTTCATTTTTATTCCATAAGGAAAAAAAGGTCCCAAAAAAATGGTAGGTCTAAATTGGGATTTTGTCCACCCTCTCCTAATTAACAAGAATATAATATCTAGGAGAAAACCCCATTTTTTTGTGTTTTTATTTTTTCTATATCTCTACTAGAAGTACCTTTTAGGCCCTATGCAAAGTAGTGAGGACTGCATGAAATTGCTCCTGCTTTCAAGATGGCGACCCATAGTACCTCCCATTTCCACCAGGTGGCACCACTACTCATGTAGGCAATTTTTACCAGAGGCTTTATAGATCTAGGTTGTGAATCTTTCATGGGGCACAGATAAGAAATACAGATTAAGGGTGTGGGGCAGGAGATTTTTTCCCCATAATTTAGGGGTTGGGGCCATTCACCCCAGGAGCACAAATAAGAATTACAGATTTATGGTGTGAGGGAAGGAGATTCCCCCCTAATTCTAGGACTGGGGCTATTCACCCCTGAGTCCCCCCCCCCCCACTGGAAAATTTGCAACTTTTACCAGAGGATTTTCCCCCTGTGGAGTGGGGACCTTCATGTGAGGGCATGGAGGAGCAGAATAACTTCATTGGGAGTCCACGAAGGAGGAATTTTCCTCCTTCCATTCTACCAGTGGGCATACCAGATTCGTAAAAGGCGACAAACTTGGGGTTTCTTGTGTCTTGGGGTGAGCATGTGGGCAGCTGGTGTCCATATGCGCGGGCCCAGGCGTACATGCTTGCCTTTTGCCATGGGATTCTCCCTCAGTGAACCACGTCTGAGTGATCAAAGGCCGTGGTTTGTCTGGCCCTGTCTATGGGACCAGGCAAATAAAAGAACACTTGCTATCCTTCGAAAAGAGTAGGGGAATGAAGCCCCGGTAGCGGTTTTCCCCCTCACCCCTCCTCATAGATGCGGTCATTCATCTCATAGATTCGATCATTCATAGATTCGGTCACTGCTGTGTCGGGCAAGCAGCATATAAATACCTGTCCAAACAGAAAAGAAAGGACTTAATGTCCGAGAAACCTTGAATGTCTGAGTTCCTTTATGGCCCCCGGACGTAAAACTAAACAAACAAACAAACAAACAAACCAGAGGATTTATAGATCTAGGTGACAAACCTTACCGGAGCACAAACAAAAACTGCGGGTTTAGATTTTTCTCCATTATTCCGTGGTTGGGGCCACTCACCCCAGAGCCCCCCCTAAAATTTACAATTTTTACCAAAGGCTTTATAGATCTAGGTTGCAAACCTTACAGGGGCACAAATGGGAACTACAGATTTAGGGTGCGGGGCAGGAGACTTTTCCCCATAATTTAGGGGTTGAGGCCATTCACTCCAGGAGCACAAATAAGAACTACAGATTTAGGATGTGAGGGAAGGAGATTTCCGCCCCCTGTAATTCTAGAGCCCCCCCTGGAAAATTTGCAACTTTTACCAGAGGCGACAAACCTTACCGGAGCACAAATAAAAACTGCATATTTAGATTTTTTTCCCCATTATGTGGTTGGGGCCATTCACCCCAGAGCCCCACCCCAGAAAATTGTAATTTTTACCAGAGGCTCTATAGATCTAGGTTGCAAACCTTTCTAGAGCACAAATGAAAACTGCAGATTTAAAGTATGGGTGGCAGTGTTTTTTTCTATTATACTGGGGTTGTGGGCAATTCACCCCAGGGCCTCCTATAGACAACTCAATCTAAGTTACTATCCTTCTAGAGCACAAGTAAAAACTTCACATTTAGGGAGTGGGGGTAGGAGATTTCCAACATTTGTGGCAACCTGATCTGTTCTTCTTTTGCCAGAAATTAGTCCTAAATATCATAGACTATGGAGATTTCAGATTAAGCAAGACTTGACTCATCCTTTATACCTCACCAGGCGAACAGTCAAAGATAAAATGTTCCCATGAACTCAACACTTGCTTGTTACCTTATCCACTTACTATGCTGGTTGTTGACCTGTCTCTACCTGCATATACAGGGCTGCCGCCTGTACCGGTATCTAACAATCTCTACAACGACGCGCCCATCACCAGCGAAGACGAGGCGCTACTTGAGGAAAAGACAAAACTTGAAGGTGGTCCTAAGAAATTTGAATACCATAAACAGTCTTATTTTGTGTCGTACTCCCAGCCCTCATGCAGGGTTATATTTCTCGTAGTTATTAGGGAACAAACCGTGTGGCATCCCCACTTGTTGCACAGACAATAATTGCCAAGAGAAAAAAAAGAGAGAAATATCAGATATGTATTCTCAGAAATATATCTCATCTCCAGCGTTTGTCAGAGATGGTGAAATAGTGTCTGTACAAAGACTGGTGCTGCCATCTGGTTTGCGATAGAGCCAACCGTCTATCTGAAGTGGTAGATGTGCTTTCATTGTATAACTGCATGTTTCCTCACACGTCCCTTATCTATGCTGCACTAATTGTTCTCATAATAGGATCTATAGGAGACTTCTTTAAACCATTTGATATCAATGTATGTCGTGTGTTATCAAACAGGTGTATTAATGACTGTGGAACAGAGTCTATTTGGAAACCTAAATTACACTTGTATGATCCCTTTATTTTGGAAATAGAGCTAGAACGTCCAGTCCCTGATAGAAATCATCCCTTGATGAGAATCAGACTGCGGGGAGTTTAAACCAACACATAAAAATTTTGATATAAGTATGGTCACCCATTAGACATAGCGAAATAATATTATTATCTGTATCAGTAGGGACTTAATTCTGCAGGATAAATGCAGAAAGCACTGAGTGGCATAGCTTACGGTGAGGAATGACTAAAGAAACAGTTATCAAGGGGAGGGAGGTGTATCATTTGTTTGACATGTTATTCACCGAGCCTGCTATCCAGGCAGTTGATGGTCAGGCTGTGTAGCACTAATGAGGCAATTAGATTTCGACTTGAGTCATAAGCGAAGAAATTTTATTCCACCATTACCTATATCAGTATGTAGGGACCTTGTTGATGATATATCAAAAGGGTATATTAGCCACCTGCTCATCATGGCTCCATTACCCCGTTAATCATTCACATGTGTACGACCCTAACTTTGGACCATAAGTAGTTATGGGTTCATGAATGCTGACTATACACAATTTGAGATATATGTGGTTACCCTGGCTTGTTTGGTCTTTGTTGCCGTTCATTCTTAGGAATGAACGGCTATAGGAGGGGACCCATTCTTAAATACAAGCTCTCATAGTGGTGCTTCCTCGCTCTCCATGTATAATCCTGTCCATAGGTACAGTATTGAGTATGCCTATACCTGGATTAAAATCTTCAAACCAGTCAAGCATAGAAGTGGTGGTGGTGGTGTTGCTGGACCTGTTATTGTAGACCCTGGGGACAGAGTGGTGGTAGCCCTGGACACCTCAGGCAGAGACATGGTATATAGTATATATTGCCCCCCCCCCACCTCTGAATGGTGGTGGTGGCTGTGCTGCTGGGGTGGCCCCATACCTGCCTAGCACCACCTCCCCCAGCACCATGTGGTTCTCTTCTGCTGGTGGTGCATTTCTCAGCACCACTGACTATTAACCCACTAAAGGCCACCTACATGTATATTTATGTATACATGTACACATAAGTATGATGGTATTTTTTAGGAGTTTTAAGTGGCGTGGCATTGGATTATTTGGAGTCTTGGGACCGTTTTCCATGTGTGTCGGCCATCTTGGTTTTCGGAAACACAGGGATCCAGGTCATTTGTGGTCAATTTTGATATTCAAATGTTATCAGATGGATATTAGTGACCATTGAAAGACCTCAACTACCTAATTCTATTGTTTTCCATATGTATCGGCCATCTTTGTTTTAGGATACACAGGGATCCAGGCCATACATGGTCAATTTTGATCTTCAAAAATTATCAGATGGGTGTTAGTGACTATTGGGAGACCTCAACTAGCCTATTTTTTTGTTTTCCATGTGTGTCTGCCATCTTTGTTTTAGGAAACACAGGGATCCAGCTCGTATATTGTCAATTTTAATCTTCAAAAGTTATCAGATGGATGTTAATGACCATTGGGACACCTCAACTAGCTAATTTTATTGTTCTCCATATATGTCGGCCATCTTTGTTTTAGGAAACACAGGGATCCAGGCCATATATGGTCAACTTCGATCTTCAAAAGTTATCAGATGGATGTTAGTGACCATTGGGGGACCTCAACTACCCAATTTTGTTGTTTTCCATGTGTGTCGGCCATCTTTGTTTTAGGAAACACAGGGATCCAGGTCATATATGGTCAATTTTGATCTTCAAAAGTTATGAGATGGATGTTAGTGACCATTGAAAGACCTCAACTACCTAATTCTATTTTTTTCAATATGTGTCGGCCATCTTTGTTTTAGAAAACACAGGGATCCAGGCCATATTTGGTCAACTTTGATCTTCAAAAATTATCAGATGGATGTTAGTGACCATTGGGAGACCTCAACTAGCCTATTTTATTGTTTTCCATGTGTGTCGGCCATCTTTGTTTTAGGAAACACAGGGATCCAGCTCATATATTGTCAATTTTAATCTTCAAAAGTTATCAGATGGATGTTAGTGACCATTGGGACACCTCAACTAGCTAATTTTATTGTTCTCCATATATGTCGGCCATCTTTGTTTTAGGAAACACAGGGATCCAGGCCATATATGGTCAACTTCGATCTTCAAAAGTTATCAGATGGATGTTAGTGACCATTGGGACACCTCAACTACCCAATTTTGTTGTTTTCCATGTGTGTCGGCCATCTTTGTTTTAGGAAACACAGGGATCCAGGTCATATATGGTCAATTTTGATCTTCAAAAGTTATGAGATGGATGTTAGTGACCATTGAAAGACCTCAACTACCTAATTCTATTTTTTTCAATATGTGTCGGCCATCTTTGTTTTAGAAAACACAGGGATCCAGGCCATAAATGGTCAACTTTGATCTTCAAAAATTATCAGATGGATGTTAGTGACCATTGGGAGACCTCAACTAGCCTATTTTATTGTTTTCCATGTGTGTCGGCCATCTTTGTTTTAGGAAACACAGGGATCCACCTCATATATTGTCAATTTTAATCTTCAAAAGTTATGAGATGGATGTTAGTGACCATTGGGACACCTCAACTAGCTAATTTTATTGTTCTCCATATATGTCGGCCATCTTTGTTTTAGACAACACAGGGATCCAGGCCATATATGGTCAACTTCGATCTTCAAAAGTTATCAGATGGATGTTAGTGACCATTGGGGGACCTCAACTACCCAATTTTGTTGTTTTCCATGTGTGTCGGCCATCTTTATTTTAGGAAACACAGGGATCCAGGTCATATATGGTCAATTTTGATCTTCAAAAGTTATGAGATGGATGTTAGTGACCATTGAAAGACCTCAACTACCTAATTCTATTTTTTTCAATATGTGTCGGCCATCTTTGTTTTAGAAAACACAGGGATCCAGGCCATATTTGGTCAACTTTGATCTTCAAAAATTATCAGATGGATGTTAGTGACCATTGGGAGACCTCAACTAGCCTATTTTATTGTTTTCCATGTGTGTCGGCCATCTTTGTTTTAGGAAACACAGGGATCCAGCTCATATATTGTCAATTTTAATCTTCAAAAGTTATCAGATGGATGTTAGTGACCATTGGGACACCTCAACTAGCTAATTTTATTGTTCTCCATATATGTCGGCCATCTTTGTTTTAGGAAACACAGGGATCCAGGCCATATATGGTCAACTTCGATCTTCAAAAGTTATCAGATGGATGTTAGTGACCATTGGGACACCTCAACTACCCAATTTTGTTGTTTTCCATGTGTGTCGGCCATCTTTGTTTTAGGAAACACAGGGATCCAGGTCATATATGGTCAATTTTGATCTTCAAAAGTTATGAGATGGATGTTAGTGACCATTGAAAGACCTCAACTACCTAATTCTATTTTTTTCAATATGTGTCGGCCATCTTTGTTTTAGAAAACACAGGGATCCAGGCCATATATGGTCAACTTTGATCTTCAAAAATTATCAGATGGATGTTAGTGACCATTGGGAGACCTCAACTAGCCTATTTTATTGTTTTCCATGTGTGTCGGCCATCTTTGTTTTAGGAAACACAGGGATCCACCTCATATATTGTCAATTTTAATCTTCAAAAGTTATGAGATGGATGTTAGTGACCATTGGGACACCTCAACTAGCTAATTTTATTGTTCTCCATATATGTCGGCCATCTTTGTTTTAGACAACACAGGGATCCAGGCCATATATGGTCAACTTCGATCTTCAAAAGTTATCAGATGGATGTTAGTGACCATTGGGACACCTCAAGTACCTAATTTTATTGTTTTCCATGTGTGTCGGCCATCTTGGTTTTCAGAAACACAGGGATCCAGGCCATATATGGTCAATTTTGATCTTAAAAAGTTATCAGATGGATGTTAGTGACCATTGGGACACCTCAACTACCCAATTTTATTGTTTGCCATGTGTGTCGGCCATCTTGGTTTTAGGAAACACAGGGATCCAGGTCATTTGTGGTCAATTTTGATCTTCAAATGTTATCAGATGGATATTAGTGACCTTTGAAAGACCTCAACTACCTAATTCTATTGTTTTCCATATGTGTCGGCCATCTTTGTTTTAGGATACACAGGGATCCAGGCCATACATGGTCAATTTTCAAAAATTATCAGATGGGTGATAGTGACTATTGGGAGACCTCAACTAGCCTATTTTTTTGTTTTCCATGTGTGTCGGCCATCTTTGTTTTAGGAAACACAGGGATCCAGCTCATATATTGTCAATTTTAATTTTCAAAAGTTATCAGATGGATGTTAGTGACCATTGGGACACCTCAACTAGCTAATTTTATTGTTCTCCATATATGTCGGCCATCTTTGTTTTAGGAAACACAGGGATTCAGGCCATATATGGTCAACTTCTATCTTCAAAAGTTATCAGATGGATGTTAGTGACCATTGGGGGACCTCAACTACCCAATTTTGTTGTTTTCCATGTGTGTCGGCCATCTTTGTTTTAGGAAACACAGGGATCCAGGTCATATATGGTCAATCTTTAAGTTATGAGGTGGATGTTAGTAGTCATTGGGATACCTCAACTACCTAATTCTATTTTTTTCAATATGTGTCGGCCATCTTTGTTTTAGAAAACACAGGGATCCAGGCCATATATGGTCAATTTTGATCTTCAAAAGATATCTGATGGATGTTAGTGACCATTTGGACACCTCAACTACCCAATTTTATTGTTTTCCATGTGTGTCGGCCATCTTGGTTTTAGGAAACACAGGGATCCAGGTCATCTGTGGTCAATTTTGATCTTCAAAAGTTATCAGATGGATGTTAGTGACCATTGGGACACCTCAACTACCTAATTCTTTTGTTTACCTTGTGTGTCGGCCATCTTGGTTTCAGGAATCACAGGGATCCAGGCCATATATGGTCAATTTTCATCTTCAAAAGTTATCAGATGGATGTTAGTGACCATTGGGACACCTAAACTACCTAATTCTTTTGTTTTCCTTGTGTGTCAGCCATCTTGGTTTCAGGAATCACCGGGATCCAGGCCATATATGGTCAATTTTGATCTTCAAAAGTTATCAGATGGATGTTAGTGACCATTGTGACACCACCACCACCAATACCACCACCACACTACTCCCAACCCTCACACACATTCCTTATTTGCATATTTTAATCCAGGCATAGGTTTACTCCATACTATAGCAATGGGACAGGATTTTACATGGAGAGCGAGGAAGCACCACAATCAGAGCATATGTGACAGAACATGGGAAAGCATAACATTACGGGGATGTAGTGTTATTTATGGCCACCAGGTGGCCTCAGCAGTGTAGCATATGGTATAACATCATAGATTGTCAGGGAACTTTCACCCACTTCTCCTTGTCAGATTTTGATATTCCATATACCAAAATGATCCCTAAGACCTCTTCATTTCAATTGAAACAGATATGATTTAGTGAATTCATTGGATATTATCTTGGTCAACTTAGTACTCTAATAAGATAGGCATACCTGAACTAGGAATATTGCAATTTCTGTCAACTTACATGGAAAATATTAGTTTTGAGCATGATGAGTTGCTTATTTTGCTATAAAAGAAGCGTATGCAAATTATTAAGGGTCTATGATTGTCCACATATGTAAGAAGACATACAGAAAATGTTCTGATAGAATACAGCAGAATTACCCTCTTGAATTATTTGGTTCTGCCACCTAGTGGCTGTGAATAGCACAAAATCCCCGTAATGTTACCTTTTCCCGTGTTGTGTCACATATATTTAAGTATAGGTCCATTCCAAAGGCCATAGAATTCATATATAATGATCTTTTTTCCTTGGATAATAATAGGAATATGCACGGCATTACAGCATTGCTGTGTTTACTTTCCTGAAAGTATGTTATAGATTAATAAATTGCAAAACACACAACATATGAAGGGCTTTTAGATTCCGTATTAAAATGATATTTGTTCTGAAAATTTTGATCTAATATCATATTAAAAATGTTGTAAATCAATTCTATACTTCTTAGAACATGATATGAATATGCACGGCATTACAGCTTTGCTGCGTTTACTTTGCCGAAAATATGGGATAAATTTCTAATCCGGGAAACACACTGCAATTTAACTGCTTTTAGAATTGATATTAAACTCAGAATTGATCGTCAAATTTAAATATGAAATCCTAATATCTTGATCATAGATGACAGATCCTAAATTGAATCCTCTCACTTGCATCCTTAACACGGGCTTCTTGATCATAGATCTTAGATCCTAAATTTTCAATTGAATCCTTAACATAACCTCCTAACCATTGACCCCTTGTGATTGTTTAGCATTGTTGAGACAATGTCTGATTTCTATTTTTTCTTTGGGTCCATCTTCAACGTTCTGTGGGGCCAAAAAAAAAAGGTGTGATTCCAGTTACATGAACTGAAATGCTAGGGTCGGTAGGTCGTATTTTTTTTTTTTTTTGGGGGGGGGGTTCAGGGTTCTGAACATATATCACGTGCCTCTGGCAAGCGCCACTAATCCACTGAGGACTAACGCAATGGGGTATTAGATCACTTGTAGTGCTATAGGCAGTTGATCTGGATCAGCCTGATGCTACAGGCAGCTGATCTGAGCGAGCCTCGTTTTGAGGCCCAACTAGGTCAAGAGGTCATCACATCACATGCAGTGATGGCGGCAAACCGGCGGCCAGAGTCAGCGGCCGGTATGCAGTGATAGTGGAATTACAAAGATTAGGGATTAATAGTGAACCAAATAATCATGCTCCAAGCTCTAATAGAACTAGAAACAATTAAAGGGCTAATGATACTGTCCCTACGCTGTCCGTCAGTAACTGACAGCCATCAGTTGGCCGTGAATCGAGGATTTGTTGTGTATCCAAACAAAAGATCACCTGCCTATAGCAGTACATAGTGATCTCATTCCCCATAGCGTTACGGGATCAGTGGCACTCACCAGAGGCACATGATATCTGTTCAGAGGGGACGGGGGTTCCTGTCCCTTACCGCAGAGGAGTCAAATATAGGCATATTATATATCAACAGAAACGTAATTTCAAGGCCAATTTGAGAAGATATGTAGACACAATAATCCTACTAAATACTAAGGGCTGAGTCATTTATTGCCAGCTGTCAAGGCTTGATCACATTTTAATTTGGTCCCCCCCCAAGCATGAAGGTTTTTATTTGGTTTTGCCCCGCCCCCCCACCAAGGCCTGTATGGTGAATTTATTTTGACCCCCCCCCCTCCTTCAAACCCACCAACCCCCCTCCTGTTGTTAAAAAATGACCACTCCCTAACCCTAATGATATCTTGAATTTTTTGCCCCCTCCCCTACACCTCCTTTTTCTCATACACCTAAATTTTCTTAAACTAGTATGTATCATGCATTTGCTATGAATATCGGGAAACTTTTGATAATTCATTTTTGTTTGTTTGTTTTAGTCCATAACTCAAATGAATAAAAATAAGTGTAGTATGAACATTGACAAATTGATCAGCGGATAGAGCCCTTTCCAAAAAGTGATCTGCCATTTTTGTGTGTCTATTGGTACAATTACTATGGTCCTGTCAAAAAAAAAATCAAAAAAAAAATCAGCCCTGTTTTGCCAGGGTCGGTCGGGTAACTGGAAACAAACCTTTTTTTGGCCTGGGCATCTCATGAATTCACTGGACTGCAAGTCTTTTGATACAGTCCATATCATAGATATATGTGACAGTGCATAGAGCCCAGAGGCAACTGTAGTAATTGTATCTCTGCCTCTAACATAAAACGACAACTGATACAATAAGGGCCTTTCCTCATCACGGTACCTATACATGTATATTTTAACACAGGCAGATTGCTAAGGTCCAACACCACTGACACAGAGGAGACCTATCTGTCCTACCAGCCCCCAGATGTGGTATCCTACTATTCAACTGATGGCAGGGGTAAGGCCAACAGCAGGAGCTTCCACTAGACAATACCTGGGAATAGGGAGTACTTACAGAAGCCTAATCCACTGTATATAGAAATAACATAGACCATGCACCTTGTAGTGGGAACCCTGTACTAGAGTGTCTTCTTTAATAGCTGGCCTATCCACTGTTGTGTTATTGTTTTAACCAATTGTTTCCAGACTTAGCCAAAGAACATCACATTGGGAATACAAACCCACCTTTTGCCTTTGTAATAGAGGAGCTCCCCCTTCAACCATGGCTTCATGTAGCGGTAGTCATATCGTGGTAAAACCGGCCCATCTTTCCATCTTTATTGCAGTTTGGCTGGTGCATTTCTGATGACTAACCACGTCCTATAGATATATACTAACCATAACTTATCATTAACACCTATATTAATGTGTTCATTACAAATATTAACACAATATTCTGTCTGGTGTTGTAATAAACAAGAGCATAGATTGTTAAGATGTATGAAACGTAGGTGTGTACGTGTGTTATTCGTGACTCGATCAGCTTTGAAATGTTTGAAATATTTACGTTTTATATAGATAATAGTTAAAACTGTTTTGAGTAATTTCCATACAGTTCTGATCTTTGTTATCTGTCCTAGTCATAAGTTCTCCGAGTAATTGTCATGGACATATTCGTTTTCAGATGTTCAATTGTCATTCGGATCAGTCAATGGTATTGTTATTTGTCAATGTAATTTAAGTCTTTGGTTCGTTTGAGTTTACGGGATTTGATTGTTATGCAGTATGTAAACCTTCATCAATGTTTTCGTTGTTGCTTTTTATACACTTTAGTATTTCATTTTGGCTCAAAAATAGCCAACACACAGTTGGATTTTACAATTGATTATAAAAGAACCCACAAAATTGTAAAGCTGAATGACATGTAAGTGTGAACCCTGAGCTCTTGGGTGTAGGGCTGTAAATAAAGTGAGTATTTTATTACTAAAATCGGCTTTAACGGAATATTAAATGTACATAGAATTTGTTCTGGGACACATTTTCATTGCACTGCATTTTTTCAATATATGCTCACGAACGCACATAATGAGGCAGTAGTCCTAATATCGCACGTTTGAACTCAACACTTTCTGCGTCATATATGATATACTAGTAATAGAGGTAGCATTTCTGGAAAAGAAAAACTAAATCATAGCAAACGGTTAAAATGATGTTATCCATGTACAAAAAGGAAAGAAAAATTCAACTTGATCAAATTATCCATTTATTTAGTACTGTCAAAAAAGAGAAAAAAATTATGCCGACCTAGTTTTCACGAAAGTAATAGATGATTGCAATTAGAATTTTCCCTTTAAGAGCAACACGGTGCCTTCGGTTCCATGTTTGTCGTTATGATGTACTAGGAAAGTCGCTAGTCTACCACCTGTACTGCATTTAGTGCACCATGTGAAGCCTTCAGGAATTCATTATTAGCCCTGTAGGGTTAGCCTGGTGTATGAAGGCAGTAGTAGTGAGTTACTCACACATTCACACATCATGATGACAAAGGGGCATAGTGCATTATTGGGCTTTAAAGGGTTAGTTGCTTTAGTTGATTGGAAGTAAACCATTCTGTATTCTTGTTTTACCAACATCAGATAAGACACCTGTGGTGGACGAGAGGTACGGGGAGATGCCAGAACCGGAAGGAGATGGGGTGAGTTAGATGTCTTCACTTCAGTCTAACTGCCTGATAGGTTAGAATTGTGACCCACTTTACATGTATGATTATATTGAATCAACTGTTTAAAAAAAAGGCCCTGGTGATACATGATAGAGTATTCAGATATTCAATGATAATACTGGCAGGATAGAGCATTTACCTAATGAACTGTGTGAGATAGAATGGGCGGAATAAGAAACTAGAGAATGCAATCAATCTAAGATTGTCGTCATTGCGTAGTGCGTCTGTATGATTAGGAATGCTGGGATAATTAATGCCCAAATTAATTTGTGGCTATTTTAATGTTTTAGAAGCATTGATTTAAGGCCGCAGTATACTGTAGGTTTGACCCGCACATATCTATCAAATCACATTGAGATTTGGACAATAGTATAGGTGCTACTGAATTCCAATCAGTGCTTATAGTGCTGCTGGTCCATGTACAGCTGGTCTCACTGTTGGACAACACACCCCTGCCTCTCCCCATACCCTGAGGCAAATAACCAGACACCGCCCCCTGCTCTACTCCTTCCCCACCCCTAGCCTGAACAATCAATACTACCGTCCCATGGAGAGATGCACAGAGGAGGAATACAGGAGGTGGATGTTGGGTTGGAGCAGCCCCAGTATGCTGAGTGCGAATTTCACACCTTATATTATTGTACCCTGCCATGGGCAACATACAGGGAACCATTGTATATGAGAAACAACCCTGCCACATGTCTGTATTTGATGTTGACAGTGCTCTGATCAGCACCTTAGACACTGACAGTAGTATTGGCAGTAGCCATCCTGGCCGCCTTCTGCATAAGTGACTTACTACAGTCTGTTAACTGCACACTGCTGGGAGTGCTGGTGAGCTGCTCCTTGATGGACCTCACCCATATAATCCAGTGACAGTTTGGTACCCTGTCAGTGCAGCAAAATAATCGCATGACAACATGGTAAACTGGATGGAAACACGTACATTGGTGACCAGACAGCGATGTTATTGATTGATTGGCCGTGGTGTCATCAATAGCCGAGGATAGCTAACCCTAGTATACTGCGTAGATAGTCTACTACTATTCTCCCTGTGCTTTAACGGACAGCTTGAAAGCAATGGTCATTAGCAGTAGGCCTCCTCACTGGTTGTTGACATGTTGTGAAATGAAGAAAAAACAACCAGTAAGTGGAAGAAAATACTGTAGTGCCCCTATGACCCATGGGTGCGTTTATTCATTTGTTATGATGGACAGTACATAACAGATAACGACATAGTGTCTATATATGTATGTGATATACAACATGCCATGTGTACCTACCTCAGGTAATACAACATTCTCCCACCCCACACTGGCAGATTAGTCCCCCTAGTGGCTACTCATCCAGCCACTTGTCACCTGGCCGACCTGTACTCACCAGTATACACCCCCTGGAACCACCTGTAGAGGTATCCACTGATTAGCCCACCTGCCGATAGCCCCTATCCGCACCTCCATACTGCACACACAGCCTGAGCCGATTAACAACAATTGAGGAGGAACTCATCAGTGAAAGCATACACAGACAAGTTGAGTTGCTGCAGGCTCTGTAGACTCACCCCCTCCCACCCACTGCTGCACCTTCCGACAGGGACTGTGTGGGTGTGGCAGGATGGCAGATGACTTAGTGTGCCTGGTGGTTCCCCCAGATGACTTCAAACTCTGCTCCACGATGGACTCCCAGCGGGGTTTGATGGCCGGGGCTGAGGCAGCCGAGCTGCAGAACTACAACACCTTTGATGCCGATCATGAGCAGGTAGGGCTGTTCCCTGAAGGTTTTGTTCCTCTAAAAGTTGGTCATTTCCCTATTAAAATATACAATGTAATAACCAGAGGTTTGCTGAAGCTAAGTTGAAAAATCAATCTCCCTTGAAAAAAAAAAAAAAAAAAAAAGAGGAAAAAAGAAGAAGGGAATATATGCCTGGTGTACATATGATGTGGTCTGACGTGATGCATAATGTACAAGCTGCAGGTCCTCTGTGTTGCCGTGTGTGCATTCATTAAAGAAGCATCAGGCTCTGTGTCTCTGGTGGCATTTAGTACGATCCCATATATAAGGTAGAAATGAACGAGAACATCTCCATCCATGTCAAATGATTCTCTTGAAGGGTTAGAGAGGATACCATACTCATATAGTGAACCAAAAGATCTAACAGAAGTCATTCACACACGTCCCTGGTCAGTATACCAGGTATAGGGAGTGACGAAAACAATCAATTGAAGCTCATTTACGATTTTGACTTTGGTAATGTTTGTTTCCTTACCATACTCAATGACAATACGAAATATCCAGATACACATGTAATTAGGGATTTACTCACCGATTAGTGAACAAGTAATCAATGGATAATTCATGACAAATGTGTGTTAGTGAAGGATAATTACACGAGGGCGTAGCCCAAGTGTAATTATCCTTTACTAACACACACAAGTCATGAATTATCCATTGACTACTTATTTTATTCCACGAAACCAATAGATAATCAATAGAATACCAATAAATTCAAGTTGAAAACAAAAATTGTTCCCCTTCCCCGGGACTCGAAGCCAGCCATAGTGTGTGTACACGATCGGTACATACACCTCGGCACCCGGCAACGGACAGCTACAGCGCCCGTCTCGGCTTGGCTTGCTTTGAATGCGTCTCGCGGTTATGTATGTACACGATTGGTACACACACCTCGGTGCCTGGCTAGGCTTGGCTTTGTTTGAATGCGTCTCGCGGTTATGGCAGCGGGCACACGGCGAAAAAAAAGATGCGCCCGGACCGTGTTAGCCTACACCTCGTCGCCCGGCAGCGGACAGCTACAGCAACCGTCTCGGCTTGGCTTGCTTTGAATGCGTCTCGGTTATGGTAGCGGACACACGGCGAAAAAAAGATGCACCCGGACCGGGATTCGACCCGCCTACCTCTGACGGCTGAGCGCAATGCGCTAACCACTAGACCACCGCATCTCCTCCTTCAGCGGCCGTCTCGGCTTGGCTATGTTTGAATGCGTCCCGTGGTTATGGTAGCGGACAGCCCGCAGTCGTCGCCTCCCTGGGCTTTGTATCATATCAAGACCTGGTTATAGCCAGCCACCACTCGTCAGTCCCTGTGGCGCAATGCATAGGGAGTTGGATTAGGGATCTGAGACTGCAGGTTCAAGCCCTGCCCTGGCCATAAGATTTCGTGGGTTTTAACATGTAACATATGACATGTAAGGACATGTAAGGAGGCATGTTATCCATGTAAGGAAGCATGTTATCCATGGATAACCGCACGCCTTACAAAAGTGATGCTACAGCCTTCATGGTGTGCAATATCGACAGGTATGTGCATGGGAATATCCAGGAAAAGCACTGCGAATCCCAGAAATCGTGGAATAACTGTGTGTATTTATATTATACTGAGAGAACCTCAATTACACCGCAGTAGAAAAAGAAGAGGTGAAATTTTGTTGTTGTTTGTGTTACATTCACATTGTCATTGTCGTGATGTAATTATTAGCCTCCCCACACGCCGTCTAAGGATGATGAGTGTGCCTCCTGAGAACCAACATGAGCCGAGTCAGGTGTCATAGGGTAAACCGCCCTTGACGCGACCACTGCATGGGTATGTCGACCAGCCTATTTAGATTAACTTCTTTCGGACGACATATAACACTGGCCACAATAGGAATACCTTCACCAGACGTTACCCATAAATGCCGGTATAGTAGTGAAAATGGCCTCTCTGAAGGTGGGGTGGTTGACTTCAAGTACCAACATGCATAGTGGTCGAGTCAGGGACCACTTACCATTGTAGATACATGTAAAACCAGGGCAAAATCATCTAATGCTACATTGTAACACCAACGAAGGTTTATAATAGCTGAGTTATAACATGCTCAACAAAATGGATGTTGACAACTTTTATCTGAGATCCCACGATGTAGAAATATCAGACTGTATAGTCCACATTTGTGTGTGGTTTGTATTTATGAGTTTGACTAGGCTCTGTTTTATCGGTACGCTTATGCAATATGTGTGCCATCCCACTCCACTTGTATTATGACAGGTACAGCAGAATTAGTTGGTTAGTTTGAGACAAGTGGAGTCTAGTTACATAGATCCCTGCATCATCCTCCAAACTCTTGGAATGCCGTAGCGGATTATGGATGTTGCTGAGGCCATGCCCCAAACCCGACCCCTAAAGTGGGCCCTAAATATGTGAAAAGAGGGATCGATCATCTGTCATAACTCTAGTTGTCATAGTACTATGTCTGGAAAAAATGCGGCTCCACATGAAAGTGTTATTGATCTCTGGGCAATAATGTTTTTTTTCGATTGGCCAGTGGTGGATTTAGTTTCCCTAGACTTTTACTATATCATCTAAAGGCTATAGTTTCAAATGTCAAAAAAAAATAGGCAGGTCTTTCATATTTGCATATTTCTTAGATATTTCTCATTAAGGCATGAGGTCCATTATGGTACACTGAAAATATAGGCTTCTACTAAGGTGATCACTATTGATGAGTTAAGGTCCTCTTTCCCTATTGATGACCTAAGGTATTCATTATGATCACCCAACAGTTGCCCATATTTTTCTACCACCAGGGTACCCTAGTATACAACAATAGGATATGCAATGTTTACTATGTGAGCTATTTTGAATGTGTATCTATAATACTCTTGATTATCAGTGTCTATAGGATGAATGATGTAAAAAATGTAATCACAAGGGAATGTTAATTGATCAAAAAAGTCATTTGGTCAAAATTTTCAAAGACAAAAGCATGTTTAATAATTAACACCGCTTTTGTCACTCAAACCATAATCATAACCATGGGGATGAGCTAATATTCTTTAGACAAACAACTACATGTTTGCCTCACCAAGGCATTATAAGTCAGCTGTAAGTGCCCTCAATGGATGCTTGGATGTGGCGAGGGAAGGGGAGAATTATGCAAATTTATGCAAAGATCTTAATTAATGACAACGTAATCATTCACAAACTCCTCTCTAATCAGTTCAGACAGGTACTCTCTAGTGATCACATGTGATCACCTAAAAGATCATGGGGTACTACTCCCCCTCAGGACCATCAATAAGATGACAAAAAGTGATCACCAGAGAATACCTTTTTCAGCCTTATCTTTTCAGTGTAGGATTACAAAGTGTTATTCCACAAATGTTCACGAAATTGCATTGAGAAGTGGTCAGTAGAGTTATGACAGATTACTTATCCTCACCACCGTAGCCCAATCTGATGTATAAGGCGTGGCATATTTCTTGGAAAAAAATATAAACTTAAAGGAATTAAGGGATGTAAGTCAGGGTGTATGAAAAGTTCTTAAGATTCGCATAAAAATTCCGGGCCGTGGCCCCTTCTTTTCGAAATCCTGAATCTGCCACTGAAATTTGCTTTTAGAACGTGGTGTATCAAGTGCTCTGAATCATTTATGAATGGTTACATTGATTAGATAGACTATGGGGTTTAGAGGTTACCCATGGTGACATCCTACGAATGTGCTGCTCCCTGGTGTTGGATCCAATACATGTCTAACAGCGGTCTCTGGCCTTACAGGCCTACCCCATACAATTGTGGTATAATTATTGTATCATACACGATCTCAGGAGCATATTGAGTGAGTTTTTATTAATGGGGGGAAATCTAGGCCCACTACTAAAGAGGAAAGTGCTCAAAATCAATGGGATACCGTGTGCCGAGTTGGGGGGGGGGGGGGTAGCGAGAAATGCCGTGCATTACTAGTCCAGGATAAGGTGAACCCTGAAGGAAATGGCTCATCTCACGAGAGGAACACAATTTTCAGACCCACAAGCCTCCTATCGAGGTGTGGCGTGGGAAACATTTACTTTGGTGCCCACAAGGCAACACCCGCCCCTCCTTTGGAACATCTGAAAAACTAATTTCTGAGGGGAAAGAGGAAAAGGGATGTCTTGAGTGGTCTTAGTAGTCAGTCCAAGACACGGAGGACATGTGTAAGTCTTATGTCTGTTATACAGGGAGATAATAGAGAGACGTGCCACATTCCACCGCCTATCATGTCATCTATGTCCAGTGGGCAAATATATGTACAGGGTCCAAATACAGCCAGTCCCCTACAGGTACACGACCTCTCCCTCCCCCTCCTCCCACACACTGACCGCACACCGACCCGCTATACTTGGTCTCCAAATTACTGATCAACCTAGGAGTTCCTAGGTGATGAGTGAGTAATGATGGTCTATCGAGTGGTATCTCTGCTTACATGTAGATGGTGAGAAAACAACATTGAATATCAGTTAATTCGATGAAAGGATGTGCCCATGCCATGCAGTGGCAGATTTACCTGTTGTGTCATGTTTATGTGTATATCAGATGTTTTATTGGCCCAGGTCCTCCTGGGTCATTAGCGGTGCCTTTTCAGTCAAAAACTGACGATCATGAATTGGAACTTTAGATGGGAATCGCTCATCGAAATTGGGGGATAATTAAACAAAAAATCATGGAAACGTATTCTTTAGGATCTAGTCTTTCATTGTATGTGCACAATTCCCGAAAAAGAAATATTTTTACCTATGAAAAAGGCTGAAAAAAAAATATCTTTGACTTACTTTCTCATGAAAACAAGGCTCCATATGATTGCATTGGACGGTCAATTTTGGCGGTCGACAGGGGGTCGAAGTAACACATTGACTCCTATGGGAATTGGGCAATTAAGAGGTGAGGTGGAATTCTCTGTATAGGACAGGTTGAGACCATTTATATACAAGTGTGTAAATCGGACCACCATATTTTTGTTATGTTGACCGCCGCACTTCCGGCATGGAGACTTGGCACGTGCGCGCAGAGTGACCGGTTGTCAGATTTTTTTTTTTTTTCGTTTAACAGTAAATTGAAGGGGTGTATTCGATTCAATTCCATTAATATTGCCAAAGATGCATGGATTATATTCAAAGAGCCATTAATTTCAAGGTAAATCGATAGAATCTATCATTTCTCCATCGAAAATGCTACTTCCGGCAAAAGACGCAGGTTGTGCATGTGCACAGAACATCAAAATCCAAAATGGCGGACAGTGAGACAATCGACTTACGGTGCCATCGAAACTGCTTGATTATAACAAAATGGAGGAGAGTTACAGTGTCTCATGCCTTTTTATGGTTAATATGGATCCTTATTCAAGACCTGCTGACATTGTGCAATGCTTAACTCGCCAGGAGAAGAGTTATTCGCCAATGAAAAATGCGAGAGATAATGGGTGCATTCTCCGTAGCCTTAACCATTGACGACTTGGACACACTGTCACTATATTGACAGTCCCCTACAGTAAGTAGTGGAAGACCTGGGCCAGTCGTGCATTGCATGCATTCAATCTTTTCAGCCTAAAATTGAGGTACGCGCCTCTCCCTTTTGCAACAGAAGAGGGCACCCCTCTCCTGTTGAAAAATGTGGATCTACCACTTAGACATGCATATGGGGACTAGATGTATGGCAGAGCAGATAAGGGCTGTTTTAATTCAGAGAGGCCAGCGATATCTGATTCTCTAGGTTATAACAGATTTACAATATTATTTCCTGAACCCCATCACACAGATGTATTTATAAATGTTATGAGGCCAAAAAAAAAAAAAAAGTGTGTTTCCAGTTACATGGCCCCAAACCCTAAGGTCTGTAGGTCAGTTTTTTTTTGTTTTTTTTTTATAATTATTCTGTACAGAAATATATGGGCAGATATTTCAGATTCTTTGAAATTATGAAATACTTACGGGACAAGTGAAAAAAATGCAAAAGATATACATATCTAAGCCCTCAACTCTACACACACAGATGATCTTCATGAAAAATCGCGAAAAGTACGAAAATATTATTGAATATGACCAAAAATTCTCATAATAAAAAAAAAATGACAATCCTTGTACTGTTTGATTCATGGAAGGTTCAATAGTTTTAGAAAATTGTCTCAGTCCCTTAGCCTCACTCATTTGGTGGGAATCCAAGTATAGTGTCACCAGCAAATGCTTACCAGGCCTGAATGTGTAACCTCGCGTGTAAAGTCAATGGATTAGTTAGGATTAGGTGGTATAGCGTTGTATCGGCTTACTCTCATAGGCATTGTTAGTAGGGGTGTGAAAAAGGCAGGGGTTAAGGAGGTCCAGGGGTTCTTACCCCAGGCTGTACCCCGGTATACACATTACAGTTTATGGGGTGGTGGTCATACAGTGCCACATCGTCTTACACACAGCACAGAGCTGTGTGACATACATACATCTATAGACATAGGAGGGACAGAGAACATTGATACGTATAGACTTCATAATAGACACTTGATACATCGGCACTGGACAAGCATTATCGATGCTAATATAAACATCCTTCTATCCGTGGGGGGAAATATATACATTTGTACCATCATCACCATGGGGGACCAGAATTACTGTCCAGTGGACACTGAGCCAGACACCATGGTGAGCCGGGAATCTGACCCTGTAAGTTGCACATACAGTTTGAATTTAAAGGGGAAAATGTGGGGAGCTGAATTAGGATTGTATACATACGTATGCATGTGTCTGTTACAGTTGTGAATTGTCTTGTCAAAACCTCGTTGTGAAATTCACAAAATACAAGTTAGTGATTGACATTTTTTTAATCTATATAATCAAAGTCATTTTTTGCTCTCGTTACGTCTTTGATAACTGCAGTAGGCGCAAGATTCCTCAGAACACTGAAGCACATGTGATTACCCTGATACATAACATTTTGTATTTTGCAGCTTACAAATAGTCGGTCTGATCGGGTACTGTAGATCAGCACCAGTTATGACCAATTGAATTGATTTAGGTACAAATATCATACATATATTCGTGTACTACATTAGATTTTGCTTCAAGACCTTGCTAATCGGAATTACTTTATTCTATTTCTCCTAAAAGTTGTCAGATGAAAGTGGTGCAATGTGTGTATTCATTCATACTGTAGGCGGTGTTAAAAAGTACAATCGGACAGTGGTCATGTGGCGTCCTCTAGTAGAACGTGGGGAACGACCAAATTGCATTATTGGCTTAGGGATCACCCTGAGTCTATACCGCCGGGTAGGCGGTGGAGTTTAAAAATAAACAAAAGTCCATTTTTCAGTTTACATTTTCTATAGGAAATAAAAGTTATACATTAATAAAATTGTTATAGACAATTAGTTCATATATTTGTCTGTATATTCATGCAAGAAAAAACAACTAAACATGCACTCATCTATTTACCATGATTATTTAAAAAAAATAGATCACTTTTGAATGATTCTCCAATCCACTTCCCCATAGGCTTAGGTCCAGGCCCGACTTTTCTCTCTTTATTCTTACATAGATTAAACAAAAGCGTCTAAATGTGAGACGCTTTTGTTCAATCATATAAGAATAAAGAGAGAAAAGTCACTAACTCCCGGTGAATTGACATTTGACTTGCTCAAGTGAATAGATTTATGAGGGAGGGATTTGGGAGCGAGGGGGCTAAGTGTCCAGGGGGCCAGGTGTCCGGGGGCTAGGTGTCCGGGGGGCATGTGTCCGGGGGGCCAGCACACCAGGGGGCTAGCGGTCCAAGGGGTTTAGTAAGAGAAGATTATGCCAGACTGGTGTCAGTACATGTATAGATAATAGTCTCTATTTGTAAGTAATTAGTCAATATTTCGCAAGTGCTGATTCCTGTGACCCTACAGGGTTGATAGAGGGTTTTATGGTACCTACCCTGAGCCTTCTGTGCTTCAATGCACAACGCCCAATTTTTATCGAGAATGTTTTTCTGAAGTTGTATGTACATGTATATTCATTAACAGTGTATTATTTTTGTATGGAATCCAGTGCAGATATAGATAGAACTAAACGACCGTGGTGTACGAGGTGGTCGATCCACCACTCGGGAGTTGTCTCCCCCGAGGGCGTTAGCCCTCGGGGGAGACAACTCCCGAGGGGTGGATCGTCCACCGAGGACACCAGGGGAGGTTAGTTCTATATTTATTTAATGTTTTTAGAGGGTTTAAATAAGGAAAAATTATCAAAATCCGGTACCGTAGTTCCCCGTACGAGCGCCGGTCCGCCATTTTGAATGTTTACATGCGCCCAGATCGAGGCTGCAGTACAGGATCGGTGGCTGTGGTGGATCGAGACACGTTACGCCACTGGGGGTGTGGTGATCGGCCCTGCAATGCTATCTCTATGGGAAGAAGTTATTCACATAAAATAAAGTGCTTAGCCTTAGGTAGGCTACTTGGATATTTTAAATCTTGATCGTGTTAGATATTCTTCAGATAGCATCATTTAAGTAAAGTAACACCCTTTTGATGAAATTTATAACGTAGAATCAAATAAAAATTTTCTGGTATGTCAAAATGCAGCAACATGATATTTATTTAGGTACTTGCATTCAGTAAGCTATACGCGTGCTAAAGCTTAATGCAGTGTTACCCTATAGAATAGTGGCCGTCCAGGGGTGGCGTATTGAGGGCTAACATATAATGTATGAATAATACATGTCCACACATGGTCATGTTGTGGTGGGCATGTTACAGTACAGACTGCCTCTACACGGTCCCTGGGAACCACAGACCACCAGGTATACTCATCCCTGAATGGCGTCATTCACATAATTTTTATACATGAAAACTCATCAAGGCGGGATAAAGATGGGTTGTGCACGCAGAGATTTGTTTGCCACACACCTGAACAACTAAACACAAGCTACATTGTAACTATAGACCTACTGAAGTAACTTACGTATAAGCTGCGGCTTATACTTAAATTTTGAGACCTGCTGCGCCGTACAGCACTTTCCAAACAGAGCCTTACAGCCGGGATAAAACAGCTACCGTAATTGGCCTAGTAAACTACCCATTGAAAAACCCAGGTGCACCTAATATCTTTTCTCTCAATTCACATGGGATGCACCTTATACACGAGGTGCTACTGTAACTCTGGTATATGTACTTATGTGGTAGAGATACTTAGTTGGGTCTGATGACGTTATGTTCAATTATCATTATCCTTATTTCTGCAGTAATATCTATTGCTGAAAACAATTTGGGTGAGGTAATTTTTCTCTAATGCAGCTGCTGATTTAGTATAGAGACCAATAGGTATTGTAGTTTTTATGGGGCATACAGTTTTGAGCTGTATACAAAGTGCCTATGTCAGGTCTGGCTGTGGGAGCAGCTCACAAATAGCTGTTCACTAATCACCCACCAGGGACGTGAGTCACTCCATATACACCATGACGAGCAAAGCGAGCACCCGACCGAGCAGATGCTACTTTATCATATTGTATACATTTTTTGGGCATAACTGGTCAGACTTTGGAGGCGGCCATATTTTCTGTTATAAGAAACTGGATCCTGAAAATTTACTCCAGGTCAATTTACAGCTTGGCAACGCCGTGCAGGAACCGCGCAAGGAACCCCGAATAGATCTCAACTAGATCTCCAAAAGGCCAGGAATCATGTACTAGTATGTGATTGGGGGGCTCTGTCTAGCTAGATTGTTGTTCACACATATAAGTGCTCTCCCTTGACTCTGAATTCTGCATTAAACTATAGGATATTATTTCTTTAGTTGACTACCCTTCCCTTAGTCAATTTCTATACTGCTGTATTCGTATTCGTTGCCGTGCTGTCAACCTGTTCACATAACCCTATACCAGCAGTTATCTGTCACGATGACTAATATTTGTACACATTGCTATCAGGACCATTAGGGAGGCAATAACTGCTTGATGCAAGTGTCCCTGCTGATAGCACTGTGTGTTTGTATTAGATAAGGGGAACATTCACAAATTAAGGGCCCTAAGGTGCGCAATGCTGCAAGGGTAAGGTCATACATAGATAGAACTAAACGACCGTGGTGTACGAGGTTTAACTAAGGAAAAATTATCAAAATCCGGTACCGTAGTTCCCCGTACAAGCGCTGATCCGCCATTTTGAATGTTTACATGCACCCAGAATGAGGCTGCAGTGGTGGATCGGCCACTGTGGTGGATCGGCACACGTTACGCCACTGGGGGTGTGCGGATCGGCCCTGCAATGCTATCTCTATGGGAAGAAGTTATTCACATAAAATAAAAGTATTTCTGTGTCAGGAGCGTATTGAACATAGAAGCAGAGATGTAAATTTCCTTTTACATCTATTGTAGTATTTCTCATTTGGAAATGATAATCACATTAGTATGTAGAAAATCATGTTATAGATAGTGCTTCTTGCTCAAAATGCTAACATTGTTTGTCATGCACATCCAAGAGGTGGCCATCATATTATACACACTTAGACCTTGTATGCAGGTTACCTTGCCTTCAGGCAGACTACCATAATATCACAATGCTATACCAAGGCACATAGACCTGAGTCAGCGTATAGCGCTCAATCGGGATCTGGCAGGTTCCTGATATTAATCACGTGTATATGCTGATATAAGGGACTTCCAGTTCTGATCTCACACCAGGCAGACTTGTTCCTGGCAATCCGCATGTGAGACAGTTTGGAAGTATGGTACCCATATCACAGTGCAGAAGTTACTGGTGTGACTGGCCAGTTACCCCATCCAACATGTCGAATCCTATTGTAGTATAATGAACTAAAAGGGGAGATTACACAGATTTGAGTAATGCTAAGTTGTTCAGATGTGGTGTACAACAGGCACAACCATCTGAGCTAATAGCTGTAGGCTGACATTGTCTAGAACAGTGTTATACAGAAGTTTTAGATTTGTCAGTACTAGGGTAACTTGGTTTGTTTACAAAAACATGTACTAGGGTAACTACATTAGGAGTTACCCTAGTACCCGACTTTCAGTTTTGTCTGATTTCTATGTAATCCAAGTGATGTAGGAACCCCGGGGCTTGTCTCCATAAGTATCCATGCCCTAGCTAACATTCTGCAATATTATTATGAAGTAGAATAGTGTATTAACAGCATAGACTGAGTTTTCACACTTGTTTGCATATGACCCTTCGTGTTGGATGGGATAACTGCCAGTTACCCTAGTACCTTCTGCACTGTGCATATGAATAACGCCAGGAGTTCCGAGATCAGAACTGTCATGGCCAAGCATACACATAAACAAAAAAAAAACTATATAGTATTAGCAGTAGAGGTACCAGATGTAGTAGCTCAACGTGGTTCGGTTCACTAGCAAATCTACCCTTAATTGGCCCAGGGTATCCCCTGAAGCCGGGTTTTCAGTCAGATCCACAAATTTGTAATCACCAACTTTAGGGTGTAATCATTCAGTGATATACTGTTAGTTTACACATTTTTCAAAAGCCAAAGGAAAGTTTCAAATCTCATCTATCATACAACATTTTGTCCTTTATGGTGAGTGATGTCTTTTTCTACGGAAAAAAAGCTGCTGTACTTACGTCACGTTTTTGGGAGCTATACTGACTACAAGTTCTTTAACCATTGGGTCTATGGGTCAGATAGATTTTGGCGATGAAATTAGCACATGGAGTCCTATGGGTATTCACCAAGTGAGACACTTTTTTTCAGCAGGCAATGTTTACAGTGTCCAAGCTATACACATAACACATTGGGGACTGAGCGATAAACTAAGCATGCTAAGGATAAAGTTTTCTGTGGGGGCTAGGTGTCCAGGGGGCCAGGTGTCCAGGGGCTAGGTCTCCAGGAGGGCCAAGTGTCCAGGGGGCCAGGTGTCCAGGCGCCAGGTGTCTGGGGGGCCAGCACACCAGGGGGCCAGCGGTCCAAGGGGTTTAATAAGAGAAGATTATGCCAGACTGGTGTCAGTACATGTACAGATAATAGTCTATATTTGTAAGTAATTAGTCAATATTTCCTACAGGGTTGATAGAGGGTTCCTACCCTGAGCCTTCTGTGTACCAGATGTAGTACCTACCCTGAGCCTTCTGTGTTTCAATGCACAACGCCCAGTTTTTATATTAGGGGGGGGGGGGTAGTAGACCCTGGGCCATATGTGATATATATCACACGTTAAATCTTTCTTGGCTTGCTTACACATACACTTCTCAAATTAAGCCATGGTTGATGGCACTGACTGTGGTATTGGCGTGAACTTCAGTGAAGGGCAGTACCACCTTTCTGTTATTAAATGGCCACACCCTGTAAAACTTCATAGCTACAGAGGTTAAGTATACGGGTAGTGCAGGTGTCCTCACTGCCTCCCACGCCCAGCCCCCAGACTCACTTCTGTAGTATGTCTGTACGATTGACACAGAGTCTGTGTCATCTCTATTCTGCCAACCCTACTTGGCAAACCTGTTCAGGCCTTACTGCTACTAGGAATGTGCCAATAGAGGATTACTCATTATCGTGGGCCGAAATGTTTGATGTTTTATTAAAGTATTACCGTAATACCCCGTGTATAAGGCGCATATCGCGTATAACTACAAGGGACACACTCAACTCAGCGCCAGGCCAAAAAAAAATAAATTGTTCTATGTTTGTTTCAGGTCACCTGAACGTACCTCGCAAAGCAGGGCCGACCCTAGAGTTTTTCTCCATTTTTGAGGAAATTGTACATTTCTTTTTACTAGTTTTGAGTCAATTTAGTCATCCGTGAGCATGGGGGGGGACAGGGGGACAATCCCCCCCCCCACTTTTGGCCAACTCCTCAAAAGGTTAAAACTAAAAGGTCAAGCAAAGGGAGGTCAAAAATTGCAGAAAACCCCCCTGGTCCCACCCATTCTGAAACTGCTTCCCACGCCCCTGGTGAGTCACTGGAAATCTTTGTGACTCGTTACTTCTCTTTGTAGCAGTTAAAAAAATTAACAAAAATGAAAAAAAAACTGACCTACCCTACTTAATCTGTTACCTGAAACACACAACTTTTTTTGGCCACATCTTATAGGGCACAGGGCCATCTTATGGGGCGCACTTAGAGTCAGATGTTGGTAATTGTTGGTACTGTTTTAGAGTTTGAAATCCCTACATATAAGGCACATCCTTAAATTTGCTGACCCATATAAGACGTAGCAGGGGTCTATTATCTATTCCCCTCGCATCAGCTCTGCGAGGTATTACAGAAATAAACGATTTTCTATGTAAATTATCACCTTAGGGTATATATATTTTTTATTCATGTAATGTATAGTTTAATGAATAAATTTCTGATTTTACTCAGACACCTGGGGGGGGGGGGGGCAAAAACCAAACAAAAACAGGCAGACTTAGAGACCAGGGTAGAGTCAAATAGGGGGTTAGTCCTACTTGGTGCACGTATTGGTTGTCCAGTATACCGTATACTGAAGTATTAAATAGTCCCGGTTAAGCCCAGCTGGTGTTTAGCCAACTTCTATATAACACCGGCTTAAACATGTTGCTAGCACCAGTCTAATGGAGTGGTCATTATTTATCAACAGGGGGGGGGGGATGGTGGGTTTGAGGGGGGTGTAAAAGTTTCAGACCCCTCCCGAGGGGGGGCTAACAAAATTTTGACCCCTCTTGAGGGGGGGGGGCCTAAAAAAATTTACCCTGTTTTGAGCAAAAAAGCCCGCATGCTACTATAGCTCAAAGAGGGGCGCGAAAATTCTCTGCGCCTGCAGTTTGGGGGGGGGGCGCAAAAAATTTTGACTGTCGTCGAGGGGGGGGGGTAAAAAAATTTTGCGCTGCGGCGCGGAAACCCACCACCCGCCCGCTGTTGATAAATAATGACCACTCCCTAACCATAGCCTAAACTCCACTAATGCCCATGTACCAGCTATGGGTAACTGGTCTAGTCAATGAAGGGACACCTTACCTCTTCCAAGAATACACACAACTGCACAGGTGGAGGTGTCTATATTCATTCTACGGTACACGTGGAGTCTAAGATGGATCCTTGTTAGTACAGGGGGAAAGTGAAAAGACTTTTTCCTGTCAGAAGTACCAAATACTTAATACCTCGTAGGCGTTGTCACCTGTGTTGTTTATGTAGGAGCCTGCCTCCAATGGTTACATACCAGCGACCTGCTGTATACATCAGGGTATTACCCCATGTATAAAAAGGAAACATGCAGAATATGGAGAGCCAGTGGCACAGTACTGAAGAATGATAAAAGCAGACTGTGGACACAGTGAATAATAAAAAGCAGCTTACATCATAGTATAACACATACCACATAACACCAGCTGTCACACCTGGAGGACTGTATTAACACTGTGTCACTTTGCCCCTCTGTATAGGAATTCCTACATTTTGCCTCGCCATTTTGGATTAAATAGCTATTGATTAAGTTGAAAGGAAAATCCACTGATAGTAAGAGAAAGTCTGGATATGGATAGAACGGCAAGACTCAGCGCACGTCAACGCCTCCTTGACAATGAGGTATATAGTAGTCAAGATTTTACCTAGAAGTTGTCGTTTACTGTATTGCATATTTGTACAAAAAAAAATTAGGTTTACCTTTATTGCAGAATAATCTGGTTTGTAAAGGGAACTACGAGTCCAAATGGTAATAATTATAACTCATGCATACTAATCAAGTTGATTTCAGTTAAATATTGTGTGGTGAGCAATCAATGCAGAATTCCCAAATATTGATATCGGTGTGGTCAACTGCAGAGGTAGCACTTGTTAGTTGAATTTAGGGCTAATAGCGGGTGAGTGTGCATTGTTTAACGTTATTTCGAAAGATTAGGTCAGATTCAATGCGAGAAAACTATTACACATCAATTGATAGATGAATGTCAGTACCCGTGCATTTATGTGCACCTAACAGGAGAGGCATAGGAAGCAAATCTTCAATGGGGGGGGGGCCCAGCGAGGGCACCATCGCGACCACCTTGAATTGTCGGCTGATGCGTGATGGTGTCTATATAATGCGTATATAGAATTCATATAGAAAAGTAATTTTTGGTAAACTTTGGATCTGACTTTAGGCTCAGACCCCCATTTTCCCTATGACATCACCATAATAATCTAATTTGAGATGTAAAGTTTTATTTAGCTTCTTTTCCATTGTGTTTATGAGTTCTTGGAAAATATTGGGGGGGCCCAGACATACTCAGGCCCCACCTCCTTCATGATTGGGGGGGCCCAGGCCCCCCTGGCCCCCCCTTTCCCTACGCCCCTGTAACACAGATACTCTCAGGAGGTTGATTATGTCAATGGTATCTGATCATAGAGGTATAATTATATTGACCAATGCCCTCTATCAGTCATATGTATTTATCCGTCGGATTTCCGTCGATTCCTCACCTACCCAGTTTGTATCAGGAGTTTATCATCTGTACAATATCAATTAGTTACATAATCCCCTGATACACCAGTATATTGTTGACTGTTTCAGCCATTGGAATGCATAGCACAGTGTTAAATCACAGGCCTTGCGTGTGTGGCATCATGTCATATTGCTTATCACAACCAATGACAAATACCCACAACACCCGTCAATAGGTTATGTGGTTATTGCTCATCTATAGATTATGCCCAACTACCTGATGCCAAAACTCTCGATAGTGCCCTATATGGTATGTGGGGTTATATAACGATATATAAAACACTATAAAGCCTGCTTGTTTGTTAGGATGTGACATCCTTTCTTTACCTGGGAGAAAGGAACATATTGGGAAGGTTGAGGTTAATCCAGCCTGAATCGGATGAGAATGCCCCCCTGATATGCCCACCTGTATGTAATATATTGGCTGTATTATCTACTGCAGCTAACAGTGCCAACTGATTATGACACCCACCCAGCCCACCACTTCACTCTCAGTCTCACATACCTACATACACCGGTCAGGTAGAGCTGTCACCGCCAACAGGCACCTGTGGGTGACGATGATACAGGAAGAGGATATAGACAATTCCCTTTATGCCTTAATACAATCAGCTAGGTGTTTCTCTACCGGTTTCACAGGCGCTTGACAGTAAACTTGGATGAAAAGAGAAGCCTGATAAATGGTTTCCCCTATGTTGTACCTAAGACCGAGGTCGTGTATTAGGAATTTGGGGGATTCAATGGCTACCAACAAATGCTTATACTGAGACACAAGACCCATCAATTATTTGGCCCTTTGAAATCCAGCAGGAAATCACCCGATAAATTACCAGTATCAAATGCAACAAGTGGAACGCACAGAAGTTTGGAGATAACTGAACATGTATGACAGTAGACAGAGCAGTTGTGGTAGTCCCAGGGGAAGCCTGTCTGGTACTTCTGAATCCTATTGTGATCGGCTTTGAATAGATATGACAGATGCACTGCATGGATAAATGCGATCACGTACCTCAGTATCAGTCTGAAGGTGTTTAGTTTCTGAATATTTTACTCTAGGCTGTAAAACGGGAGTCGTGCAGAAGGGAAATAAACCTGGACGTGGACTGTCCCTAGGTGTTGGTGCCTGACAATAGGAGTAAAGCCCTGATAGGGTCCAGCCCTGGACACCAATCGATCTTCTTGCTGGGACAGCCTAAGTCACTTAGGGGAGTGACTGGATCTATGCCCAACGCACCTAATGTGTCCAGACCCAACAGCCTCAGGGGTTATACTATGACTAAGAGTTGTTTTTGGTGCATTGTAATGGACCAATAAGTGGGATGAATATACAGAATATTTGATGCTGGGACAAGAAGCTATAGCAGTGCAATAGCTCTAGTGCCGGTAGCAGCAATACCACTGCCATTCGGTTCCAGACGGTTACCTGAAGCAGGGACAACGTGCATCCAGGGAACAGTTTAGCACTATATTATAATATAACACGATTCCTGCATTCCCAACACCGACACCCAACCCCCCCTTAGTACTGGTAGTTGCCATCTATTCTATACAACCCTGAATCTCACCACTGATGGTTGTGAGGAATCCACCAGTACACGAGCATTACTAGTCTGACCATCCTGTCCAACATCAACAGCCAATTCTGAGAACCATCTGGTGGCTACACCCTCTTTACATAACCTCAGAATCCGACAACTAAGCCATAATAACTATAGCATACACTGCAAACATCTGCATCATGCCTGCCCCATCAACAGCAGATCTACTCCTTCATATGTTATGGATAAAATACTGCAGAAGCCACTCTAGCCAAAACAAATCATAATCACCACGCCACCATAATCACCATAACTACAGGTTGACCTGGATCATCACTCAAATAACCCAGACCAGCTCCAACGAGGCAATCCTAATCCCATCCACCCTAGCAGCAATTGGAGCATAACTCATTCCTTCATGTTAGGGTTATAGGTAGTCAACCCTACCTTAGCACACACACCCTCCTCCCACCTATTGCCTACCACCTCAGCAGCAGCAACAGCAACAGCAGCAGCGGGTAGTGGAGCAGGCAGTGGTTGATTGGCTGCAGCCTCTTGTTCCTCCCGTGCATGTCCGTGTGGTGCTGACCTGCCCTATAGCCTCTGGGAGGTTACACGGAGTTAGCCTGGTGGGATGTTACACTGTGTGACATGCAGCATCACACGCTAATACAGACAGAGGAACACTATTGTAGGTGACTATAGGCATACACACCTGGTCATATCTGGTATGTTCAGTTTGACAGGATATAACTGCAGGGGATTGTCTCACCTTGCTGTTACCACCAGAGAACTCCTTGTCTGCCCAGGGGCGGCTCCTAGGACAGTGAGATATCTCAGCTACCAGGCTCACACCTGAGAAGGTGTGTCACTGCCAGATCATCCCACCTGTCCACATTCACCTCTGCCACAAAGGTATGAGCTAGTACACCTCCCAGGTTCGGTGACTGGTGATCCCAGCTTCTCATTCATAAAACCAACAGTAACTGAGGACCACTCCGTGCCTCCCACCTCGCACCAGGAGAACTCCAACACAGTTCTCCTCACCATATCAATCTCAGGCTAGTGTCGGACGTCAAGGACGCCGGTCAGACTTGTCTCTGTTGGACTTACTATACCTTGGATCTGCATACTTTTGTCATTTAAACAAGTGGACAAAGACATACCGGGGTAGAGCTATTTAAGTGTGTCTATTTTTGCTGTCAGTGAGGTCGTAGGTTGACCCAGTCTGCTCTATTTCAACATACTTTACATATACATACATGTGTATTCCCTCAATACGACAACACCTCCTCCCGGGTGACGAATAATGAATGGGGATATAATATACTAACAAGGATCTGCACGTGTTCCAGTGATACACGAGGGCCCTATTTCGACACCAGTCCCCTGCCGGATACGGGTCTGCAGCAGGTTAAATTATGCTGGTATACCAAACAATTAGGGAGGATGCACTCTAATTGAAATGAATTTAGCCGTGCTGGGGCTGGCTGATGCTTACTGCTGGCTGTGTTTATTACCTGGATTATCTAGTGTACCTAGGATCTACTACAACACAGCGAGGAATAGATACACATAGGGCTGCATATATGCATCCTATATCAGTAAGGATATTGTATGCTAACATAAGCAGTACTGGAGGAAGTGACTTACATTGCAGACTCTGGCTGTGGTACAGGTCTATTTGTAAACACAGGCAAGCAAGGGTCAGTTCCCTGTGTGTGGTTTAGTTACAGGCTCTTAATCACAGAAGGTTTATACCCCGCAATCTCTGGGAGAGTTCCTTATAACCACACACCCCAACAAATCAAACTTCATACCCTGCCATCTGCCCTGCCCTCAGCGCCTATCAAAGCTACTGGAGAATTGGCTGCTGCTTCACCATGGCAACGGGTAATGGCCATGGACTGGAGCTAGGCACCATGGACAAATCCCATCAAGGGAACGGGACTCAGGAGGAAAAGTCTCCTCTCATGGAGGAGAAGGTTACCATAGAGACCATACCGACCACAGAAGCACCCAAGAAGAGTAAACTCAGTAAGGTGAGGGCTGGTGGCTATATCTGGATAAAGTGGTCATGGCTATGGGAGGAGTTACCCAATGCCTTCCTCTATCTTAAGTAGCATTGCTATCTGGATGTGGTAAAGGCAAATATGCATAACGATGTCTGTGCTATAAATAGATGTCATAAGAGGAGAGACTGGGCCCAAAGTCAAGGGATAGTTTATATAAGATGCCAGATGATTACAAAGTCATAAGTGTTAAAATCAAACACCCCACGTTAAGGGGCGCCATATCATGTACCCAACCTCACAGTGTACGTTACATGTCCTTACATACAATACAGGGGTACCGTGGGTTTCTAAATGTATAAGCGTTTTACCCTTTGAAGTATGAAAAGCAGTACTCAACCGATACTCAATGTGTATCATGTTTGGATCCATGAGATCACACAGGCTAGTAGGTTCTATAGTGGTCTATGAGCGGTTTATGAGGGTACCCATTTTCTCTGGATTCCTTAAGATAATGATGAGGGACCTCTGTGTAGTACCGGTAGACTGTCATCTAATAGAGGCCCATATAGTTGGATCCTGGAACTCTCAGACAATGGTGGTAGTGGTATGTGTACACAGATGGTGAGTAATAGAGTGTTTGTATTACAAAGTGGGACATTTCTTCAGTATCTGTCTTCTACTGGTGGCACCCTGTACCCATGATGGAACTGTTACATGAAGGTGTACATTTGTCTAATGGGACTATTCGTGGGAACTGTTGGTGTGGCCATGCTAGTGACAAAATGGCTTTCTAAATGTTGTTTATGGAAGGGAAGATTGATTAGTTGAACATAGTACATGGTGACAGAGTGTTAGAAAACTACTATTTTATCCAAATTGATAATGTAATGTTTGGCTAATTGGCGTTTATAGCAAATTAATTGATGTCATTTGGTTCGGACACAGGATGTGAATTGGAATGCCTAGGCCATAAACAATTTTAAAAGCAGATACAATGTAGAACGATATGTCAAAAGGAGAACAGGAATTCGGACGTCCTTCCTTATATCGGTAAAATCATTCGAAACTGCTTGTTTTAACGATTACATCTCGACACTAAATAATTGGGATATTTCTAGGTTTATTTACATGGGAGATAAGCATTTTCTTTAAATTATCAGCAAAGAGGATAAATGGTGTCTTTGAAAGTCATTAGCAACAGGAGGACATGACCATTTCTTTAAATGTAGTAATGTAGATACGGGGGTACATGTCACCCCCTCCTCCACCCCACACCTTCCTCTTCCAGGGGTATCACCAAGTGACAGTTCCACCACAAGTAACAAGTAACTAACGCATATTGAATTGTTGCTGTTCTATCAAGGGACACAGATAACTTTTGTTGGATAAGCCCAGCAATCGATTAGGCTTCACTTAATTTGATTGTAAGCGATGTCCACAGGCTATATACACAACTTAACAAACAAGAGGCAGATGGGTTACAGAGAATAATGTTGACCTTGTTACCATGCGCCCCTTATATTGGATGAAACATACAACCAATGTAGTTTATCACAATGCTGATGTAATTTTATATAGCAGAATGTGGTTGTTGTGGGTGGATTTCCGGTTTAGCTGCGACTTTCTATTTTAGGACCATCAGACCGGATCCTGTATATATGATACAACTGAACCCATGGTAATGTAATCTCCCGCATATAAGGCGCGTCTTATACGCCAAACAAAATTATGCTCAGTCTTATACGTGGGAGGGACATTGCCTTGAGTTTGGGGTGTGCCTTATAGGGGGGGGGGTTACTATAGAACAGTACTAAAATAACAAAAATCTGCCCTTAGAGGTGCGCCTTATACGTGAAACAGACCTCCCTGAGTTGGGGGTGTGCCTTATACGCGAGGTGCGCCTTATAGGCGAGAGATTACGGTACTAGCTAGTCTACATGGGTCCCAAAGGTCTCTGATGCACCACATTCTGACTGGTTCATAATACATTGTATTGACTCACTAGAATGCTTAACGTCAATGTGAGCTGTTTACCTTATACACATGCACCTATAAGTATGAGTGTGTAATGTTAATCACATTAAAGAAACCCATTTAAAAATGAACAAATTTACTGAAAAACTTTGGATATGCTTGGGGGGGGGGGGAAATCATTTCCTGGGCATAATTATGAAAATACATATAATCAGAAGAATTTTGTCGCACTAGACCCTACCGTATTACCAAATTTATGTTGGATGAATATGATTTATAGGTGTTGTGTGTTTGCGTAAGGCAGGGGGACATCCAGCCCAAAGAACATATTTTCCAAGCACTACAGAGACCTGTCCGGTGTGCTCCAGTGGAGGGTTGGCTCTCAGCCTTGTAGCACTAGGTCATAAATCACACCAGGGACGATGACAGGTCTCTCTTCAAGTATAATGTCAGTGGATCCTGCATGCCTCGTTCATCATTCATCATTTTATAACTGGTGATCCAAGAGTTCGAAAAGGAGGAAACAAATGCCAAAATAGGGGCCGCACCCCCTATTTTCAGGCATAATGTGGTGCCCAAAGTACCGTGAAATCTCACCTATAAGCTGACCTCGCCTATAAGCCGAATTTGAGTTTCAGAGAAATAATGAAAAAATAAATGACAAAAACAAAAAAGGTGAGGTTTTACGGTAGGCATTATTTTATGTATAGGTAAACCCTCCTCCATTTTAAATCCTCCACAGAACAGTAAGAGAAATGTGTAGGCCTATTAGACATGGGAGGTGTGATTGTGATTTATTGATATGGCTACCCCAAAAATGGGGATATTTGCTCACCAGCATGTTCTGCGTGTAAATAGAAGACTTAAAAATTGAGCATTTAAAGCAAGTGGAAGGGGGCGGAGTTCCAGATGTCATTTTCCATGAAAACAAGCCATGAGTGGTTTCCCCATTGTGGCCCATCCTGCAGCACCCGCTTGGTATATAAAGCCATCACGCATAGAAATGAAGGTACCCATGAGCCCTGCTCACAATCCCGGCCCTCATAAAGGCCCAGATAACCATTTACGGATGGCATGATTCCAAGGATGTACATGTAAATAACGATACACTGTATCATTGATGATGCCGCTCTAGGGATGCATCATGCTAACCTGTTGGGCGTGTATCAGCATTCTATAGTTGGCTTTATGCTTGAATGCAGTCCTGACAGTATTTCCTGGCAGTATCTTCATGCTGACAAAGGGCCGTAGTGTGTTGATACACTGTGCAGCCTTTGAAAGTGTAATGAAGGGTTGACATGGCATGCCGTCCGTACAAGTTACCAGAAATGGGACGGTCGCGTGCCTGTATGAGTGGGTGGAAGGGTAGGTGAAATATTGATTGAAAAGTGGGATTTCATGAAATGGCAATATGGGGTTTTATAAGTTAATCCATTGATAATCTGATGTGATTTCACCCAGCCTATAAGGCGCACGATGAGCTGCAATAACCCTTAGTTTCATCTTTCTAGAGTAATAGGTAGTATGGCGTATTGTGTGGTGTTTTATAACTGAAATGCAATAATCCTGGGAAATTGTTTTGCGTCAGCTGCAAATACTAAGTACCCCAAGGGCACCACCCCCTGATGTCACAATGTCGCCAAAATTCAAGGCTTCAGGTCACATGTCACTTTTTTAGGGAAGATAATATGTCTAAATATAAACTTAATAAAGCCATGGCTCAAAATGCAAGGCTTCAGGTCACATGTCTAATATCACTTTTAATAGGGTGCAATGTCAGAATGTCACCTCAAAATGGCCAAATGTTGCCATGTCGTTTTTTACCCCTTGGGGGCCACAATACTCACAGAAATACCATTTTATTTTCATTGTGTTAACACATAACCGGCGTTGATGCAGGCCCAAGTGATGAGATATTAATTAATTGGCAAACTGTAACAAAGGACACTGATATCCTGATAAAACTACAATATTGAACATCAGCCTGAATTATTTATGTCTATAATGTTAACACATGATGCTGGGGTACCTGTTGACGTAGTTCAGTGATATCTGTAATCTAGGAGATTAAAACCGCTGTTATCTGTATCAGATTAATGAGGTAATTAGGCAGACATTTCGCCGGCACTTCTGTTTCACTAATGACAGTGCAATGATTTCATGGCAGCATTCTCATGAAAACCTAGCAGCAGACAGTCTGCAGTATCTGAGAAGGAGATACATCGACGTGAACTAGTGATTTATACACCCCTCTACTCACACTAGAGGCACAGAACGTTAGTGTTTTGAGGATAAGGAAATGTTGGTTTTATATAAGTAATAACCATTTCCCAATTTTTTCATCACGTGTTTCTGTCTGTTTTGTACTAGGAGCTGCAGAAGAAGCGGGAGACTATGTTCTTCCGTGATGGATTGCGGCGTATCGACTACGTGCTGTCGTACCACGACTCTGAGAAGGCGGAGAAAACCACTAAACGGGAGACATTTGAGAAGAACCTGCAGGAGGAGGGTCTAGAACTGGAGTATGAGGACAAGAAGGTAGGAACTCTGTTCTAACTATATGAATAAAACCAGAGAGGGAAGGGGAGGGGGTTATAGCACCCAAACAGAAGTAAGCTGGGAAGATAGAGAAGATTCTCACAGTCATCACATCTACCTATTATCGGTCAATCAAATGACTTAGCTTCACGAATGTTAAAGAATATTTCTGGTGGGTACGAATGGCATATATTCTAAAATGAAAACGGCCATTGATTTGATCGATTTAGTCGTAATAAGATGGATCGGAAAGCATTGTCCAAATAGCAAGAGATTGAACTTAGAAAATGGTATATAGAGCAAGGCACGAAGCATGCTGATTAACCATTACAACACTTGTACGCTGTCTGTAAAATACTTACTATAAGATCATGAATGAGCAAAGATTGATTTGTATTTATCAATGAAGCCATTACATGATAACTAACCGCTGTTTAGTGTGGTGAAACTATATTATGACGTAATTTACATAGCAGTCAAAGTGACTCCTCTATGGAGACTATTGTACCGATAAGTGGGAACCTTGTATTGATCCAACAACCACATTCAACAATTCTCACACTGTTCTAATTCAATTTAACCGTTTTTACCCCCCATATAAGCCTAAGGTCAATCTATGAACCCTCCCCCCATGAACGTCTAGTACTTTCATCTAAGTTTACCAAGTCCTGATTTGTGTTGATTTTGCATCTTTACTTTGTGTAATGAACAACTAATTAATTTTGCATTATTCTATTTATATTCACATGATTTAACCAACGCATACTATAATCATAGATAAGAAGAATGAATATATGTAAGGTAACTAATAAGGGAAAATATATCCTAACATTACTTTGATTCCCTGATGACGGTTTGCTTTTTAATGGAGGGTTTGGCCTATACATCTACTTTTATCCCATTCTGTCCTACCCCAAGCACAGTAGCCTCAATCTCTGTGTGCCACAATTCTTATTTCATGACCGTCTATACATGGACCCCCACCTCATCATGTCACATGGGTGTACGGTAAGTGTATGGTGCATGGTTATTATGGACAAATAACCTGGGGTGCCCATTATGGGACATGCTGCCTGCGTCTAACTCCCAATGCCTTGTACTACTGACCCATTACATGTTATGCCTTCAAGCCGGCTGGTTGCACCGCTTCCCTTTTATACCGACCCAAGATAACCCATTATTATTATTATATGCTAAGACAGTGATACACGAAACCCTAAGAATTACATAACAACAAAGGCAGATGATGATATTGTTCTGCCCACCAATATCTGAGCATTCTCATTCCCATCAATACAAGCATTGTCGTCTGCACCAATCAGGGCAGAGCACTTTCTTTCATAACGAAGTGAAATCTACATATTACCAATCATAGTATTGAGTACCCAATCAAGAGCAGACAACATCCAATCTATCTACCAGACACCATGTCTAGCTACCCAGACACAATGTCTAGCCTTAGTAGTTAGCATATAATAATAAGTACTGGATTGGCAGCAATTGTTACAATACAGGTAACATTCCTCTCTACTATTCCTGGCCCACAAAAATGTCAGCCATATAATGGCTTCGATGATTATGGGCCTGGAATAGTCTCGAGGAATATTACTTGTATTGTATCATTGCCGCCAATCTTGTGTATTTACTACTCCCCTATATGGACCTAGGTAATTGTATACTGTGGGCCTCTTGTAATGTGGTAATCTAGAAGAGAATGAGTAGGGAAACAGTTGAAGCTAACCTCTCCTTACTGTGCAGTTACAGTAAGTACCACATGTGGCGACCACTGAAGGCATATAAACTGTTCCATGAATGTACCCGAGACCTCCCATTGGCTAATTCAGCCATGATAGTCACGCGTTAGTTGTCATTGGCTAATTCAGTCATGATTGCCATGTTGCTTTAACTCATTAATTAAGTTGCCCCTGTTCCTCTGGTCATATAATTGCCACGCCTTTCTCGTATAGAATGTTCTTGTCATAGGAAAGTTATATGTTGAATTGTTGTGGTATACCTAAAGGGTAGGAATGAATCTTCATGTTAAAGTTTGAAAGAAGCTATATTGATATTTGAAAGTGAATGCAATCTGGGTGTAGTATTTAGCCACTAGAAGGTAAAGCTGAATTTGGAAGTGGGAAACAAACCGATGCACTGTTTTATTTTGATCGGACTCTTTAAGAACTTTCACTGTTCCTCAGAAAAAAAGAGCATTCACTTTCCAAATACAAGTTTTCGCCTATCCTGCACTTGGCATACTGACAATAACCACTGTCTCAGGCCCATGTCTATTGCTTTCTATGGTAAATGATGACATTTCATGTGATGCGTGAAAGAGGATGCTGTAAAGATGGCTTTTGACTCAAGACTTATTTGTCTGAATGGTCCTAGCTATCAAGTTAGTAATGCCGTATGAGGTTCTCAGTGAATGTTGATGACAACATATATCAGTACAAATATAGATACACAATAGTCACCTTTGTTTGGGAACTACTCAGATGATGTCTAATTGCAAACTAAGAGATAAGATTGCGTTCCCAAGCTAAAATCAAAGGTTTTTGTTTTTGGATAAGGTGACCAGTAAATGGTTTAAATGATGCACTCAGCTCATCTCTCAAAAGATATAGGATCACCAGGAAGTTATATTGCTGTATTTAGTTTTAACATCCTAAGGTAGTGCATAATCCCTATACCACTATATAGACCATCCTCACCTCCCCAAACAAGATATTCCTCATAATTGGTAGAAATGGTAGGGTTCAAAACTTGATAGTAGAACTACGGTAAGTATTAACTTAACACCAAAATTCCTCTTTAGGATCTCCACGCGCGCTACTTCAGTTCGCCAATTAATGCTATTGGTTTAAATGGTTTAATGCAAATGAAATGCACTTAGCAGTAACGTTAACACAATCTTTGAGATATGTGTCCCTAACAAATAAACTACATACCTTGGAACTGCCAGGGTTTGTCATTGGTTACTTAGGGAGTGGTCTGAAAAATTTCCGCCGCCCCCCCCCCCACCGTTATCCTTTAGTAGCACGGGGCTTTTTTGCTCAAGAGGGGTGAATGTTTTTTTTTGTCCCACCCCCCTAAGAGGGGTTTGAAACTTTTTTGCCCCCCCCCCCCCGCCGTTGTTAAAAAATGACCACTCCCTTAGTACTTGTAAACACATCAAGTATCATTTTAATTATCTTTTTAAGAGATCGTGTTTCATACTGAAACACAGTTAATATCTATACACAGAAATGTCAGAGTGACTAATCACTCACTTTGCTTTTAACAAATTAAGCATAATAACTGACAATAGTTATCAACCATATGTAATCCTATATATTATTTGATGACTTTCTCATTCTTTGTGGGTTCTCCTTTGCTACAGGACTCTCAGGATGGAAAGTCACACTTTGTCAAGATACATGCACCATGGGAAGTCCTGACGAGAGTTGCTGAACTCCTCGGCCTGAAGATGCCTATCAAGGTTAGATCACTATTAATCTAAGAATCATTGCTGTTCAAGGCTTTTTTCAATATGCAAAGGTAGTGTAGAGGTCAATGGGTTTATTACAATATTGATAGTTGTGAAGGGTTTAATTGGGCCTCACCATCGGAAGGTTTTATTTTTGTCATTCCTAGTCTGAAATGTGTAAAAAAATCAGAGGGGGCGTGTGCGTATTAGGTGATGTGCGCTCATTGCGTCAAATATGGTAAACTGTGCCAATGTCCATATAGGCAAGATACTTTGGTACTTTTTGTTGCATCATGTGGGGCCCACGTATAGATGAATTCAGTTACATTATATATTGTCCATTGCACATAAAATCATACACTGTTATATGTACTTTGATATTTGCACATGTTGGCATTATTAAACGATAGCTGTACCAAAAACCCTGTAGTTATAGCAATATGAGTTTCGGTAGCCCAAGACCTGTTTATCCACCTGTAAATGATGATGTTCAGCAGGGGTTCAAGATTGAAAGAATTATGTATGTGAAGCGGCAGGATTCATCCATGCCAATAGAAATGAGAATTTATTGAAGAAATTGGAAAATGTTCTTAAGTAAAATATGTCATGATTCCTAACAGAATATCTCTGTTCTCTCTGCAAATTGAATTTGTGGTTTTCAGGAAGTTGTAAGTCTGTGTTGCGTGTTTGTGTATAGTAGTGTAAGATTAAATCTCTTTCCCCGTGATAACTCTGGACCTCAGCCATGTTCCCAGTTTCACCATATTTAAACTGTAAATACAATTTACTGATAATTTTACTGAATACATAGCTAATATCAGTTAAGTAGTACTCGGAAAGTTTCTTTATCTATTCTAAAACAGTGGGGCCATGGTTTAGGGATTCCATTTTCACCCGTCTTGAGACAAAAATCATTGATCACTGTTCGTCTTATTATTATTTTATCCTACTGTTCTTAAGTAGGGGATGCTTTATTGTTTACCATGTTTTCCCAAATGAAATTCTTTGTTTTGATTATATTCGGACTGTTATATATCTAAGAAATAGTTCCAAGGACAGTTGGATATTTTCCTGACCATAAATACCCAAGGGAATTCAGAATCTGATTGGTGTTCAGTGGTAATCCTGCACCGTGAAGTAGTGGACTGATAGAAAAAAGGACATATAATATAGGTGTCCTCTAGTGAAGTAAATAAGTACATTCTCACATTTGTGGGTTGTTGCCCATATATCCTTTTTTTTTTTGTTACCCCAGGTGAAATTTTGATTATATTTAAATCGTTATTAATTTAAGACATAGTTCCAAAGACGCCTGAAGGAAGTTTTTCTTCTTTGTCTGAGAGATACATACTGGAAGTGTGACATGATACATGACTCTACTGACATCTTCATAATCAACACATGTGTAGCCATTTGTGTGTGATGCTATTTTGTAAAGAACAGCACAGTGAGAGAAATGCAGCCATACAGACTGACCATCTAACACCTTTAAATACAAGATTCTTATTGACCTATTCACAGACTGTATTCATGAAACACCTGCATAAAAATCCACCCAAACTATCACAAAACTGTCCTGTTAACTCTTAGGATATATACATCACAACCAGTTACATTACTTTCAGGGGTTAATCCCGTTTACCTTTCCACTATTCATCTTTCATATCATGTAAGGAATGGGCATCATTGATTCAGGTCTATGATGTTCATACTTATCTATAAGTTTATATGTAGCCCCTGGGATATAGACACATCTTATGAAATCCACCATTTTCATTAAGTCTGAAATTTTAGTTTGTATAGGTACTTTTTAAATTTTGATACAGTCTTTTATTTGAGCGTAATTCTTAGTCTGTATTGAATAATTGTAATTTATATTTAAGCATTGTATAGAAGCATTTAACTAGAATTCAAAAGGGTAATGTGCACTTCTATAAGTGGGTTTAAAACGGGGGAAGGTTGATTGAATGCAGCTTGTCAAGTTTGACAATTTCTAAGTACCAATTTTGAATGACTTTTTGGTGTTTGGGAGATTTTTATAACTTGCCTGTGAATACGGTTTTTGTCATTTTCTTCAATTTTCTTTCCATATTTATAAGTTCATTCATCAGTAAGGTATCGTATATGAGCCCATTAACTCTTTTTATCGTTTTCAAAATATTTCTTTTTTTTTATTTTTACTCAGTATATTAAAACCACGGATTCGATAGAAGACCCTTATCTATATATGGAAGAGGAGAAGGTATCTCTGGGATAAAAATTAAGACAGTTAAAAGTTAATGTGTTCTGGCGTACCTTTAGTGTTGACAGGATTGTCTTACCAGTTTTTTTAGAAAACACTACTTCTCGCCGTACACATTGAATCTCTACTGTTTTTGAGAAATATTTTCGGCTTCTGATAAAGAAACACTAACAGTCCCTGAACTATGTGTTGGGCAGATAGATTCGAGTATTTGTAGTATACTAACAACCACTATGTAGTAAATTATGACTTTTAAAATGTGCTTAAAAAAGAGTAACGGAAACGCTTATACTGTTATCAAAATACTATCACAATCATGGCATTCTGACCGTAGATAGTATATCCTCACTAAGTCTTCAACAATGAATATATCGAATGCAGTTGGGTTGACTAGTAGATTTGCATTAACTGTAGACACCTTTGTCGTGCATTGAGCTTATTTACTGGAGATTTGGGATAGTGTGATATATCCCTGCCTCTGATAACAATAGCAACTCTTTGTTATCCCTTACACAAATTTCCTCAGAAATATTTCGTCATGTACTGTTTCTCTCTCATTCTTTAGGAATACGACATGATCGAGTCAGACATGGAGAAGTGTTGGGCAAAGATTCCCAACCCCTGCCAACTTCCAGAGGAGATCCTACCAGATGAACCTGACTACTTCACTGCAGACTTCAATAGAGAAAGAGAAAAGATGTAAGCCCACATACTTGCATATTTTTTTATAAAGCTTGCTACTCATTTCTTATCTCACATTTTAGTCGAGCTTAATAGTTATTCAATTTTGACACGATTTCAGTTGATATGAAATATTTACTGTATGTTTTTGATAGAAGTTATTATACATTTTGCACCTTTTCAAGATCATGTATTGCAACATCTTTCAACGAATCTTCTTTATACGTTTACACATGTTATCAAAAGGTCCTATACCTTCTGTTCCTCACAACTGTCTACACATCTTGCTACAAAATGCTTAAGTTTGTTTCTTCATCGATACATAGGAATATAAAGAAAGGAAGTGTAGCGCTTTCACATCTTAAGACTTGAATAGCATTGATTTCTGATTATTCTTGAATAGAAAAGCATAGAATAAGATGAATATTGAATTTTATATTTTGATAGCTACTGACAAAATTTATGTTGTTTTCTTGTATGTCATCTGTGTACTTTGTCCGGTCGGCTGTTATTCTTCTGTCTCGGTGTTGATCACCCAGGGGCGCGTAAGCAGATTCTGTAGTAGAAAGAATTCCTCCATCTCTAAAATTACAATGAGTTCTTTGGTGCTCTCTAGTCAGTAACAAATCAGTGTGTGTTTGCTAAACCACAAGGACCAAATTATCGTTTTACTATAACTTTAAAGGATATCATTTATATACCCAGGGATGGACGTCTTAAGCCTTTTCCCTGATTTCAGGGATTTTTTAAGTACCGTAATCTCCCGCGTATAAGGCGCGTCTTATACGAGGGGTTTTAGTTATCCCCAAATCCACAAGGGGGATACCAAGACCTTTCTTTTGATATGTTACACTTCCCCTAAGTCCTAATTGGACATAATGTGGGCCAGAGGGGTCTGGGGGGCCCTAGGTACATGTAGCTTTTTGAATTTTTAAAATCCATTCAGTACAACAAAAGATATGAATTTTTGATTTTTTTGGTAATTTTTACAAACTCTGGGTGCGCCTTATACGCGGGCTGCGCCTTATACGCGGGAGATTACGGTATATTTATAAAACCTATATTTTAGCGGCTCCAATTGAGTATTTCAGGAATTTGGTGGCCAGTGACTTTAATACCTGCATACCCTACATTCTTGTATTTACAATGATATCCACCAGATGTTTTTTTCAATAGAATGAACAATTGTTTAAGTAAGTAAAGTAATATTTTCATTGGTCCTTGTGGGTAAAATTGTGTTCGTGTGCGTTTCTTTTAGTATAAACTGAGACCCTCTTCAATGTCTGTCCCCTTCGGCCTTGAGAGAAGGTCAACCTGATATTTCCAGGAATGTCTGCATGAATGACTTCCGTCTGAATCTAGTTTATACTCATGAAAATAGTATTAGGAAAGTCCATCCTATTAGAACAGGTAAACAATCAGGCAATCCTGCCCATCATAATGTAAAAGCGGAACCGTTGCATTCAATTGTTGTGGGCATGTGTGATATGTTTGATTTTCTATATAGGTTTAATTCATCTATTTATTTTTCCTTTCTCTCTTTTTTTCCACACATGGTTATCAAATATTGAAAGAAAAAAAAAATAATAGTTATAAATGTAATATTTACCCAATTTTTATGTTACCCCTTTGAAAACCTTTTTATCGGATGCCAATTTGAATCCTTGAAAACTTTATCCTGAAATTAAAAAGAAATCTTTGTGATACTTCCCTAGCTGTATTGTAAAAGAAATTTGATTTAATCAAACGTGTCTTGTGAGCTAATACTGTGCTTGCATGGATTGAGGATATGCCAACAGTGTTAGTACTACTGTTAGGAAATAGGAGGAACTAGGGATGCACATGCCTATGATAGCACTTGCACTGGGGTTTATATATAACAAGTCCTGATATGGCAGTCACTTCGCTAAATACAACGGTGTCTTTTCAAATTAGGTGATTTACACGTTCTCCAATTTAGTCCATTCCAGTGAAATTCATTGTGTATAAGAGTCACATCTAAAATGATATTGTTCCAAAATTCAATTTGATTTATTGTTAACATGAAACGAGTGTTTTACTAGATATTATTCAGGCTGTTGATGTGCAAATGTGATTACTAATGACGGGTGATTCAAATGTATTTTGAACTGACCTATATTACCTACGTGTTATAAGACTATTAGTATTACACGTTCTATCATAATGATATACACAGTTGATTATTTGGGACAGTTCACTGATCGTCATTTATATTCACCTACCCTTTTAGAAATTAAATCACGACGTCTTTACGAGAACGATGTGTAGGACCTATTCACTCCTGACAGGGCATTCATTAAATAAATTATTATATCTGATAACTTGGCATAATTTAAATGTATCATTTCCATGTATCGCCATTCTTGTACATGATCCGCAGTACCATAATACTTCATATGAAATACTATAGAATTCCTAATTATCTGAGTGAAATTCAGTATCTCAGACTTCATAGTATTCTTGGTTTTTGATGTTACCAGTCCCAGCAATTTACAATTTGGTCGTTAGCTAGTAAGTGAACGAATTCATTCACAAAGGAAGAAAGCAAGAACATCTGCAGACGCACCGTTTCGCGTTATAAACTGTAATATTTCCTACACAGAGATCACCTACTCTTTAACATAAGCTAAGTCTAACCAACATGTTCATGCTGTCACTCAAGGTTCATCATCAAAGACAAGGCAACATTCTTCACCGTGTCACAGAGGAGCCTCATTGTGCATGAGCTGCTTCTGCGCACAAAGTATGCTGATACAAAGGACAAAATAGGTACGCTACATTATTGCCACAATTAATTATCATCTGAGCACAAAGTGCTGTTGTTTTGTTGCCACTAGTGTTTTGGCCTTGAACCCAGTCCCCATACTCTCCACTCAAGAATATCAGCTGCTTGTGTTATCTACACACACAAAAAGAATGACCACTTCTAATTCAATAACTCACTTTTCACATTGTACTTTATAAATAGCTTCCAGTGTTCGTTTTCAGGCGTGGATCGATTGGTCAGTGACAATATATACACAGCAGCTTATCCCCTCCATGAGGTAAGGGAAGGTTAATCCTATTGTTTGTTTAATGAGCGATCTTACAATATGACTAAGAGTACTACTAATTTTGAATTACTTATTTGCCTAATATCCACTATTTTCTGTGAAGTGTAAATCCCTACCCTCTTTTTGGATAAAGTAATTAAAGACTGATCCTGTTTACATGAATAAAATGGGTATTGAGTCCTTCAGACAAGATTATGTAACCGAATTATCTTGCTGCCCCTGACCACCCATAGGAGTTGGATAAGGTTATAGATAAATACAAGTATAAAGATATGTACGGCTCACAATGCATATTATCACTAATTTTCTTCATTTGATGTGCTTTTGAATATGACAGTTCATGTAATTTTTGTTTCCAATTATTTCCCAGTCAATTACATTTCGTATGACACTATTATAATGAGTTATTACATGTTATAATATGTCATACATATAGGGATCTGCCTGGGTGAGTTAATAATCAAAACAAATGGCCAACCGTAACTATATCAGCACACCCCCAAACTTAGTCCCTTTTATATTTCACTTATTTGAGAAACTCCCCTTCTGACAAGGCTTTATAAAGTTAAAAAGAATAAAAGACAAATCTTTTCAAGAACTTCTATACCCATCTTCTTTCCTAAATATGTATTCTGTAAACCAGGAAAAGTCTCTTCATCTGGCTATTGGTAATAAAGAGGTCAAATTGATTGAACTGCAATATCATTCTTAAAATATCCTGCTTATGTTAGATAACTGTCAGGGGAAGACTTTGTTGGGGCTTAATATATTCACATATTTTAAAATTGGACGTGATTTCACAGTATAATCGTCAGAAGTTGAGAAACGGTATAGATCTCTCCATATGTACTTATGATATGGATGGAAGATATTGCCCTGTCTAACATCAGCTATTAATTAACTCCAAATTATCTAGAGGAAAAACCTCCAGGTCCCCAGCACTGTAAGACGTCTGAAATTCAAGGGTACCAAGAGGCCAATAATAGTTTTCACTGAAGATTTAGTACTTATTTGTCAAAGTTTGATTAGGACACCTAAAGGGGGGCAATTATCTTTTGGGTGTGAGACTGGGTTATTCACACCGAAGAGAAGGAAACCGATAAAACCGTGAAGAGGATGTAGTACCTTTCAAATGAACAACCAAGTTGGCCCCAAGTCTATGTTAAGGTTGTCTACTCCTGTGAAAATGGGAAACTCTTTTGCTTTTGTCTCCTCTGCTATAAAGTGAAAGTGTGGGAGAAACTCATTTGGAGATCCAAGCAATATATTTTGCTTTGGTCTGGTTATGGCATACTCTACAGAAACCAACCTCTCTTTTTTGCCTATGCTCATCTTGTAAATATTCAAACTTCTAGCCATACAATCTACCAATATGTCCTATATTTGGCATTTCTTTACAAATTAAATAGGATTTGCTCTTACTCTCTTCTAAACACAGCCTTCATTAATATCCTTAGAAATATGTCATGGGTAATTCATTCCTTTTATTTATTGAAGAATGAAAGGTAGACATAACTCAATGAATCAAACCCCCACCATACTGTGTCTTTTTTTTTTACATTTTACCTACATGTTATAGCTTAGAAATACTTGTGAGAAAAAGATAATAAAGCATGAACATTGCAGAATCATCATAATGATTGGCTGTATGTAATGGTTTATCATAGCCAATATAACATTTAAACATCATTAATAAATTTTGTATACTTTTACAGGGTAAATATACAAGTGACCACTCAGTCCTCACACACGGTGCTGACAACGACAGACATGTAAGTATTCTAACGGTAGCCTTGAATCAAAGATGATACTGAACTAGTTGTGAACATCTTTGTGTACTTTCTATGGTACTTATACATTCATTAGAATGTGATATAGAAGATTGAAGTCTAAAATAAGATGGTGAAACAGGTCTTGATATGAAGTTATATTTTCTCAACAGTTGCTGTACGAAACATGGGCACGACCAGGACGTTGGTATTTCTTCCAACCTTTAGATCTTATAAGGTAATTCTTTATAAATGTAGTAGTATAACTGGTTTTTTTCTTGCTGATTTATGCAGTATCACAAGATGAATTATATCACCACTACTCCATCCTTCCCAAAAGGTTAGAAAGATATGTTGCTTTATTATCGAACTGCTTCACAATGCCAGTAATGTCTGTCAGGCATAAGATGAATCAAAACGTACCATTATGGTGGAAAGAAATGTTGCTTAATTAAAATGTTTTAAAAGGGGCACTAATCAGATTCCTCATGGTTGACACAGAAAATACTTTGGAGAGAAAGTTGCAATATACTTTTCCTGGCTGGGTTTCTACACGATGATGCTCATCCCTGCCTCCATAGTTGGAGTTATCGTTTTCATCTATGGCCTTGCCACACTTTCTAATAACCCACCAAGGTAGGTAAACTATTACTTTCCTCCATACATGTCTGTCACTGACAGTAAATGCCATGCCATGAATACCTTGATACCGAAGTACCCCGCGTAAAAGTTGAGTCTTATAAATGGGGAATCTCTGGATTAGGGACCCGAACAGCTTTCATTTGATATATTATACTTCGAATTAACCCTTAAAGCAATATGGCTACTGGGATGGGGGGGGGGGGTCCAAGCAACATATATAACTTTTTGAATTTTTAAGATTCGCATACCTTTTTTTATATGGACAAATCCATAGAAAATCATAGTAAAGCAGTAAAACTTTTTGTATTACTTATTACCCTATATATAAAAAGGGGTTGCTTCGTCGCTGGTTCCTAGCCCATTGAAATAGACTTGAGTGCTTGCCAGGAACAGATAAACCAAAAGAGGCTAGATAAGAGTATGTACTTTTTTTAAAATTAACTCGTTTTTTCTTCAAATTGTCATTGCTAATAATATTTTCATGGACACATATAAAATGTATAATAAAAGTTTCTTCCTATCAACTAAATGATGGATTCAATCGTAAATAAAAGTATAGTGTTTTTTAAACAATAACCTCTAACCTCAAAATCGTCAGAGCTATTTTTCCTGCACTTTCGGCCATCTTGGATCTCAGTTCAAAGAAGTCGGAACCTTTCCTGATTTCATTTATCAAGGAAACAGATCACCGATTCTAGATCTGGATTCCATTCACCGATAGCTTTCATTTGATGTGTCATATGTTAAGATCTGATGAGTAGTTCCAGAGAAACACCCTAAAGCTCAAACCTCCGAGAGGATCTGCTTGGAGAGTGTAATATTGTTTGGCGTTGCTACTTTACGTGCTGTTCCTACATCACGCGCTGTTGCTATGTTATGCGCCATTGCTACATTAAGCATCGATTTTTGAGGCTATGAAACGGTAGTTTGTGAAACCATATGCCCGTTATCAAAGCTTTTGCCCCCACTATCTAGTGGCGAAGCCATTAGTAAGTAGATTAAGAATGCATAAGTCATCATAGATTTCATATTATGGTATCTTCTAATTTTCATACCGTAGACATGAAACCTAGATACATTAGTATTGTAGTTTTTTTTGGTTTTATTTTTCAGCAATGAAATCTGCGATCCATCAGGTGCAGGTAATTTCACCATGTGTCCTCTGTGTGATCGACGGTGCACATACTGGAAACTGACCAGTAGTTGTAACTATGCGCGACTCACATACCTCTTCGACAACCCAGGCACTGTCTTCTTTGCTGGATTCATGGCCATTTGGTGTAAGTTGTTTACAAATTAGATATGCCACTATTAGGTCAATATGTACATGTTGATAGCTGAAGTGAGATGTTTTATTATGTTTAATTTAACATGTTAAAATCGCCTTCCTATCGGTATCATAACTTAGTTATACAATAGTAGGGCTGAAGTACCGATTCATTATGTACATTTAACTTTGAAAATACTTTGTATATACCCAAGCTCTTATTCCAGCGACAATGTTCCTGGAGTTCTGGAAACGAAAACAAGCAGAAATACAGTATGACTGGGATGTTGCTGGATATGAGCTGGAAGAGGTGAGATCTTTTTACTTTTTTTCTTAGGTTATATTAATTTACATTAGAGATGGCCAGTTATGATCTTTATGTGATATTCTAAACAACAGTTACACCATTTGATTAAGTTATTAGTTACTGTCGGTAGAGTTAAAAATTCACACAAGACCAGACATGGTCAAAATAAGTAAAGATCTTAGGTTGTTTATTAATCAGTCTTCATCAGTTATCGCTTACTTCAAATGTCATGAATGGTTTTGGTAAAACGAAGTTTAAATTTGTTCATAAAATGTACATTAGATTGCAGGAGGTTTTTTTTTCATTAGTGTTTACTTTTTTCTTCTTAATTTCAGCACATGAGACCTGAGTTCGAGGCCAAAACGAAGACAAGAAAATTGAATCCAGTCACCCAGGTATGTATGTACTTGTAGTACCCTGCAGATAAGGGGCAGCTTCAAAGTGAAACTAATCCCTTAGTACACAATGATGTATCTGAATCCACTATGTGCCTTGTATGTGCTGTATATGCACGACTCTACAATACTTCCTTTAGCTGAGAATAGTACCGGTAAAAGTGACGTTTTAAAGGTTTATTGTTCTTTTACAATGTCATTTGATTGCTATCTCGCCTTCATATACGAATAATCTTTCAATTCTATTCATGGCAATGTATCTAAAATTTTTTTTTTTTTCAGCTATGGGAGCCTTTTATGCCCCTTTACAATAAAATTCCCCGGCGATGTACCTCAATCGTGGTTGTTCTGTTCATGGTAAGTGATTATATATATATACATTTGTATCATCTTTTAGGCACATTTATTGATGATGTAGCAGTTGCTGTTTAGTATGGTTTTTGTGATGGTTCTAGGTTATTTGGCACTTTGGTCTTTGAAACCTTTCTAGTTATGGTATATTCCCATTGCAGATCCTGGCTGTACTAGCAGCAGTGTTTGGGGTTATTATGTATCGTATTATCGTCGTCACGGTGCTCTATTCATCGGGTGATGACATCATTCGCAAAAACGCCAAGATCACCACCACAGTAACTGCGGCCCTCATTAACTTGGTGCTCATTATGCTGCTCAATAGGGTAGGTACATGGGTAGAATCTTCAATGTGGTTGGGTTTGGAGGTATTTCTATAGAAATGAAGTGGGTGTTCTTATTCTGTAGATGATGATACATACAAATAGAATGACAACTAAATTATTGATGGAGGCCGGTTTATATATAAATGATATACTTTTCTCTGGATGAATACAGGTAGATATATGTTTTCTAAATGAGCATCTCTCTGCATTTGCTCAGTATGAATTAATTTTAAAGTGCACTCCTTTCTTTACAAAGCAAATGGAGACTTGTGTTTAATGGCGTAATTTAGGTAGGGTAGTAAATAAAGGTGTGTGTTTATGTGTATGTATGTATATATATATATATATATATATATATATATATATATATATATATATATATATATATATATATATATATATATACAAAGAGGAGACAATCCATATACCATACCTGTGTTCTGGTGGCATTGGCAGGGAACAAAGTGATATGGTAATTGAATTATTTTCTAAAGAGGTAAGATGTCAATATTATTTCCACGAAATATCTTAAGAGTAAATATGAGCTTTTCAAACATTACATTCATGTATTTGCCTATTCTCAAAGGATACAGGCCTTTCATGAAATGAGCTGTATGTTTAGTATGTAATTATGGTGAGGATAAGAGAAGCCTGTTCATAAACTGTAAAACAAGACACTACCGACGACTATGGCATTAGCTACCATCATCTACACAAACATGTTGTGGTACATGCTATTAACGTGATATCAAAAGGTCCCTCGCACATACATCTTGCACTCACGTATAAGCCAGGGCGGAATTATTAGTATCACTTGGACTTGAAAATTGAAGGTTTCAGGGATGAAAGTCTTCAGGGAATTCCCTGATTTCAGGGATTTTGAAGTTCCAGGGCCCTGTACATTCATATAGAAACCCAGGTTTTTGGGGCGAACATAGGACCATTTCAGGGATTTTTGTGCTCTGTGACTTTCATCCCTGAGGTTTAGTATTGTTAGGCCTAAAAAAATTTGTTGTGTTCAGGTAACTGGGTTGAAAAAAATGAGGGTAGTAGGAAGGGAAAAAAAATTTAAAGATTTTTTTAAAGCTGACTAAATTTCCGTGCCTACGCGACGTGAATTTGATGTGCGAGATCGTGGAAAAAAATTTCATGTCTCGATAAGTGCCAAAATATCAGATTTTCCCCTGAAATGCCCATAAAAAAAAGGTAGGGTAGGGCCAAAAAATTAGGGTAGGTAGCTTTACCTAAACACAATATTTTTTAGGCCTCATCCTTGTTTTGGACTGATCCTATCAGCCTCCTCTAAGATATGATTTATGTATAAGGCATGGTGTAAAGGCAAGAGTCAATGGTACTAATTAGATATACTAAGGAGGTTAAGAGTCACTCAAAATCACTCAGGTTCATATCCAGTTGAAAGGTTTATTACAGTATCTAAAAAGAATTACATAAGATACAACTAACGAGTGTTGTATGGGCATGATAAAGCGATGATTTATGTTTGGAAGGATTAATCTAATCATCAGGATTGTATGATAAGATGTACATATGTTCTTGTGTTGAGCTTTTGAATTTAAATGCTAGGCAGTGCAAGATCATATCAATTCTATAATAAAAAAACAATGGGGGTAAAAAGATAAGAAGTCAGAGTTTTAAGAAATATTATATATCTTATACTCTGAGTTACGTTAAGACTTGTTATTTCAGTTCTACCAAGGCGTTGCACTCTATCTGACAGTTCTTGGTAAGCATACAGTCCCTACTAACATATGCAATGCTTATATTCCAATCAGATTTTAATCGGGAATTGCGGTAATGTTTTTATTACAGATGTATCAGAATGTAGCAGTATGGTTGACAGAGATGGGTAAGTGCCTGCTAGGTCGTGGGCTACAGCCATATTAGATTTGCCTGCTAGTAGGCCAACTGTTTCCTTATGGTATAAGATGGTTAACACTCCCTGACCACCCACCCTAACCCTGTCTGCAACATCTCTTAGGTTTTAGATGGATTTCTTCCTATATCTTGGGGATTCCAAACTTCACCTATAACGACCCATTTCTACATTGGTCAATCAATTAATTTCAACTTAAGCTTTCGCCCTTAAAGTGTAATTTTCAACTCTCATATGAAAAGAAATGTAAAAATTATTGACAGAAGGAAAGAAAATTCATTTTAGGCTAGAAGTGTTTCATATATGCATGTGTCAGGTTTGGCTAGTTTGATGATACCACTGCAGGTATCCTGTTGAAAGTTGTAGATAGTTGCAGATTATAACTATAGGCCCTCTCATAATTTGAATGTAAATTGTGATTTTGCAATGCAGTGGTGTGAAATCTAGGAAATGCGGAAATGATTTACATTTTTTGGTGGGAGTCTGGCTTAACATTTCTTTGTGTAGTGTATAGGACAATATTATTATCTCGAGAGATATTACATGTATCCCAATGGTAATTCTATTCTTCCCTGTATCAGAGATGCCACTTTCCCTAATTTTTTATAGGAATTCCGAATTTTTTATTTTCATTCCTGTAGGTATTTCCTATTGTAAATTGAGTAAATTAGGAGGACTTCCGAATTTTTGGGGATCAGTGAGTGGCATCCCTGCTGTATGTTAGAAGGTGGTATATTGTGCCCAGTTATCCATTCAAAACCCTTTTATTTTATGAAAAAAAAAATGATTTAATGCTCTATTGAGTAAACGGGTTTTGGAATTTCACACCTCTCCACCAGAGGTATAGAAAAGAAACTAAAGAGGGTCTATACACGTATGATACACAAAGAGTATACATCAGTAGTGTTAACCTAGTTGTACCTCTATGTGTCAAGTGATTTCTGGAAGGTCGTGCCCCTTGCATGTACTGTATTTGGCCAACCCTAATAATATGCACCTAATGAAAATAACGAAGCACTTTCTAATGAAATTTAATTTAGCATGAAATTCCCTTTCAACAATTTTCCTTTAATAAAGTTTGGTGATTGCTGATATGATGGCCAGTAGCTATCATATTCTGACATATCACAACACTTAGACATGTGAAGGCTAATCTGAAAAATGAGTTTCCATGAAATTACCAGACCTATTATCTATATCCTGATTCATCCAATAAGAAGTTAAATAGTAGTGTATATCATTCTCTAAATTATATTATGTTTTCGTACAATATGTTGTTTGTCAGATATATTCATATACCGGTAATTTGATTTGGCCCTAATGACTCTAGTGAGGTTCTTTCGATTGTTTTGAAATTAAAACAAAAAACTATAAAGGGGGAAAATGTATAGATTTACAGGATTGTTAAATTTCATACTGTATACTGATCATTATCTAATCAATTGTACTGCTCTAAACCATGTGTCATATTTCATAGGTGGTGTGCGTGTATTTGATAATAGTCTTCTGATTATTCTAACCACTGATTTATGATGTATAGAACCTACAACTCGTGTGGTGTTTTCTGCTGTTTGACTTTCAATTATCTTACCTCTGGTCTTATGTTTTCTTATCCATTGTTTCTTTAACCAATATTTTAAGCCCTAACACTCTTGTTTATTGAAAAATCCATTCTTTCAATCAGATCAAATACTTATAGTGGGTGCTTATGTACATATGATTATAAATATATATTGATGTAAGTAATTTTTCCACCTTAAAAAAGATTTTTTAAAGTGATTTCAATCTTTTAAAAAGATGATAAAAAGGAGAGATTTATTTAATAGAGTGGTGTCCCTTACAGCACTGGAAACGATTTAGAGCAATGGGCCATGAAAAAGCAAAAAACAATTGTTCCTTCTTATTGACATTAATTACACACTTTACAATTGTTTGGTTATGCATGGGAAAATCCAGCTTATAAAACTAGATATAATGTGAATGTTATTATGAACTTTCTTCTCGGTACAGAGCGTCCACGGACAGACAGTGAATATGAGGACAGTTTTACCTTCAAGATGTTCCTCTTCCAGTTCATTAACTTCTACTCTTCCATCGTCTACATTGCATTCTTCAAGGGGAGGTAAGTCACATTAGCCTTATGATTTTCTACTGCACTTTAGCCCTTTTATATCAAAGTATAATCAAACAGATGCATTCAATGTACAAGTGATATCAAAAGATATCAGCCTATACGCAGTAATAGTAAAGGAGGTATATTAATATGGTATGTTATTATCAGATACAATTGTACATCTGTAGTCTTAAATGTAGATTTTGTGCTTGCCAGTGTTAGTAACTTAAACAAACCGAAGAGTTGATATACATGGCCTTCTAAATTGTATAAATGATTCCTTCATACCTCTTGCATCTACAGGGTCCTCACTTCTCTTTGTCTTTTATCTTTGTCAAATAAATTCACAGTATTCTATACCCCACTGTAGACAGGCATCTGGGTTAAATATTTGGTGCTCCCAACGATGTGACGTTATAACTCAAGCTTCAATACTTTATTGGGAGCCATTGTTATGGTACCACTCTCCATGCAGCGTTATAGTTATAAACGAAACGTTAATTTGCACTTTTCAAGAGAATGGTAACACTGGTATGTGGGTTTTGTCTGGACATAAAAAAAAAACTAGATAGAAAAGTACAATTGTTTTCAAAAGACCTGATGTGATGCTCAATGATGTCCATCTCAAATCCACAGCTTTGATTCCCCTCCAAAGAAACGAAATCGGTTTGCTGGAAAATGGGACCTTGAAGAAGTAGACATCTGAAGGACTCTGACGTGCATTATACCTCAGTCTGTTGTCTATCGTTTGACTGTGAATAATTTCACCTGACTCATGTTTCACGTATACATTATCAATTCGTATTTGCCAAATTCCCATCCCATAACTTTATGTTAAGGCTCATCTCTATCAGTTAAAGGAAGGATATTGTGGAATGTTGGGAGGCGGGCTGGGGTGGCTACGGACATGGAAATTTCACTTAAATAAGAAAAGATAGAAATGAAGGTCAAGTTCTTAGACAACTTCTTCATATAAAAAAAAAACAATTGCAGATTGCCCTTGAATATTGGCAAGTATCAATGATATTATATTCAGGTTGCCTTGGGTGAACACCGAGATAAAATACAACTGTTACCCATTTTAATAATGTGTAAATATGTCGGTGTGATACTGAACACAGTGAGGAGTGTCTTCCTTAACTTCTACCAGTAGTTTCTATAACATGTGTTTATTTTACAATACAGTTTTCAGGGACGCCCAGGGAGATTTGATTATAGCCTGGGATACCGACAAGATGAGGTGGCTGACATGGAATATTCCCTCTCATATATGCTACATTCCATTCCCAGAACCCCTGAGCTTGTAAAACCCGTCTTAATCTTTTCCATATTAGATGTATCTTACAAAAAGGAATCTTGTTTTCGAATTCAAGGGAAAATGTATTGAATGCTTTGGGGTTTGCGGTAACCACCCTGGCAATATTTCTCTTTGTCTGCTCAATGTTTCTGGGAAAGACCGATTCTCTTTGTGCATAAGCAGCTACCTGACCTGTAAGATAGCTGTACTAAAACCTCGAGTCAGGAGATTATAGCGGCATGTACTAATATATATGTTCTCTACAAGTGGTAAGAAAATAACAGCTTCTTCAACACACGGGTAGACATATAAGCAAACAGCATTGTCATATAAATCATATTATAATTAGGTGATTCATTCTATACTCCTGTAGTATGATGACGGGAATCAGGGTGCATATTAAAGTGTTTGTTTTGGATGTGAAGCAAGTCCAGCTCGCAAAAGAAAACCTGGATATTTTTATTAGAACCAGTTGATTCTATCATCAGTATGTAGGAAATTCATTCTTTGCCTTTATCATTAATGGACAGAAAGATGTTTCTGCTAGCTTACTAACACCCTGAATGTCTGATAAATGTGAATGTGTGGATATTCGCATAGTTTCCCAGAGAGCTAAGTGTTGGCAATCGACATATCGTGTGGTAGATCTAAGCCGGTGTTTAATAATGAGGGAAAGATGTTACATTGGGCAGATTTGGCTCTTGATTTCATGTATTTATTGATGAAATCTAATATGAAATGCAAATGTGATTGATTTCATTAGTACATGCATGTCATTGACATCAAAGTAAAGAATGAGAGATGGGGATGCAGATAGAGATCTAGTTTCCTAAGGCCCCATGAAGGACGATACACCTGATGCTTACTAAAAGGCTTTCCTTTTCTCTATGAAGCAAGTAAAATAATTCAGCTTTTGCCACCATGTGGGGCAACTTTCCTCCCTTACGAACTCCAACATCTTGTTTCTCTCCAATCAGCTTCCATGGCTACCCTGGTTTAAAGGTTGAAATAATAGGCGGACACGTCCAAGAGAAGGTTCACATCTTTCATTTTTAGTTTGGCCAAGTTGAGACTAGAAAAAATAAATGTGCACAACTCGCTGTTGTCTTGTGAATGACACATCCTGCGTCTCGGGACCTGGCTTAAATGTTGGATGTTGGCATTGAAGCCTGTTCAATGACCTGTTACCAATTAGTGTTTCTGTATATGTTATCATTAAAATAGGACACACTACAGCCAAGGGTAATTTTACTGTCTTTGGGAATGATGTTTTCTCCTTCTCTATATGTTATGAAGATGAAAGACTTTCGAAAGTGTTCCCCAAAATTGATTTACTCCCATTTTTGGATACAGATTTGTTCCAAATTATGATCATTCTAATCCACTGGAAAAGAAGAAACATGTGTCAAACATTCATTCTTTCTATAATCTTGATTCACATTTTTATATAGTACTTACCAAATGAAGTAATGTTACATTTCACGTAGTGCTCCTAAATATGAATTCCCTGCTTTTCAAAGTTGTCCTTTACCTTTTTATCAAAACTGACTAAACCCCCAATTGAATGGTAGATTGAACGAACTTAGGCATTTCTTCTGATGGCTAATTATAAAAATATTTTCAAAAGAATTATTTTTATACATTCCCCCCAGTTCTTATATAAGTTGACTAACAGTTCAAATTTATTCTGATGTGGCACATCCAAATTTTTTTCCCAATTCTTCCTTTCTCTAATTCTGTTGTTGACGTCACAATACTCCTGGTTAAGTTTATTTTAGGTTTGGAGGGCTTGCTTCCTACAACACTGTATTACTTCTTTCTACCTCATATGGGTCTTCAGAGACATAGTTTTAAGATGTTATTATCCCAGCCTGTGCATCATTGTATGTATGACTAACCCTGTTACTAACTACAAAGTTCCTTGTTCAGATTATTACAACGTTACCACAGGTGGCTAGAGCTACAGCTATCATAGAAGTGCACGTAGGCCTGTTCGCATAGATGTCTAACCTTGGTATATTTTCTGTGTGTTTGTTCTCTGATGACAGAATAAAGGGTAGGCCTGGGGACTACGACTATTCTCTCGGCTACCGTCAGGAAGAGGTTGATATCAATGTTCCCATATTGATAACTTACTAGCACACCCCCTTCCCATAGACATTAGACCTTAGACAGCACAACCACTTCAATCACTATACTAATTATATTGCTTTCTGATTAAATAACATGACTTTTAATGGAAAAGGGTGTATAACTACTTGAATCATAATACGTATGAAACCTCATCAATTATGCCACTGTGCAATAACATTTGAGTGTGACAGTAAGATCTTAACAGGTGTAAGACAAGAATGAATATAAGACTATTTATAAGTAATCTAGAAATAAGAAATTATGTAGATTAATAGATTATACATATAACAACAGAAACTTACCATGGTAAAAAGTCTATTTGCAATTTATCATCCTATGCATGATTTCCTATCCCATTAATCCAAGCACTATGGGCATGGTTTTACTAATTTGTTTTTATTTGAAAACGCCTATTTAATAATTTTGTACTCTCCGTGTGCATTATTGCTAATCTGAAGCGTTTAATTTTGATTTGATTGACTGACTGTATGTGCTTAACTTAAAGCAAACTTGATCTAGATACTGCTTGTGTAAAAAGCAACAGTTGAAAAGAATCAGCTCACTTTTTGAAATAAACAATTTGCTATATCCTCGTTTTACAACTATTAATTACATTCGTCAGATATTCATATATTTGTATTGCCTTAAATACCCACCCCAATATACATAAATATATTACCGGTACATTAGACTACCAATTATTGCATGGTTTATTACCTTTGCACACATTTACGCATGAATTTACATTTTAAGAACCAAAAGAAGGGCTAGAAATTTCATTCGAAAAAGAAATTGTTGAGGACCTCTCTGGTTTGAAGATAATAATACTTTCACAAATTTATTCATGCATGGTAGACCTATGTTTGTCTGTTCTCCAAAGTAGCAAAATAATTATTAGTTCCTCTTCCTTCCATAGTGTGACCCAGCTGGATGCCTGATTGAACTTTGTATCCAACTCGGTATCGTCATGGTTGGTAAACAGACCTTCAACAACTTTAAGGAAATCATGCTTCCGTAAGTTTATACTCAATCTATAACAATTAACCTAGAGGATTTACGATTGTGTAATTCCTTTTTTTTTTTTTTTTTTTTTTTTTTTTTTGGACCTTGAAAACGATGCTACACAATGTTCATTAACCATGTGTCTGTGTATAATGTCTTGATTGCATTTTGCTGGAAGTCTTTGGTAAATTATGCTTCCATATGGATAGATCACGCCACATTGTACATATAGTTAGTTTCAGTTGTTAGTATTGTGTTTGATATGCAATTTGTGACGTTGTTAATGCAGAAAAATCATGAACTGGTTACGGGCCCGAGGAGCCAAGAAGAATGAAACTGAAGAGAATTTGTACACACGCTGGGAGCAGGACAACGATCTCACACCTACTCCAATCCTGGGTCTCTTTGACGAATATTTGGAAATGGGTGTGTATGGTTTAGTGCTGTATGTTCTTTCAAAGTAAACGTAAAGACATCCATCTATGCGCATTTGGATCAGTTACCTATTTATACCACTTCCTTACCTTAGTGCAAGAAGGTTGTAAGTGACATTTTGGCAAAATTCAGGGATGTAAGTCTTTAGGTTTTATCAAGATTTCCTGTTTTCTTAAATTTTTGAATACTATGAATGTACTGAACATCTGTCTATGATATGTGTCATGGGCGTGGAAAGCAGGGGGACATGTCCCTCCCACTTTTGGCCAACTCCTCAAAAGGTCAAAACTAAAAGGTCAAGCAAAGGGAGGTCAAAAATTGCAGAAAACCCCCCTGGTCCCACCCACTCTGAAACTGCTTCCCATGCCCCTGTGTGTGCCTACAGGCCCCTGTACAATGTTATTATCAACTTAAACACAACACTTTGGAACACTTCTTGTGCCTCTCTTGCTAACCTTGGAAAATGCGCCAAGGCGACGAGGTTGATGTTTCTTGTAAGGAGAGAAGGTTACTTGACAACTATAGTGTTTTAAAACCGTTCCTATGCAGTGATCCAGTATGGCTTTGTGACCATCTTCGTGGCTGCCTTCCCATTGGCACCACTGTGTGCACTCATTAACAATGTCATCGAGATTCGTCTTGATGCTTACAAGTTTGTCACCCAATGGAGACGACCTATAGCTACTAAAGCACAAGATATTGGTAGGTATTAAATTCTTTTCCTTGATATTTCAGATATTAGGCTTGTAAGAAACAGGTACGATCAATTGTTTTCTATAGTCTTTGTAAATTCAATATCCATATGATCTAAAAGGACCTTTGCGTGTGGAATGTGATGTACCGTAATCTCCCGCGTAGAAGACGCGCTGCGCGTAGAAGACGCACCCCAAACTTAGCACATGCATTTTCGCGTATAAGACGCACATTTTAAGGATGATATTTGTCAATCCAGTACTGTTCTATAGTAAAATTACCCCTCGTATCAGAAGCACCCCCAACTTGAGAGAAAGCTATAAGACACCCCAGCATTTTGTTTGGCCTAGAGGACATGTCTTATACGCGGGAGTTTACGGTAATAAAGTATTTGTAGTAGCAATCGGTTTTGAACAAAGGTCTTTGATTCCTTACATTATTTTCAGGTATTTGGTATGGTATTCTGAACACCATAACCTTCCTGGCTGTACTCTCGAATGTGAGTATCCTGAATTATTTATACCCTCCTTAGGCCACCCTAAAAACAAAGTCTGTTTCTGGTTGAGAGTATGGGGATTTTTAAAGTCAGTAGGTAGGTAGGGATTTATTTTTTTTTTAATCTTTTTTTTTGTATGATTTATAGCTGGTGTTCGACAAGTATTCATAAACATGCAGGATTCTGGTATGGTACATTGGAGATTTATACAGTAGTTTGTAAGCAAAAAATTGAAAATTCCCGCCATGGGCTGAAAAAAGGTTTTTCATCAGCATCTCTCACAATCACCCAACCTCTCAATAAGAAACAGACTTTTTTTAGTGTAGCCTCATTTATGAAACAAATGATGTATGTAATTACCACCAGGAAAATAACGGAAGAATAGAAGTTCTTCTTCTTTTGCCAAATAAATGTTGAATTTTTTTTAAAAAACAAAAATAAAATCACCAATTCATAAGTCAAAATCTGGCATCTCCATTGTATAGTTTATATATTTCCGTAGGCTTTCATTGTTGGATGGACTTCAGAGTTTATCCCCAAGTTGGTGTACTTTTACACACGGGGCAATCACTCATTGGTCGGCTATGTCAACTACAGTCTGTCATTCTTTGACGTGAAAGACTTCCAGACCCGCAGCATTCCTGAAAATAATATGACAGATGTTTATGGTCCAGTGCACGTCTGCAGGTACGTATATGTATTATAGTTTTTGTCAAATTGCCATTGTATTCCTTCAGTTATAAATTCTGTACCAGTAGTTACAGTTCATAAACTCTGTAAAGAATTATAGGAGACAAGGTATTTTAAGATACCTCAGTGATGTCGAAAACGAGACAAAAGTTGAAATTCTTTGGTGAAACACGCTGTCCTAACAGCAAACACGCCCACAGCCCCCCCCCCCTCAGAGATGTTGACAATTTTTACCCCCCATCCCAGTCAAGGGATCGACCCCCCCCCCCCACCCACCCACCCACCCCGTTAACAGATGATCACTCCCCAATGGGACCCGTCCCTGAGCTAAGGGGTAGGGTGTGTGCTTTCGGTGGAGAGCTTTGGGACTAAAGCCAGTCCAGTGTCAGACCTGTGGGATGAATGAATATGAGTTTTATCCCGTCTTTTCTCGGTGTTGTGTTAACCCCAAACTGGCCCCACCAATAATTATCAATATAAGACTACTGCTGTGGAGATTAAGACATAGGAGCTGGCCTCTTTTCAGTTAGGAGCGATTTCATTGCTTTACTCAAATTAAATTTATAGGAGAGATGCACTCACGATTTACTATTGTTTTATCTAGATACGCTGACTACCGCTATCCACCAGATCATGAAAAGAAGTATGCATTTACTGCGGACTACTGGCATATTTTCTGTGCAAGACTGGCCTTCGTCATAATATTTGAGGTGAGTTATTTTTTTCACAGAGCAAATAATCGTCTATATTATAGGTCTTGGTTTGTCAAACCTATCATATTTATGTACATAGATAAAATGTTATTTTGAATGAAAATGGAATATTAACTTTTTGGAAATTCAACATACAATCTTTCTATTTGTGTACTTCGCATGTTACACTTTTGTACATCCTTGTATGGATGTTAATACTGACTCAGCAGCCAATTACGGCCAGTTATCCAATGTAGTTTTCTCAGTAATCACCTTCCCATAAGCCTGGCCATGTAATGTTTTCAAATGAGAAAATAGGCCGCCTATATATTCAGTCTTGAATAGTCATTTCACTTTGAAATTAGTAAAGCCTTGGTCCCACGGATGTAGAAATGAGCTGTCTCCTAGAGCCCTTCTTCGTAACCTATTGGCTTACAGCAATCAAAAATGAAAGTTGTGTTGAGGTTATTTAGTCAGCTTTTCCTTGTCATTGCAGCATACTGTCTTCTTTGCTACTCGGTTGGTGGGTTACCTTATCCCAGACGTTCCTGCTCGTGTACGGCAGCTGCAACTGCGGGAACTGTACCTGGCCAAGGAAGCACGCTATGAGGCAGCCTTCATTGGAGTCCATGAGGAAAAGCAAGACCGACAGGACGATGAGCATAGAGAACGCCTCCACGGCAAGTCAATGGACATGGATGACCCCGGCGTCTAGCTGTTAACATAGAAATAACTGTGGGGACCATTCTTCGGTTCCACTCATATATTTTACTATTAAGTTGGATGTGAGATAAATTTGATGATTATATCATTTTCCACATACATCAAAGGAGTCAATTCGTCTTTTGCCAGTAACGCAACTGTTCATCTGTTTCCAATTTTTCAATTGGTTTATGAAACCTACTGCTATGACAGGTATAATAAACAGGAATATATAACATAGCATAAATCCTCGCATATATAACGCACCCTCAATGTCAGAGAAATCTCTAAGGTGCATCTAGGACTTGATTTTGAGCAGTTCAATACTAATGGTAATCCATTATTCTGTGTCATTATTCTGTGTCATACCTATAAGGTGCACCCAGCGTTCAGGAACATTCTATAAGGCGCAGCTGGCCCAATCCAGGTGTATAAACCGTACCTATTACTAGCACCTGGTATGCGATGATTTATAGTAGAATCTCTACATGCCTGTCGATGTAAACAGTAGATGTAAACGTTGACTGTACCTTACACAATGTAGAACCACTGACTATACACAGGTCTGTCTACCTGGACCTGTATCGTAGATGTGATGCATTTACATTGTCTGATATTTTGTAATGAAACTCTTAATACACCATAATTATTGGAGTTACTATTAGAGGTTTATTGTTGCAAATGTTAAGGAAAGTGACACGGAATGTACATAGATGTATGATGCTCTACTGCAGCATCTAGCATTTCAAAAACATGAGTCAATATAAGTCCAAAATTACTGTGTTTTTGAATCATTGTTCCACTTTCTCTTCTACTTGCTTAATTTGCAGGTATTATGAAAAGATATGAATGCCTATTCCTGTTGGCATACGACTTTTAGCTGTATTAAGATTGCATATGCATGTCATAATGGGGAAAAATATGAATAGCACAGACTTTTAGTTAAAAATGTAAATTTATTGGATCGTCAGTGTCCTAAACATGTACAAATGCAGTGTCCATATAATCGATGCTTTGCGTATCATTGTTATAGATATCAGGTAGTTTTTGTATGTCAGATCTGGTCTACGGACTTTACTTGCCACGGTGTCTTATTTATAGTAAAATGAATGTAGTATGAGTTCGCTGCATTAATATAGAGTATATTTTGTACCAAAGGTTATCATCCACCCCCATGTGTCGAATGGTGTGTACCACAGGTTTCAACATCTGGTCATAATTTATTTCTACCCCGTACGCTGGACAGAACAGTAACAAATGTTGATCGTAATACCAGATATGATGTAAACCTAGTCGAGGGAGCCTACTTGTATATAGTGCATTTATTGTATGGCTGTTTTATTCTGTCAAGTCATGTTTTTAGTGGAGTCCCATAGGAAAGTACAGAACAAAATCCTAGTCGTGGACACTAGAATATTTTTTTTGTAATATTTAAACTTCATTTTCTACATTGTAATTCAGTGACATGCTTGAATAATCTATTCCATCAACTTTCCATTTGATTGTTGTGTTGTTTTATGTGAAGTGCCTCCGAAACCCTCTTACAGTACCATTATCTGCATTCAACAACAATTATTCAGAAACATATGCAAGGGCCTTTTATTTAGGGAAACAATTGCAGTGCCTACACACTTCAGAAAATTGGAAACCACAAAACGCTGAAGAAACCTTGAATTTAGCCCAGTAATAGTTCTCAGGATGATTCGTGCCCCAGCAATAAAGAATTCCTGTAACATATTACTTTTTTCCTAGTCACACTTGGTCCTCTGTTCATATTTATACAAAATGAAGTAAAGGATAAAAATACAAAATAAAATGTATTTTTAAATTTGTTATTCAAGAGTTCCTTCTTATATTATGAATATGACTAGTGTATGAGTATGTCATTGTTTTTTAAGTACTTAGACAGTAGAACATGTGTAGACCAAAGACTTGAACTCTGTGTCAACGTGTATAACCAGGGTGCTTCTACGACCGTAGTATTCTAATGGAGGTTTGGTAGATGGCAAGTTACATACAATAAAAACCGTTTATAATTTTCATTAATACCAGTAGGTGGTGAATTGAAATAAATGTTCTGAAATATAACCTGCGTGAATTTTCTACTTTTGTAAATAATTTCAGTGATATTATGGATGTCACAGAGAAAACGGGAGCTCTGCACAAGGACATGCCTCATAGTGAATGTAGGAATTAAGCCATGCACAATGATAGATACTACTGTAAACTCCCGCGTATAAGACGCGTCCTCTAGGCCAAACAAAATGCTGGGGCATCTTATAGCTTTCTCTCAAGTTGGGGGTGCGTCTTATACGAGGGGTAATTTTACTATAGAAATGTACTAATCTTACAAATTTCAGCCTTAAAATGTGCGTCTTATACGCGAAAATGCATGTGCTGAGTTTGGGGTGCGTCTTATACATGCAGCGCATCTTCTACGTGGGAGATTACGGTAACCTTTTTCAACCACTGGCCACCTCATATCTTAAAAAAAAATCCATAGGCCCGTAGCTAGATCGATGGGCCCAGAACAACTAATTTACTTTTGTTTTATGAAAATTATAGGAATTCCTCATCAAGCCATTACATAGTAAGAGTGGCCAGATTGCTGTTGATTTTCTCATTCCAATAATATGTGACCTGCCTATAATTAAAGTCCTCCTACTGAAGGCATCAGTAGTGGTAGCCCAGTCTGATGTTGGCAAAAATCTTGTTACAGTAATCGGCAGCATTGTGCTATCGTGTATTGATATCATCTTTAAATTTCTATCGGCAGTATTTAATTGTTTATGATAACGGCCGAGACTATTATCTGGTATTTACTAGAGCTTGAGATGTGCACAGACAATCTGTATTTATTGTTTATTCTTGCTACCGTGAATTCTCTCGTTCAAGCCGCGACTAGTACCAGAACCTAACCCTGGGTGGAGGTAGGGGTCAGATTTGACATATACCCACTATTTTCCCAACAATCAAGTTGGGTAACGATAACCCTGCTTGTGGCAGTGCCAAAATCTTAGGTTCGTGACGAATTCGGCCTTTTTCTAGTCTCAAAGAAGCTCCAAAAAAGGGGGATGGGCCCTCATAGTATTAGTTACATTGGATACAAAAGGAGGTCCATGATGGGGGTCCCTATATCAATATAAAAGCAAAAATCCATGTCGCTAGTGTATTCCATTTTGACATGCATGCTCCCTGTATGTGCTAATTTGAGACATCTAGATGACCAATACCTTATTTCCACAGGAAGCACCACTTTTCAAGCAGAGGCGCTTCAGAGAACACTAATATAGTATAATAAGGGAGTGCAGGCTTATTTACCTCTACATGGCGCAACCATCAATATCAATATGTATACACCAGATGGCACTACAAACTGGCTTTCAGATGTAAATAAACAATGGTCCATGGACATGTGGCATGTGTATGAATCTATGCATTTTACCTCCATGCACTTTAAAAAAATGATCTACCACATGTGCTGACATAATTAGACATCTGACAGGCTAAGAGATATGTAAACATGACCAATTGATGGAGCATATTGTCTGAATATCTTCATTTGTCCACATGGTCCATTTCACAGGAAGCAGCATGTGCCATGTGGAAAATCATCAGGGTTTGTCTTTGTTTGTTGTGGCACAGGAGATTGTGCCACATTGAAATACTCTACTAAAAAATATGTGTCAACCTAAAATAATCACCATTAAATATAGCATACTCGTATAAAGATCTGGTAGCCCCAGTAAAGATTTCAATAATTTTATTTGAATCTGTTCCAGTCATGGGTATGGGGAATGAAAGTACCAGCAACCTGACACAGGAGACTGTGCCACCCAGCCTGCAGACGCTTACCATACATCATGCATCAGTCCATATGTACCGGAAGTGCTGATGCGCATGCTTATTTCTATGGCGGGAAATGTAATAGGATGTCTTACTAGTTAAGGTCTACAACAGTAGGAGGCTCCACCATCTGGCCCCTACAATGATAGGTATACCACCTGGTTTGTACCTGCCTTTATATATTATCCACTGTAATTTATAAAGTGTTGCATTCTATAACATTATTAAACGAGGGAAGGGCCTTTGATGCCACCTTTCTGACCTCCTATCTACTAGTTTTGAACCGTGTTTCTTATGATTACCAAGTTTCAATTGCTATTTTGGCCTCTAGCAGATTACATGCACCACCAAAGAACTATTCCATTACACAGCATATGCCCTATCACACCCTTCAAAGACCCCATGAGTCATATTTCGATTTACATGAAATTTTTTTGATAAATGATGAAAAGAAACATTTCATGGGGTATGCTTTGCTTATATTGAGATTGCAAGGTTTCGCATAGATCATCAGAACCTGTCATTTAGCCCTATTTCCGTTACAACTGAACTCCTAAAAATTAGTCATATAGTGAGACAAAAAGTAGGACAAAGCTATCCATATAATAGAATTTACATTATAGGTCTACTTTGATGACTGTGACATGGTAAATACTGTTGTTGTTTTTTTCCTATGTAGAAATGCATGGGATTTAGGGCTCTTTTTACCCCAAATATAAGGGTAATCAAACTGTCTTTAACCCCACTTACAGACAGATTTCAGATATATGAGAAGAGGAGGGCACAGAGTAGGTATGGGGGCAGTGCATGGTGTGGTTATCTGAGCAATTATCTTTTGATATACTGTAATCTCCCGCGTATAAGACGCGTCCTCTATGCCAAACAAATGCATTGTGCGTCTTATAGGATTTCTTCAAGTTGGGGGTGCGTCTTATACGAGGTGTAATTTTACTATAGAAATGTACTAATCTTACAAATTTCAGTATTAAAATGTGCGTCTTATGAGTTTGGGGTGCATCTTATACGCGCAGCGCGTCTTCTACGCGGGAGATTACGCTAGTTGATTTTGAAGGCCTTCCAATTTTGTTTATTGATAGGTTTAATTCCAAGATCCTCTCATAAACAAAACATTAGGCCCCATACAAACACATACTGTAGCAGGGTCACACATCAATCACAAGTATCAGCAGTCCCTTTAAGAGAAATAGCACTGTGGGAAAGCTAAAAGTCCTTCTGATCTTTCCCATAAACACCTGGCAGGTGGAAGGATGTGAAGTGTGTGACCAGGAAGTGTGACATGGGGTGGGAGGTAGACATGGGATGGATGGATGGGAGATGGGACATGGACGGCACGGCACATGGGCGGCACAGCGGTGTGTGACACTGTGATGGACAAGGGACAAATTCCCTCATTTTCCTTCTGTCTCTCCAAGACATACTCTCAGCTCTAATGTTTTAATCTTTGAACGCTTTCTTGTTTCCATTAAGATTTTGGAATAGAAGATGAGCAATATCATGTGAACCTTGTGTTTGAGATAAAACCAGTCTATGTGCTAAGGGTATGTAGTGTATCCTCTAGCCTCAAGGTGCCACTCATGGACCATTAGGTATCCAGTCTACACAGGTGATTACTGACCCATGACATACCAAACACTTGCTATGTTATCCGGTGGTTTTAGTGTCGACCTACAGTAAAAATTCTGTGCAATCTTGTGCAAATTTTAACATCAAATACATTGCACATGGTTTCAAAACTTTATGAGAATTTATAGAAAGGTATAACATATACAAATGTGACATGACTGAAAAATGACAAAATTTTAGTTGGGATACGATCTAATTAGGCCTCTATGGGCTTATTATAAGGGTATGTTATGATGATTATGCATAAGCAGCATTGTGTACATTAAAAGTCCTAGAAAAGGGTGAAAGAAAACATTTGCCATTTAAACAAGAAAAGTAGACGGTCTAGTTATCCCCCAGGAAAATTTTGAAAATTGCAAGGCTGAAAGGTGCATTCTGAGCCTTTCCCTAGACCCTATTCATGTCACATTTTAGAAATGACCCTGTCACGTCACTGGAATACATACATGCAAACTCCGGATGAGATTTTTCCTTAGAAATGCGATTAAATGGTGAAAATTGATGATTATATTATCTCCCCAAAAAATGAATCACAAGATTGACCCAGACAGATTATAGAAAAAATGAGGAGTGTGCCTGTATGTTTTTTTTTTTTTTCTTTTGACAAGAGACATTATTCCCTTTAGTGTCTGACGAGATTGGGCGTTTGGGGTTGAGGGGACTACATTTTTTAACGAGCCATATATATTGCATGTGCACCTTTTAAGCACTTAGCAGGATTATGCAATATATCGGTTCAGAACCTTCTCTGCTTTATAAAAACAAAGTTGCAGGTGCGGCTTATACGCAAGGTATTAAGGTAACTACCGTAATCTCCCGCGTATAAGGCGCGTCTTATACAGGGGGGTTTAGTTCTCATTGGATCCACAAGGGGGACACCAAGACCTTTCTTTTGATATGTTACACTCCCATATAAGCTCATCTGCTGCATTTGGGGTCCAGGAGGGTCACGGGGGTCCAAACAGCACATAGCTTTTTGAATTTTGAAAATCCATTCATTAGAACAAAAGTTATGAATTTTTTGTTTTTGACCATATTCTGAAACTGTGGGTGCGCCTTATACGCGGGAGATTACGGTATTATCAATGAGAAAACTCACCATGATGTACCAGTGAGTTTACTTGGCTGCAGGTCTGTACCTAAATATCGTCGCCTTAGTGCCAGAAGGTTGTATCAGCATTTTTCAAGTTTTGCAGGAGAGGCAAAAGAAGTGGTCCACTTACTATAACAGTGGAAACAGCAACATTGCAATGGGACCTGTAGGCACACATATCATTTAAAGCTCCAGCACTTTCATAGTAGCTAGATAAGGGTCAATAGATGTTAAAACAGAAACAAAACTGTCAGTTACAACCTTCTTGCACTAAGGCGATGATATGATGCATGGGTTGTAGATTTTCAAACCCATATACCCCAGAGATGCCACTCACTGGTCGACAAAAACCAGGAAAACTGGACTTAGAGACACATTTCCCCAGGAATCTAACACGATTTAATACAAAAATCTTAGAATAAAAAAACCAGGAATTCCTGGTAAACCATGAAAAGTGGCATCTCTGATACCCTTCTCTTTGGGTTCAAGAGGGTCCTTTTACTTCAAATACCAAAGCAATACCGTACAAGCCCTGGCTATTTGGGGGCTTTTTCTATTTGTCAGGGGTGTGAAATCCAGGAATTTTAGTCTATGTTTTTGTTATAGGGAATTGATTAAAAAAGAGTTAACTGGACACTTCATACATTATATTTATTAATGGAAGCTTAGAACAACCCAGATGCGGCTCACTGTCACGATAGATTCAAGATTGAGCAAAATTCAAAGACCCCCCCCCCCCACACCTCCCTCTCATAAATGCTAATTTATTTTCTCAGATCTCAGAAATGGTCCTGGAAAGGACCAAAACCACTGAATTCAGCTGAGATTTCACACCCCGGGTTTGTACGTTGAATACACCCTGGACTGGGGGGTCAGCTTATGGACAGGGATTGATTTAATTGAATTTTGAAAACGTGCAATCAAGGAGACCCTTGGTAATTGTTTTTTTTTTTTCAGTTGGAAGTGGCACGCAACTTCAACTCATGATAAGTGTATCACGATTTAGAAAGGTCTCTAAATTTCCCTTAAAATTAGTCTGTTAATCTGACCCCCCAAAAAAATTCATGCTGAGGTTCAATTTATACATGCAAGGGGTTTAGGATTTTTATTTTTCTACATTAAACTAGAATTATCTTTTTCATAACCATGGGAGGCAGGTAGGGTATGTTGTCGCCGTAGCGCAATAAGGTTGTTACTGGCCTTCACAAAATTGCGTTTTCTTGTTCCAACATCGCCCTTTATGTGTACTCGCTCCACTACAGCTCCCCCCCCCCTCCTCGTTTCAAAATGTCTTAATTTGATCACTCACGTTTCTTCCAGAGACTGCAGAGTGAAATCCATAGCCCAGTTTCATTTTGCTTGGCCTACCCAACATACAACAAATGAAATCGGTATTATTTTTGAAGGTCGTTTATTTACAGAAGTCCATTAATTTATCGCTTTCCACCAACACGTGGTTGGGATTTTGCCATCTGCTTGGGGGCCTTCTGCTTGGGCAGGCTCTTGGGCTGGGGCTGAAATAAACATAAAATTCTTCTTAGCAAAATATAGATGCAATAACTTAAGGAAACAGTGTACAGAATTATGTAGCCCTATCCATCTAATTTAAGGTTGGTTGCTTCTCTCTAGTGAGAGCCAATAGAGTTTTGTGTGTGATACAGTGTCTGCACTGACAGTGTGATAGAGCAAGCTGAGGTGCTTGCCGGATCATACCGGATGAGGACACCACATATGCAATAGGGTATCCCGAGGTCCTCCAAACCCAAGGGTGAATGAATTGATGGGTAAAATAGATAAAATGGTTTCTAGCTATCCTTAGTTGTTCTGATCAACATACCATACCCGACCTAATAAGCTCCCAGGGCACTTAAAAAATTATGTTTGTGCAAGTTCAGTGCTTTAAATAAGAGGTCAATTGCCTCTAAAATCGTGACCGACACAGTAGGTTCATTTTGAACAAGTAGCGTTAAGATTCTATACCGGCTCTTGCAGTGTGCTGGTATCATTTCAGCAACACTGCTTATAACTCTAGAAATGGCCCAGTTGTTTATGTTGTGCAACAAATGGACGTTATACTATTTAGCACAAAAGGCTCAGGGCTCCAATCCCTCATGATGACCGTGCCCCATCATCATGGTACCCTATGTTCCATCAAGTGTGCCCTTCATATAGGAATTTAACAGGGAATTGAGTTGTCAACCACAACACCTTTAATTTCAGACAGTTTTTGTTCAGTTTGGAACCTACACTTTTGGATCCTATGGGGAATTGACTTGAGAAATAATAGGCTTATATATTGGTTTCAATGGGAAATGGAAAATTTTGGATTTTGACATTTTTATCAGGTCATATTTTCATCTTTATTTCCACATATGAATATACATTCATTTTACTTGAACGTTGATTACAGCAAAGATACAGGGATGTAAGTCAGGCATGGGCAAAAATAAGGAAGCCATTCATTTACTTGATATAAAAGCCTTCTATTTTTCCAACAGCACTCCTTACCACTGGTATAAGGAGATTACATGTCATTCAAAAATTTCAGAAATCAGGAAATCCTCATAAATTCTGAAGACTTGCATCACTGTAGATACAAGTCTCTTAGGGTGATAAGACTCAGGGAGACCCTGAGCCAATCAAAGAAAAGGTCTAACCACACAGCGTCAGCCTGCTTAATTTACTGATGGGAATTCATATTACGAACGCTTACCTTGTTGACCTTCTTAACAGCGTCCTTGGCCTTTTGCTTCTCCTTGTAGGCCCTGTAAATCAATGACAAAAAAGATATCACCATGGTTTCAAAACGGACCGGTACATATATTATATACAATAGGTTAACCTTAAGACGTCCACACACATTGAGTTGTCCATGTCACCTCTTCCCACATACTGTAATCTCCCGCGTAGAAGACGCGCTGCGTGTATAGGACGCACCCCAAACGCAGCAGAGGCATTTCCGCGTATACAACGCACCTCTTAGGGCTCAATTTTGTAAATCCAGTACTGTTCTATAGTAAAATTACCCCCAACTTGACAGTAAGCTATAAGACGCACCAGCATTTTGTTTGGCGTAGAGGACGCGTCTTATACGCGGGAGATTACGGTATATGCCTAAAACCCTACTGGATCAAAAGTATAAGTTTTGTTGTACCACATAATACTATAACAAATGGTTAATGCTTAATAACATCCCTAAGTACCACAGATTGACTTTTCACCATGCCAAAATGAGGGCGGAAAACCACTCTTATTTTGTAAATAATATCTCATTGGATCAGATTTAATCATCAGAACGAGTCTGAAGATTGACCCTGGCAGAAAAACTGAAAAACTAGTGCATTTGCACAAAAGGCTCATCAGGCCTATATGTGATTTTCCTCTTTAACCTTATATGGACTGAACCGGAAGTGAAAAAAGCCTCACAATTAGACGCTTTCTGGTTAGATAGGTTAAGGTTCATATTGAACAAAGAAAATCATGGATTTTCCTTCCACTTTCGTAGTAGGCCCTCTGGGAAAATCTCCGACAGCAAATTGACATCGGAAACCATTCCTATTTTTCAAAAGCTATAATGATGGTTCTGCATTCTTTTTTTTCTTTCTTTTTGGTGTCAGGTGGATACAATATTATCTTCTTCATCCATCTACTTGTGTTTCTTGGAACTGTATTTGGAAATGTTGGATGAAAATTGAGATTTGAAATTGCATGACTTTTTTTGGGGGGGAAATGGTACCCGGCAGTATTAACTCAGGAGGTACCCTGAGCCAAGAACTGAGGAGTTTGCATATATGGCATTGAATGCATTCGCTGATCAATAGTTTAGTGCAATCAGTGTTGCCAAAAACTTTTAATGCATGCCACCTTGGACTAAACAAACAAACCTTGGACTGCATCCTTCCATCTTTCACAAGCCCTTGATCTTTAACGCAGGCCAAATTAACTTAAAAAATTGGAATTTGTTTTAAAATACAAAATTGGCAATAACTTTGCTTCTACTGCTCAGTCCCACTTATAACCCGCAACCTTTATGTGGTGCTATGACCTGTAACCTATATGGTGTTATGAAAGCTGCAGCTGTGACTGAAAGTATCAGCTTTAGTACTGTCCTGTAGAGCTGAATACTCACGAATCAGCTGCCCAGACGTTGGGAATGTTTGATTTTAAAAAAAGATTTAACGCGTGCAATGCACGACTGGCCCAGGTCGCCCACTACCTACCCTAGGGGACTGTCAATATAGTGACAGTGTATCGAAGACTCAATGGTTAAGCCTATGGAGAATGCACCCATTATCGCTCGCATGTTTCATTGGTGAATAACTGCTCTCCTGACGAGTTAAGCAGTGCATAATACCAGCAGGTCTTGAATAAGTATACATATTAACCATAAAAAGGCATGAGATAATGTTATTCTCCTCCATTTTGTTATAAAGCGTCTTAATTCGACAATTCCCATAGGAACCCATGTGTTATGTCTATCGCGAAAATCTATCGCACAATGCTATCCTATGGAGCCTCGTTTTCGTGAGAAAGTAGGTATATTATGTCAGGTTTTTTTCTTCAGCCATTTTCATAGCTAAAGAAAATTTTTTTCCCAGGAATTGTGCATGTACAATGAAAGACAAGATCCTAAAGAACATGTTTCCATGATTTTTTGTTTAATTATCCCCCAATTTCGATGAGCAATTCCCATGTAGAGTTTCAATTCCTGACCATCAGTTTTCGACGAAAACCCGCCGCCAATGACCCAGCAGGGGCTGGGCCATTAATCAGAAAGCTGTTATAATATTGGGCCATGATGAACTGCGTCTGAGGAGCCTACACCAGCTGTTAAATTGTTTTTGTTTATTTTGCCGACGTGATAATTCACAACAATTTTATTACAGTAGTGTTTGCATTTAACAAGTACTTAATTGTGCAGTTTCGCATCATTGAAACAACAATCATCAGAACATACCTGATGGCTTGCTCACGCTGCGCCTTGCGGACCTCAGGCTTCTGGTTACGCTTGGCCAAAATGTCAGTGAGGGTGGCACCAGTGATGGCCCTCTGGAACTTTGCAGTACGGCGAGTACGCTTCTTGGTAACCTCCTCCTGCTGGCCCTTCTTGTGCTTCCGGCGATAAAGAACAGTCCAGTTGATTTTACGTGGGTTACGCTTCATGGCAAAGGACTTCTCACACTTGGCGTTGATGAAGACAAAAGACTACAATACAATTCAAACATAATTTTCAGTTGGGTGAAAAACAGGACAATTATAAAGCTGTTTTGTTTGTATCAATCATAACTTCATGAATACGATTACAATGTGGGTGAACTGAACCCTCACACAGAAGGTGATAATGTTCACATACCAATATAGCCATGTTATATATCGATGGAAAGAGAAAATCATTACAAAACTGATCACTTACATGAGGATTTTCTATAACTTATGCGGGAACAACTATGATTTTCTCTCAAAAAAAAAGTGTAATATTATTCTGGGCCCGTAGATATAGCTAGGGGCCAGTAAGTTTCTGAAGCTGTGGGCCCGGGTGGCCCATGCCTGAAAATGTTAGTGTCTACCCCTGCTGTAGTAAGGTTTGGCAACCTTCTCAGCCACAGGTACGGCTAGTACTGTTATCCTCCATGAGTCAGGATGTGAGAGCGCAGGACACAGCTTACGTGTATTTGCACAGTACTCAACATTCATTCACATGATGATTCGTGACATACAGCCTTGCTTGCAATAATAGATTATCACCTCTACATAATTAAAAAATAGAGCAATTTATACCTATAGCGTAGGTTTAGTAACATCTTGTATACTAATAGGGCATGCTTTTGTGCTTTAATGTTATAGAATGTGTAATTACTTCTGTTCTGTGGAAAAACATCATATTTTGGTATGTTATGTAAAAAGATCCATAGAATATGAATATCATAGGCATTTTCTTGTGGGATGTCAAGTTTATTAAAACGTCAAGTATATACATGACCATGTTTGCTGTGACCGGGGTGAGTCTCACCCCGACATCAGTTACCAAATTTGTTGTAATTCCTACAATTCTTTGTCAAATAACACACTTTAATAACCAATTTCAACTTAAAATATCAAGCTTCCTGGCAAATGAAGAAAGACAGAATTTTGTAAAATCTAAAATTGAATAAAAATATTTCCAATTTTTAACCATTTTTTTGAAATTACAAAGTTTTGGGGTACCTTTGGAAACCACAACCAAAATGTCTGCAATTTTGTTTTCTACAAGAATCTAAAACTGGTTCCTAAATATCTGTGTGCTCAAAAGTGCTCGAAGAAAAAGAGTAACACCATATTTTGCTCAAAATTGCACAAATCTGACCTGAGTGAATTTACTCCACCACACAGAATTTTGAGTTTCCATCAGAATATGATACATTTTTCCATATCAAATCACAAAATAATTTATACCCCTGGAACCACTAAACTGTTTTCTGTCTTCTGGTATGACTGTTTTCTCTGTGACCTTGACTGTTAGAAAGTTATAAGCATTTATATGGGATGATGTCAAAAATGCACCACTCAGAGAGTGTGGTCAGTGAGGCTTGACTTGACCTAATTTTCCCTCACAGAGCTGATAATGACCTGAAAAAGGTGACAGAAAATACTCCTAACTTTTTTTATTCAAAAATGCACTGCTTCTCTTCTAATCACTCTATTACATTTATTTAAAAAGCATTGAGTCGGCACGGATTTCTTCTTTCCGAGGGAATAATTTTCAATTGAATGGTACAAAATCTAATTTATGGGTGCCCATCCCTACGATTATAAATAATAAAAGGTAAAACATGACATGTTAGTCTTACAATTGTATGCTGACAGTGTTGTGAATCTAAATCAAGAAAGCAGAGAAATAAGGAAAAGAAACGGGATTTCTTAAAATTATTGGGGTCTGAAATGAATTGATAGCGAAGTCAGCCGAAAATCCGGACCTCAACGGAATTACAGAAATTGTGCAGCAAATGAAAGGGCATATAATTTACAATCCATAGGTTTTTGAATGAAGTTGATACTCCTTTTAGAAGTATTTCTATGCCACTTTATATATTGGAGATATGAAAATCTTTCTGTCATTTCTCAACCCCACATTTTCATCAAAATATCCAGATAAGACCGACCATTAAACATACACTGTGCGTGGGGGAATTAGACATCACTGTACATAATAACTCATAGATTCTGATTGGAAAGGTCTATCTTCTAACCAAAAACATCACATTAAAGCTGGGAAATAGGAGATTAACATAACTATGTGACAATTTATTACTAGAGGTGTAAATTGTTTAAATATCAAGCTGAAATCAGAAACCCCAAAAAAAAATTCAGTAATTTTTTGATATTATGCATTCAGTAGATTCAAAATCGCAGCCCTATTGCTGTATAAACTGACCATATTCTGACTAAAAAGAGGTTGAAGAATAACCCTGTTGGTTCTGTTAGCTTCTGTAACAAATATTTATTTAGGAAAATTGGTCCAAAGTTGTAGAAGTTCCCAAGACCGTCCTGCTCTTAATAATCGGTTGATATCATCCAAAATCCCCTCAAAATGTAGGTCTAAATGTTGGCCACAAGGTCATTACATTGTATCATGTCTAGCTATGTATAGAAAGGACAATAACTATGTATTTCTGCAATAAGTGCATGTCTGTTCTAGTCACCCTTACAGTGTGGTCTGACAGAATTTACAAAATCATCCAATTGTTTCCCATTATGATGAGACAAAAGTTATGTGAGAGAAGCAAAATACTATGCCAGTGAGAGAGATAGGTTTCCTCTTCAATTTGATACTAATTTGAAGTAATTCTGCCCAGTAGAACCCTCAGAATCAGTGTTTTACCAACACCTGTTCAGCACTGTGACAGATAGGGGGAGCGGGCGGCCAGATTTGGCTGACTTCGCTAGAATTGACTTTGGGTCTGAATATACTTGTATTTCATTTGGCACAGTTCAACAGTTGTGCGTTTAGTTTATCTTCTACTCTGGGACTGACATTTCTTTCCAAGCCTTCGTTTTGTTATCATCGTATTATCGCCCACACATCAGTGTGGGTGACACCGCTATAGTCAACTGTTTTAACAATGCTACTACAGAACAGTTTAAGAAATCCACGAAGAATCAATGTATTCGAGCAGGATGATTCGTCTGACAGTTCGGTTTTCACCCCACAGATTGCAGAGCATCTTGCAAGTAATGAAACGGATGACGGGAAAGGAAACTTACGCGGCCATCGGACTTGACAGTCCTCTTCCCGTGACCGGGGTAGATTTTAAATCCGCTGAAGTGGCACAACTCGACCCTAAGTGGAAAAAAATGAAAGCAGATTTCAGACAAGGGGTTTATTTTGAAAAAATAATTGTACATCCAGAGTATGGATGCCCGAGATAAAGAAAGATATTCATGGATTTTCTTCAGAAGATCACGTTGTAAATACTCACTTCATGTTGCCGGATGTTGAAGAGATGGACTATGGGCATGCGCGTTGGGAAGATAAAATTATGCTGGGAGAGTGGAGTAGTGAAATAATATATTCCTGATTACAACCACTGTCTGTCATAGTACAATATATGAGTTTCTTAGATAAACTCGGGATGCAATTTATTGACACATCTTTTTTCAAAGAATTCTGAAGTTGACATGAAAGATTAGTACCACAACAAATATTATCTGCCGATAACCCCGGAGATGACTTCCGGTGTAAACAAAGTGCACCATAAAAGCATGGCTCGAGCTCGAGTGTACACTCTGAGGTGTACACTTTCAGGTGTACACTCTGGAGGGGATGTGTACAACTGCTTTCTCAAGGAGTTCAACGGTGTAGTGCAAACTCGCAATTGTCCTTTAAAAAATAAGCAAATAGCCTCGATGCAAAGACATTTTTGGCAAAAATAGTTCTACGGCGTAGGGACAGTATCCTTAGCCCTTTAATTGTCTCTAGTTCTATTAGAGCTTGGAGTATGATTATTTGGTTCACTATTAATCCCAAATGCCAATTTTTTCATTGTCCCAGCTGGCATCCAAACAGTTGCGTGGAAATTTTTTAGAGCCCCCCCCCTAGATGGCAGTCAAAAATTTGTGTGCCACCCCCCCTTTTTTTTTTTTTTTTTTTATAAAAAATGACCACTCCCTATATTAAACTACTCTAACCCTGAAAGTGTACACTTCAGAGTGTACACCTCAGAGTGTACACTCGATCTCGAGCCATGGTGCATTCAAGTGCACGGTTTCACCAAGGTGGTACCACCCTAAATATGCGCTGCGACCCGAAAAATTCCACTATCGCTGACACTTGACAAAATATTTCAAATACTTAAAATTTCCTCAGAACTAAGCCAAATATACCAGATTGTAGCTTTTGAAAAGGCAAAAATCATACACTAGGTCTGTCATAACAAAGTGCAATCAGATTTTTCGCAAATCGCCATGGAAACCACCGATGTGATTTTGTGGTCTGCCCCAGTGAACAAAAAGACGTTTTCTGACGTTTTTCAACATAATTTGAAAGTTTAGAAACGTTTGTTTTGAATGTTATTCTAACGTTAAAACGTTGACTCATTCTGACGTTTTTCAACGTTCATACAAACGTTTTTTTCTAACATTTTAAAACGTTTTCTAACATAATTTTCAACATTCAAAAACATTAGAGAACATTCTTAAACGTTTCTACTAGCATAACCGCTGGGGTATTTTGACTTTGTATTTTGTATAGGTACCTATTGCCCAAACTACTATTCCTGCCAAATTAATGACAGAACATATAATCATTTGTTGTGCACATAGAAGTATCTTCATATAGAATTCTCCTGAAGCACATTATACCTGTAATCCCTGAGCAAAAATCTCTAGGACTGGTGCAAGAGGACATTGTCCTCAGAGGGAATATGTATATTTCTTGGTAACAAGCAATGGGTGTCTTCATCAGGATTATTTCATTTAAACCAATAGAATATGATAATACCAGTCATATATTATCAGGCATGACTTAGAATTAAAGTTTTGATCCAAGGATATATGAAGTAAGCAAAAATATGATAATGTATACATTTAAAGCAACTTTAGATTACAGAACATACAGGGAAAATCTCCCCATCGATTGGCCTGCCACCTTGTGGGGAAGAAATGTATAACACAAACGTATAAAAATGTTAGAAAATGTTCTATAAACATTTGTTGAATGTTTTATTACGTTTTAAAATGTTTGGAATGAATGTTCACATTCTATATTACTGTTGATGTTAACAAACGTTTGTTAAATGTTTGTTTGATGTTATAAAACATTATATATGAACGTTTGTTTTAAAGCCTTTATGGACATTAGTAAACGTTTGCTGAACATTTCATTTATGTTGGAAAACATCAAACCTAACGTTCACTTTCTAGCTTTAAAATGACGTTCACGAACGTTCTCTAAACGTTTGCTGTTCACTGGGGCCACCTGAGTCACTACACATCTATCATAGGTCCCTTTGGTCCGCAGTAAATGATCTAAATTATTTTCATTCTTTTCCAATCTTTTTTTAAAAATATTCTCCAAGCCTCCAGGATAATTTTAATGCCAATATATACACAGACAACCTGTTTAGAACCCATTTTATAGCCCTAGAAGTGAAAAATTGACTGTATTTAGTGCAGGACTTTTACCATTCTACCCGGAAGTGACCTGATTTAGGGTGGTACCACCTTAACAGAAAAGTTTGTTTTTTTGGTTGCCATGGTTACCACAAAATTCCTTCATAAATACAATATTTTAAGTCCCTTTAGTCAGAAACAACCCTAAAATTCTGCCTAAAAACGACATTTTTTTGGTAATTTGGGCCTATTGAGATCATGGTCTGGTGTGCGCAGGCACAAATTGCTCAAAAAATGTCCCGTTTTAGGGTATCCATCTTCAATCGAACGTAGCGAAAAATCTGATTGCACTATGTCCTGTCAAATGTACCTCCAAACGTGCCTCAAACCATCTATTTTATGCCAGAATATCCCACTTAAATCTCAGGAAATTAGGGAAAGCAGTAGAAACAATAAAAATGCCCAATTATGGTCCTTTTTTAAGCCAAAATGGCTCTTTTGGGCCTAAATTGGGCATAACGAACAATGACAAGCTGTTATGTTGCCATGGCAACCAATAACAAACAATAGAATTCTGATCAATTAGGCACCCTATCTATTGCTTGACCCCATACCTTGATATCCAGTGTCAGAGCTGACATGTACCTTGTTAAAAATGTACCCATTTCTTCAAATTTAGCTAAGAACTGGAAATTCCCCTGATATACCCTCAATGGCCTGAACAGTAAAAAGCCAGTTTTGGGGCCTATATTCAATGAAAATCATGTGATTTTAGGGTCAAATCAAAGCAAATCTACAGTTTAACACCTCATTATCCATGTAGGAGAGGGCCTAAACACTAATAAGTAATGATGATTTTAAAAAAAATAGGGTTAAGGGAAAAAAATGGCACAGATTTCTGCTGATCCTTGCATAATCCCATCCCCTGTTAAGGTGGTACCACCCTAAATATGCGCTGCGACCCGAAAAATTCCACTATCGCTGACACTTGACAAAATATTTCAAATACTTAAAATTTCCTCAGAACTAAGCCAAATATACCAGATTGTAGCTTTTGAAAAGGCAAAAATCATACACTAGGTCTGTCATAACAAAGTGCAATCAGATTTTTCGCAAATCGCCATGGAAACCACCGATGTGATTTTGTGGTCTGCCACCTGAGTCACTACACATCTATCATAGGTCCCTTTGGTCTGCAGTAAATGATCTAAATTATTTTCATTCTTTTCCAATCTTTTTTTAAAAATATTCTCCAAGCCTCCAGGATAATTTTAATGCCAATATATACACAGACAACCTGTTTAGAACCCATTTTATAGCCCTAGAAGTGAAAAATTGACTGTATTTAGTGCAGGACTTTTACCATTCTACCCGGAAGTGACCTGATTTAGGGTGGTACCACCCCAAGGATTGAAGAGTGTGAGAGACTGTCGCCAAGCAGAGGCAATCCTAGGCATAGTAGTAGTAAGAGGGAGTGAAGGGTCTAGTCCCAACTCTCCTTTGCCACCCGTGAAGGGCCTAGGATCAAAGAGGGGTACCTCAGTAACCAGCTCTTGTCCCAAGTCTCCTTTGTCCACCTGGGGTGCCAATGCACAGGTAGAAAATTGGGGGAACCAGCAAACGCAGGTTCACCCTCTGACCTTACATATAGAAGTAAACAGGAAGCCTCACCGGAAGCAGGACTGACCTCGTGACAAAGTGCACGGTTTCACCAAGGATTGAAGAGTGTGAGAGACTGTCGCCAAGCAGAGGCAATCCTAGGCATAGTAGTAGTAAGAGGGAGTGAAGGGTCTAGTCCCAACTCTCCTTTGCCACCCGTGAAGGGCCTAGGATCAAAGAGGGGTACCTCAGTAACCAGCTCTTGTCCCAAGTCTCCTTTGTCCACCTGGGGTGCCAATGCACAGGTAGAAAATTGGGGGAACCAGCAAACGCAGGTTCACCCTCTGACCTTACATATAGAAGTAAACAGGAAGCCTCACCGGAAGCAGGACTGACCTCGTGACAAAGTGCGCGTCCCACTCTAAGATTGTCATGTCAAAAATTCCCTAGCAAGAGTAGAGTTTTGACGAAAAACCCTGTGAACGAGTGCAATAGCAAGGGTAAATGTAGTTTGTGGGTTCAGCCAAGATTCAAGATGGCTTTATTGACTAATGTACAGGTACACTTATGTCAGCACCAGGTTTTCATTTACAATGTTGTAGACAGATTTTATATATGACTCTTATGAGTATATACAGTTCACAGCCCCTGGCCTTTTAGATGATTTGCAATATGGGGCCACTGCTAGTATTTGAGAAAGTTTCCTAACGTCATCGTGTCTTTTATAGTAATCAACAAACTTGAGGTATTTTGTTTCAAACACTGACCGTGCGTTTCTCATCTCGGGCATGTTACAATGTAAGAAGACATGATTGACATCTTGCACAGCATTACAGAATGTGCACTTAGAATTGACAGGTTTCTTTCCTCTATATCTTCTTGACAGGCTGTCAAGTGTACAGTTATTGTCAGTCCGGAGTTTAGCAATAATGGTTCTAATTTTAGGTGATTCTGTATGCGTTAGGTATTCACGCTCTTCATAAATGTCATTGAGATCATCTTTACACATCTTGATAATTCTACACTTGCTAGTATTCTCTGGGTTATCAATGTACTGGTTGTATTTCTGAATATGTGCATCATTTAACCTTCTCTTTATATTGTTTTTGAGTGAGGACTTTGACCAAACATAAGGATCGAGCCAGACATTCTTACAACCGATTTTAAACAAGAGGTATTGGATATCTTTAAGCCATTGGTGGTTTTCACTCTTCATGGTAGAGAAGGCCTCATTTAGAATAGGGTTTTTCGATCCATGCTCAAGCCTCAGCCAATATAGAATGTTCAGTACATTTATTTTGGATTCAATAGGAAATCTCCCTAACTCGCCTAGTGCAAGAGTAGTACTTGCATATTTTGATATACCCAGAGCAAACTTGCAACTTGTAGAGTAAAACACTTCTACCGGACAGGCCTTTCTGACGCCTTCAGAGGTTAAGTCCTCAATTATAAGAGTTACCGGTTGCTTTCTGTACGCAGACAGGATTTTGATTTTGTCACAGATATTGGCTAGAGTCACATAAGCTACCTGTGTTTATACATCCGTATAAAAAAAAATTGAAGTTCCCCCCTCCCCTGGCCCATAAGCTGATAATAAGCTGACAGTGTTTGGCATGTTTCTCTGTTCATTTGTTGATCAGTGCTAGTTCATCTTATCTTTAATTGCCAATTCACCCCCACTATATGTCCCTTTGAACCATTTCAATTAATTGTGTTTTTTGGCTATTCCATGGTAGCAGATCCTTATTGGGGTGACCCCTGCTCAAGCTGGTACCAAGCTGATAAGGACTGATAACAGCCAGGGTGATGGGTACCGGTAGAAGGAGTTTTGTAATGCACCCTAAAAAGTCTGCACCGAATGAAGGGAATTTTCTGATTGGTAGCAGATCCTTATTGGGGTGACCCCAGCTCAAGCTGGTACCAAGCTGATAAGGACTGATAACAGCCAGGGTGATGGGTATCGGTACAAGGAGTTTTGTAATGCACCCTAAAAGGTGTGCACCGAATGAAGGGAATTTTCTGATTGGTATCAGATCCTTATTGGGGTGACCCCTGCTCAAGCTGGTACCAAGCTGATAAGGACTGATAACAGCCAGGGTGATGTTGTCCGGCGGGCGCTGACTCTTACCTGACGGGAGAGTCAGGCTTCCTGCATAGGGCTCATTTGTCAGGTGGCTGGAATTGTAGGACATATTTTTTTTATGTCGATTTCCTCTTAAAGATGGCTTCCTAAGACATGTTTGTTGCCATTTTGTGAGAAACCTTTAATACGGGGGCCCAGATTATTTGGTTCTCGCAAATCTGTTAGCCTTCATATCAAGTTTAGCTGCCACGGTTGGCCATGTTGGATGTGGTTTCAGGTCTCACAACAGAGGTGTTATTCATGAAATAATGTTATTCATGAGAATCTGCTTGGAGAGTGGAGATTGACTTCCTGTCTGGCAGAAAATGCACCTGCTGATAGCTACCCGTTGCAACCCACACGGCATATGCCAAATCTTGGAAAAGGGTGCGATCTAAAAGTTTCCAACAAAAGACGCTCTTCCAACTCACAGACAGGAAAACTAAGGTGGTACTCTTGTCAATACCATAAGCTGATTGTTGGGGATTTATTTCTGTCAAACGTTATTCTTAGAAACGTGCCGTTTCTAGAGCACCTGAAAGTTTTAGGTATGCCAGTCCCAGCGACTCAGTCCTTAACTGAGTCGCGCCCAGTGACTAGGGTGATGGGTATCGGTACAAGGAGTAATGCACCCTAAAAAGTCTGCACCAAATGAAGGGAATTTTCTGATTGGTCAATAATGTATCCGGCTAGGTCAGAATAGGCCTACACTATTCATTAAACTTGGGGGGGGGGTAGCTCTCTGCATGATGTCATGCTGAGGGGGGGATCAAGTGTTGTATGACGAAACATGACAAGGGGGGAGGGGGGGTCAAAAATGGTCCAAAAATGCATGACGCGTACCTTTGATTTTTACCAGCAAGAAAACAAAATTCCCTACAACTTGGACTTTTAAAGACAAACGCTACAGCCTAGTATAGGCTGATCTTCTATTGATAAACACAAATAACTCTGTGTAGTATTACTTTGATGTGTAAAGAATAGGAAAATGCAAAAAAAAAAAAAAAAAAAAATCCATATGTCACCATGCTTATTTTCATTTTATGACCATTTAATTGAAATGCCTTAACTATAGTAATGAATGGGAATATTATTTTTTTCATATTTTCAATTTTGCATCATAGTGAATGATCTTCTATTGATTCATCTACAAGACTATCTGAATTTATAAAGGGAATCTTTAGGATGATTTTAAAAGAAGAAAAATGATGGGTCACCATTAAAATGAAAAAGTTGTGAATTTTTGAAAAAATATTAATTTTCCCTTAACTATATATGGTTCTATGGGAATTCAAACAACATATAAAAATCTTAAACTTGTATATAGTGATCAGAAATGCACTGAAATGTAGAGGTAAAGAGATCCACTTAGATTGAGAAAAAGCATTAAAATTGTATAACTGATGAATTCTGATTTCTGCCACCAGGTGGCTTCTGTGTACCGGGTAGTGTTTGTCTTTAATTCTTTACATCCATAAATTTGTTAATTAATTAGAGGCCTTATTAGGTCAAGGTATAATTAAAATCTCAAATACTACATGAAGGAACTTATAGACAGTGACGAAAACATGTAGAACAGAAAGGGCATCATTTAAACCCCTTACCGGGGTATATACCAAATTTCAAAGAATTCCATCAATGAGCAACAGAGATATAGGATCCGCAGGATTTAATAGTTAATGATTTTCCCTAAATTTAAGGCATTTCCTTACTTTTTTTCTTAAAAAAATAATAATTCCAGTTCTATACATTGTAGAGACTTCAGCATAACACCGTTATGTTTAAAATGTTACTGACTTTCAGAATATATAAATTTTAGTAGGGTAAAGGTGATTTAAAATTCCAGTAAAAAATCATGGTAAGGTCAAAGTGCAATGCTCTTTGTAAAGTTTAAAATTTGGACGGGAAAAAAACAACCTTGCCATACAAAAATGTCCATAGCTCAGCCAAAAATTATGATAGAATAAAAATTCCAAGAGCATTAAATTTCTAAAATGTACCTCCTTGTCCTGTGTGAAAACCAAAGAGATGTCTTGCGTTTGAATTTTTTATTCACATACCTAATCAATGATCAAATTGAATCAAACTGTCAGCCATGCAGTCAAAAATAGATTAAAATTACGGGAGAAGGGGTAAATCTTGTGACCTTTTCTACCAGGAAAAGAGTGATTATTCTCTAGGACTTCAAGCTATCATGATCATGAAACATAGATATCTTTCAGTATGATTGATTTATTTGATTAGCCTAAAAAGTTAATTGACCTTTGTTACCATGCAAACAAAAGTTATTTTTGTGTGACCTATATATGTGACCTACTTATCCTAATTAAATTATGATGACCTAATTGATGTAATAAATATTAATATTTCTTCAAATAGTATACCAAAAATCAAAGGACTGAGATGTATAGGGTTCTAGTTTGACAGTTCTTTAGCTATTAATAACTTTAGGATCAACATTATAAATGAATCAATCAAAACATCTAATTGTTCTCAGTAATTACTCTAATTACCTAGCCTATGTCAATTTGGTTCTAAATGGAGGCGGTTATTCCATATGGATCTCTTGATGCTACATACTAATATAGCACATCAATGGAAAGAGCATGATTCCTAGTATTGGGTTTTTCTTGATTTCATCTAGGTTTATTGGGATTCAGACATTGATTTTACAGTAATACTAATATATGTAATTTCATATTTATCAAAATCTTGCTCAAAATGATTTTTTTCCCCTTGGAATTCCACTACGATGTGAATTGAAGTGTACTTTTTCAAATAGTAGGTCATTCTAAGTGATACAACCAAATGAAATGTGTTTTATCAATCAAAAGCTAAATCCATGTCAGGGGAAGGTGGTTCTGGCCTGGGTCAAAGGAAATGGTCTCAGTGATGATGACAGATGCACAGTAGTGCCACCACTGGGATCTAATGTACCTACCCAAGAGTAGAACCCTTTGAACTCTTTTCCTCTTTGGTGTGACCACCCCCTTCTCACACCCCCCTACTCTCACAGCTAGCCTATCATGCCCTATGGCGTTACACAGTCCTGACGTTACATGTAGCACTTGCATGTAGTTTTTGTTGCCCTGTGACTGTAATCATTTTCTAAACAAGGGGGTGGTTGGTTTGAGGGGTGGCGGGGCAAATTTTTTTCAACCATGACAAAAAAAAATCAACCCCTCTAAGGAAGGGAGGAAACTAATTTTACCTGTTTTTATCGAAAAGGTTATGGTTGTGGGACGAGTCAATTGTTGGATTGAACCGATCAGCATTTCACCAGGGTCGGCAATCGGACAGAATTTCTTATCATGTGAGACAATTAAACTTGACGATTCAACAGATCAGGTGTAAATCAGACCATGATTATATATATCCTTCTCTTATAGAATTTGACAGGACAGCATTATAACCCTAGTGATACTGTCCCTGTCGTATTGTATTTCGTATACTTTCGTAACTTCCGGTCGCAGACTTCCGGTCGGTATTTCCCGCTCATATACCTCCACACAAAGGAATTGGCATTTGACTTATTCACACACACTGAATCCATTGTCCTAATAAAACATGAAGAACCCAGGATCTAGTTTGGATTAATATCATCTAGCAACACATGCTTATGACATGATGACAGCATGGTTCTAGGAAATGGTGATAACTCACCAGGACAATTATAGACATAATGTAAGGTGAGCAATTATTCACTGAAAATTTCCAGTGGACTGTGACAATTTGTGTGTTGAAGTGTTCAAGTTAAAATTACAAGTTGAATTTCAAGTTGATTGTTGCAATCACTAAATAAGTTGCCAACCCTTGTGTCAAATTTTGAAGTGCTCATTTTTTTAATTATTTGTGACTTTTGTGTGCAAAAATTTTGTTGTTTACCAGAAAACATCTTCAAGATGGATAATGCACCACCCCCACTGTCACTTGAGGGTAACCTGAGTGAGAACTGGTGGCGACGGTATCAGAAATTTGGCTTTTATCTCATGTTCAAAAGTGAATCAGTGAAGAAAGAAATTGAAAAAGTGAGACTTCTGTTAAGCATCACAGGAGATGATGCCCTGGACGTGTTCAAGTTCACAGATGCAACAGGCAAATTTGCGGGCACATTTCAGAATCGCTTTGTTTGAAGGTAGCACACATCGTGAAAAAGTTCAAAGAGTACTATAAACCCTGAAAAATGATCTTGCTAGAACATTTTATCTTTTGGCATCGCTCTCAGGGCGAGTCTGAAACAATCGACCAGTACATAACAGAATTACGAAAAAAATTTCACAATTGTGAATACAAGGGACTAGAGGACATTCTCATCCTTGATCAATTGGTCTTTGGAGTGAAAGATCACAAGATATGGAAACGTCTACTAGGTGAAGGCGTAGATAAATTGATGTTGCAGAAAACATTGGCAGTTTGCCAAGCTCAGAGGCGACGGAATACCAGGCAGGTGCAATGGAGAATCCGAAGTTCCAAGATGTGAAGAGGTCGGGTAACAAGTTGGATAGGAAGTCGGGCAACAAATCCAGTACTCAACAAAGCGGAGTGTCGAACTCGAGCACTCAAGGCAGCGAAGTGTCGAGCAACAAGGTGTCCCAAGAAACAATATCATGGCAAAGGCCAATTTAAGTGTCGCAATTGTGGTACCATACATGGTATTAATGTAATGCCAATGAATGTATATATGCTCTATTCCAGAAATCTACTCTGGTGAGTGAAACGCAGGTGAGACTGTCAAGTTACTCAGATCACAACATTGATGTTGTAGGTAAGGTGACATTTCCATGTCAAGTTGATGGAGAGCCATCAAGAAATCTAGAATTTTTTGTTGCAAATGTAACGAGTACTAGTTCTAGGGATAGCAGCATGTGAGAAGCTCAATCTTGTGAAAAAAATTCACGGGGTTGAGGTACTCGTCAATCGGAAATTAAAGACAGGTCTGAGCAAGGAAAGTAGGAGTAAAGAATATGCAGATGTATTCAAGGGCCTTGGCGAGATGCCAGGTGAATATCATATATAGTACTTGACAAAGATGTAATGCCAGTCGTTCATGTGCATACCCATTGAATATCATGGTACCATAATTGACCCAAAAGTGGTCTGAACCCACACATGGATAATGAGCCAAAACCGGTAGTGCATCCCAAGATAATCAATGTTAACATCTTGAATCTTGTTCAGGGGACCGTAAGGATCGAAAAAATACCCGTCGCGTTGGGATGTGGGGGGTGCATGGTGGGCCCTATCAGCCCCCGGCCTATTAGCATGTTGGTTGTACAAGCATACCATACTTTCTTGGCCCTGTTGTAGTTTTCTCCTCGCATTGTGCGCTATCTCTGGCTCTAGTGCGGCACTGCCAATGGGAACTTTAGATCTTAGTAGTCTGCTGTTTAACATCTGTGATGGGGAATATGTCATACCCTTTATTGGAGTGTTATGGTACTCTAGCAGACCAAGACAAGGATCATCAGCTTTACGTAGAATCTGCTTAACTGTTCCTATTGTTCTTTCAACCTGTCCGTTTGACTGAGCATAGGTTGGACTGCTCATGGTTGTCTTGAACCTGTATTCAGCAGCGAATTTCGGGAACTCTGCACTAGAGAACAGCATATTATCAGACACTACCTCTTCTGGAATGCCTTGTTCGCATACGATGGACTTAACATGTGCAACAACTGTCTTTGCTTTTTTTTCTTGAGTAGGCGTATGAAGGGAAACTAAGAAAAGTAATCCACAACACAGACGTAGTCTTTACCACCATAGGTAAATAGATCTATTCCTATTTTCTGCATTGGCCTTTCTGGGATCGGATGAGGTATCATCTTCTCCTTTTGCTGTTTTTTCTCGAATACTCTTGATTTGATCTTCAATGTCTCTTGACATTCCCGGCCAGAATAGAACATATCTTGCTCGATTGTGTGTCTTCTCGATTCCTAGATGACTTTCATGAAGGATGTTGAGTATCTCATTTGTCATTGTTCTTGGAATCACAACTCTATTCTCCACAAAGAGTAGGCCATCTGCTCCAAACATATTGTCTTTTACATCCCAATATGGCTTGAGGCCATCTGGGACTCCTTTTCTCATTTCAGGCCATCCATGTTGTATCAGACTTCTCAGTTATTGCATAGATTCATCTGCATGGATTTCTTCACGGATTTCTTCTTTCTTGTCTATTGAGACTGGAATGTTTTGGACAAGACTAGGACAAGACTATGAACCATGACCTCCATCTCCTCGTGTAAGCCTTCACCAATACGGTCAGCCTTCAGATATACGTGGGATAGGGCATCTTTTCCTTTCTTGTACTCTATGTTTAGAATGTACTTTTGAAGTCTCAATAGCATCGGTTGTAGCCGTGGTGATGCTTTTGTCAGACTCTTTTTCATCACACTCTCCAATGGTTTGTGATCAGAGTGTACTCTGACGGATCGTCCATAGATGTAGTCATTAAATTTCTTGGCAGAGAAAACTATTGCTAATAGTTCTTTCTCAATCTGTGCATACCTCGTCTCTGCTGAAATCATGGATCTTGACATATATGCCACAGGCTACCAGTGTTGATGTTTTGGTCAGTGCATCTTTCAAGTCGGCGAACACTTTCTCCTGTTCGTGGTTCCTCTAGAACTCCACATCTGATCATAGTAATTGTTGTAGCGGTGCTGAGGTGGTCGATAGGTCTTTTACAAAGTGACCTAAATAGTTCATCATGCCCAGAAAACGTTGCAGTTCCATAACTGGCGTCGGCTTCGGGATTTCCTGAATTGCCTGTACCTTCTTCAGATTGGCAGTCATCCCTTCTTTGGAGATGATGTTCCCCATGTAGCATACTTCTGGGACTTTCCATTGAATTTTCGCGTAATTGAATTTGACGCCATGTTTGCGTCCCCTCTCTACCACTGCTTTGGCTGCTCTGTCGTGTTCCTCCTCATCCACCCCTGCTATTAACATATCATCTGCTATACAGAAGCAGTTTAGGATATCCCCAAATAGTTGATCGTTCTTCTTTTGGAACACGTCAGCTGTCAAACTTATACTGAATGTCATACGGAGGAATCTGTAATGCCCAAATAGGTTTGATTGATTGATTGATTTGTGTTTTACAGCACTTTAGCGGCACTAAGTGGCTATCCCGTGCTTCACAGGTTGATAATTTAACAGAGGAATGTGTCAGTGCCCAGTGCCTTACGGTCCCCTGAACAAGATTCAAGATGTTAACATTGATTATCTTGGGATGCACTACCGGTTTTGGCTCATTATCCATGTGTGGGTTCAGACCACTTTTGGGTCAATTATGGTACCATGATATTCAATGGGTATGCACATGAACGACTGGCATTACATCTTTGTCAAGTACTATATATGATATTCACCTGGCATCTCGCCAAGGCCCTTGAATACATCTGCATATTCTTTACTCCTAGTTTCCTTGCTCAGACCTGTCTTTAATTTCCGATTGACGAGTACCTCAACCCCGTGAATTTTTTTCACAAGATTGAGCTTCTCACATGCTGCTATCCCTAGAACTAGTACTCGTTACATTTGCAACAAAAAATTCTAGATTTCTTGATGGCTCTCCATCAACTTGACATGGAAATGTCACCTTACCTACAACATCAATGTTGTGATCTGAGTAACTCGACAGTCTCACCTGCGTTTCACTCACCAGAGTAGATTTCTGGAATAGAGCATATATACATTCATTGGCATTACATTAATACCATGCTGTTTTTTCTCGAATACTCTTGATTTGATCTTCAATGTCTCTTGACATTCCCGGCCAGAATAGAACATCTCTTGCTCGATTGTGTGTCTTCTTGATTGGCTACAATAACACAATAGAACAAGGTAGTAAATGTGTGTTTGGATGATGTGAGGGTTGTTGTTGTTATTCATTTATTTATCCCATGCATTCATACTCCCAAGATGGAATGTTTTACTGCATGACAGCTCAAGTTAGAGATAGGGGGGTATTTTCCCCCAGATCCTGAATAGTTCACTTGAACTCCACTAGATGGGAGTTTGAGATCTCCAATCACACCGTGAACCCTTTCGGGGAGAAACGGTATGATCGGAAGTGTGTCCCTGGTTCCGGTGGTGAATATGCGAAAGTTTACTGCTCATATTTTACAAGCGAAAATGGCGCCGCGTTAGCGCTTCTCCCCGAAAGACGTAACCCAATCACACTTTATATTTTAAATATCTGTATAGGAGAGACAGTGAAGCATTGGGGTGATAGGGTGTCACTTGTGAGTTAGGGCGAAAACAGGGGATGATTGACTGGTAACTTCTTGTATTATGTCTCCAATATACAGGCAGGTTGCCAGCTAATTGTCTAGGATGGCCAGCTTGATCTTAACCTTTTCGTGCCCAGGATTATTTGGCTATTTCTAGCTATTTCCTATATTACAGCATTGAATCATTATTATATTGTTTGCATTTTCCTTTTCTTGAGGACAGTTCATATTACTTATCTAAATGTTCTTTGGGTGTCTTATAATCAATCATAATTATCAAAACATCAAAATATATTTTATGGAACTATAACAACATGGACATTCTATCTGATGATGTAAGTAGATTGCTCAGGTGTTCATTGTGCTGAGTCATATATTCTTTAGCAAAGTCTTGTAATTTGGGAATGAAATTATTTCTTTTGATATCAACATGGAGTGTGTTAGTGAGTGAGAATAGATGTTTAACGCCATTTCGACAGCTAAGGTCATATTCATGGCGAGAACTACATTACACAATTTCACAGAGGAATGTGTCAGTGCCCAAGCAATATCAACATGAAAGCATTTTGTACTAGGAATAGAATGATATTGAAAACATATTAAGGATCTGCAAAAGTTAGGGTGAGATGGTAAATCATTATCTTGCCTATCTTTGCTAATACCTTTATTATCCTTAGCCTTGCTATATTGGGAATCCTGTTTTTTACAGGCCCATCCCCATTTTCATCCTAAAATGGTATTGATGGTGATGTTTTTCTATCATCACCCATAAACCCTTCAATAAGGCATGCTCAATCTTTAGAGTAGTACACTGCACTCGCGATGCGATACTCTTTCTATTGGTAGTTAAAATTTGAAAATTGACCTAGTAGAAGTGTCTGGCTGATTATATATGTCCACACACTTGTTTTAAGGCCCAAAACCGCACCAATTTGCACGGTTTGGCACCATAGGGTTAATAGCTACTTGTCACTTTGTGCCTATATGTCAGATGTCATTGATAGTGGTCACACATGCACAAAACCCCCCATTAAGTATTCTGTCCATTTGCAGTTATGTATCCATTACAGTCATTCAATATACAATGCTTTCTTTCTCTCCCATATTAATTAAACCTTCCTGCAAAATGAATTACAGAGTTAGTGGTCAAGTCTGTGATTGCTGTTTAAAAGATGCAATAGATGACTTGGCACTGTGGTGAGCATCTTAATGTCCAAACCCTGGGTTATTTTAAAAGATGGCTATTGATTGTCAAAGGCAGGAAGATGATCTCCATTCATAGGATCCATGCAGATTATAGTGAATCACAACAGTAGCTTCAGGTTCTTTCTAGATATGGATGACACTTCCCTCTTCAATAAGCTAGACCAATCGACCACCATGTCCACTGTGAGTGATGTGGAATGGTAGAAGATACTCAAGGTCTGTGTGCCAGTGTCTTTCAGTAGTTTTATTAGGGTCAACTAGTAATTCATTACACCAAATGTGTTGGAGATAATGCTATGAGAGAAGTTGAACCAGAACGTAATGTTCAGAGATATGTAAGGATGGATAACACTGGGCCTGATGCTCTGAAGAGGTAACAGATTGGAGAATATCCTGAGAATTGTACAATTGTATTCCAATCCTTCTCTTTCATTTTCTCAATATGTGAATGGAACCAGCACTGTCTAAGGTCAATGCAAATTCCACCTTGCACCTACTTTCAGACAAGTAGGCTGCCCAAGGCTTTTGAGATAATCAATTAGGCATGCAGTATATTATGAGGCTGAGAGCCAATATTCTGTATTCTAAATGTGCGTTATCAGTACTAGCATTGGTAAATTTTGATGATGTGACAGTGGTTACAGGAATTTAATATTGGGGGAGGAAGGAGGGGACAGTTGTTAGTCCTGTGTAATCATGGATGATCTGAGATACATATGCATGAATATGTATATACAAAATAACACAGGGTGTGGATGTGGCAAATATCATTTTATCATTATCTTATCATATGGTCTCTGTCAATTAGATGATTTTAAAAGGTAGATTTACAACAAGTACATGACCTTGCAACGTGTTATATGTGCTTCTATTTTGAGATGTGGACAGGGGAGCTATACATACAAGTTCTTAAGGCGCGACCATACACTTATCTGTGAATATCTGCATAGATTTGGACATGGGGTTCTATGTAAAGCTGCAGTTGCTAGACAATCACATGACATAGCAATCATTTCTACTATGTGATGTTCACAAGGGAGCTATATGCAATTTGAAATCAGTGAACTATGTCCTTGAGGGGAGACTATGCACTACAGGTATGAATCTAGACATTGTTGCTATGCAAAACTGCTATTGCTAGGCCACCACACAACCTAGCAACCTTTTATCACCTATATTCCTAGTTTATGATGGAAGTCACAGAAGAGTTATATACAACTTTACATCAGGGGAGTATGTTGCTGGAAGGAAACCATGCAGATATGAGCATTCGATCATATTTTCAGGCTTGGTTGCTAAGCAAAGCTGCTGTTGCTAGGCAACCACACCACTTAGCAACAAAACAAAAGCAGCACTGTATTCTACTAAGCTGATTTATAGGCCTATATGCTTATGACAGTCCTTACACCATAGACTCATGGAATGGCAAAAACAATCGTTTTGAAATGGTAATTGCTTATAAATCTTAGAAAGTTCTTTACATCATTTCAAATCTGTCGAATTGTCCCAAAATCTGTCCAATAGTACTATCAAATCTTGCCCCATTGTCCTGTCGAACCGCTGATCTGCAAACTGTCCATTCCCTTGTGAGTAGAGTTTAAAGGGATGTTCACGCATGATTTTTGCCCAGGGGCCCACACACAATCCTGTGCACCCACCTGTGTTGTTGAAAAAATAATCACTCCCCAAATAATAGTATGGGAGTTCTAAGCTATGCTAGGGAGAGAGAAACAAAAAAAACTCGCACCCGCTTACCACTTACTAAATAATAATACAAGTCATGTTTGCATATCAGCCACACCTTGAACTTTACTACAAGCCACACTTTGGACCTGAAAGGGTTTTCATACCTTCCCAGTAAACGCAAACACATGTATCAACCTAAATGAACTTAGTCTCTAGGTATCAACTATGTAGATGTCCTACGTAGAACCATCTGAAAATGTTATGTCCTGAATATGTTCCCAGAACGTTTAGAACAATTTCACATGATTTCATGTGCAAGGAAGTATCAAAGAAACCTCTTGATACATCTATGCCAAATACATAATAAAACGTAAAATTACATTAGGTTTGAACCTACCTTCTCCAATGAGAAAAATAGAATAGCCATTTTCAAAACTCCTGACACCAGGATTTGAACCCACATATCCTTAGGATATGAAGGCAGGAATCTAACCTATGTGGCCACGGAGCCAACCTTTGGGCGGATGGTGTTAGGAGGCATTTGTTTGGCAATTCATTATGACCTCTTTACCACCATTGATGTCTCAACAAGAAGATTCTTAGTCCACATATGAAAGAAATGCTTAAGAGAGGTATATATACAAATTTTTACTATGTTGCACCATGTCAAACCATGTAAATTCTACCTAAATGTTCACCCAACATAACCAGGACATAACATTTTAAGTTGTTTAAACGTTTGTTATCCCCCTCCTCAACCCCCCCCCCCCACTTTATGAATAATCACCACTATAGCCGTATATGGAAAAAGAAAATCTGGTAAAAGCCAAACCTGACTTGTTGGCTTTACTACAAGGCGAGACAACGGGCACGAAAAGATACCCATCATCAATGAGCCTGAGTGCATGGGGTGGGTCAGGGGAAGTTTTTTTAATGTTAAACTTTTGTTTGTTTTAAATGTAAACAAAAAAACACGTCAAACTATGTACTAAAATACAAGTTTTTTTCAACGTTCAATCAAATATTTTCATTTTAGGCTAAGAATGTAATTCTAATGTTGAAAAAAAGGAATGTTTCTACAAATGTTGAAAAAACGAACGATAAAAAACGTTTTTATTGTCACGATGGCCTTGGCCATTGTATAGCCATCGCTAAAAAAATAGCCCATATTCGGAATTGCCACCAGTCTGCCAGCCTTGGCTATTCATTTTTTTTGTCCTTGCTCCTAAAACCTATGAACCCTAGTGTATTGGCTATTAGCAGTAGACCCATAATCTTTTAAATAGGCCTTTTACAAGTCTAATCCTCATGTTGTGACACCACTGGGAGTATAGCAGTAATGTGTTAGGCTCTACCTGTACCTCATGGTCATGTTACAGACTGTGTGGTAGCAGCAGCATTGCTTTTGCACAAATGCTTCAAAATGACTTAATTTTGAAAAATGAACGTACAAAATGACTTTATTTTGAAAAAAAATGAACCTAGTGATGTGTTGGACAAGCCATCTTGAAGATAATTTTGTATGGGAAGATTATTTCATTCATCTGTTTTTGTCAAAAGTTTGCTACATTCAGGATCCCTTCTACTCCTATCCTGGCCATGCTGGACTCCGGCCAGTGGGCACTCAACTCTTGCCCTCCCACCATCACAACCCCCCTCCCTACACTGTAAAATAAGTGTGTTGAACTTACACTGTCTAGCTTCTCAACACTACCACGACCCCCCTACACTGTAAAAAGATTTGTGTTGAACTTACACTGTCCAGCTTGTTCACACTGTCACAACCCCCCTCCCTACACTGTAAAAAATGTGTGTTGAACTTACACTGTCTAGCTGCTAAACACTAGCACAAACCCCCTACACTGTAAAAAGATTTGTGTTGAACTTACACTGTCCAGCTTGTTCACACTGTCACAACCCCCCTCCCTACACTGTAAAAAATGTGTGTTGAACTTACACTGTCTAGCTTCTAAACACTAGCACAAACCTCCTACACTGTAAAAAGATTTGTGTTGAACTTACACTGTCCAGCTTGTTCACACTGTCACAACCCCCCTCCCTACACTGTAAAAAATGTGTGTTGAACTTATACTGTCTAGCTTCTCTCCACCACTATGACCCTCCTCCCTACACTGTAAAAAAATGTCTGTTGAACTTAAACTGTCTTGCTTCTCTCCACCACCACCCCATCCCTACACTGTAAAAAATGTGTGTTGAACCTACACTGTCTAGCTTCTCTCCACCATCATCCCCTCCCTACACTGTAAAAAATGTGTGTTGAACTTACACTGTCTCACTTCTCTCCACCACCACCCGCTACCTACACTGTAAGAAATGTGTGTTGAACTTACAGTCTAGCTTCTCTCCTCCACCATCCCTCCCTACACTGTAAAAAATGTGTGTTGAACTTACACTGTCTAGCTGTCTGAGTTCCTCGATGGCCCCCGGACGTAAAACTAAACAAACAAACAAACAAAAAAAAAAATCTCTCCACCACCACCCCCTCCCTACACTGTAAAAAATGTGTGTTGAACTTACACTGTCTAGCTTCTAAACACCACCACGGGTCCCCTCCCTACACTGTAAAAAATGTGTGTTGAACTTACACTGTCTAGCTTCTCTCCACCACCACCCCATCCCTACACTGTAAAAAATGTGTGTTGAACCTACACTGTCTAGCTTCTCTCCACCACCACCCCTCCCTACACTGTAAAAAATGTGTGTTGAAAGCACACTGTCTAGCCTCTCACCACCACTATGACCCTCCTCCCTACACTGTAAAAAATGTGTGTTGAACTTACACTGTCTAGCTTCTCTCCACCACTACCACATCCCTACACTGTAAAAAATGTGTGTTGAACCTACACTGTCTAGCTTCTCTCCACCACCACCCCTCCCTACACTGTAAAAAATGTGTGTTGAACGCACACTGTCTAGCCTCTCACCACCACTATGACCCTCCTCCCTACACTGTAAAAAATGTGTGTTGAGCTTACACTGTCTAGCTTCTCACCACCACTATGACCCTCCTCCCTACACTGGAAAATCTGTGTGTTGAAGTTACACTGTCTTGCTTCTCAACACCACCACAACCCCCCTCCCTAGACTGTAATAATGTGTATCGAACTTACACTGTCTAGCTTCTCTCCACCATGAGACCCCTCCCTACACTGTAAAAAAAAAGTGTGTTCAACTTACACTGTCTAGCTTCTCTCCACCACCACCCCCTCCCTACACTGTAAAAAATGTGTGTTGAACTTACACTGCCTAGCACACAATAGTTATTAGCAGTAGTAAATCATTAACCTTTTAAGCCAACGTGACATTACAGCTATGCTGTACCTTCAGAAATCATTAAAATTTTAAACAAATCTTAAATCAAAATTTTAGTCCCTTGAATTCTCGTTACATCCAAAAGGTTTTTTAACAAACAGAAACGTTTTAAACATAAATATACGTTCTTTTCACAAACTTTTTCTTTTACCTAAAGTTAATCAAAACGTTTGCAGACGCTAAACACACCTTTTTTCAAGTGGGAAGCCCCTTGAGATTGCTTGGTAATTAAGGTAAGTAGTATATTCATGCAAACTCAGCACATAGCTTCAGCTACTAACTAGGTCATGACCCACTTGCAGAACGGAAGTGACCACATTTGACCCAGTTTTAACCAATCAGAGGCCTGGATTTGAAGCAGCCCTCTTAATTAACTGTTGACCCCATTCTTTGCTTCTCTTAACTACACCTTTCTTCAGATTTTTTCCTGCTATGACATCAGCCAATATTTCAGCCCCTGTAGAGAGCAAAGCCTTTCCTGCTGATTTGGCAGCTGAGCGCAATATTGTACTTAAAAGGGGGCAGCACTTTTCAGTAAACCTCCTATTAATGAACCCAGTCCGTTCCCTCTTTGCCTACCCCTCCTCCGTAGGCTGGTAGCAGTCCGTGTCCAAACTAAGTTTTTGTTGTATTGCAGATACTGACCCTTGGGGGCCAGGTAAGGGAGGGTTCCATAGTAATGAAGCATGGCCATACTTCTACGGTAGAAGAGGTCTGAAGGCAAGTACCAACGACACTGATCCGCTTTCAAATGGTGTGGTTCACCAGTGTTGTCTCTTAAATATATCCCTATCTGTCTGAAGGTTTTGGTGACTGGTAAAAACATTAAATTTTGAAAACTTAGGGTTTGAATCTCACCGTTGAAGGGGTTGATGCTTATTTGTCTTAAAAGGGGAGCTTTAGAGTCTCCCACTAGACTGTGTTTAACTATGTCTGAGTGAATGCCGATCGACTTCTGTACTGGAGGTCGACCACATAGGGGCTTTGTGTTTTACCACTGAGAAAAATACTTCCACCGTAACCTAATTGTGTTCCTAAGTTTTTTGGAAGTTGCAGTACTACCCCAGGAGGTAAGGAAACCACACATTTCATTGTGTATTTGTTGTAATGAAACACGGTAGCTTTGTTGTTTTTTCTGAGTGTCTTAAGTTTTCTCAACAGCAAGGAGTTTTGTTTGTTCGCACACCTGTTCAAGTATCCTATTAATTAACTCTGAGTTGTATTCCAGGTGAACACCTTCTAAGGAGAACAATCTGTAGGTGCTGCCTTGTTTAAGGAAATACTTAGAGAGGAACCTGCTTATTTCTTTGAAACATGTTGCTATTTTAACAGCCTGTAACTGACTAGCAGAAAGCTGAGAAATGTTAACAGAGTCTGAAAACTACATTTTCTTCATAATAAGACAGTGACCTTTTGCCTCTTTCATCTAGGGACATTACTTTAGCTACAGCACGAGATATTTCCCTCTTTTCTCTGCTTGTCGTGCCACGTGCCTTCTCCTTCGCCTCCTTGTCCCCCTTTTCTTCCTCCTCCGCCTCCAGTGACGATGGTTGGTTAGCCGTTGTTCCTCCAGATGGCATCTCAGGCGCAGCTGGTTGGTTCCCAGGTTCAGGAGCAGCAGGAGCAACAGTTTCAGTAGGTACCACAGGATCGACATCACGTAGGTACTTGATTATTTCTATTCCACGTCTCAAAGCAGACTTGGCCGTGACGTCCAATGTTTTGCTCGAATTTCTGCTGAACACACTTTGGGCTCCTGGGGTTTCTTGAGGAAAAAATTCTCTCCTGCGCTTGTTCAATAAAGTTCTACTATGGTTCTAAGATTGGTTTTGGCGTCGTTTTCTCCCTCTGCAGTAAGTATGACTTCCTCTCTGGCGTTGTACCACTGTGGTGGGACAGGTGATTTCTTGAAGAGCACACTCTAACTGAGTAGGTAAGTTTATGCATTCTGCCAGGAGAGTGTTGTAACTTGTTAAAGTGTTATCAGGGAAAATGTGCATAGGAGAGTTGCTTGGTAAAGTTAAGGTAAACGCCATTTTCCTATGTTCTTAACAGGTTCCCACGAGTTAAATTTTTCTCTATAACCCTTCCACTTTACCAAGGCCTCTCTTTTCTTTCCTCCTCCTCTGTATTTTACTATCTTTTCTATGTCGTACCTTCTCCTTTGACATGCTTTCACCTTCTGAACTTCAGGTTCATAAAAGCTTCCTTTTATCTCTTCTCCAAGAAGGTCTTTCAGGTGAAATCCCTTTGGGCGAAATACGATCCACGGTGTATATTTCCTCTGTCCAGTTAGGCTCGTGTTGAAGGTTTTTTTTAGTTCTTAGAATTCATACCTGATTTTTCTTCTTTAACTTTAGGGTAGGAAAGAGTTTTACTTTAGGTTGCTCGTATAATCTGTAGAACAATGCTTACGAGTTCGATTTGTTTATGTCAGAAGGTGTGGCTCCTAGACTTTTATGATAAGTCAGATTTTAGGACTTTGTTAAGTCAGGCAGCACGTCAACCCATTTGTAGTTATCGAAATGAGAGAAACTTCTCCACATTTTTCCTTGAAGGGTAGAGTTGAAGCATCAGGCGAGACAAGATGGCGCCCACCTAGGAAGGAGAACGGGGGAGCTCTGGTATAATTTGTGATTTATTACAGTCACAGTGACCACCAAGAGTAAATTTTGTACGAGTTAGTACATTAAGTTTAGTTTAAACCATAGGGCGGACTGTTTTACCCTCCCCTACCACTCCATAAATACCAGCGGGCAAAATTACCCACACCCACACCGGCCACCGCGACATCAACAAATATGGCAGACAAAGAACGAGATCGTATGAAGAAACTGCCTGTAAAGGCCTCTCATGCTGAAATGGTTGATTATATAAACCAACTTGAACGTAGACTGACCACTGTTGAATCAAATATGGTCACAGCAGAGGCTAACTAAAACAATCTTGAAAAAAGGTAATTAAAACAGTTGAACAGCAGGAGTTGACAGCGCGCCTACTTGACAGTGTCGCTAAACGTCTAACTGATAATGAAGCGCTGAGTAAAAACACATGTTCTACAGTTGTGACACTTGACACTGATGTTAAGACAATAGAAGAATCCTTTCTTAGTACACGTACCATTGCCAACAACCTCAACGACCAACTTTTGGCCTTTGATGAGGAGGATAGAAGGAACACAAAATATGTCTGAAAATGCCACCGAAAATCTAAAAAGGTATTGTGTGGTATTATTTCAAGACCTTAAACTACCCTATGGCGAAGAAAAAGTAGATTCAGTGTACCGTAAAGGCAAATATGATCCAAACCAAAAACAACACAGACCCATCATCATAAAATTGGCCAACAGGAGTATCAAAGCTGAAATCTATAGAAACATTGCCAAACTCAAAAATCATGACCACTTGAACGGAGAATCCTTAATGGATGATCTATCCAAAGTAGAACAGAAGCAGTACAATGAGCTGAGAGCACTGTATGTCTTGGCTAAAAGAAGGAAGATGAACAATGTCAAGCTTAAACAAAGAAGTTTGATTGTAAACAACAAGACATACACCCACAAAGATATTCCTCTTCTACCACACGGTCTAAACCTCCAACCAGAAATGTCAATGAACACCAAGGACGGTATAGCATTCAAATCTGAACATCAACCACTGTCCAACCTATATCCATGCACTATTAACCTCAATGGAACCACATATCAAAGTGTCGAACAAGCCTTTCAACACTGCAAAGCTAAATGTGCAAATGATGAAACCAGTGCCAAAAAAATTCTTCAATGTACCGACCCCATTGAAATCATGCTAATGGGCAAAGACATTAATCCAGGGGAAGGATGGAACAAAAATGCCACCATACTGATGTACTCTCTCCTTCAATTGAAATTTGAAGATGTAAGCAGGAAAAATTACTTAACCCGTACTGAAAAAAAACAGGTTATACGAGTGCACCTTCCACCCTGTATATGGAGTGGGACACCATCTTGGAAATTTCCATAATATGGGCATAAATGATGTTAAAGGTGGTAACATGTTAGGACTGTTATTGGAAAAACTCCACTCATAAATTCTGGACAATCAACCTGACTCACCAACATCTCCACAGAAGTCACCTTCAACCTCGAACAACGGTATGCCCGATGAAAAGGACACTTCTAGTGAATCCAGTGAATCACCTTCCAGTGATAAAGGAGATGGTAATGATGAAGAACCCTTCGAAAACAATGAAGATGACTCACACAAAAGTGATGGTGAAAAATCCGATCATGGTAAAAATGACAAGCCAGTCACGTTGGAGGAAAAATCCTCTGATGATAAAATCGAACTCAACAGAGAGTCAACTAGCAGTACACCAAAACCCCAACGCACATGTGGGAGACCAAAGAAAGACAAAGAGATTGCAATGAAATGAACACTCAAAAATCATCTTTAAATCTGTACATAATGTATATATCACTGTTAGGTTATAATGATTCATAATAATTGACTCGATGAAATGTAAAACCCATTGGTAGTCACCATGTACTGTTTACTGTGTTAATTTGAGCTGAGTAATATAGAGCATCAAAATCCCCCCTCACTCTATTAACAAGATGTCTCAAACAGTTGGTATGAGCCGCCATAAAAGCAAAGGCTCACTACCTTTTCTTTTAAAATTTGACAAATTAAATCTAGATGTTACTATTCCTAATTTACAACAAGGTCTCAATTGTTATTTCACTTGGTCTGGTAAAAATAAACTTACAATGTATGAATCTAAAACCAAACTTGTATACTTTACATCATCGATCAAGTATAAAAAACTGGATCTACAAGCTGCTGTTGTCACTGTAAATAGAAAAAGACTTCATTTTGTACCCAACTTTAAATACTTGGGAGTGATATTAGATTATGAACTAACGTATAATGCACATACAAAAGATTAAAAAAAAGTTAGCACATAAAGCCTACTTACTTGGAAGATTAAGAAAATATATACCAAGTGATATTCTGTTAAAACTTACACATTGCCTCTGATTGATTATGCAGATATCTTATATCATGATGCAAATCAAATATTACTAGATAGTCTACAGCGTGTTCAGAACAGATGCTTAAAATTCAGTTTAAATCTACCAGTACTTACTTCAACTGACTATGTACATCAAGAATGTTCATTACCTAAACTCACCGAAAGAAGAGATTATCATGCAAGAATACTAGCTTTGAAATACTCTAAACAAGACAGATATTGTATTACAAATGTATATAATACGAGACTACATGAAGGGCCAGTATTGAAATATGACAATATGATTACAGCATCTTATTCAAGATCTGTTGAAGTTTATGTATCACAACTTTGGAATGCCATGCCATCTGCATTACGGGTGATTGAAAAACTGTCCAATTTCAAAAAGAAAATGAAACAACAACTAGCAGATAGTATACCAAAAAATGTACTCAATTTATATGATGGCTGATGTTGAAATTGCAAAGAATACCAATTCTTGTCTAATGGTCTAGTAACTTATTCTTAATCAGATCTTACAGTCGGCCAAAAAATCTATTTACTATGGTAATCTTCAATTATTTTGTTCTAACTTGGAACAATCTGGTTAAATATACTTCAATCAAAACTTTTTCAACATATATTATTCGTATTTGAATATTCTTAGTCAAACACATATGTGATACTCTTATGACTGTAGTATTACCAGAGTACCAAAAATCGATATTGGGACATAATTATAAAGCAATGTAAAAGTGATTACTACTATTTATACCAACCCATCTTGTCATTGTTACTTATATTGAAATAGTAAATTGTGATAAACACCAAGGGTAGCACATAACATCAGCTCTGCTGAAGTGCTATCCTAACTTGGGGGTGTGGATGGGGGGTCCCCCATGTCACATGTCACTTTTAAGAAATGGTTATGTCACATGTCACTTAAATCCCCATGTCACATGTCACCTCTAAGAACCTCTCATGTCACATGTCGATTTTAAGAAATGGTATGTCACATGTCACTTAAATCCCCATGTCCCATGTCACCTCTAAGAACCTCTCATGTCACATGTCGATTTTAAGAAATTGCCATGTCACCATGTCAAATTTAGTGGTCCACACCCATTAACTTGTTTGGTCCAGTAAAACACTACAAAGATCCAGGTATTTATTATTGAACTAAAACTGTTATAATTTGTAAATATGTTGTTATGTTATACTATATTCAATAAAATTTGTATGTACCGACTTCACGCGTAAACTCCATATACCTGTTGAAATTCCTTTACCTCTTGTATCGTCTAGACCAAATAAAGTTAAATTGTTTATAAAAAAAAAGGCACACTTGACGTCATCGTTTTCACCTGGGAAAAATGTTATACCTTTCTTGTCGCAGTGTTTTTTAAAGGTTTTCTTAACAAACTCCTTTCCCTGGTCAGTTTGAACCTGTCGTAGTTTTCTTTCTATTGTCATTTTTTTGAAAGCATTGATCATGTCGTCAGCTCTCTTACTTTTAACAGGTTGAGCAAAACCGTACCTGGAGAAAATGTCTATTCCCTCTAAGATGTATTGGTTACCTTTGTTTTCCTTAGCAAACTCTCGCATGTCTATGAGGTCTAGTTGCCACTGTTTGTCTATGGCCCATGTTTGAGTTTTAAGTCTAGGAAAATTCCTTTTGTAAGGCTTGTGTCTGGTGTATGCGTCTATGTCCTCCAGTGCTTGTTCTATTTTTTTTTCTTTCTTTTTTAATGCGGCATGCGGTCCAGGTTCAACCCTAGGTAGCTCAGGTATACCGTCTAAGTCTGAATCCTCACTCAGCGGTGGGTGATCTGGGGCATCTGTGAAGCTGTCGTCGTCTGTCTCATTGTAATCAACCTGTTGAGATGGAACTTGATCCTGTCTAGGTGGTTGTGCCATGACGGGAGCTGGATAGGTTGCATTTTTACCTTGACCTAAGGCCTTGGCCTTTTTTGTTAGAACAGAGGACTTGACCATGAGCTGATTGTACTGTCTTAATTTCTCCTTCAAATTAAGGACAGGAGAGCGAAGCACCTGATGAGCTTTACTTTGATGGTGACCCAAAACTTGAACTAGGCTGGAATCTGGAGTCAAACCTTCTCTTAAAAGTTGAGTTCGAAAGTACTTGTCCTGAGGGCTAGGGAGAGGTAGGACAGAACCGGAGGTACCCGTAGGTGTAGAAGTAGTATGAAGAGAAGGGGGCTTGGTCTCTAGAGTCGGGAATAAGGTCCGCTCTCACAAGGGCCATTCTTGACGTTATCGACGGGCTCCTATAAGACCTGTGATGAGAGGTAAGGCTAGGCCCAAGATAGTTTTGAGAAATCCACCTTTCTGCTCAAATGTTCTCCTCTTCTGCTTAAGAGATGCCTTGGGTTGAGTGACGGCCTTGAGTTGTTTCTTGTAGGGCATGAGGCATTTGACTGTGTTAGATTTGTTGCGCAATAGGTTTTTGTTCATTACATTGACACAAATTTGACTCATTAACCTTATTACCTCGTCACTTAAACCTTTTATGACGTGGGAGCACTCTGTAAAGGAACATTTAGAGATGTGTTTCAACAAGTGGTAATGCTTCCTTAAGAGTGCCAACCTCCCTTGGTTTTTAGATCTTTTAGTATTTTTCACCATCCTATCGTGTGTTTTTTTAAGAGGAACTTTTAGGAATAAACACCAAAGTGTTCCAAGGCATGGTGATGCCGTTCCCCACTCTAAGCTCGTTAGGTGTGGTCTGCTTAAAGTCCAGAAGGATATATGAATGTTTGTCGCAAGTTTCTAAGTTATATACCTCCGTCAGAAAGGATTTTTGACCAGGGTAGGCTTGTTTGCTGATGTGTCCTATTTGACTCATGTCTCTAGGGTTTTTAAACACCACAAGGTAATGAGCGTTTAAGCTCAAAGTTCTGTAGGCAGGGTTGTTAAAAAATAAGTTTTGAGTAAAGAAAATTACACTTAAACTCCGATGGTGTGATCTGACCGTGAAAAGCTTCATGATGGTAGGAACGTACTCCGAATCCATGAGGTCGTCTATTATTCTGAGTCCGTGTTTTTTTGCATCTCTTTCCTCCTCAAAAAGAAAATCCTCTGATAAAAGACCTTTGTTGAACTTTACTCCCTACTTAACCATTTTGTCAAAGACTTCCCATTGACTGTAGCAGTAGTAAACGTCGTGTATACATGGAGTTACTAGCTCATCTAGCCATTTGATTAACTTGAAAACAAATTGACTTTTTCCACAAGAAGTAGGGCCCACTATTATCATAGTGAAGGAACTTTGTAGACATGTGTCAAATGTTACCTCTTCTACCTTTTGATCCATAGTGAATGAAAGCTTAAACCAAACTGACCAAAGGTACACCAGTGGAGTCTTTTAAGTCAGGTGAAACCTCTCTTAAAGAGCTACCTAAGAAAAAACCATGCTGTTTAAAGCTGCAATCAGACAGCTGGGATGGGATATTTCTCTATGTTTCCACACCATGAGGACTTCAAAGACAGGGTTAGTGATTTCATGGTTGGAGGGAACTGGGGTAGAGATGAGGTTAACCTCATGCAAACTCAACCCTAATTTAATCCCAAATATTTCCAGTCCACTGACTACTTTTCTGCAAGCTCAACAAACAATGTTTCTACTTTCCAATCCTCTGAAGGTATTTCGCAATGATCCACCATGTTATAATATCCCATGAACCATCTGCAGTGATGACTGAAATCAAAACATCCTATATCACTTAGTGCATGTCTTAACACCATCCACTTGCAACCGACCTTTTTTCTGTACAAGGATATCAGCATTTCTCTGGCCATTGAAGAAAGGCTAGTTCCACTGTTCATGTACTTCATTAAACTCAGTCTCAGGCCTAAATGAACCCCTAGCCGAGTGTAGTCTCCCATAGGGAGTTTCTTGCTAACTTTCATTAACAAGTCATCCAGTAGGTAATAATCCATTGACCCTGGTAGGTAGGTAGGTAGGTAGGTAGGTAGGTATGTAGGTGGGTAGGTAGGTAGGTAGGATATAACAGACTAGAAAGAATACAAGAGGGATATGTAGGGTAGGTGGGCTGGTGGGTTGGCCTCCTGTAGCCCCCCATACTTGAGGGGTGCCCCCATCCCCCAACCCTACTTTACCCTATTCTACCCTACTCCACCCTACCCCGCCCTGCCCTGTTCTACCCTGTTTTATTTTGTTATGTCATTTTCCGTTCGTTTAATTTTTGTAATTCTATTATGGGTAACGCGAGATGATTTTGGGGAAAACAGTAAGCAAGGGAGGTTAGCTGAGTACACCACACACAGAGATAACGCGACACTTTTTTCCTCTGCTCCACACTGAAACGTTCCAGGGACATGGGTGAGATGTTTAACATGGGGCATGGCCCAAACAAAGATATAAGGAAATTAAAGGGCATCTTGTGGGTTAAAATTTCAATAAGATTTTGGCAGAATCTGATTTTTCATACTGAATTTACCCCAGTGTAATAATTATCTAGTCCATACCTGTATCCTTAATGCATATAATCACACCAAATACTCACAGAATTTTGCTCTGCCTGTAGAACAGGCGGTTTTGTAGGCTAGTGGTGCTGACGTCACATCAGGCCCTAACCCCAGCTGGGGCTCTATAATACTGCCAAATATTTGCCACTTAACAACTCATCTATCTGCTATGATAATATGTTACAAATATTGCCCTGTACACAGACTTTGGGGTATTCTGTTCTGTGATTCAACAAATAAAAAAAAAATCATCCAGTGTGTATTGCACTTGTTATTATTTAACTGAAATATAACAAAGATTCTATTCAACCAGCTTCGTATGTAAAGGGTTTATATCCAGAAACTGTTCCATAAAATGACAAGACACAGGGGTACTGGGGATATCAACATAATTAAAAGCTCCTTAACCTGACATGGACTATGGTGCTAATGGATACCACACACCCCTTTACCCAGCTATGGCTTATCTGAGGTCGTTGGACATAGGGTCGTTCCTGTGATGCTGAGCTGTGACTTTCACTGTCTCTCCTCATTCCTCACACCAACACCACAGGGGTTCAGGCCATCACCTCATCAGCAATACCACCCCCTTCCCCACTCAACATGGACATACAGCATTAGCCCTCACATTCTCATAGACAATTCTGTCTGAAATAAATTACAATTTCAACATCTTTTGATAAACCTTACCATGCGACAAAGGATGTTTGGTGTATGGAGAACATATTCTCATGTCAAATTCATTCAAAAATGGCCTTTAGTAGATATCCTTCGCACATTATGAGGCAACTTTCTTATACTATAGACCTCCCCATATTGACAGGAGACCCTGATCTGACGTCACACACACTGGAGGCAAGAACAGCCTGTTTGAGCTGGGCGTGGTCGTCTATACCACTAAACTGACCATAACCTAATAAGACAATATCATCCCATATTATTCCCATTGTCATGCAGACAGACAACCGTTTGCTTTTCTCCAAAGTGGGTTTTAACCCACAAGATGCCCTTTAAGAAGATGGTTAAACGGGCAGGTATTTTCCTTGCCATGGTGATCCTTTACAGCTTTCCAAGCTTCCAGGTGATGGGGGTTTTTGAGTGGTGCATTTCTTTCTCCCATTCATGAGGGCATATTCCAGGGTTTCCACTGCTAAAAATTTCGTTATATCATGAAGCAAAACCATTTTCCTCAAACCTTTTCTGTCTCTGGCTTTCAAACTCTTTTCCACTAATAAAAAAACGAAGTACATTCATTTTCTGTGAAGAACAGTCTGTTTGAAATGATTACACACATACCTGAAACATGTGGAAGAGCAACATATAATTTCCTTCCCTGCCTAACATATTTAAAAATTTCAGTGTTGTCTGGGTGATGTCGTTCAAGGACACGCTGCAGGGAGTAATGCGGCATGGTAGGATGATTGCTTTTTCATCAAATGAGCACTTAGTTACCCGTTTAACCTCTATATGTAATCTGTCACCCGTCCCTTATCTCACTTTTCAAAAAAATTTATGACCCAAGGACCAGAGTGACGTAAGGGGGAGGACCTGGGTTTAGTCAGAGAGGGAAACAAAGTGAAGGGTGGGTATAGCCCTGGCTAACCCGGAGGAACATCAATTATTTCAGTTTCATAAGGTGGACCAAGAATTAGAGACGGGGTAGGCTGTGACTACTTTGAGTTGGGTTTGTCCCTTGGAAGTAATCATTTCTGTTATGACTCTTACCACATGACATCCTTCGTAGTTGTGACCAAGTTCTGTCCTGAAACCTCTTTCATAAAAAATCTTGAAATTCATGGAGTGAGTAACCTTGTCGGGGTGAAGTAAAGTAGCCTTCACTACAGCTTTCACCAAAGTGGAATCAATGAAAACCGAGTTTCCCCATCCTGCACCAAAAGGTTGCCTTAAAAAAATCTTCTTTTGTCTGCCAGAAGAGAATTTTTTGGAACTTCCCAAAGAAACAGAATGCCTTGACATCAGGTGTACCATTGCACCCTGTCCCAAAAAGACTCCTGAGAAAAAAGTTTCCCCATTTTCTGTAAGAAGTTTTTAACAGAGGGTCCACAGGGAACCTATGGAGTATTTTAGTTATGTAAAAAGCACTCCCTGAAATTATAGTTAGGGGGGATGTAGAGGTCTTGACAGGTCGTTTCAGGACAGAAACGCCACACAGCCCACACCTTACCTTCTTCTACGCCCCTCCTTATGTCTGAAATAAATACCTCCTGATGTCTTTTGTGACCAATGGTCAACGTGAAAGGCAAAGGGGAACCCTGAGCCATGTCTACTCGAGAGAAACTCATTTTCAAATGACGAACGGTCTGCGCTTATCAAAAGAGAGTGTTTTTTTTTGTTTCAGTGCACTATTAAAAGTTTTTTACAGAGACGCTATCTCAATGTAAAAAAGGATGGATAACTACGACTGATAGACATGGTTATACATTATATGAACGAAGGGGAACGTCCCAGAATCGTATGAGAAATACTCCTATAAAGAAGGGCCAAGCTGCTCATTGAGAACCATACCTACTTTGACGGTCTGCCACTCGTCTACAGCCTGCTACGTCTTCTGCTCCTGTGACTGCTGCAGCTCTGTAAGCTGAAAGGACCTTTAGTTGGTGGAATGCCTAGGCGTATGAAGACTGGACCTATCAGAAGGGTGGCTGCCAAGAAACTCTCTCCGCTTGTGACACCTAAGACCAAGTTGGTTGTGTGGTCGGGCGTAGCCCCTCCTCCCAACTCCCCTGCAGTTGCTAATCAACCACCTGCAACACCTGCCTGGCTGGTCACTCAAGCATCTGATGGAGCAGAACAGGAAAATGCTCTTGCAGCTCTTCATGCCGAAATCACTAATTTCCTGGATAGCTTACGGGATCACACTCCTAAGGAAGAGGGTGACGCTAACTTTGACATTAGCGAGTTCATTAATCCCCCTGTGCCTGACAACTACCAACCTCCAGAAGAAACGGTGCCAATTCACTCAACCGGATCCATCTCCACAGGTCAGCCCTGTAGTGTTGGACCTAACTCAAGACTCTCCTTCACCTGCAGTGCACCAGATAGAGGTAGTGGACCTAACTCGAGACACAGCTCTGTCTGCGGTGCATACCTTGCCGGGGGAATATTCACGTGGATGTGATTGATCTAACAGGTCCTACTCCCTTGTCAGGAGGGAAACTCTGCACTGACGGGTCCTTAGATGGACTCAACTCGCCCTACTTCGAAGAGCAGAAGGCAGAAGGTGGAAAGCCAAAGACCAGCTGTCCTACAGTTAAAACAACTGCTCCATATCATCCAAATTCCAGTTCTGGTTGTGGAGCTGCAGCAGACACCTCCCGAGAAAAGGCCCTGTCCTCAGGGGGAACAAGGCAAGCCTAAAAAAAAGAGGTAAAAACTTACCTACAACAAGAAGCCCCCTGCCCCTGCTTCAGAAGGCACTTCTGAGGTTACCACCAGGAAAGTGCAAACTCCTCACAAGTTTACATTCGGAGTAGTTTCCACCTCCGTAGAAGAAAGCAACCAGCATATCAGTAAGCTTCTGGGGTTCAGACTGGTGCCCCTTGTAGCAAAGAAATGTCCTCCTCATTTTGGATTCGAGAAAGTATTCTATCCAGAAGGAGATAAAAATTCAGGGATAGAGATATACAGAGAGCCAAGCATCAGTGGTGTCTGCATTAGAACCTACCTGGACAAACCCTATGAACGGTGTGTCAATTTGCACGCACGTTACTTCAGGGAACTTGTGAACCAAGTCGACCGTATTCTTGTACACTAAAAGGAGCTTCTTCAGAAAGCAGCCGTAGGAGAGACCAAGGCGGACAACCTGGTTGTGAGGTTGAAGGAGGACAGCACGGACCCTTGTGGAGGAAAGGCTGTTATTCTTTAACATGTACATGTATTTTGAGTTTCAATGTACTTAAGGTTTAGTTAGGTTAGGTTTAAGTAGTTCATCTAGAATGCAGTAAAGTGAGAAAAAGAAAAAGAGAGAGATTAAAGAAAGCAAAATGCCTCCTAAAACAATTTAAAAGGTTTATACCGTGAACTGTCCAATGTGTAATACACCTAGACCCCCGTGTTTGGTTAAACTTGAAATCAGCAAAGTGGGACCCTTTTTAGGGGGTCATAATATCCATTTCCCAAGTACACGTCTCTTAAGTAGACTGCATTGAAAGAAGCTTGTCTTGTTCTAACTAAGGTACCTTAGGCATAGGCAGTAGGTGTTTACTGATGGTTATACCACGATTTCTGGGTTGCTCAGTGCTTTTTGCTGGATATTCCCATGCACATATCTGTCGATATTGCACAGCATGAATGCTGTAGCATGAGTTTTGGAAGGCGTGTGGTTATCCATGGATAACCCGCACCCCGTGCTGTAAAATTCTTTCAGATCTCTACAAGCTGCTGGGAAATGGGTCATATGGTAAAACCATATGCAACAAGCAAAACTTCAAACAAGGTATGTGTCCCCCTCTAAGGCAAGATGATTAGCCTTGCACTGGTCAGTTCAAGATGCACAAGACCTAAGTGAACTTTCTTGTTTACCCACCTCCATCACCTACGACCTTCCGGTTCAAATATGGTTCATGGTGTACCAATATGCTGAACTTAAAATGTTGGCATTCTATTATGACTTTCTCCTTGAATACATAGATGAAAAAGACTTTGAAATGTGTGAAATGGACACCGACAGCTTCAACTTTGCTTTGAGTGCAGAGAATCTAGAAGATTTGATTATTCCTGAAAAACGTGAGGCTTTCTTTAGAGAATGTCACAAATGGTTGCCCCCTGAATCTTGTGAAAATTCTCACCACAGAGAAACCTACGTTCAAACCAAAGCATTGGGTAACTTATGGTTATCTTAGCCCTGCTAACAGAGCCATCTGGTGTTTGATAAAAGAACCCCCGGATTGTTCAAAGTGGAGTGGGAAGGGGATGAAATGACCGCCTTAAACTCCAAATGTTAAATAGGCACTGGCGAAAAAGTGCCTGTTAAAATGAGTTGCAATGGTGTAATTAAAAAACAAAACACCTTAACGTCTGAAAAGTTTTAAAAAGTTCTGGAAAGTGAAAATGTTGTCATGGTAGTTAACAAAGGATTTAAAGTAGTTAACCACAGTGTTACTACCTACTCTAAAAAAACAAGGGTTAAGTTATCAGTATATAAAAAGAAAGGTGTGTGAAGATGGAGTAATCACCTTACCCCTCTTGATTTAAACAATGGTTTTTGCTTGTGTTTGTCTCCCTCTAGTTTTCTTTTTCTCACTTTACTTAAAGTTGTACATTTTTAAATAAAAATGTAGTTTTTTTAAACATTTTGTTCTTTTTTTTTTTTTACATTTTCCCCCCATATGCAAAAAAATGAACATTTATCAAAAAAAGTTATGAACATTTTACGAAGTTAACGCAAAAGTGAACTTTATCACCCAAAAAAGACCAAAAAACTATTCAAAAAAAGGGAAAACTTTACAAGTTCACAACAAAAAAGTAAAAATCTGGCACTAAAAAAACAACAACTTGGGTGTATAAAGTTCTACAAAGTGTCGCTCTGTACAGCAAAGCTTCTGCTGTAACACCTGACAATGATATAACTGCAATTGCATGTGGATGTTCAGAAAAAAAATTTTGGGAAATAATACCTGCAGAAAACATTGGTTATTTTAGAGGAGCTGAACCAGACACTGTTGACCACTGTTTAACTAGTGTTAAAATGTACAAATATTTCTCTTCAGCTTTTTGGGATGCATACAGGAACTGCACGCACTATTGTCGAGTAAAAAGTGTAAACTTATTAATGCAAGATTGGTGCATCGGTGTATATCAGTTACACACTGAACCTAACTGTCCAAGGCACTACACAACGTACACTTTAAGAAGTGTGAAAAAGTTTGCTGTTACCATCCAGCAGTTAGAGTGTAATCGCATTGTAGGGGTGTTTTGCCAGTGTAACTGTAAACTACAAGTATCTGCTATAGCTAAAACCATTTGTTTTACATGTCTACAGGTCATATTGGAGCTTCACGCCTTAAGTATACCTGGAGTGAGAAATCATTTCTCGTTTAAGGTAAACTTCAAGGATGGTTTTCTATCTAGTCTTTTACCGGGACCTAAAAACAACAAGACTTACTTCCTGGCACAGGCTTTGTTTGAACATGCTATAGCTAACATAGCTAAACTGAACAGTTATTGTTTCCACAACACGTGGAAAACTAGTCTCACAGGTCAAAGCTGGTATCAAGCAAGTAAATTTACACACAACCAATGCCTCTGTTGTATCTGTGCACTTCCTGGTAATGGAAAAACTGTGTTTATATGTAAATATTGTGTCTAATAAAAGTACCCTGTAATGAAAATGAACGAGTTGTGTTATATTTTAATATATGAAATAAACAGAGAGAACTGCTCAACCGTGGGTAACCAAATGTGGCCTTTGTTCCCCTCGGACTGTGTCCTCGGGGACCCCATTTGGTTCCCACGCTTTCGCAATTCTCTCTGTTTATTTCATCAGTCATTATTGTGCAATTTCTAAGTAAAGTTCCATCAGCAATTGCACAATACCCATTTGCTATTTCATCATGGATATTGTGCAATTTTATAAACCATTGCACAATACCTGTTCATACCTAGCTCATATGTTTCCATGAGGTCACTTCCAGTTTGTAAGTAGGTCAAACCAAAGTAGTGCGCAATATATGTAATTTATGTAACTAGGTCATGACATATATTCCAGCTATCTGATTGGTCAAAAAAACTAGGTCGTTACCTCATGATGTCACTTCCTGTAAAATCCAGGCCTCTGATTGGTTCAAACTGGGTCAAATAGGGTCACATCTGTTCTGCAAGTGGATCATGACCTAGTTAGTAGCTGAAGCTATGCGCTGAGTTTGCATGTATATACTACTAAGGTATTTCCTACCTCAGCTTCTACATAAATTATGCTCATGTTAGACTATAGATTACACTAAATTAATAACCAATTATTAATCACCTATTTAAAACCTACACTCACCATAAGAGTGTACTCTACATTATGGTACCCTAAATAATAGGATACCCTCTCCATTATTACGAGCCCTCTAGCCTGTTATCCTAAAGGATCGGATAGTGATATGAAACAGAAACCTAGGGAATATCCGCTCACTGGATAAGAGTAATATAAACAATGAGCACAGGGCCCCAGTGTCAGAGAGTGTGCAGGGCTAGAGTAGGAGGTACAGTTAGTTAGCTTGGAGCCAGTCTACACACGACCATCCCATGTAGAACTGAGTGAGCAGCTCATTGGACACTCATGATGGATTCTGTATATCTTGAGAGGTAAGGCCAATATGGAACTCAGTGTATCAAGCTTGTCAATTGTCATTTAACCTTTAGACCAACATGAACTATCAATATGTATTGTAAAACGATACATCTTTCTATGTCAGTGATGGAGAGTTATCATCTGCTTAATAATAAAGATATTGTAATTCTACTGGCGAATTGCTAGTTTATTTTATTGAATTCATCGCTTGACATTTGGTGGAGAACAGCGGTTTCGACCCTGAGAATTATCAAAATTCTAAAAATGTATAACACTCAAAATAATGAACGAAAATGATAGGCGTGCACTTAGGAAAACGACCATTGAAAAAACCAAACATTCTCTAGAAGCTAAATTAAGTAGAGAAAGACAAGCTAAATTAAAATTAACAAAAGCCAAAAGAGTTTCATTAGAGGCTGGAATTGCAAGATATAAGGAAACTATCAAGGAACACCACGCCATAGGAGGACAGCATGAAGACCTACAAATGTCACTCCAAGAAATCAACCAACAAGAGGTAAGTGCTGCTACTAACGTTAACACTCGCCTTGATATTAACAATAGTCCCATTGAATTTGGTAGTTCTGAAATAATCGATAATTCGATTGTAAGACCCAAACCAGAAACACCTCTAAGTCATGCCAGAAAATTTATAAATGAAATCAAACAATCGCTTGAAAAACAAGGTATTATTATTGAAAGTTATCAACATCTCAAAGAACGTGCTAGACTTTCGACTTCTAGAAAGGTAGACAAATCAATCACACCCATATTGGAAGAATCCAATGAACAGATTCCCATTGAAGATTCAGATTCTGATATTGATTTGGATCTAGAGATAGAACAAAATACTCAACCTACGTGTAGCCCAATTGTAAGTGCCGCAAACACTGTACCCATTTACGCACCAAATAGGCCCATAAGTCCTAGATATGTACCACCCTTCACTTCTACACCGAGACCAGTAGCTCGAGGTAGAGATCTCAGTATAGCAAATAGATTTGTTTTCAAAAGTGATGCATCAGCATTCGATTCACAATTCATATACAATCCTGTGACAGGTAGACCATCATTTATACCAAAATATGACTCCAACACACAAACGTCTGTAACTTCCGTACATAGAATAGATGACGAAACTCAAACTGATCTTATCAATATAAATGTCGACACCCAGACTGAAATAGATGTAATTGATATAGAGACACAAACTTTTGTTGTTGTAAGTGACGCTGGCATTCAAACAGAACAAGTAAAAACTCATAACAAACGACTGAATGTAAACCTACCATATATTCTCAACTTTAGTGACAGAGAATTAGAATCTAGAAGTACAAATCAACCATTAATGCAAGATATTGATTCATTGACAGACGAAGAAATGGCGGAAAAAGTAGAACAATTACATGGGACTATCAATTCTAGAGTAGATGATTGTACACAACTCCTGAGAGGAGAATTTGAGGCAGGAATTAGTGGATTGTCTAGAGACTTTACAGCACTGAGTATAAAGACTGACGGAATAGACCAGAGCCTACAAGCTCAACGAGATACTAATAAGCTCAGATTTGATACTTTGCAAGCATCCACTGAATCAAATTTTGAATCTATGAGCGCTAAATTAACAAATGAAATAACAAATGTACAACGCAAACAAGATCTGGCGATTGACAAATTGACCCAACATATCATAGATGTGAAATCATCCCTAGAAAAGCAGGTTGGCAACCTTGTAGAAGTGGTTAAGGATGTAAGGAAAGCCGTTGAAATTAAACCAGACAGCTATGGTCTAGATTTACATTTCTCAGAAGATCAAGAATGCAAAGATTTACAGGGGGAACCCCAAGACACTCAATTCTATGGTAGAGGGGCAGTCCATCATAACACATACCTCAGCACCCCAAATTTCCCAAAACAACAAGCACAACAGCAGCACCAACAACAAGTGCAACAATCTGCAAATCCACAACATAGTATATACACACCACCAAAATACCGACAAAGCACTGATAATGATGAGGCATTTTATGATAGTCAAGGCCGCCGAGTCGTATTTCATAGCATCGGTAAATCTAACAGCCCAAATCTCACCTCGGTATTTACAAAACCACCAAAATTCAAGGAAGCTACCCCAACACGATCAGCCAAAAGCTTTCTTAAAGATTTCAAGGCTTATGTAGACGGATGCTGGCCCGAAAAACACGAAATTCATGCCACAATCTTTCGAGAATTACTAGATGGTAAAGCAAAAATTTGGTTGGATAATTTAGAGGCAGGAACTAATCTATTAGCAGTTGACCCTGACACAGTCTACAGTGCATTCATAACACAATTCAGTAGACTCACCCCTGACCTCATTCTAAATGGCTATAGTAATAGAAAACAAAAGCATGGCGAATCCGTAAGGGATTACACTAGCTCTATGGTAGACTTGCTTCTCAATACTGACATTGATAAGCAATCGAAAATTGAAGCACTGGTGAGAGGTTATAAGCCTGACATAGCGGAAGTGCTCACCTTCGATATGGGCACATTCAAAAACTTTGATGACGTAGAAATGGCCGCAACTAAAGAAGAAAGACGGTTTAAGCACTATCCAACTGCTGAAGCACCAACAGCAAAACTAAATGAAATGAGTGCAGATGCAGACCTTAATTACATGGGCCCCAATCAGAATAACAGAGGTAATCAAAGACAGAATAGCAACCAGGGTTATCAGAATAACAACCAGGGTTATCAGAATAATAATTCTAATAACAGTAAAAGGTTTCAATCAAATCAAAGGTACCAGAACAATCAGGGATACCAAAACAACCAAGGTTATCAAAACAATCAATCAAATCAGGATGACGGCAGTTATCAAAATTGGGGATTTAACCAATTCGTCCCGGGATTCCCACCATGTACCGTTGTACCGTATTACGGACCATTTCAAAATTGGGGACCAAACCAGGGACAAAACTGGAACAATCAGGCAAATTATCAAAACAATCAAGGTAATCATCAGAGCAGTGGTCAATCATCCAACAACCAAAACAGACCACCAAACAGAAACCCCAATAGATCCAACTACCAAGGTAATCAAAATAATCAGGGGATATCAAACCAAGGCAATCAGGGAAATCAAAGAAATTTCAATAGAAACCCTAATAGGAATCAAAACAATAGATTCCCCAACAACCAAAATCAGAATAGTCAACAAAATAGACAGCAAAATAACAGATTCAACAACATCGAGGGTGATGACAATAAAGATGATAATTTCGATGACGGTGAATGGGTAGATAATGATGGAGATAACCAGATGGGGGACGATCAACAAGATGATCAATTTGATGATCAGCAAAATAATGATCAGGAATAGGATGTAGGGAGAGTCGGTAAAAGAGACCCCTCCGATAGATCCCCGATGGGTATACCATCACTTAACACACTAGATACCTTATATGATGAAGTAATATCGGATACTGAATATTATTCAAACTGCGAAGACTATCCCAATTACGACAGTAATGACTCATTGAAAGACGATTTCGAACCACCAGGAATACATCTGACTTTAAGAAATAGAAATCATGGAGCTAAATATAAACAAATTCTAAGAGTACCATTGGAAAGCAAGAGCTTATGCTTAGATTTGAATATTGAAAGTGTCACCGTGAAGGCATTGGTCGATACAGGCGCCACCCTAAGCTTCATAAGTGAGGCGGTATATCATAAATTAATGGAAGAAAATTGCAAAATATATCATGGCCACACAAATACTAAAATTTCAATAGCAGATGGTCGGTTAATCAAATCCACTAAAGCAATAAAGGCTAAGATTTTTATAGATGGAAAAGAATTATCTTTTAGATTTCTTGTACTACCTAAAATGAATCATGAATGTGTTCTCGGGGTAAACTTCCTAAGGAAATATTCAGGTGAAATTAAATTCAACACAACCGAGGCAGAGCACATTAAAACTGACGTAATTCTATCACAGAATGTCATAATACCTCCAAATTCGGAATTACATACTAGAGGATCAATTGACACCCATGCATGCCTGAAGGGAACACAAGGAATTCTAGAAAGCATTGCTGAACCAACCGACTTTTTATTAAAGCATATTATAGTAACCCCTAATGGGAATAAAAATACAGTCAAAGTGGTATTGGCGAATCTATCAGACATTGAAATTAAATTGAATAAGTTCACCAAGGTGGCAATATTCAATCCATTACCGAGCACCATGACTATGATTTCATTAGGAGATATTTCCAACAATGATATAAAACACCAAAGTACTAACAATAACACCAACTCAGCTTTCACTCCGATAAACTGTGGAGAAGAAGTATTAAAACAACTAAATCATCCGTCAGAAAAACCAAAATACAAAATCAACCCTGAACTGAGTGCTATACAAAAACAACAACTAGAAAAAGTATTAACGGACAACCAAAATGCCTTTGTCACAAATGAGAATATTATCGGTAAGAAAATTGACTCAACTATTAAACTTGAATTAAAAGATGACAGCACTATAGCCTGTAAACCACCATACAGACTGTCACCTAAGAAAGAGAATATTATGAAACATCAATTGGAAAGACAATTACAACAAGGTGTAATCACAGAATTGACCAATCCTAGCGAATTTAATTCACCCGCATTCTTAGTACCAAAGCCAGGTATGGACTTATCAAAACCAGATAGCTGGAGGATAGTCATAGACTATAGAAATACGAACAAATGCCTAAAAACATTCTCATACAGTTTCCCAAGAGCAGATGATTTAATCACTACTATAGGGCAGTCAAAAGCCAAGTATTATAGCAAAATGGACATTTTCGCAGCATACCATCAAATCCCATTAGCTGAAGAGTCAAAACACATCACAGCATTCTCAGCGAACGGCCGACGATATGTCATGAATTCGATTCCTATGGGAATGAATATATCAGGCCTACGGTATCAAGACATTATGGAACGGCTCATGGCAAAGTGTAAATATCGTAATGCATGCGCCTACGTCGATGATATAGCTGTATACAGCCCAACATGGGAAAGACATTTAGAAGATTTAGACGAAGTAATGAAAATCATTGTCAAAGGTAACCTGAAATTCAAACCCCAAAAATGTGAGTTTGGATACACAAAAATTGACTTTCTCGGGTTCAGAATTACTGAGGACGGTATGTCACCTACACCAGATAAGCTATGGCCTCTAAAAATCTTTAGATCACCAGTAAACAAATCCGAATTGAAAAGTTTTAATGGAATGGCCCAATTCTATAAAAGATTCATTAAGGGTTTCAGCGAAATCATGGCACCTTTAAATGAATTAACGAAGGAGTCAGTACCTTTTGTATGGACAGGGAAATGCCAAAGAGCATTTGATAAAATTAAGAAATCTATATACGACGACGTCACACTCAAATTTCCAGATTTTTCCAAAGAATTCTCAATTTTTACCGACAGTTCTGGTTATAGCGTCGGTGCTGCATTAACACAGCAAGATGAAAATGGATTTTATAGACCAATAGAATTTGCTGGTAGGACATTAACTGAACAGGAAATGAGATATAGTACTACAGACAGAGAAATGATAGCAGTAGTATTTGCCATTAGTAGATTCCATCTATACACTGAATGCTCACATTTCACTATCTACTCAGACCACACAGCACTGGTATCACTTTTTAATAAAAAAGAAGCAATAACAAATGGCAGATTAGCCCGCTGGCTAGACCTTTTTATGTCATATGACTTCACTGTTAAATATCTAGCAGGCAAAGCAAACATAGTAGCCGATTTTCTTTCGAGACGAAGATATCCACCACAGGAGGATGAACCATTACCAATCAAACTACAAGGTAAAGTAGTATTAGCACCCAAAATGACCAGATTCTCTGATATAGAAATCACTAAAACCTTTAAACCAAGTGACCCCGTACCAGCTTCACCCATCTTAATGTTTAAACCAAGATCCATCCTAAAAGACGGAATCCCATGGGAGGCTAAAGCTCAGCAAGCAGGCTATGTACCAACAGGTAAGCACGCCAAAGCTAAAAAGCCTGCAACTGGTAAAAAGTCTACTCAAAAGCATAAAATTAATGCTATAACAAGAGCTAAAGCATTAAAAGAATCTGATTCAAATATAACATTTAGGGATGTTGCAAAACCTCAGCCGGAGTCTGAGACCCCAAAAAGGAGGGGGAGACCCGCTAAAAAGCACAAACCTGTTGTCTCACGAGCAGCAGCAGTGCAAAAGCGCTTGAAATTAGCTACTAAAATAGCACCCAACGCTGAAAGAGCAATAATCGAAATATCCAAGCATTATAAATTGACTCCAACACGCCTACAATTAGTAGCCGCTCAATCCAAAGACCCTTTTTGTATTACAATGAGAGAATATATAGAGAAAGGAAATCTGCCAGAAGACAACTATATTAGTCGTCAGATATTGCTTACACACGATAATTTCATAATCAGCGACAATATTCTTTTCAAACTAAACTCATCAATATTCGGACGACAGCTTGACATCGAATTACAAGTTGTCGTACCTAAAAAGTGGATCAATAAATTGCTTGAAACCACACATTGCTCACCTTAAGGGGGACATTTAGGAATAGTTAAAACCTACAAATTGATAAAAGAAAGATATTTCTGGGTTAATATGTTTGCAGATGTAACAAATTACATTGGCACATGCCATACGTGTCTGATAACAAACAAACGACCAAAACGTCTAAAATTACCCATGAATATCAGGGAACCGATATTAACAACTTATAGTCACGTAAGTGTGGACACTATAGGGCCACTTTTACCATCCCATAATGGAAGTAAATATATACAGGTAGTAATTGACCATGCCTCACGGCACATCACGGCATGGGATTGCAAGGAACTCAACAGCGCATCCTTCATATTAGATTACATAGACAAAGTCATATGCATTCATGGTCTCCAAAGCGTGATGTATACGGATAATGGTTCGATATTCACATCAAAATTAACTAAATTATTCTGCTCTAAATTCGGAATTAAGCAGATTTTCGGGAGTTCATTCTGCTCCAAAAGTCAAGGAGCTGTGGAGCGAAGTAATCAATCAATAGAAAACGCATTAAGATCATATATTTATAAAGATCAGAAAAATTGGAGCCTGTATCTTCAATCAGTAGTTTTCGGCTTAAATAATACTGTCAGTCAAACTACAGGCTATTCACCAAATTTTATTATCTTCGGGAAGCAATCAATGTTACCAACAGACGCATCGTTAGCATTGTTCAATAAAACAGATTTTAAGAATGAAAAGGAAATGATCATCCACTTAATCAAACAAAGAGAAGCAGCACAAAAGCTGGCTGCTGATACCTTATTAAAAACACACAAAGGAATGAAGAATAGACATGATAGTAAAATCAAATCCACAACAGACTATGCCGTGGGAGATATCGTATACCTGTACATACCAAACCTATTAAAACCAAATACCAGTAAGAAACTACAAGCAACATACTCAGGCCCCTATATGGTAACTGAACGTTGTTCACCCTATACTGCTCATTTACGTCGACTTTCAGACGGTAAAATGACCAAAAAATCAATTAATATTGAACGCCTGAGAAAACCAATCACAACAGCCTCAAAACAGGCAATATTAAAGAGATTAGAGATTCCAGGTTCCATGGGAAAGTTATTAGACCCAGACGTAATAGGACATACAGAATTAAGTAAAACAGACAGTCCAAGAGTAAACCAAAAAGCAAAAGCCATGGCATCCACACGGAAAAGACGATAAACTAACAACATGTGTGCATTTTGGGAGTATGTAACTCAAAATTTTAATAAACTTACATGTTTAAAGTGTGGGAATGCATAATACCAGCACAAAACTCTCCCACAGACCAGGGACTCAGCGCTTCCCATGTTATGGGAATGCATCATCATGTCTATCCTATAACAACATTTTGTACTATACAATTAAACATTACTCAGATTTCATCCTTATCATTTCATGAGATAGGACCCACACGCTAACGCTGAATAATCAAAGTCATTACTTATCCTATGGAGTGGCCATTATAGCAATAACTGGGATATTCAAATATGTTAGGTAGACTAGTAGGGAGATAAACATGGCATGGGGATCCAAACAAACTCCGAAAAATTATTAATTATGGATATTGGTTATATGGCGTCCAGTCAGTTAGATTCTGTAGTGATAAAACACACCCCTTTTCAGAAAGTTGTATGCTAAAAGGCTGAAACACGTATATTGCTACATGCAGTAATCGAAGTTGGTATTCAGCTCAGGGGATGGGCAACATGACTGATAGGCAAAAACATTGTCAATAAGTTTTATTGATTAAAACACCAAACTATGGGTTAATAGTTTTAACGGGAAAAAGCAGCTTAAATATATAATGTCCACACCCAAGGCCGGCGGGGGTGGATGCATCTATGAGGGAATGTTAATGAGGGTCAATCACCAAGCAGAGGCCACGAGCAAACAGTTGAAGGAGAGTAGCTGATCCTTTGTATCATATTGCCGGTTGATTGACAAGAAAACAAAAACCACATGAAAATAGATATATAAGGTTGGGTTAGCCACAAGGCAAAACCACAACTGATTGTACTTCAAGCTTTTGACGTTATCAGTCACGCCCCATCAACTACTGAAATGGCCTCTCCAGGTTTCGTGTGGGCAGAGTCCAGCAGGTAGGCAATACGCTTTTATATAGGGTATGCAACTTTAGGAATTCTGAAATCCATTAGGGTTTAGATCTTGACTGATTGTAGAGTCCGGAGATGGTAGTAACGCCCAAGAAGCCCATAAGCATTTAATCCCCTCTCTACTATGTAGTCCTGTATTATGAATTGAACTAGTGTATTGATTAGTCTTTGCTATAACTATATTATTGGCCCTAAGCGATAGGATAATTAATAAATAGACTTTGATACCATTAATCTATTATTAAATATATAAATATATTTAACTAGCTTATAGCTTCTACTAGCTTTATATTACTTGCAGCATCCATGGTTTCGATTACCTACTAAATCTTCAAAATTCAAATAAGCCCAAAATTGAACATCCAGACGGTCTGTTATGGAACATGTCGTCTATTCTGGGGAAAGACGGCGTGAGGGGGCATGACGCTGAAACTGCCAGAGAAATAATTTGGCAAGAGAGGGTTATTTTGGCCAATCCTTCAGACAAGGGACTAGCCTATGTCTGGGAGGACCCACTCTTGCATGATAAATTAGACCTCAGCGATCCTACCACTCTCGCAGCTATCTCTCAGGAGATACGCATCTTCACTGGTGAAGATCCCAGACCGCTAGATTTGGAATCATATCATGAGCCTATAGCTAGGGCCATCACGTTCCTAGCGATACAGGTCATGATTAACTATTATGAACTAAGCATTAGATTCTATCCCTGGGCCTCCAATCACTCATGTAAGGAGCTGTGTGAGACCTGCTTAAACAATACATTAGCCAGATGGAGACGCGAACAGCCATACTGGAAGAAAAGGTCAATTGGTGCAAGACCAATCAATGCACCAGAAAGCGATTCGAATTCCGAATCCTGTGATTCCTCCAGGTACAGATTTGATTTAAATAGCAATAGAACTATAGCAATATTAGGATATTATGCTAGAAAGCACCTTGAAGGCATGAAACTAATACCGGATAACTCAGGAGGATAAAATTCAAAAACCGGATAAATATGGGATAATTATTTTTACATCAGTAGGTATTCCTATGGGATAACCATACTCATTAACATATCATGTATATATAAACCCACTCCATCATACACCCACTCAGTACAGCGCACAACAGGCACACAGTACACACCGACACTATGCGATAAAGGAGTTCACTCCTTAATCAGGCATCATCATGCATTCACTGCTTTTACTGGTAAGTTTATGCATTTTCAATGTTGTATATTCTGACAATATTGTAGTTAGGCAGAATTATGGAGTTATATTCAAAAAGGAAGAAAAACCACTCATTCATGGAGTTACACATCATGATTTCAAATATAATGTCGATTTCACACTATACAAGTCAATCAATGACCCAATCTGGATTAGTAACTATTATACTGACGAAGGCTCAGACGAAGCAACTAGGAATCAATTTGCAGAATTAGACCGACTGATACATGTAGAATATAAAAGGACCATTCAACTGCATGATAGACTAGATAGCCACCCTGATAAATCAAGAGATAAAAGAGAAGCAATATTGAAGCCCATAGGAGATTTACTATCTTTAGTGACAGGCGTGGCAACGGATGATCAAATAGAAAAGGAAGACAAGAGATTAGAACATCTAGAAAAGGAAGTAAGCGTAGAATTCACTACGTACAATGATATGATAGAAACTATCTACAAAATGGCAAATTACAATTACGTTACACAATTAATATCAAGGGAAAACACAAATATTACAATGTTAGCATTAGGTGAGCTAGAATCTGAGATAGTGAGATTTGAGTATAACATCACTGAACTGTACAACAAACTATACAGACACATGTATGTGAAAGAGAGAAATAAGCTATTATTGCAAATAGGTACAACCCAGTTATTGACTCAAATCAGGTACAATAATAAGATGTCTGAATTGATACATGAAATCGAAAGAACTGCCACTGGAAAGCTGTCAGCTATCTTAGTCCCAATGAACCATTTACACAATTCACTAAGAATCATGAATCAATCATTAGAAAAAGATAATATCAGTCTAAGAGTATGTAACATCCCACTGACTCACTATTATCATGAAGCTTCCAAATTAGTATCAGTGACTCGAAAATCAGTAACTATCGGAATTAGAATTCGAATTTGTTCATTGGATGAAACCTACGATCTATACAATATACATGTAACACCAGTTCCATTGAAACCCCACACTACTGAAAGTGCTGGTTATACAGTGCTATCAGCTGATAACCACCACATCGCGTTGTCAAACAAAATAGGGAGATATTTTGAGCTCGACGGTAATCTCTTAACCCTTTGCAAGGAGCAAAGTGTTTTTATTTGTCCACTAACACTTCCAACACAAAGTATTCAAAAGCCAACTTGCATGTTATCATTGCTACTTGACAACACAGCATTAATTAAGGAATTATGCAACTTCAATATCATAAATCCAACAAGGAAACTATCACCAGTAGCAATACCATTGTCATTTGATTCTTATTTAGTAAGATCAAACAGCGACACATCCATCATGGAGTGTGCCGGAAAACAACGTCTAATTCATAACATGGCATCGTATTTCGTAACCAAGGTACCATGCTATTGTAGAATAGAGATTGAAGGACTATTCCTAGTAAACCACAATGTGACCTGTATTAAAGGGGATTTCAACGACCAAATAATTCACCATACATACAATCTACCACTATCAATTCATTTCAATGACTCAGCATGGAATAAATCAGGGGAAGAGCTAACACTGAAAAGCGAAGTATTTAAATCAAAGGGTATTGATTTGCTACATTCACAATTAGATAAGATGACTGCACTGCAAAAGAATGCGTTAGACCTAAGGAACACTGCCAAAACACTACTGAAAGAGGTAAAGTCGCCAGACGGTTTTGAGAACTTTTTCAGTACTGTTGACACTATCACATCACACCCACTGATGGAAATTGCTAGCTTTGCTATGTCTGCACTATCCGTTATAATAAGCGCTTACACGCTAAGAAGAATAGGAGTCCTGTGGTCTATTTTTCTATACGGTAAGAGGGCGCATGCAATAAACATTACTGCATGGAATTCGGCGATAAACTCATTTAACACACTGAATGTCAAGCCTAATAAAGATAAGGCATTTTCATATTCGTTGAATGACATCCCTTCTGGATATAGTGAATTCGGAGCATTAATGACAATAATTCTGATTATATATATCATAAAGATATGTCTCAAGTGCAGATATCTAAAGAAAATAGGCATGTCTCCTGTAACCTCGGAGATGCCATATGTCGCAATAAAGATCTACAATGAATGGAATGCTATCGTAGTTCCCTTAGCAAGTATCAGATACGAACCAAACATATTCAAAGTGTGTTCAAGTGCCCCTCCTGTTGTAATAAGGCAGAGAGGATGTTTTATGCAATATTTAGATTTAGTTCACGTGTGTAACGGAGCTATTCAGATATGTGTATCAGGATCCGAAATGGAGTTGATTGAACTTCCAAATAAGGTATATTTACCAATGAGACAGCGACTACCTATATGGATGGCTTTAAGACGCCATCACACACCAAGGTGTGCAGTAGTTGTGGTACACAAAGAAAAACACCATCAACTCCCAATGAAATTGCAAGAGATGGATGTAGATGAAAGCTCAGTATGAAGAGCAGCCAAAACAAATGATCTGAATAGATTGAGATTATGATTTTATTAAATTCCAGTGAAAATGTGGTAAGCCATATACAATTACCTATTAGTGATAAGGCATCGTTATAATATTACTGCATGATATACATATCCATTATACTCGAGTCTAATATATTACATTTCTAATTAATAGTAACCGTGATGACGATGATGACTCACTCTTGGCCACCGAGCTGTCAAACCTGGATTTGGTCCCAGTAGAGGAGGACCTGATCAGAGAATCTTACAGAATACAAGGACGGCATGAGGAGAATGGCTTCATGTCACCCCTTATCTGGTCGCGCGAGTCATTCCCAGGCTGGGACTGCATCAGACAGTTGATCAATGTGCGAGACGCCTGGCAAGGCGCACAAAAGGGTGACACGCCATCCTCAGAGGGCTGCTCAACCCCTCCAGTCATACCTGAAATCGCAGACGCCGAGGCCGGACTGTATGACCAGGTGTCTGCGACCAGCGACTTTGATGACTCCTTCTTAGAGTATGACTGGGAGGAGGAAGATAGAGCAGCCAAAGCCACCACAGAAGCGTTCGAGACGCCAGCTGCGAATAATAGTAGCGAGTCCCGTTATGGCGACGTTACTAGAGCCGCTATGGCTCTACTGCAGCTAGCCGCCGGCAGCAGTTCTAATGACGACAATAACAATAATGTTGAGTGCGATATGGACTACTATACGGAGCCATCCGGAGATATTATCTCGCCCGAGGAAGATGATTAGTCACACCTGAAAATATAGAATATATAATTTAGAAACGGCAAATTGTGAAAGACTGAGTCACTATGCCTTATCTATAAACTAATATATAATATATAGACTATTCAGGAGACAATCGGCATAAAACCAGCGTATAGTGACACCGCATAGACTTTACACACATGATTTTCATTGAATTTGTTGTCATATTAATATGTTACTAATGATTTTTCTTTTTCAGCTGAAGGCGTAATATTATCAAATAATTTACTCGTTTATATATGTATTGTCTGACTGTATGAAGGATGTCAGTTTATAGTACTGATAGCTTCATAGAGTCACCAATGTATATCCAGCTTTATTGTATTACCGCTGATTGGGACATAAACATTGTTCCGTACATATACATACATGTACAAGAATTGATTCAATAATTAGGATCATGAGTCCTACAAGTATATTAACTATATGCACTATAAGCATATATACAAGCTTGATTAGACATCACTGATAACGTGTTCAGAATGAACTCAAGTACCATTATATAGTTAAGATTTACATATAGAGCTTATTTTATACCGCTGATTGAAATCAGAAGGCCATGCCTTGAATTGTAGTTAGTTTACATTACTATTGTTAGTTAGTAAGGTTATACTCGAGACAGCTTTATAGATTCATCGCTGATGAGAGAATACTTACCTATTATAAGGAAGGTTCCATATGTTATCGTCGTTATCCACTAGTATTAACGAATAGCTATCGGTGTGATTTATATTCCGATACACCTTGCATTTTTTTTTGACCAAGCTATAGTATTTCATCTTGGTGCACTGAGAACCATTGCCTGTCTTCACATGTACTGGATCCTGAAGCTTATTCTAACGATCCCAGTAATTAACCCAACACGTACATCCATAGTATAGATATGAAACTGAATCTAACTGGTTCCAAGGGTATCACTAACACACTCCATCCCATCGTAATACTTAATCCAATGAAGGGCAACCTCATTGTCCTTGAGGTATCATTACACTTCCATAGCCCTTTTAGATATCTTACTTACTACCCATAGAGTAATACCATTTATAATTATGAACACCAGATCCTTGGGATAACGGTCTCAACCTTCACTCGTACTTAAATCCTTTTTTCACTCCGTATTAGGCCGTGAAGAATGCCTCCAGTCTTACTCCAACTACTCTCCATTGTAACACAGTAGAAAGTGTGTCAAATAGATTCTGGAACTGTTGACAGTTAGATGTTTAATGTTACACTACTCTGGAATAGACTTGAACTAGTCTGCGGGGTCTGACCGATTGTATTATTATTGACTATTGCGTATGTCTGCACCGATCATTGGCCCTCCTTGACCAATGATTATCAATGGCCTATAATGACTGTGTATGCCATTTGATGCCTCTTAACCTTATTGCACCGACCACCAGTGGTCCATACTGTAATCCACTATATTAGGGTTACAGGAATACTGTCTGGCGCATAATACCGAATGGGGTCTATTTACTCTCGCATGCTTAACCCCTCAGGAACCAGACACGGCGTGCTTCACTAAATAGGGGCTATCATTTCTTGGTTCTACCTCATTATTAAAAACCATCTTGAGTACGGTGCCGGTTATAGTGCGCTGTAGCCTGTGGTATTGCTGTCGCCCTGCCCCTGCTTTGAGTTGTAATGTTTTTCATTGAGTTCCTGTCTAACATTCCCGATTTATTTTATTAACCACCGCACGGAGTCGGTACCTTAAAGGGGGGGGCTATGTTAGACTATAGATTACACTAAATTAATAACCAATTATTAATCACCTATTTAAAACCTACACTCACCATAAGAGTGTACTCTACATTATGGTACCCTAAATAATAGGATACCCTCTCCATTATAACGAGCCCTCTAGCCTGTTATCCTAAAGGATCGGATAGTGATATGAAACAGAAACCTAGGGAATATCCGCTCACTGGATAAGAGTAATATAAACAATGAGCACAGGGCCCCAGTGTCAGAGAGTGTGCAGGGCTAGAGTAGGAGGTACAGTTAGTTAGCTTGGAGCCAGTCTACACACGACCATCCCATGTAGAACTGAGTGAGCAGCTCATTGGACACTCATGATGGATTCTGTATATCTTGAGAGGTAAGGCCAATATGGAACTCAGTGTATCAAGCTTGTCAATTGTCATTTAACCTTTAGACCAACATGAACTATCAATATGTATTGTAAAACGATACATCTTTCTATGTCAGTGATGGAGAGTTATCATCTGCTTAATAATAAAGATATTGTAATTCTACTGGCGAATTGCTAGTTTATTTTATTGAATTCATCGCTTGACACTCATCAGGAAAATTGATGTCCATAAATATTTCATGCAGAAATACATCTCAATGGAAAGATGTAGGAATCATAAAGAGGAACTTCATGGGTTGTAGCTCAAAATGTGCAGACAATCACAAAAAGTTGATTGGACGGTTTCATACCCACCTTTCGGATTTGCATACATTTTGCTAATAAAGGATATTGGTGAACTATGCAGTTTAGTGGAAAAGGAATCAAAACGTAATATTTCATGACTAATATGATGACTCTTCTTCACCTAAGTAATGCATTTACAATGTACCCGAATATAATATGCACATTATGGTCTTAATATGCAAATATCCGACAGGGAAATTACTGAAAAGGAATTTGATTGTTAAAGCTTCATTGGAATAAACCATTTCAACTGTCTGCATTTCATTGTTTAAAGGTTTTTAGGGATTTTTCATTGATTTTCTACTTCCTTTTCGATGTCAATTCACAGGTAGAAAGATTCTTAGTGTTTCCAAGTTATATTTGGATCTTGCACACCCAAAGACCCCTGTATGCAAAGGTTCATGCTTTTTACCAGATATTCCATATATGGTGTGTATATCTGTCACCTACCTACTAGACTAATAGCCATCAGAGTCAAGGCAAATGAGAGAAACCCCACCGACGATACCATCTTCTACGAGGACCACAGCGTCTTTCGTAGAAACAAGAACGTGGCAAAGCCTTTCTCAGTAAGGGTGAGAACCCTGATCAGAGAGGCCCGAATTCCCATCACAAAGGTCATGAAGGAAGGACCTGCCAAGTCCCCTCCGTGGGAACAGGCAGAAGCCAAGATCCTTTTTGACCTGAGCAAACACAAGAAAAGCGAAACTGAAAACAAGGTGTACTTGGAGAAATTGGCAGAAGTCTGCCATCGCCATCAAATGTATACTGAGGTGTACACTGATGGCTCCAAGGACGGAAACCGAGTAGGCTTTGCGGCTTGTACACCCTTCGGAGTCCGGAAAGGAGCACTACATGGAAGGAGCAGCATCTTCACTGCAGAAGCGCATGCCCTCCTTAGTGCACTGGAGTGGATGAAGGTGTCTATGCGCAATGCCTTCATTATATTCTCTGACTCAAAGTCATGCCTGCAAACTCTATGCCAGCATGACCCACGAAACCCAGTGGTGCAGCAGATGAAAGAATCTATCTCGCACCTGACTCAGGCCCAGAAAGAGGTCACCCTCTGTTGGCTCCCCAGCCACATTGGGATAGAGGGGAACGAAGCTGCAGACCATGCAGCTAAGAAAGCCCTGAGCCGGGAACCCGGCTTGGCTCCCATCCCCTCTTCAGACCTGCTCCCTATGGCCAAGGAGTTCATAAAGAAAGAGTGGCAGAAAAGATGGAGTTCTGACCACAACAACAAGCTCAGAGCCATCGAACCTTCGATTGGCAAAGAATATGACCACACTGGCCTGACCAGGAGGGAATCGACAAGACTGACCCGTCTTCGGATAGGTCACTCTCTGCTGACTCACGGACACCTCATGAAGGGTGGAAACCAACCCACGTGTCAGCAATGTCAAGTACCTCTGACTATGGAACACCTGGTGCTCTCATGTCAGGCAACAAAGAGGAGTAGGGACAAGCACCTTCATGATTTGTCCATGAACAGTGTGTTTACCAGCACTGGTAAGAAAGAACTTCTGACCTTCCTCAGGGAAGTGAAGATGTTCGAGAAGCTCTGAAGGGGGGGGGGGGGGAAACAACTCCCCTCAAGTATCAGTCAGGTGGGCTGGGGGAATGATCCTCCGGCCCGGCTGGAAGAGTAATCTTGCAGCTAGGTTGGAAAGTGGCTCTCTATACTCGTCAGTCCGTGGGAAGCTGACCCGATTGGTATAGAACCACGACTGTCCGGCCGGTGTCAGGATAATTGACCGGTCAGATGATGTGTCAACAGTCTGCGGCACAGCGTCTGGGTGAGGCAGCACGATAAAGAGGGGCCTTGAGCCACGAGCAGTGTCTCACTGCTACGAGCCATGTCCCACTGCTACAAGCAGACTCCCAAACACACGCACGCGCACACTCACATTCACACACACACGCGCAAATTAAGTTTGAGAAAAGAATGGACTAAATGTCTGATAACCAATGAGGCAGTCCCATGAGGCCTACGGCCTTAGGACGTTAAACAAATCAATCAATCAATCAATCATCCCTTCGATCAAATGCACCTATATATCTGCTGGTGAAAATTGTTTGACATGAAAGCTTTGACTGTAATTAACATATGGGTGTTTTCGTGGTATTTATATGACTCAGTAGACTACAGTGAAAGCCGGCAACTCTATTCTTGGTGAAAAGAAAATTGGTTTCTGAAACTTTGATTCCTGTTGATCGCTGCTAATACATGTATATGCCACTCCTGCTGCAGGGGTCAAGTGATGCGGTGGTCAGGTGCATGGTACCATTCCTGATTTTGAGAAAATAGTCCTAAAATTATATATCATATATCGTTAAAACGAGGAGAAAACGAGAATTCAGATATGTTAGCGAGGTTATTGTGTAATAAATCTATGATCGTTAGTCGATTTTTCACGCAAAGATATGTCCTATCAATTTGTTCTATTTTTGCTAGCCATATCTCTGACCATTTCTTTGAATTTCTCCATGTCATTTTCATCAATCTATCTTGGATATATATATATATATATATATATATATATATATATATATATATATATATATATATATAAATCTACCATTTCTGACCTTTTGTCTGTGACTAGTCTTATAATTATTGTGTAAATGGCAATAGTTGCAGGATTGTTACCACACCCTTAGTTGTTGGGCAGTCGGAGGAAATTTCTTTTAAGTCATCATAATTGTTCTTGTGTGGTCATGGGCGTGAGGTACATGTAAAATGTTTCGTATCTTAAATATACAATTTTCTCAAGTCAGAGCCCCCTAGGCCTACTATTTCATCAGTTCATTTTTTGGAGCTTCCACCACAAAGTCAAGGAGCACCAGGCACCACCTAGTGAGTGGTGTGGCCGCAAGGAGTAGAAGTCCAATGTACTAAACCGTCTCACATATAAACACACTTGTGCTTGCTAATTATATAGTTTTCTGATTCCCATCTAGATGGCCGCAACGTAGTCACATTAACACCTGAGAAAACCATGCATGACCGACTTACAAACGTGTCTCCTATAATATACCTTACAACAATTCAGACAAAGGGTATTTTCTTGACAGAAATCAGAAGACAGGCGTGTTTTCCTGAAATTGGCAAGAAAATGGAAACGTGTTCGATTGATAGCTTTCTAAACAGTCCTTGCTGCTGAGCACACTATCTTTCTAAGCATGATGTGGAAGATATTGTGATAACCAAAGAAAAATGATTGTGGTGGTGGTGATGATGATGATGATGATGATGATGATGATGATGATGATGATGATGATGATGATGATGATGATGATGATGATGATGAACATTATACAAGATTGTACAATCTAAACAACATTTTCACAATGTAGTATGCCTTCCTTATCACCTCTGGTTTTAAGCACTGACTAACATCGGAATATTGGGATATGAAAATAATTCATGTCTAAGTAATTCAACAAGGTACAGCTGTATCTATTACAGCGTTATCTTAGGAAGAGACACTATTGCCTGTCCAATCAGGTGCACAGCGAGATGGGGTGATCGTCATGAAATGGGCAATAAATGACCTTCTCCTCAATTACACATACTCCCCAAGCTTATCAGTAAGCGTGACTTATCAACCTGCATGACCTCTCCTTGATAGCAGGGTTACATTTGTAGGCGTCATGATATGTGTGCGTACGTCTGTCTCAGAAAGTCACATAAACTGTTGTGCCATATACGACCCTTTCATCAGTTTTGATACAACAGATGGCGCTAGTGGCAGCCATGCTACCTTGCCACTCCTAGAGGGGCATGTCTGGGTTGGACTCCAGTACCTGTAATGGGCCTACATGTTTGTAATGGTCTGCCTTATGTTTGGCTCACCATTTTCTTTAAATATTGATAATGAGTATAGCCACACTATTTCTCTGTGTACAACTTTGATTTCTAAGACATGGAGCTCTATTGTACATTGCAAATGGGCATTTTGGTGAGGGGTGTCTGTGCACCAATGGTAAGCCTATGGAGCCCTAGGATTGGATGCTGGACCTGCCCACATAAGCAACAGCAGGATACAACTTGTTACATCGGACTATGCCCTAGGGGCATACTGATTGCCGCGTGGGAGTGACGCGAAAATTACGCTGACAGCAGCAGCTGAGGCGTGCACTTTCCCACACTGCCCATGGCAAGTCTGGGAAATGCCCCCAGGGCATCCATGGTAAGGATGATGCTCCCAGGACATGTAGGCCTATATAGGGTATTGGACTATGCCCTGGGGGCATCGTTTAGTACATGGATGCCCCGAGGGCATCATCAATTTTTTTTTATGCATGTACGATTATCTAAGCTTACTATGAATGCCCTGGGGGCATTGTCCCCATTGTTCTCTGTACCATGCCCCTGGGGCATCCATAATATGGATGATGTGTGATGATGCCCCCAGGGAATGCACTGATAGTCATACGAGTCGAAGGTTGGAGAGTGCCCCAGCCTAGTAGGCTCCTAATTCCCCCCTGATTAGCTTAAAGGCCAATATTCCCTGAGGGCATGCATGGATGTCCCAAGGGCATACCCTTGTTTAATACCACTTCATTTATCATCAACTTTATGCCCTGAGGAGTAACATTTGTAGACTGTAGAAGGAACCCGGGAGAAGGAAGATATGCCCTGGGGGTATGCATACTTAGGCCCTTCTTGTAGCTAGCCTACAAGTACAACTTGTGGAATTGTACTACATGCCTGGAGGGCATGCTTTGGTCAATCATGCTTTAAAGAAGCAAGAAATATGCCCTGAGGGTATGTTGCCCTCAGGGCATGTGCATGTTTTTCTGGTCAATGCCAGAACGTCTAGATCCAGAGGTCAGAAATGGTCCTGTGTACACGCTGCCCTGAGGGCATAGACTAGCATTGGTAAATTGCTGATTTCTAGAGGGCCAGCAATATGCCCTCTGGCCTCAGGGCATGCATAATTCCGCGCGGCAGTCCAGAAAATGTACGCGTCACCATGGGGGCGGCACTGAATGCCCCCAGGGCATAGACCGATGTAACAAGTTGTATCCTGCTAAGCAACAGGGCTACTGGAGCGCCATCTAGTGTATCAAACTGGTTAAACTAATGTATACGAGCATGTGGCCAGACACATTCATGATTGATCCATAGAGTAGAGGAGGAGTGGAGTATAAGAATTTTGATATGAGTAATCCATTCCTTGGGTGTCGAATTTGAAAAAAAAAAAAAACAAAAAAAAAAACAAGAGGAAGCGATGCAGTCAATGTTGCCAAAAATTGTTTCACAACGGTCTCAAAATGGGTCACAATTACATGCGAAAACTCGAGACGAAATTCCAAAAAATAACCGGGAGGGCCTAAGTGACAAATGCTGTTACCTGTGCACACAAAGAATATAAATAAATTAAACAAAAAAGGTTTTAGAGATTGGAGACATGGGATTACATGGGATGCTACTGGTATATACTGATGATGCAGATTCTACATGCGGGCCAACGGATCTGGTCGCCCCTTTAATAATTGCCCTGAAACAACTGGAAGCTGCATTAATTAATCATAAACAGAAGTGTTTGTGCCGAGGTATGAAGAGAAAGTCCAATAATGTCACACGAACAAAAGTGGATGAAGTGGAGCACAGCAGGAAGCCCCTCTCTTTGTTCCACCTCTTAGACTGATATGGTCACCATGGTGACCCACTGCCTCTGGTTAAAACTTTAGTGCGGAGTACAGTATTATTCCCATAGAACACAGAACTCCCGCCAGGCTGTTATGATCATTATCATATAGATACTACCACCAGGTACCTTTGCCACACGGACTGCGTGCTGCTTGTATAGCGTTTGCACAACACTTCTCTTATATGGGCCCTTACATAAGACAAACGCGCCTTAAATCAAGCAGTAACAGGCTCTCGTGCCGCCTCCTCCTCCTCCTCCTCCTCCTGGGGACCACTCCAGGTGAACTGAACCCTGGCACTAGTCCTTTTATGAAGCAGTCAGCACCACGGCCAGTCACAGCTTCAGTGTGGAAATATGGCCACCTGACCTCATGTTTGCCTCAATTAGCTTTGGAATTACCTACGTTTTACTAAGGTAAGTGGTATTTTGATATAACCATCAGAGATCAATCGCTACTTGATTTACCGCAGACCATAATATAATGTGGGTATCTCCCCTTTTAACTCTGCATGCTACGTTTGATGAAGACAGTAGAGTAGCTCAAATATTAGAGGGTGTGTAGGCGTTTATTGAAAACACAATAGCATAGGGTTAGGATTTCTTTCAGCCGTTTCTATGCTTTATCTCTTTAATAAATGTTTATCACTTTCCTTTTGGAGAGTAGCTGGGTTTCCTTCCACCGTCCAACCACACCACTTTGGCAAGGTATGGTGTAGTCTTAATGTCCGATTTTCATTGACCAGCCATTAAGGGAGTGGTCATTATTAATTTTATCAACAGGGGGAGGTGGTGGGTTTGAGGGGGGGCGTAAAATTTTCAGACCCCTCCCGAGGGGGGCTCAAAAAATTTTGACCCCTCTTGAGGGGGGGGCTAAAAAAATTCACGCTCTTTTTAGCAAAAAAGCCCGCACACTACTATAGATCAAAGAGGGGCGCGAAAACTCCCCTCGCCTCGGGCGCAGGGGGGTGCAAAAAATTTTGACTGCCGTTGAGAGGGCGGGGGCGTAAAAAATTTTCACGCTTCCGCAGGAAAACCCACCACCCCCCCTGTTGATAAATAATGACCACTCCCTAACCAAATCAGAGGCATAGGAAGCAAATCTTCATTGGGGGGGGCCCGGCGAGGGCACCATCGCGACCACCTTGAATTGTCGGCTGATGCGTGATGGCGTCTATATAATGCGTATATAGAATTCATATAGAAAAGTAATTTTTGGTAAATTTTGGATCTGACTTTAGGCTCAGACCCCCATTTTCCCTATGACATCACCATAATAATCTAATTTGAGATGTAAAGTTTTAGCTTCTTTTCCATTGTGTTTATGAGTTCTTGGAAAATATTGGGGGGCCCAGACATACTCAGGCCCCACCTCCTTCATGATTGGGGGGGGGCCCAGGCCCCCCTGCCCCCCCCCTTTTCCTACGCCCCTGCAAATAACACTCATTGATGTACGATGCTTGATTTATATGAATTGTCAACAAAATTTGTAGGCCCTCTTGCCCTTGAGTTTGTGTGTGTGAAGGGAGCAGGGGGGGGGGGTCCCATGTCGAAAATCTCCATCTTTTGGTATATCATTTTAATAGATCAATATGGGTGAGTCACTTTCTTCTCCACACAAACTTTCAGGATTAATACACATGACCTGAAGCACTTCACATCAACATGATTACTTAGTCATACAGCCTTAGCAGGGATTTACATACGGAGGTCATTCCTTTATACACTAAAACCTCTTATACAATCACACGCTGAGCTGCCCTCAGTGACACACGCTCACAAAGCACCTCATATAAGATGAATCCTGAGTTCATGCCATATCTGGGTCAGGTCGTCAGAAAGTGTAAGATTTTGCCCTTGAAGACCCTTAAAAATTAATTTCCTAACTTCTTTATATAACCCTAAGAAGTTTGTGAAGGGACATCCCCTCAGCTCAGAAAACCAAAAAATACCGACTTAGGACATCCGGTTCCATTTTTATTACTTGTTTTGTATCATGTAATGTCCAGTACCAAAATGATGAAATATGGAGATAATTAAAGTTGCTGTCAGTAATATAGAATGTACCATTATGCATAGCAAACACATGCAATAGCAAGGCCAATATGTCTATTGATAAAAGTACTGGACGTTACGTAACGTCCGATACTTTTATCAGAATTATTTCACATAAGCTGTTCTCACATGGAGACAAATGCTGATAGACACACAATTTCTTCACCAAAGTAGGGGATAATAGGTCCCTTTATATAGGTAATAACAAAAATGTTGAAGCTTTATTTTTTTCCATGTAATATAACTGATTTAGATTTAGGTACCGTACATTACAAATTACAGATTTCCATTTTCAAAGACACATGATTAAAAATTCTCATTCAGTAACATGTCCAAACCTCATGGAAATGATACCTATAATCATAAGCAATATAAAAAATAACTTTGGGATACTCCAGATGTTCTTTATTTAATACAGGACACTTGTAAAAAATACAAAAAGTCAAAAAAGAACAAATTTGGCCATTTTTTCACTTTGACAGGCTACAAATCTGTGAGTTTTTGATGCATGACCACAAATCAACATTTTTCTGATAGCCCTAAGTGTCCTCTATCAAATGAGTCTATGTAAGACAAGATTGGTTCACAACTTCCTTCTCCAGAGCCATAAGAGTCCAAAATGACCCCAAAAACACAAAATCTACTGCTTTCTGGCGACCTGACCCTAAAGGCGCAGCTAGGTTAGGCCATATTTTGGTCATTTTACTTAAATTGTTGTACCGGTCTTTGGTTTGAATAAAAACCTGGGATAAAAGCCAGAATATTGATATTGTAATTTGTAGGCACAAGACAAGTGATCTGATATCAAGGCTTCTTTCATGCTAAAATTCTTAGGTTTAAGTTTGTTTCAGAGACATTCAAGCTTTAAACCTAGGTGACTTGTTATGAGAATATATCGTGTGAAAGTACATGTCTATGCATCGATGTGACAAGCTTCCCCAAACATAGTGTTGAGTCGTGGAACTTAAGATATCTCAAAATGTCTACAAAGTAAAATAGGAATTCTAGACTTGGACCTATTTCACTTGGAAGATTCGAAGAATAATTACATTCGCCAAATGTAAGTTTCATAAAGGAGAGGTACAAATTGATCCTTATACAACGTGTATGTGAGTTAGAAACAGTGTGAAAAGTGCTAGTTGACAATGGCGATGAAATGCACCAATGTCTTCTGAACAGAATAGACTAGGCCAAGAAATGTAACGTGTCCATGTAGCAAGCCCACTCGGGACCAAATTGGTTTTACCAGGGATAAGGTGGTTCAAAGCGGGCAGCATTCAGTACATGGGTTTTAGGTTCGGCAGATGCTGGGTTTCCAGTCAGGGCCACACAGGGCAGCCCAAATCAGGCAAACCGACTTGAGCCTGTTGGGCTCCCAATGGGTTTTGTCCTCAGCATACGGTCTGGGCCACATTGGGCTGCCCGATTTGGGCACTGGTCAGCTTTAAAATAGGGCCACATTGGGCCCAGGATGGTTTCAAAATGGGCATCCCAAGATGATTGCTTACCTGCCTAAAGTCTTCTCAGTCTGGGGTGAGAGTGGGTTTGGACAGGGCAGCCTCATATTCTGGACTGTTCTGAACTCTGTGATGAGTGTTCCCCCTCCTTCTCCCTTTTTTGTTCGTCCCTCCCCTATCCATCCCTTACCCCTTCCATCTCCTCCGCATTCCCCTCAACCTGCCCTACCCTTTCCCCCTCACCTTCTCTCACCCTGCCCTCCCCTGTCCTGTCCTCTCCTGCCCTCTCTCACCCTGCCCTCCTCTCACCCTGCCCTGCCCTCACTTGCCCTCCTCTCACCCTGCCCTGCTCTGCCCTGCCCTCCTCTCACCCTGCCCTGCCCTCCTTTACCCTCCTCTCACCCTGCCCTGCCATCCCCTGCCATCCCCTGCCCTGTCCTGCTCTCACCCCACGCTGCCTTGCCCTGCCCTGCCCTCACCCTGCCCTGCCCTGCCCTGCCCTCACCCTACCCTGGTCTCCTCTCACCCTACCCTGCCCTGCCCTGTCCTGTCCTCACCCCCTCCCCTCCCTCCATCACTGCTGTAGGAGATAAGTAGTCCCATTTTCCCTATATCATTAATACACAGGTAGGTTCATAGTAGGGATCCAGATATTTCATGTAAAATGCAACACTGACTAGTCCTGGAAATGACAGCTTCATGTTTTTCTTTGTAGGCTTGCAAGGTGTATTTGTGGTGTGGGGGCAAACAGGTCCCACACCTGGCCGGGTATAAGGGGACTATATATAGAGGCAATTGAGAAACCAAAAATATCTCCTGCCCCTGTAGGCCAGTCCATGGCAGACTCACTACAAAGTGGTTTCACAGCACTCCAGGCAGAATTCTACTACCCATACAAAACTTATTTCTTTTAGACATAGAGTGAGTGAGTAATAGATGTTTAACGCCATTTCGACAGCTAAGGTCATATTCATGGCGAGAACTACATTACACAATTTCACAGGGGAATGTATCAATGCCAGCGCATATGTGCACCACACACATTCCGAGGGGATAGGAAAGAGGAGAAATAGACCCTTTTAAGTGGGCTAGGGAAGCCCGCTTTTAGACATAGGACAACTGGAATAGACTATTGAATCAGATATGAAGTAATAATATGCAGACTTTCTCATAGTCTGGAAATACTTAGATGTTTCTAGCCAAAAGTGCAAATCAAGGTCATCTGAGTAGTAGTAGAATGGCAACACCATTTCTATTGCACTGAACTTGGAACAAGAGCAGATATGCAGAGGTACAGTCATTATGAACTTAAAGGCTCTCTTCTCTACTCCTACATAGGGAACTAGTGGGGGACGATTGAGGCCAGAATGTCACTTTAATGAATTAAAGTGCCTTGTGTTGGCTGAATGAGTTTGATTCAAATGAAAGGTTCTGCTCTGCCTTTCCACTCAGGTAGATATTGCATTTACTGCTTTTGATGATGGGGGGGGGGGGGGTGAGATTAGCTCAAGGATTTGTTGTTCATTGACTTTTGGAAAAAAAGAATAAATATTAGATAAATTTCTCAAAAAGAATTTTTCGTCAAATCAGGCAGCCCACTTTGGGCCATACCAAAAAGGCATGTTAAACTCACTTTGAGCCCAAATCGGTGAGCCCACTTTCAAACAGATCTGTGCCCAAATCGGTTAGCCCAGTATGGCCCAGACACTTTGCTGAGGACAAAACCCACTGTGTTAACCCAGTGTGGCCCACATCAGGAGCCCGCTATGGCCCAGACTTGGGCCACACCATGTTTGCTACCTGGGTGACGAGCCTGGTTTAGCTTCCTCTAACCCCATGCTGTCTTATCTCATCACACACAATAACTCAATGTACTCAATGTCTCTTACACACAGACAGGTGGTGTACACAGACAGAGGTTCATGGGAATGGGTTCTAACTCTCCGTTTGAAGCTATCCGAAAGTGTCTCTATATCTATTTCATGTTAGCTTAGAGACAGGTCAGGTACGGTGAGCTTATCATCAAACTTTAACATAATTTGAGTTTTAATTTTGCTGGTGACTTAGTGGAAGAGTGCTTCTGGCACGAGGGCTGGGCCAACCAACGTCAGTCATACAGTCATGGATATTATGATAATAATTACAGTTATTTTACATTACATTAAAATAACTTAACAATCATTAGATGTCCGTTTATCGACCACTGACTTTGTGGGTAGGCTACTTCAACTCGTTCGTGAAATTAAAACTCAGGCGGGAGCTTTGCTATCTAAATAAATTTTATCATATGTTAGCAAAATGACAGTCATCACTTTATATGTAGACAGAACATATATAATAGGTCAGGAACTTTATGTTCCGAGTAAACAGGTAAAATGTTATAAATTGCATAGACCTTGCATGACATAACAGTATTATTTCAATGACTGTAGGGGTAATATAGTTCCCCCCCCCCTTTTTTTCCTTAAGGGAAAATAGTTTACAGCTATCTTGCTGTAATAGCCTCAGCATTCATCATACCTGTAACTGTCTTGGAGGCTGAAAGTCACCAAATCTTACCACGGGTAAAGGATATAACTGATACACAAAGTAACCTAAGCAAATACTTGGATATAAGTGACTAAATAGACTTATGTAGGTATTTCCAAGCTATGATAAATTCATCTGCAGATGAATTTGTTTTTAAACAAGTGTATGAGTGCTTATGCATCATAGATCCAGCAGGAATGGAATAATGTCTGTAGGCTGCAGGACAGGTAGTAATATACAAGGGTCTATTATAGAACTGAGCAAAGGTGGTTTCATTTGACCACCCTGCTGATCTGAGGATCTCATGTACCGGGACTTGTTTTCTTGCTGCAGCTGACGTTGACGCATGGCGTATACTGCTCATCTACTTCAGCATCCTTCAGCGCTGATTTTACTTGTCTGGATATTGTTTTTGCACTGGTCCTGGAGGTGGGCAGTTTCACTTTTGAGAAGACAAATAGCTTAGTAGATTGTGACCTTTGGTCAGCAATGTATGCCCTAAGATGAGAATAGACACACAACCTTCCATCTTCTCTCCTTTAAAAGTACATGATCAGGGGCTTGTCAGTTGGGTTGTTTGTTTTTGTGCGACGTGAGTATGTAATCTTGACTGAGTGGTCAGTCCACTCACAGTCTTCTCTGAGCATAAGGTGCAGGGCCTGCAGTCTTTGTCCAGTGGCTACTAAGATCAGTAACATAGTAAGTATGGTAAGTTCCTCATAGTCTAGTCCCTGTATGTAACCCCAGTACTGCATTGTTAATAATGCTGGCTGTGGGTCCCACACAAATTCGTTTGACTTTGTTAGTTGTTTTTTTTTACTTTTGTCCCCCTTACAAATCTTGATCTGGTAGGCTGTTCTCCAGCTGGTTTCCCGTTGAATGTTATAAAACATGAGAGAAATGACCTGGATGTATTGATGGCACTGTGACCTACCCCAGTATCAAGATATTCACTGAGGAGCTGTATGCACTCCCTGACAGATGGTTGTGTGGGGTGCACATCCCTTAGAATCGTGAATGTCATCCATCACTTTGCACATCTCTCATAGACTGCTGCAGTATTGGGACTCCATGCCATAGCCATTACCTTCCATGCAGCAAAGGAGTAGCCCAGCAGATCACACCATAATTATGGTTTTCATATAGGGGTATTCATTAGGTGTGATCTGCCTGCTAATGGGAATTTCTTGATGGGGTCCCCTGGCCACAAGAGGGTCGAAGAGGTAATGGGGATTTGCAGGTGCTCCCTGTACCTCCTGAGCCTGGTGAGGCTGGTGAACCATGGCTGTGTTGCCCAGTTGGGGACCACTAATAGTCCGGTGGTCTTGTCCTGCTTTATCTTCCTCAGCACCCTGTCAATGAGAGAGAAAGGTAGGAAGATATGATGCAAACAGGTCAACCTGAGGTTTGTAAAATGCAGACAAGATGGAATTTTGGGTGGTAGGGGATAGTGACCACCCTGCAGATGAGGCAAATGCTCTGTCTGCCTCCACATTGAGTTTAGTAGGGCAGTAGGACAGCTTGATTGGTGATTCTGTGTTTCCATGCATAAGTGTATATGCACTGTTTGAACTCATCACATGGTATGGAACCCAGGGAACCACCTTTTCTGATACAGCATAAGGCTGTTGTGTTGTCGATGAATAAATGAACACATTGCCCCTTCACTAGACGTTGAAGTTTCTTCAGAGCCATGAGAACTGCCTTCAATTCAAGAATATTGATATGCAGTTCTTGAAACTCAATGGGCCATTTCTCCCCATATTCGAAATCGCCTTGTTGCCACTAGCAACTCCACCCTGTTTTAGAAGAGTCTGTGTAGATTGACAGCTGTGGACGGATTTCTGCATATAGCGCTGAGGCGATAGGGAGATGTGACAGCCACTGTTTGATGCAATCATGAACCGTGTCATTTAGATACATGGTTACATCATAGTTACCTAATGACTTGGCAAGGGCCCAATATTTAACTCTCCGAAGGAGTTTGATATGGACCTTGGCCCTGTCATTTCCAGGTTCAGTGGCTGTCAGTTTTCCTATGACTGCTGCAAACTGTCTGATTGACAGCCTCCTGACTTTCAGGATGTTACATGCCATTGCCACAAATTTTGTCACTTTCTTGGGTGGTATGTGTAGTGTCAGTGTGTTTGAGTCAATGGTGAAACCCATGTATTCAATGGACTGTGCCGGGGTCAAGACTGATTTTCTAAAGTTAATGGTGAAGCCTGCTTCTTGTGTTTTACAGATTGTTCCACTAATTTTGGAGTGTTTCCAAAAATAAGTGTGTCATCAATGTAAAACACCAAGATTACGCCATAATGTACTCTTAAAGTAGAGTGTTCATGATATGTGTAAACAGTCTTTGCCCTGGTGAGTATCCATTTGGTAGACATGTATACCTATACCGTTTACCATGGAACTGGAATTGTAAGAAATCTCTGTCTCTTTCCTTAATGGGTAGAGTGAAGTAGGCTGACGTGATATCTACAGAACTCATAAAGAAGTGTTGAGGCAGGATATGCATGACTGATGTGAGATGATCCATTTTGAAGTGTTTATATACTGTGAACTCATTCAGTTCTGAGAGGTTCAAAATAGCTCTGAAAGTGCCATCTGTCTTAAAAACATGTGTGAGCCAAATGCCCTCGCGTTATGTTCTGGAGGCTCTATGATGCCTTTACTCAACATATCCTGTATTTGTCTATCCAACTGAGCATCTTTAACTGGGTTAATAGATGCTGAGTCTTGGATCTCTGACTGTACAGGGATAGTGTGTAGATCTATGGTCAAGCCCTTCACCATATCAAGCACCCATCTGTCTTTGGTGAATGTATGCCATTTGTTAGCATTTGTTAGCATGTTACCTGTGGATACAATTTATATATCTCTATTGTGTAGGCTTAACAATTGATGTTTCTTCATGAACAACACTTCTCGCTTGGTTAATGAGACACACATATTCATTATAAATCTCATCTTGTAGTAATCTCCATATAGTTATTGCCTCCACCTATTAACCACCCATATTTCACCTTTCTGTACAATTAGACCCCATTAAAACAACTATACGTAAACAATACCACTAATAGTCCAGAATACATAAGGAACATACAAGGGACAACCATTAGGCAGGATATCCATTATTCAGGATAAACACTATGCGTGATAATCATCATGCAGGATTATCCCATAGTGAGGCCCATTCCAGTATGAACCAGACCTAGCAAGCCCATGGGACAGGATACCCATATCCCTATCAGTAGAATCAGTAGCAGCCCCAAAGGACACCCAGCACGGATGCAGGTTGTGCAGCGCCACCTTCCGGTATACAATAGCATAGCCATGCAGCATCATGTGTTACACCCTATAGGTTAACTAATATACAGGTATGCCAAGCCTGGAACCATAGACTTCCTATGGTAATATTGGAGTGCAAGATGGAGATCATAATCAGGGGATGGAAGGACTTATTGGTTATATTGTAAGTTGAGTATGGAATCTCTCACAATGGAAATGAGTATCACCTCATTAGCCAAGCGAGAAGTATTGTTCACCATGAAACATCAATTGTTAAGCCTATGCAATAAAGATATATGAACTGTATCTGTGGGTTCTTGAGTTATCTCTTCATCAATATCATCGAGAATCATCATATTAAAAAGGATGTCTCGACCCGACAACATGCATGTATATTAGTTAATTTATTAAGTTCAGCACATAACGCTGCATGGCTATGATATTGTATACCAGAAGGTGGCACTACATAACCTATGTCTGACCTAGATGACGGTCAGGGCTGCTACTGGTTCTACCAATGTGTATATGAGTATCCTGTCCCATGGGCTTGCTAGGTCTGGTTCATCTATGGGCCTCACTATGGGATAGCCCTGCATGATAGTTATCATACACAATGGTTATCCTGTATAATGGATATCCTGCCTAATGGATATCCCCTGTATACCCTTTATGTATTCTGGACTATTAGTGGTATGGTCTACATGTAGTTGTTTTAATGGGGCCTAATTGTACAGAAAGGTGAAATATGGGTGGTTTATAAGTGGAGGCGATAATTATATAGAGATTACTATATGGTGAGATTTCTAATGGATTTAATGTATGTATTATGCTGACAACCTGGTCCACCTCATGGTCCTCTGTTGATCTGCAGCTCTCCCTGTCCATTAGGGCGTGGTCAGGTTGGTCGGCATACAGGGGTATGGCCAGTGGCGGTTCACCCCTGCCCCTCCTGTGCCTAGGCTGGTGATCTCTGTCTTGAGAATGTACCGCTCTAGGGTTTGAGGTCGGCTGGTGAAAGTGTCATTGTCATATACACCACCTTGTTGGGATGGCCCATTCTGTACTGTTACCTGTATCAGCCGTCTAGGTTTCAGTCTCTTGGCAGAGTGACTAGGCATGTCTGCCTTCCTCTTCATTGGTGCCTGACGGGCATTTTCCTGTGGATACCTATGCACAATTGGTGTAGGGTGATAGACCACTCCTGATGAGCTGCTCTCATTCACTGCACTTGATGTAGAGGGATCATTTGTGTGAACTATTGGCCCATTCATATCAGGCCTAGTAGGCAAGTACTGTGTGATGAACGGTGGGTCTGATGAGGGTGAGTAGCGGTTCCCTGGTTCACTCCTAGCTGGAAACTGCCCATCTTGGGTAGAACCATTGTCATAATGGGTATCACCCGGTGAGAAAAGGTCTCTGACGGTGCTTGGGGTGTCCCTGGGGGCACACCCCTCCACCTGTGCTAGTTGTATGGCATAATTCAGAATGTCGGCCCTAGGAGGTGTGGAGGGTGATACTGGTCTCAGGTCAGGAGTCTCCATGTCTGTCACAAGCTGCTCAGCAGTGTGTTGACAACAGACACCTGTTGCTAATTAAGTAGCCCCCTGGGGTCAAGCCCTCAGGCATGGGGTAAAATGGATTCAGCCAATTAGTCAATTAATAGACATCTTACTTACCTCATCGTGTGGGGACGCCTTCACTTGTCACCAGATGTCCTTATTGGGACACTGTGACTTATCTGTCTCTAAAATCTGACATACGTCGAACGCTGTCACCTGGTGGCAGGTCGCGTCGCATCCCCCTTCTGGGGGCAACTGAGCTGCTCATGGTACCCCATGTGTTGATCAGGCGTGTGTGGCCAGTATCCCTGGCCCCCTGCCAAGAACGTCGGCGTCTGGTCCTGCCAGCTTGCCCATGCCCCGGCATCTTGATAAGTCCAGCGTGCTCTCGTCGAGGCATCCGTCTCCAACGAGAGACCTGGTTCAAGTGACGATAAGCTCACCGTACCTGACCTGTCTCTCTAAGACTACCCACAAAGTCAGTGGTCGATAAACGGATATCTAATGGTAATAATTGTGGTTAGACATGTTCAAAATACCATTAAATTGGCATGGGCAAATGATTTGATGAGGATCTTATGCACATTTTAAGTTATATTGCTGACCGTGGACTGCGGCACCAAGTTATTCCACGGTGTGTGTGGAATACAGAGATTAAACTTATTACACTGCTGTATTCCACTGTATTCATCATGAAATAAAAATGTATCAACTACATATAACTTGTAGGAACGCCCATGGACGATATCCTCTTATCACGTGATATCACAAGATGATCTTGGTCATTTATAGACACTCTTCCATATGAGATAAGATAACCATATGAAGTATGTATAAGGCCATCAAAAATGATAAGTTTCAAACTGCCATCTAGAGTTATGATATGTGGGTCTAAAGCTATGATATGTATTTAGGCCTACACAACTCCATTTAATGACCTTGGTAATTCATCTGTATTATCATATTCCAGGTATTATCAGCTACAGGTACATGCTACTGTGGGTAAAATAATATTTGAATAGTCATGTTTGCAATGAATTTACAGATTGAGGTTCATGTGTTCAATAATTCTACAAGATGGCAAGAAACAAGTTTACACAAGAGTTCACGATGAAAAACCTTTTGCTGAGCCATCCAAACCCAAGCTATTTCGTGACATCTCAGGTGGGTGTAAAGTATCTGATTATGTCATAAATGTTTTTAAAATGTAAGCCACTTGGCAAATGAATGTGTGTGTTTTTGTTGTTTTTTTCCCATCTAAAACGTCAAACCCCGTTTTTATACGTTAAACACGTTTCTTATTTTAAAACGTAAAAGACGTTTGTTTTTCCAAGTGGGAAGACTTCAAATCCTATCTTCTTTTCTCCCTCCAACTACAAAAAATGAGAGGTCAAAATATATCAAATGAAGAATCATAAAGCTTGTACAGAGATACTGAAAGAGAAACTTCCTATGTTTATCAACCAACTGTGAATGACTCCACAACTTCATCTGTTGAAGAATACAATGGAATGTACAGTTATCTAACCAAGTACATCATATGGTTACTATCATACTAGAATTTCCCATGTCAGTTTATGAATGTTATGCTGATATGAACAAACCACTTTATTTATTTGTGCAGTGGAGATGGCCAAGGATCATTTATGTGGTATACCGTGTGGTGGTAGCTTTATACTTCTTGGTGTGGCTAGTGGTGAGTGGTGCACTTGGTGGTAGCAATGTCAAGTGGTTCATCTACCTCACCAACTGGTCCTTTCTGATGCTAACACTGAATAATGTAGTCATGGCCCTGACTTCTTTATACAGCCATATTGTGTACAAAAGTAGAACAAAGCAAGGTAAGTGTAATTGGTTTCTTGTAGAGAACAGTATAGGAAATTGATGCACAACTTAAGTCTATGGGCTGTAATATCTATAGTTTTCATATAATATAATTGATGCCTTATGAAGCAATCGATACACTAGGTTTAGCAACCACGACGTACGTCCAACATATCTCAATTAACGCAGACGTACCAGTGCTGTAGGTATGCTGTACGTCTGCGTTTTATTGCCAACGCACTGGGCGCTAAACCTCCCTAATGAGTGACAAGTTTTATTTTAGGTAGAATACCTATCAAAGCGTCGTGTACGTCATGAAACGTATTACTGACCATGTAGTAAATAATGTGTTGCTTCTTAGTTATCGATAACTCAAGAAAATTGAGGAATTTATCGCCTATCTAAATTTTGAAAATATGGTATTTGCTACAGAGGGCAGATGGAAATGAAGAGAGTTAAAATACATGACAATCGTTTCAGATCAAGAGGAACCTTTTTTATCCGAGGACATGCCGTGGTTTCTGAAGGTACAATGGGTGATATATAACATTTGCACATCTGCTTCAATTCTTGTCACCCTGTCCTATTGGGCCATGCTGTATACACGTGAGTATAATCAGAAAGCCAATCCAGAGCGTATATAACATGCAATATACAAGAAACCAATAAAACAAAATGTCAGCCTTCTATTGTATCTGAAGTCCTAAAGGACGTCAGATTGGGGATATCCAAATATACAATTTTGGGCCATCATATTGATTACCAACGGCAGCCTTGGTGGTGACTAGCTTGGATCCTCAAACTGACTACTAGTAGTACCTAAAGCTGTAGATTTGGATATTGTCTACTTGAGCACCTAAAGCCCTTATCAATGACGACCTTCAGTTCAGAACTGAAAGAGTGATAATAAAATATTGGATCCATAAGTGGCACATACCTGCCACCTTGTGAGGTATAGGTACATATTATAACACTTCTGCCATTCTAAGGAGAGGTAGCTTGAGTGATTTTTATCCCTGTAAAGTGCTGCCCCCTGTCTGTACCTTTTCTAATACTACCCCAGGTTATCAAGCTGACTAGTTTAACACCCGGAAAAGGAGGGTTTTCAGTGTTATGCCTTTTAATCTGCCTTGGGTATTTCTCCTAAGACCGTTTAGCTGTGGAATTAACATAGGTCGTAACTCCATGATACATTTCTTTTATTCTTTTTTTAATCTCACCCTGCATGTAATGTATGCAATATGAAAATCAAACATGAACATTCGTTGGATTATGATATTATAAGTAATTTCAATAAATAGAGATTGGTGGTAATGTGTAGGTAACAACTTATATTTCATTTTCTACGTCACCCAACAAAACCCCGTATTTTTTCTAATTTCAGCTGGCAACCCAGTTAGTGCCATCAACTTCACTACACATGCATTTAATAGTATCTATGTCATGGGGGACATCTTCATCACAGCAACACCTGTGCGGCTACTCCATGCATGGCATGTGGCTGTTTATGGCTTAATCTACATGGTTTTTACACTCATCTACTGTGGTGCAGGAGGAACAAACCCCAATGGGGACAATTGGGTGTATCCTGTGCTGGACTTCTATGGCAGGCCAGTGATAGCAGTGGTTGTAGCTGTCGGTGCACTTTTTGTAGCTCTCCCACTAATTTGGCTGCTTGTATATGGATTAGTAACCCTCAGGGTGTTCTTGAGTGACCAGTGCTGCTCCTGTTGTGGACGTAACTACAACAGCAGAGAAATTAGTGATAATGTTGGTGAGATCCCTAGCAGTCATGAACAATCTGCACCTCCAGCAGATGAGGAGGCCAAATCTGCAAGTGAAAGTACAGGAACAATTAGGCCGATCTTCACAGTACAAGCAACAAATGGTATTGATAACACAAACACAAATGGGCATATTCATGTTCCCATTGATGGTGTTGTTAACAAAGCTTTCGAATCTGAGAAATTATAGCCTCAACATGACAATTACCATGTCTATACGAGGGATGGGGACGTGTATTTTATGTCTATCTTTATTGTTCAAAAGTTAATAAAGCATTGAATACGTTAGACTACTAGTGCTTCGTATTATTCACTATATTTCACTGAAAATGGCATGAGGGTATACATTTTCGTTAATTCTAATGTGAAACGGAAAAGCATTGAACGTCGATAGGTTTTTCATATATAGAGGAACCGATCATCCAGAAATTTTCATCCACACTTGCAGTCTTTACAGTTGAGACCAATAGAGTCCACTGGGCCCCATCGGCAGACTTTCCTGTAGGATTTGTATGGCCAAAGCGGACCCAGTAGACATTTGGTATACTCATAATAAGTATGCAGTATTTTTCTTAACAAAAGCTATAGTACTACCACTGCGCTAATATGGTATCCGTCATTCCCCACTAGATGGGAGTGGTGTTCCTTTCCTGTAATACTCCAAGAAATTCATGGTAAACTCAAATGATGTAAACGAAATACTTGATACATATCTGTACATTTCATTCCAGATTATCATATTAAAGTTACAGACATGCGGGCCCTTGTCAAGAGAAAAGGCCGAGTAAACTGCTTAAAAGCGAGTGGGCAGTGAATAGATATGCCCTAAAATGATGAGTTGTAAATTCATGATTAACATAAAAAATGGAATATTTTGATTATATAACACACGCCCAATACAAACGATGAAGAGAAAATTTAATATCCTTCTCACGCATAATTAGTTTTGTAGTAAGAATATGAGTCGGGTAATGATAAGACCACCAAACTGATTGAGCGTAAGGATATCAAATTCACAGTGGTCATAGGTAAATGATATCGACTGTCCTTTTCTTGATATGACATACTACACCATACGTTATCTTTGCTGGTAAAATTGATCCATATCATTCAGGCTGAACATACGACGGTCAGCTTTACCTTTAGTGTGATTATATCGACATGTTTCCTCCTACCTCCTACTATCTGTCTAGTCTCATGACTCCGTATCATTGCCACTCAACGCTAAAGAGATGTTATGTGGCCAAAGTGTAAAAATGCGATTGAATGTCATGTGGGGATGACCATGGACTGGTACACATCCCGTCCTACACAATCATACAACAAAGATCATTGTGGGGTTATATGGGAAATTTAGCAGGAATTTACCAGCAACAGTAAATTCAGTTTTTAATTCTCATCACATTTAATCAATTTCCACCTAAATCCACTCAACAATGAATCCTGAGATATCACTCACCAAGCTGTGTTTTAGCAGACTTGTGGGAGATGGGGATAATATAGGCCTATATAAAAAGTAGAGTAGCCTCTCACTGGTGACAAATAACTTGTCCCTTACACAACCTTCCATGTTAGATAAGATAGTAGGATCCATGTCCATTACCAGTCCAGCTGTAACCAGTGCATGTATTCAAAACAGTGACTTTTTCTCCAAGGAATCAACATCAAGAAAACAATCATCAAAATGACACGGAATAGATTTACACAAGAGTTCACAATAAAGAACCTGTTGTTGACCCATCCAACTCCAAACTATTTTGTCACTGCTCAGGTAAGTTTCTCTCATTATTGTATATAACTATATTCAAAATAGTGCGTTTTTTTTGTTCCACTGGTGAACAAAAAAAAAGTAAAGTTACCTAACCATTAAGGAGATTTACATACCATCCTGGAGGGATGACGAGCAACATTCTATAGAAAATAAAGTACAAGTTAGTATTCAATAAACCTTTGCTTCGTGTATCAAAGTAAGAGGAACTGTAAAGAACTCTCCAAAAGAAGACAAGGGACAAACCTTAAATGTTTTGATCCAAGTCTTTTTCATATTTGATTCATAGAATCACGTCCACGATAAAAAATAATTGCTTATCTAAATTACCTTTTGGTTAATGCCACTTGGCACTCTGCTTATTACCACAGTGGAGATGGCCAAGGATCATTTATGTGCTTTACCGTGTGGTGGCAGCGCTGTACTTCTCAATATGGCTGGTGTTGAGTGGTGTGCTTACTGGTGCTAATGTCAAGTGGTTCATCTACCTCACCAACTGGACCTTCCTCATGTTGACACTTAGGAACATAGTCATGGCTATGACTGCTGTATATGTTTATGTTATATACAGAATTAGGGGAGGTAATAAAACTTTATCTAGGAACATATATAATACATGTGCACAGTTCGTGCTTCATCTATGCATAAAAGTTTAGTACATATTACACTTTGAGTGGCCTTTTTTCTATTCCCTTTTTCCCCTTTGCCAATTGCATCATGTTAGTTGGTAGTTAAACTATCAACTAACTTTTGACGAAATTCTAGATCTGTGAGATGAAAGCAACGCGAATTAACACAGTTATTATGTGTAGAGTAAATGATGTATGTAAACTGCAATGACTTCCAGGCCAAGAAGAAAATTACTTATCCAAGGAAATGCCATGGTTTCTAAAGGCACAATGGGTGATATACAATGTTTCCACATTAGGTTCATTCATTGTCACCCTTGCATATTGGTCGCTGTTATGGAAACGTAAGTAAATCTTTAACCAGATAGTGCTATTGTTTGAACAGAAGTGTAAATGGCAGTAACTATTAGACAGTACACTATTTGATGATTTCCTGAACTGCTAGGTGATTACTGGAGAGTAGGCTCTAACCTCAAAGTAATAACTTTGTTCCTGCACTTATTAAAGGATGCACAATGTTATCATTATTATCATTTTTATGAGCCAGAGAACACATACTTACATTTTGTACCATTACAATTTCAGCTGGTCAGGCAGTCAGTGCCTTTGATTTCACTTTTCATGCTTTCAATAGTATCTATGTCATGGTAGATCTATTTATCACTGCTACACCTGTACGTCTCCTCCATGCATGGCATGTGGCAGTTTATGGCACCATTTACACTATATTTACACTCATCTACTGTGGTGCTGGAGGAACTGACTATGGTGGACACAACTGGGTGTATCCTGTGCTAGACTTCTATGGCAGACCTGTGACAGCAGTTGTTGTGCTACTGGTTATACTGTTTGTGGCACTCCCCTTAATTTGGCTGCTCGTATTTGGATTGGTAACCCTCAGAGTGTTCTTGAGTGACCGGTACTGCTCCTGTTGTGGGCGCAACTACAACAACAGAGAAGTTGGGTTCCTTAGTGAACAGTTATGTTCTGATATTGAAGAACAATCTGCTTCACCAACAGATAGAGAGGCGTCAGGTATACATGGAAGTACAGAGAAAGGTACACCAATTTTCACGGTTGAAGCTAGAAACGGTGTTAATTACACAGTCTCAAACAGTGCTGTCCATATTTCCAGTGATGGCATAGAAAACTCGGGCTTTGAATAGATTGTAATCCAATAGGGTGTTCAGGCTATTTTTAGAAAACGGAGAAAATGTTTTGGGTGGAATGGATAAAGGGGATCTAGAGTAATATCACCCACATTGAAAGAATCGTGATTTTTTTAAATTGAATGTTCTTTGCAAAACGTCGGGGTTTTTGGGACAAACAGAGGCCATTTGAACTATACAAGGACACATGTACTGGCCCTTGGGGTTAGGTCATGGGGGCAGCCATAGCCTTACCCCCGATCATGAGGACATCTAGTGGGTAGAAGCATTAGGGATGTAAATGTACCTGTCCAGATTGTCCTTGGTACTTCCCAATAGCATTCTATATATTATGTAGACACCACTTAACATCCAGTTCCTGGGGTGTACCCCGGCGTGTACCTTAGACAGAACAAATTGTCCACTGCCCTGTGATGTGTGGTAGGCAAAGCAAGGCCAAACCCCTGAACACAGCACCATCTACTGATTCAAGTCATGAACAGCAATACTCCCAAGATCTAGGTCTATGTGAATGTAGGAGGAGTGATTTGAATCTAAGTATGTTATACATGTATAAAAGTGCATGAATGTATAGATATTCTGAAAGCTTATGTATTAACCTAATTAATTGTGAAACTTATGATAACAAGATAGCTATAAAAGCCCAAGACGACCTTTCAGACAAGGACATTATTTTTCACTTTGTCAAAAAAAAACTGTTCAGGAAGACATTACATACCATAACATGATTTAGAAAAAGGAAGACAATGTGTTTAGGTACTGGTGTGTGGATGGAACACCCTCCTGGAGGATTTTGGACACCATGGAGGAGGAATAAGGACATCCTAGAGGAGGTGTCCAGGTGTCAGAAAGAGGGTAGTATGAATCAAGGAAATGGTCGAGTATGAGTTTTGAGTTTCAAAAATATATATTGGCCAAACAATCACAGTTAAATATGCTCGTGATGACAAAGGTCAGAAATCAGCATAGGTAAGCACAAGAAGAAAATATGTTGTATAACACTGCTCAATCAAAATTAAATGTATCACAGCTACATGAAACATCAAATCAAGAAGCAAGAATAATATGATACATCATAGCAGTATTAAATCACTGGGAAGGGGTTTAGAACTTTGAAGTAGTGGGGGCAAAGGGGGGGGGAGGTTGAAGACACTGGAGGAGTTTATGCCAACTCTTCAGAATTAATTGAGACCATTGGATTAAACATGTCTCTAAATTGTCAATTTATTTTTGTCGTAACTTTTATATTTTACCACAGTAGTTAGTAAAGACATTGGGAATTCTATTGCACTTCCCTACACCCTACTTTCTCCCTCCTTGAGAGTGATCTAATCTATTTTCTAACAGTTTTTGCAATGGCTCTGGTTTTAGATGTCCGATCAGAATATAGGATATCTCTAAATTTAGGGCTATAACATAGAAAACTAAAATAATCAATTCCGAATCAATTACCCTGATGACCTCTGCCTGTTTTCTATATTAGTAAAGAGTAGTTATTGAGGCATTTCATAGATCGAGTTACAGCACTGTTCGCCCATTTCCCCTGACTCCTTCACACAAAAGTAGCAACTATAGTTATTGTGGGCGAACAGTGCTGTAACTCGATAGAGTTTACAAAATATACACACAAAAAAGCACTTCATATATGTGTGTAGAATGGAAATATAGCTTAACATTGGTGTGCATACAGTCTATCTTTATTGTGGCTAAGTGACAGTAAATTAGGGTGTTAGCTGAGAAGAGTGGAAATGCCTGAATGTCACCCCATATATGTGATTGATAAAAGATATATCAAACCATTTGTGAATTGTATGTTTTTCCTAATTAACATTTTCCATCAATTATAGGAAAGGTTGTCATGCAGAGCTATGAGTACGTCTATATAGGCCTATTCTGTAAAAAAGGAAAGGGTATAGAGGATTAAGGGTATATTTCTGAAGGTTAGAAACAAAAGAAATTGCAGCACTATACTTTGTTTAATTTTGAAAGAAATAAACCTGCAAAGGTTTAATGCATTTTATGCATTGGGGTATGGAGAAGTTAGATCATCATGTGTGGGGTATGGTAATAGGTAGGTCAGTCAATAAGATCAAAGTTAAAACACTACAGTAAAAGTTATTAGTATATAAGGGCTAATGATGTTGAGTCTTTAGTGTGAGATCCCCCGATAGTATGTGCAGGTATGGGTCCTCCAGGGTGTCATTACAAGCAACATTTAGGGGGCTTCCAGAAAGATCCTGCAGATGAAGCCACGATAAGAGACAATGGAAATGAACGAAGGCCGTCAGATGGAGATGGAGATAATGGTCCTGGTATTAGACTTTGACAGCATATATGCATGTTACAACTGATGCCATTATTGTTTGTCATTCTGTAACACAAATCTACTGCTCATTATCTATTAGGATTGTTACTTGAATAAAATTGTATTCTTCCCTGGAGATAAGCTACACATTGACTTGCAACCTTTATGACTAAGACTAGTAAGAGTGTAGGAAAATGTCAAAACCGTGTGAGACTAGCAGTAGAGCAATTCTCTTTCCCCGAAACATGAGAATTAAAGGAGAGATAAAATGCATTTTGAAAAACGAATACTTTGCTTAGATTTCTTTCCATCGTGAACAAATTGTGAAGCACAGGTTGAATGGGAGCATATTTAGTCGGTATACTTTTGTCCTTCTACCTTTCTTTTTTTTGAGTATATGCGTCTATATGGTAAAACTATCCAGTCCAGATGGTTTTAAACATCCATTGAGGCATAGTGTACCTTCATTACCGTAGTACCTCGCGCGTATATCAGGCACGGCTCATGTGCGTGGAGAGATCCCTAGTTTGCCTCATAACAGCAGCAAAATTTGCGGGGTGTGCCTTATGGATGTATTTTTAAGGGCAACACCAAAATACCTTTTATTATGTTAAGAAAATTCTTTTAACATATATATATATATATATATATATATATATATATATATATATATATATATATTGTAGCGTATTTTAAGCTCCTCCGGATAAGAGAATGACGACCAGTAACTCGGACAAGTATAATTAACGTGTATCCTTTATTGCCTGGCTTGCTCTGCCACACCAGCTAAGTATATCTCTATATATGCCACTTTACCTCCTCTCTGGAGCAATTGCAGGTGCGTCTTATAGCCACCCCAAACCAAGACTGACTGCCCGGTGGGACACCTCCAGTATTTATACACTTGCAAGTCCACCGGCGCTGGTGTATGTACAACATACACCGCCGCCGGAGACGCTACTCCGAATAACACAATGCTGACGTGACTCCGCCTCCGCCGGCTTCCCCCGCCCCCATGCCAGGATGGTTTCGGGATCCACCAACGTCGGCTCGGTCTACGCCACACTCTCCCCAACTAATTAACAATCGTACTGGGAAAGAATGTCAAAGTACCCTCCTGCAGATGGGTATCCAATTTTGAATAAACAGTTATACACCATGGCCCCTGGGTGTTTGTCATTATTAACTTTAAAAATACATTGAGCAATATAGATAATCATACAGTATACACAGTATCAATACTTATAGCATGCTCCACCAGATAGCTTCATAATTTACAAATGGTTTAAACTATTATACAACTGCTGCCTTCAAGGCCAATACAACATCACTGCCACCGCCGAGATGCCCCCGACTCATCCACCGAATCGTCCACCGGTCCTCCGCCTGCCTCCGGATGCCGCCCCCGCGGCTCGACCAGGTCTGCAACACAAGGTAAGGCACTTGTACTGCTTACCCCACCGGAACTGATGCATTTTGTTCTTCATTTAAGGTGCTACTGCTCCCCCAGCCTGTACTGACTTACACCCATAGATTACTTGGATGCATTCCACGTCGTCCCAGCTTATCCCGCAGTCACCCTCCGACCTGGCTGCATCACCGCCCTCCCTCTCTTCTCCCACCGGCCTCCGCTGGCGCCCTCCTGTACTGGAGTTTCCGCTTCCCCCGCCGTAGATACACCGGAAGAGACACTTACCCTCTTACTGGGTGCTCGTAGAGGCTTCCTCCTCCTCTCCCTCCTCCTTCTCCGGGGCCTTCGGGGTAATAGGCCATGGCTGCCCGCATCTGGAGCACAGTCCCCCCTGGAAGCCTGGGCGTACCTGGTTCGGGTCACCTGAACCAGTTCCACATCACCGTCAGCCAAGCTTTGCACTGCCGAGCTGCACACACCCCCCGGCACCACTCTCATCTCGGGCCCCAAGTTCCCCGGGTTCCGCAAGTGCCTCATATACTCCTGCAGCTCACGGGGGCCTGTGAAGTCCTCGTTCCAGGGCATCAAGTTCTCTTCCACCTCTACCCTTTTATCAGAGTCTGGAGCCGGGGGAGGGGTAACCACCACGTGGCTTACAGACACCACTCCTTGTGTGGGAGCCACGCCCCCGTCAGGTATGGGTACCACCTGGGCGGCTGTCACTATTATAACACGTTCGGAGGTTGGTGGGCCTAAAGGGTCCTCATCCTCCACACTCCCCTGCACCGTCTCCACCCCCTCCGGCACCAACACCATAGTCTCCATGTGTCCCGCCTCCTCCCCAGCTTCGATTTGTAAGAGAAAGTCCCCCTTGGGAGACTGCACCACCAGCCCCTCCAATCCAACCGTAACTGTCCTGGGGTAATGCACTAAGTCAGGCCTCCCTTTTGCTCTCCCGGCCATCTTGCCTTTTTGTTGGGGGGTTACTCCAACGGGTTCCCCGTCATTGTCCATGGGTTTGCTGCCGGAGCTCGTTTTTGCCGGGGTCTTGGGGTGCTGGCCCGGGGTTTTAGGGTGATGGCCGGTGGGAGTTAATGTACTCAGTAATATTTCCTCAAGGCTGCGCCGCGTTCCGGGCATGGGAGTCTGGGGCACCACCGGTGGACTAGCCTTTTCCGGGGTCTCCCCCGTGCGCACGGTAACCTGCTCCATCAGTGTTTCTAATCCTGTTTTCTGGCTACTCTTTCCCGGGCCTTTCCCTTTTCCTCCTTTTGTCTTTCTAGATTTCTGTTCTTGCAAAGCTCTTTTCTCCTCCGCCACCCTGGCTTCTGCTTCTTTCTTTTCCTCTATAGCCTTCTGTCTTTCCATTTCTCTCTCCTTCTCTAACCTCTTTTTTTCCTCCAACTTCTTCTGCCTGGCCCTCTCTCTGCCAGCTGTGACCATCACTGCATACTGCTCCTCGAGGTCAGGGTAGCCAGCCACGCCGGGGGGGTATTCAAAGATCTCTTCATCAACTTTAGCTGGAGCGGAGACCATCTCCGTGGCTCCGTCTTCGGGGTCTGTTTTACCTGGTCCCCTGTCCTCCTCCGCCTCCGGGGAGTCGGGGGTGGAGGTGGCCTCTTCCTTAGCAGGTGTACGTAATTCTGGTTCAATGTCGGGCTTGGGGCGGTCCTCTTTTAAGGTGTACTCCGGCAGTTTTTCAGGGCTGGAATCGAGTCCCCCGGATATTTCAAATGCCTTTCCTTTTTCAGGGCTGGACTCCTGAGCTGACTGTGAACCGTCGTCTGTGATGTCATCGTAAGTACCAACCCTTAGCTGGGTTCTTCGTGTTGGCATACCCGACTTAGCCGCATCATATTCCTTTTCTATTTCAGCTATGTCCAGTGTGCCCACCGGCAACTCCTTTTGGAGTCTAGTTAAGGTTTTGGTCGGGGTCTCCCCCTCCTTACTGTACCTGTCCATTAGTAATTTAAGAACAAAGAGAACCTTTCCCTCCTCCTCTGGCTCCAATTGATATTTACCGGTGACGGGGTCCGTAATCATTTCTGTAACACGGCGGACGGCTCCCTCCTTACCGGGGGACCGGCGCACCTTTTTGTCGGGGGGCTCCTCCACTGCCTCCTCGGACACCCGTTTCCGCCCCTTGCCAGTACTACTCCGGGTGGCCACCCCTTGCACAGGTGGTTCCTGATTGGGTGGAGTTTTCAGTCCTACCAGTTCCTCTAGATATTTGGCCGCTGCGGCCACCTCCTCCATTTCCTCATCCCCTATGCTTATCCCGGGGGACACCAGTGACAATATGATAGAGGCGCTGCCCGGTGTCTGGCTGGAGGGCACCACCGCCTCCATTTTAGAAGTGCTTGCGGCGGCGGACTTGGCCGGCTCTTCCGCCTTCCCAGCCCCTCCTTTTGAATTGTGGACCTTAACCTTCCGGGGTTTGCCTTTAGACTTGGGTTTTGTAGAAGTGGAGGTGCCTGGAGTTTGTGCTGGAACGGCCCCCGCCTTCCCTTCACTAGCCAGCCGCAGTTGCTTGGTTTCTTTCGGGGGCACCCATCCTTTTATGTCCGGGTGCTGTCTCTCCACGTGGCGCACCAGGTCATTCTTGTAATCTTTGGCGACCAGGTATTCACAGCCGGTGGAGGGGCACTCGTATCGTTCTTGCACAGCCTCATGCTTCCTCTGATGGCGTTTTAAAGCATCGCTGCGTCCAAAGGCATAAGGTTTGCCCTCCTCCCTGCAGATCTCACACCTGTGCTTTGGTACTTGCACTCCCCCTACCCATACCATGGGCACGGACTTCTCGTCTTTGTGTGTCTTAGGCATATTACTGAGTTCTAACTGCTTCCAATCAATGGTCGATATTGCCGAATCCAGGGGATGAGTCCCTCCTTTATACACCCCCTGCCCGGCCACATCCCTCCCCCATGAGTTGTCTTGGCCAATCATCAGCCAGGAACCTTCCCCGCACGCCTGTGCCGCCGGGGTTTCCCCTGTCATGAGGCCGTCACCCGACCTTGAGAACGTCCGCTCTGCTCCTTCCACCGAACGTTCCGGTGGGTAGTGGCCGTGGGAATGGGTTCTTGACCAGCTGTCTTTCCCACGTTCCTTCTTCCTGTAGGGTTTGTTGTTTACTTTTCGGTGGACTGTTTCATCGGTGGGCCGTTGGCGGTGTTTATTTCTATCTTTCTCCCTTCCCCCGTGCCTAGGGCGGCTGTGGGACCGTGAGGACGAGGATTTGGGTGGAGATCGGCCCCCTCTCTCCCTCCGGCGGCCTTCCCGGTGGACCCCGTCTTTCTTTACGCGCTCCCTTGGCCCTTCTTTTTCTCCCTCCCGTCCGGCTTGTGTGTCCCCTGTTACACCATTTCTACGGCTCTCCTCCACCTTCCTCATTACAACACGTCTGTCCTCCGCCATTTCTGTTGGGAATGTGACTGTTATCTTCAAATAGTGGTCGTCTCCCTCCTCATTGAAGTCACTCGCATTCTGGTTTCGTAGCAACACCGGTTTTGGCGGGACTATTACTCCGGCAGGGGGCGCGCTCGGCGTTTTAGGTGGAGTTTTAGGCCCGTCCCCCGAGCTAGGCGGTGTAGTAGGCTTGAAGGCGCCTGGCGGGGCCGTGACCCCAGCCTGTGGTAAGTATAGACACGTAGGCGCAACCTTAGGCGTCTCCTCCTCCTTAGGCGGTGTTTTAGGCCTCCAGGGTAAGCGACCCTGGGCTATTAGACGGCTCTCTCTCTCCTCATTCCGTTCATTATCATACTCTGCCTCCTCTAGCATTTCATAGACCCGCCACCTCTCTGCATGCTTGGCTAGGATACGACCTCTCTCTGGGTCCTTCCTCCGTCTGGCCCACTCTGCCCTCTTGAACTCGTTTCTCTCCCTAGTTTCTTCTGTCTCCTCCTCCAAAGGGGATAAATATTCTTTATCCAGGGGGGGTTCGTCATCTGGGGGTTCCCCCCTCCAGTGGGCCATTGCAGCTTCTGCTCTGACCCTAGTCTCCTCCTCCCACCACCATTTCCACCAGCTGTCCCCACCTTCAGCCATCTTAACAGGTAAGTATGCTTGATCACACGCCCGGGGGTTAGGGTCCCTAATTATCGCCCGTATCGCCTTAGCCCCCGGCGATCCATCCCCCGCACCCTGGTCGGGGTTGGCCACCTCTTCCTCCGCTGGGTCTATCTCCGTGCACTCATCCCCCAGATCCTCTTCCTCTGGCAGGCAGACCTCCTTTATAGAATCAAAATGTACCACTTTGGTTACACGGCCCCTCTTTATCTTGTACACTGCATCCCCTATTCTCCCCTGCACAGTCCAAGGGCCGGTCCAATAACATTGCAACTTGGGGGATAGTCCTCTCTTCTTTAGGGGGTGATAGTAGAAGACCTGGGATCCCATTGGCAGATGGCCCTCCTCCACCCTCGCATCATAGTTACGTCGTTGGTGGGCCACCGACCTCCCTATGTTACTCCTAGCTGCTTCGTACGCCCGTGCCATCTTCTCCTGGACCTCAGCCATGTATCCATCCCCCCCACCCTGGTTGGGGTTGGCCACCTCTTCGTCCGCTGGGTCTATCTCCGTGCACTCATCCCCCAGATCCTCTTCCTCTGGCAGGCAGACCTCCTTTATAGAATCAAAATGTACCACTTTGGTTACACGGCCCCTCTTTATCTTGTACACTGCATCCCCTATTCTCCCCTGCACAGTCCAAGGGCCGGTCCAATAACATTGCAACTTGGGGAATAGTCCTCTCTTCTTTAGGGGGTGATAGTAGAAGACCTGGGATCCCATTGGCAGATGGCCCTCCTCCACCCTCGCATCATAGTCATGCTTCGTACGCCCGTGCCATCTTCTCCTGGACCTCAGCCATGTATCCAGCCTTATTCCTCGGGGGTGGATCCAATGGGTAGATCAGATGCAGGGGGACGGTTGTTTCTCTTCCCAACATCATCATGTTAGGCGATACTCCGGTGGAGCTATGCACTGATGACCTATAGGCGGCCATCACAAAAGGGAGCTGCAGGTCCCAATCCTGCTGGTCGGTGGCCACCACCGTAGCCAGTAGTGCCTCAATGGTCCGGTTAGCTCTCTCCACCATTCCATCACTTTGAGGCCTAAAAGCGCAAGTCCTTGTTTGTTTTACCCCCAGCAAGGCTACTATCTCCTTGAACAACCCCGACTGGAAATTCTTGCCCTGATCGGTGTGAATCTCCACCGGCGCCCCTAGCCGACATATGAACTCCTCCACCAACTTCCTTGCCACGGTGGGCGCTTCCTGATTGGGAATGGTGTAGGCCTCCGTCCACTTAGTGAAATAGTCAGCTGCTACCAGGATGTGTTGATTACCCCGTGAGGTAGGGGGCAGAGGACCCATCACATCCAGGGCTACCTTTTGGAGTGGTAGACCAGCCCCAACATGTCCCATTGGAGCTCGGTGGGGGGCGGGGGCTGCCTTCCGCCGCAGGCACGGCTCACACTGCTCGCACTACCGGGTGACATCCCTCCGGAATTCAGGCCAGTAATATTCTCCCTGTACCCGCCTGATGGTCTTGTTACGCCCTAGGTGTCCGGCCAGTGGTTCTCCGTGTACCTCCTGCAGCACATCCTTCCTGTTAGGCTTGGGAACTGCTATCTGGAAGTGGGCCGACCCCACCTCCCCTATCCACCACCTCCCCAACACACCCTTGTGTATTGTCAGCCTCTCTCGCTGGGCATACCAGGCATTTTTTTCGTAGCTCCAGTCCTGTCTTACTGCTTCAGTGGGGGCCTCTCCTCCTTCCACCCACCCCCGTACCTCCCTGAGAAGGGGGTCATCATCCTGCAGCTTTTCCCATGCCGCCCCTACCGGAGGATCCGGCCCCTCCGCGGGGGATTGGTTCCCTCCTTCTAGTACTTGACTCTGAGCTCGTGTGAAGACACGACACCACCGCCTGTCTTCTTCAGGGTCTCTGCCGCATTGTTTACAGGGTGTCCTGGATAGGCCATCCGCATTACCATGGGCCCTTCCTGGTCGGTGTTGTATCACTATGTCATAAGTGCCTATGATCTGAAGCCACCGCGCCAGCTAGCCCTCCGGTTCTTTGAACTCCAATAGCCACCGAAGGGATGCATGGTCGGTGCGCACTACCACCGGCCGACCCACTAAATAGTGTCTGAATTTCCGGAGGCCAAAGACGATGGCTAACAACTCCCGCCGCGTAACGCAATAGTTTCTCTCAGGTTTGCTAAGGGTGCTACTGCCATAAGCCAGTACTCTCTCTTCCCCATCTTGTTCTTGTGCCAGCACCGTGCCCAACCCCGTATCACTGGCGTCCGTGTCCATAATAAGTTGGCCTTCTGGTCGGGGAAACCCCAGGATAGGAGCTTCTATCAATTTCTGCTTCAGTATCTCGAAGACATTTTCACACTCCGGCGTCCACTTAAAAGGCCGTCCCTTTTCCGCCAAAGAACTGAGTGGTTTAGCCTTAGTTGAGAAGTCGGGGATGAAGGCTCTATAATACCCCGCCAGACCGAGAAAACTCCTCACTTCTGTGATATTCTGTGGTGGGGGCCACGCCTGAACAGCCTCCACCTTGCCTGGGTTGGTCCCTACCCCGGCCTCACTGATCTGGTGCCCCAGAAACAGTATCCTCCGGCGGGCCAGTTGGCATTTGGAGGGTTTTATCTTAAGGCCGGCCTCCGTCAGTCTTTGTAGTACCTCGCCTAACCTCTCCATATGCTGTTCAAAGGACTCGGCAAACACGACAATGTCGTCTAAATATACCAAACAGGTACGCCACTGAAGCCCCCGCATGGCAACCTCCATCACTCGCTCAAACGTCCCTGGGGCATTACTTAACCCAAACGGCATTCTGATGAATTGGTAGAGCCCCCGGTGGGTGGTGAACGCTGTCTTCTCTCTATCCTCCGCCGTTACATCTAGTTGCCAATAACCACTGGCAAGATCCATTGATGAGAACCAGGTGGCCCCCGCCATAGTGTCCAAGCAGTCCTCCACCCGGGGCAGAGGGTAGGCGTCTTTTACTGTAGCTTTGTTTAACCGCCTATAGTCCACACAGAAACGGGTTGTCCCATCTTTCTTCTTCACTAGCACCACCGGAGATGCCCATGGGCTTACTGAAGGCTCGATTACCCCCGCCTCCAACATTTTGTCAACCTCCTCTTCCACCATGGCCCTTCGGTGGGGGGCTAAGCGTCTTGGTGGCTGCTTTATAGGGGGTTGATCCCCCATATCTATTCGGTGTTGGGCCATAGTGGTGTGTCCCTTATCACCCTTATGACACTGGAAGGCCGCCAGGTGTTGATTAAGTAACCCCGCCAGCTCCTTTCTTCTGTCTGGCTCTGTTCCCTCCACCAGCTCTCTTATAAGCCCTCTCTTCTCCTCCGGAGACATAGCCTCCACCCGACGGCACCAGCTTCCGGGGTTCTCCCCCGGTTCCTCTCCCGGCGTTTCCACCCGTTGAATGCCACCCAGAGTCATATCCTTGTAGACGATGATCGGTTCCAGCCCGGGGTTCAGCACCCTGACCCAAGTTTCTCTGTTTATTGGCTGGACCAGGCCTCTGCCCACCAGGAAGTGGGGTTCACTTTTGTGCCCGGCCATCCTTTCTATCATGCCATTCCCACCGTCCAACCACCGACCCATCACCGCGCCTTCCAGAAATGCTTCCTCCCCCGCTCCGACCACTGCTGAGCTCACCACTCGACACACCGATTCTGGTTGGGTCCAGATTAATCTTCCCCTGGCCACGTCCACCACAAGCTGGTTTTCTCATAGAAAGGCGGCGCCCAATATTCCTTCCGTCCCTGTGTCCCCCACGATAAACATCGCGTTCGTGCTCCTGCTCCCCAATTGTAATGAAGCCTGCACCTCCCCTTTAAGTTTCAGGGGTCTTCCATCCACCGAAAAGACAACTTCCCCCGTTTCTTGGAGCGGCCGATTACCCCCGTGTCGTTCCCACCACCCATGGGAGATAAGGTTTAGTGAGGCGCCAGTATCTACCAGCATCTGTATAACGGCTCCCTCCAACTTGCCTTCCACTATTAGTCCTCTGCCGCCCCTCTCTCGCCTTCCTTGCACAATATTCATAGGCCCAATCCCCCCGACCAATTTCGGGGGCCCCCCAGGTTTGTCAGTTCTCCTGTTGGGGTACTCCCGCTTGAAATGCCCTTCCTGGCCGCACCCATAGCAGGCAGTACTCCGCCTCTTCTTTTTGGTGGAGAGGGGCTCCTCCATCTTCTTAGCCAGGCGGTCCATTAGTTCCACCATTTTATCCATCCTGTCGGTGTTGGTTTTGAGATGCTCATTTACCGACGCGTCAGCGGTCCTAACCCTCTGTGATGTTTACTGCTCCACCTTCAGGTAGGCTTCCGCCCCCACGGCTGTCATGACGGCAGCTTGTAGGTCCTTTGGCTGTGACTGATAGACCCATTGTCTCAGAGGATTATCCAAACATAGCAGGAATCTGTCCAAAACCAAGGTGTCTGTAGTTCGGGCGTCGGCCTCGGGGTAAGCTAGCCGGGTGTACTTCATCAGGTCCTCCCTCAATTCTTGCAACGCCTCCCCCTTCCTCCTTACCCTGGTGCGGAGGACAGCTTTATAGGTCTCCTCTTGATTGGTGGGCTCGAACCTTTTGACCAGCGCCTTCCGGAGTTCGGTGTACCCTTCCGGCGTAGCTGGTTTTCTGCCGTCCAACAGCCTCCGAGCGGCCCCCGCCAAACTCAGCCCTAGGAACATGCCGGCCTCCGCCTCGTCCCACCCATTCACCTTCACACACAGGTCGAAGTAGTTGAGGTAATCGCCTAGATCCCCCGTCCCGTCGTATTTTGTGGGTTTAACCACCGGTTTTCCTTTTGCACTCACTTCACCGTCAGCTCCGCCGGATAGGGACGGCAAAGCAGGTAACCGGGTTTCATCCACTGATGGTTGCTCTCCCCCGGCCACCTCTTTTTTTACAGTCATCCCCTCTCCCTTGTTGTCAGGGCCCTCCGTCCCTCTTCCTTCCTCCCGTCTCTCCGCTGCCGGTTTTATCTTCCTATGCTTTGAGAGAGTCTCTAGGAGCTGGTCCCACTCCTCCTCCGTCCAATCCTCTGACCCTTCCTCCAATCTCCTCCGAGTAATGCTTGAAGTATTTTCCGTCTTGACCCTGGGTTGGCGCCTTCCCCGGCTTGGCCTCCGGGGTATCTCCCTCTCCACCTCCTCCTTCTCCCATGGCCATCTGAAGTCGTTTACGGGACTTGCACGCCCTCCTCCCACCTCTACCTGATTGCCTTCCCCCGTCCAATTCCGATCCATAGGCTCCTCCTGCCTTTTGGGGTATGGTTCCTCAGGTCTGCTTTCGGTGGGTCTTCTGATTGTCACCTCCTCGTCCACTACTTCCAGGAGGGTCCCCCGACCAACTCCTTCTCCTTCCAATTTCAAAGAGTCTGTTTCCGTTATTCTTGCCTCCGCCATCTCTAGTCCCGCGTGGATCCGTTGAAAACACCGCTGTCACCAATGTAGCGTATTTTAAGCTCCTCCGGATAAGAGAATGACGACCAGTAACTCGGACAAGTATAATTAATGTGTATCCTTTATTGCCTGGCTTGCTCTGCCACACCAGCTAAGTATATCTCTATATATGCCGCTTTACCTCCTCTCTGGAGCAAGTGCAGGTGCGTCTTATAGCCACCCCAAACCCAGACTGACTGCCCGGTGGGACACCTCCAGTATTTATACACTTGCAAGTCCACCGGCGCTGGTGTATGTACAACATACACCGCCGCCGGAGACGCTACTCCGAATAACACAATGCTGACGTGACTCCGCCTCCGCCGGCTTCCCCCGCCCCCATGCCAGGATGGTTTCGGGATCCACCGACGTCGTCTCGGTCTACGCCACAATATATATATATATATATATATATATATATATATATATGTAGAGATAAGAATATCACACAAAACCAAACACAGTCAGTTTCATATTGATAACAGTTTAATTCTTAGACATTTGATGAGTATGATAATTGATGTTACATTTTGGTGTTATGTTGTTGCTGATCTTATGGTGCGACGTTTCGAGTCATTTATGACTCTTCATCAGGCAAGATGTATGTATGTATATATATATATATATATATATATATATATATATATATATATATATATATAAGATCTACCATCGATCATGCCAGCAAACACTTCAATATCATTCTGCCTTAGGGTTGATTAACCTAAAGACGACCGTTCCTGTACAGGTTTTCAATAAGGGAAATTTAGTAGCTAATATGTTTGAGTCTAATAGGTCCTTAGGGTTCCCCAAGGTACTAAGTGAAAGACAATTATTTGGGTTTTGGACCAATTACCTGTCTCAAATCCATGTATAAAGTTTATTCATTGTTTTTCATCATTTCTAAGACCATTTCAGTTAGTCTATGATAACTACTCTTTTAATGGGGTTATGTCCATCAAACTACCATATGAAAACAAGAATAAGTGTATTCTATAGATAGGCCGTAAAATGGCATAATTAGAACTATTGCATCATAATAAAATGTATATTTTATAGTGACTCAATTAGAATGGAAATTTGAGGCAACTTTATGGCTATGGACATTGTAAATCTAATTGTAGACCTTCAATATGGACTATAATAATCCATTCCTTAACTTTATCATCACACTCTCAGTATTAAATAGTTCCTCTACATAGTAATAACCATAGCATTACAGTTAAGATTGAAATGTATGCATCAGAACATAATCCAGTGAGGATTTCTATCCCAAACTATTCTGGCCATGAATCTTGTGATGTAATTCTACATAATCAATTTTTTATTCAATTAAATGCATAAATAGGTGTATAAGGAGTGGTTGACTCAAGGTGAAATGGTGGTCATCTCAAGGTGAAATTGGTATGTTCTGGTTTAACTGTGTGCTGTTTGTAATTACAACACTTCTTTTGCCTCTCCTGCGAAATTTGAAAATAGCAGATACAACCTTGTTGCATTGAGGTGACGATGCCTGGTACAGGTGATGCAGATCTATATATCTAATCCTAGGGACTACATACAACTTTTTCTTGATGTTGAAGACATGTATTACACAGAATACATCAATTTAATGGTGGAAAAATTAAGTTTTTTGCCCAATTTTTCACTAGTATTGGTTGTTCTATCTCATTTTATGCATCTAAAATGTGAAATAGTTATACATATCATAAAACGCATAGTGCGTGTACATGCAGGGACACTTGACCTCCAGGGTGTGTCCACCTTGTACTTCATCAAAAACACTATCTTTAACTATTAGACGACTTTTGATGTTTTCGAAACTTAATCATAGGAAATATTATAAAAAAAACTAAACTTTCCTAACTAAACGTTTTCAATGTACAAAACAAATTAAAACGTTTTTCTTTGATGTAAGAAAAGCGTCTTTTACAAAAGATTTTTTTTATCCAAAATTCTTTTAACGGTTCCAAGCGTTACAAATACTTTTTGACAAGTGTTTTTGAAGGACCCATGCTTTGGGTGCACATGTACTACTCGGGTGTGATTGTATTCACTTGCGTTCTAAAAATTCTGTTCGATCTCCTACGGGCCTATATTACATCTCTAGATAGGAGAGAGGGGTGGCGGACTTAAAAGAAAGACTGCATCCCTGCAGGGAAACCTTTTTCTTCACAAATATGTTCTTACCAATAATTGCATGGAGATACATGTATTTACCTCTATGGTAATTGGTGGGGTAGTTGATTTCGTGAGTGTTTTTTTAACTTCTCTGTCCTCCCCCTAAGGGTTCACTGAAAAGGGACAATCTTTAGTTCACATTAAGAGATCTGATTCTTTTGCTTCCCCCCCCCAAATAGGCTAAATCAAACCCCCTCTCTTTTTTAAAAATAAATAAAGCACCCCCAATCGGCATGTGGCGATCCTGCACATAAATATGATTACCTGTTTCATAAGTTTATATACTTAAATAGCCCCATTGCGAATTAATAAAAGAGTTACATATTATGTCAATTATTACATGGAAGTACATATGAATGTCAATATAACATGAACATACATTATATAACGCAGACAACCCCCTTTCCCTGAAAGCCGTAACATGTAAGTACACCTGAAAGAGCCTACTACAGTGAAACTTGCTTATAACCTGCTTGTAACAAAACTTGTTCACGTTAAACATAGAGTATATAGTCTCTCTCTATATTCTATGCGTTAAACCAACACATTGCCAGTAGCAGATCCAGGGGGTGGCGATCGGGGCACTTCACCCCCCCCCCCGACCCCATGAAAATGGGCCTTGGTTATACTCTTAACCATAGAAAAGTACCGAACTGTAGCTGTGCCCACCCCCCCCCCCCCGACTAAATTTTCTTTTCTGTACCCCTCTCCATAGACCACCCCTTCTGAATCCGCCCTGATTGAGATACTAGTTACTACTAGTGGTGTTTCTACCATTTCCATGCAAATCCAACTTTGTTAAAACGACTTTGGGCTGTAACACAAACCTCCAATAACAAACCTTTAATATCTAGATTTAGGGGGTTGTTGTAACCGAGTTTTACTGTACTAGCACCGCAGGTGCCCAAGTGGAGAAGGATGGGGGGGGGGCAAGTGGAATGGTGGGGGGGGGGGGGCAGGTAAAGTGGCAGGGTGCTTTCTCGTCACGCTCAGGTGGTTATGACAAGGTGAATCCAGTGGAGGAATGTGGAGCCGGGCTCACAGTGTGTCAGTGGCGTCCTGCAGCCTGTTGGGTGCCGCCTACTTACTATAAGGAGGCCCAGGTAAAAATAGTCCTTCAGCTTAACCCTCCTTACGACCTCTCCCATTTCGTCATTATAATTTCGGAGCGGTTGGGAGAGGCGGTGTCAGAGGCCGTATAGTGTTGGGTTTGGTGGGGTTGTTTCTCCAAGACTGGATCACCTGTTGATTGTACACCTGTGGTATGGAGCTCCACTGTGTAAGGGGGTAGGCTAGTGTTAGGCCTACTTTCCCATAACATACCATTGGATGGCTAACTGGGTCTCTGTCCCCGAGATTTGTCATTTGTCCAACTTGTAAAGGCCCACCCTGGGATGCACTCAAGTTGTTTGTCTGACACAAGAACATACAACACAACACATGGAGTTTAAGTGACACTCCCTCAACCAAAAACCCTAAAAAAATCGGGATTCCAAGGATCAAAAGGAGCCAATTTAATTTTGAGGTGGATATACAGCAAGAGAGCAGGTAAGGAATATCCAGATCGTGTCAAGCTGTTTGCCATACTGGGATGGATCTAATATGATATCCATGTTCAATATATATATGGTGTACAAGTACCATTTCAATACATAGGAGCTAGACAATATGATTTTACATTACCATATTTAAGGGTACCAATGTCTCCATTTAAATTAAAGGCACAATTTAAACCACTGTACACAGTCGATCTATATATAATACAGTCAATTACAGTGTGCCCTAACTCTATCAAAATACAAAGGTGCACCTCTTCACTCACTACTGTGTTGTTATATCCATATATAATACTTGGAAGTTTACCAACCATATTGTGCTATAAGAATCTGTTTGAGCACGGTTGCCACTTAATGTCAAATCATGTTCTTGGCAATATAAAGTGTACTTTTGAATCTTCCAATCATGTTATACTTATAGCCATATCAATTCCATGATGTCGCCTCAGGTCTGGAATATTACGTTCTAAAATGTCCCTTTCTGGGTCAATCTTTCTGACAGTTTCCTGGTACAGAAACTATGAGAGAAAGAAAGGTAGAGTCCTCACTTTTCCAAGCCCTGCCACTCAATAACATGCTTGCAGTTTTCTGGAAAGGGATACGTGGGCCTCTTTCCCCTCTGTGTTCACCCTAAGCTGGCGACCTGCTGCAACTCCCATACTCGCACTACGTAGTACGAGTATGTGAGTTAAGGTGCCCAGCTTAATATGTTCACCCCATCCTCCCTTCAAGGGGGATATTTCCCCCTCGCTTTATCTTCCGTACAGTATAATATCTCGTTTATATTTCAGTGGATTTATAATGATTATTTCAATACTTTGTCATGAATGCTATCGTTGGACAGAACCTTCCTATAAACACCGATATGAAGCTTATACCAGACAACTCATGCATGGATATGTATGTGCATGCATATAACATGTACATATGTATATTACAGGTAATACATGTAGTAAGGTTGTCCCAGGTCATATCTTAAGTATGACTCTGACCCTGCCAAGCCATGAACATGAAAGTTGCGGGCGATGCTCATTTCCATCTATTAGCTAATTACCCTATAAACTAGTGGCTTCGCCACTAGAGTTTGGGCAATTATATCAGAGATGAAAATAGGCCTAGATCAACTTGCATAATTCCTGGGCATGAATCCCAGGCATAATTCTGAAGTGAGTAGGGCCCAGGTAGGCCTAATTCAGGGCCAGAACAGGTAGAGCTTACAAAACAACCCCCTGGTGTCTCTCATTAGAAGCGCGTAACTAAGCAGCGCATAACATAGCAATGGCGCCTAACATAGCAACAGCACCTAACATAGCAATGTCAAACAATTTTACACTCTCCCAGCAGATTCTCTCATAGGTCAGATTTTCAGTAAATAGGAAGCCCATCTCTGGAACTACTTGCCCTATTTTAATGTATGACCCTTCTAAATGAAGCCCTCGGCGAGTAAAATCTAGATCTGCATTTATGAAGATTTCGACCATAAATAACACCAGCACGGGCGCCGATTTATCTGAATCGGCATCCAAAATGGTGGCCATCTCAGCATGCCTGACAATTTTTGAGACTATAAAACATTTTACCACAATGAAAATCAAACAAAACTTCAATAGAAAAATGTTAGGAACAGTGAAGTTGATAAAACACTACAGACTTTTGAAAATATTTTTGAGTTGTCTATTAACCAGATCAAGTGAGCTGGCACTTTCCTCATTGCTTCCTAGCATGAAAATTTTGCTTCATCTGGTACCCCAAGGGTACTCTAGGCTAAAGCAGTCAATAAATTAGATTTTCTAACCAGCGATCTACTAGATCTAACCCATTTTTATATATAGTGTAATAAAAAGGCATTGGTTCATTGCTGGTTCCGACCCATTAATATAAGCTTGAGTGCTTGCCAGGAACAGATAAACCAAAAGAGGCTACATAAAGGTGTGTATTTTTTTTCAAAATTAACTCGATTTTTCTCCAAAATTTCAAAAACTTTTATATTTTGATTTACCCCTATACGATAAAACCTCTCCCTATGAACCAAATTGTAGGATTTTGAAAGTAAATCCCATTTAACACTAAATTCTCTACCCCAAAGTCATCATAGCTATTTTTTTTTAGCAATTTCCGCCATCTTGGATATCAATTCAAACAAATCGGCACCTCCCGGGATTTTATTTAATAGGGGAACTGCATTACGATTGCAGATTCCATGTACCCAGACTTTTAATTTGATAGGTCATGCATTAAAATCGGACAAGTAGTCCCAGAGATACTTAGATCTATATAGGGTAGATTTGGGCAGTATCGCGCAGGTAGGCACGATACAACCCAAAGGAAAGCTCCCACATGAAGTAGGTGTCTCCAAGAGACTTGGTTATGGAATGTACAGATTTGGACCTGTGCTACGCTCATCACCGATGGGAAAGGGCACTGGTTCAACTGACCCCTATTGAGAGAGGGTTGTACCAAAGACTCTAGAATTGTTTGGGTTGTATCGTGATGGTTTTGGCTGTATCGCGCATTTCACGATACAACCAAAATGTAATATGTCCTCCCATAGAGCCTGTATCGCGCACAGGAATCCCCAGTTGTTCAGATGAATCTGGGTGTTAAATACAAGGGTAACTGGGCATCCTGTCATGCCTTACATGTGTGACATAGCATTCCCACATTTATATCATGGTTTGGTGATGTAGGGGTATGGTATTTTACACTTTAACGTTCATGCACCCGTGAGACTCAGACCTAGGTCCTTCGGGTGTGGTGGGGGAATCCGGATGGCAGGTGGCAGCACCTGCCTCTGGGTTCGTATCCACTACACCAGGGGGCCTACCACTCGTCCGCCACACGTCACGTGGCCGGTCTGAGTTTCGCGGGCTTTTCCCCTATATAAGGCTGGTCCTAGCCCTAGGTTCCTCAGTAGTGGTTTACCCACTGCTCAACCAGGTTGTTACCCGAAAGGGTAACCGAATGCACTAGCAGCATGTAGTCCTCTGAGGCTGTGATCGTATGTAACGCAAGCTCTGAAATAAAAGCTCGGTTGCCTACCCGGAAACTTTTCTCTCTCTTCGTTATGATTTAATCTAACTTAACGAGACGAACCACTACACTGGTGCCGTGACCAGTTGGTCTTCGGGTAAGCGCAGTCAGAAATGACTGAGCTGAGCCCAGTTAGGGGAAATGGCTCAAATCGTGAGCTAGACTCCCCGATGGAGGATGGTGAAATCAAGTCACCACCCCAAGGTACGGAGTGGAGGGATCCACTAGAACACTACCCTGATGGGTTAGAAGATGTAAGAAGAAACTTACATCATGAACTGGATGAATTTGGAGACTCCTTATTCATGCCAGGAGGTACTTCGAAACCTGCACCAATGCATAAAAGTACTGCTCAATTTGGTAAATTACCATTTGAGGTACCAAAGCCTAGTGCAGGTATGTTTGAAACTCCATACAGTTCTCGAATTAAACACCAAAAATGTGGATTCGAAAAGAACAAAATGGACGAGCTTGAAGACATGAGAGCTGAATACGAGAAGATCCAGAAGGATCTTATTACACTGACCGGAACCCGAGACAAGATTCTGACTGAAAACAAACAGTTGATATCGGAACGTCTCGATTACGATCAGAGTTGTAGACGCCAACAACAATTGTTGTTGGATCAGATGGAGAAAGAAAAGCAAGATTTTCAACTCCAGCACGAACAGTATCGTGATGCACTATATACGGCGGATCTGGAATACAGAGCCTCGTATGATGAGTTGAATAGAACTAAACAAGAGTTAAATTCAACTCAATCGGCCTACGGCAAGTATCAAGAAGAGCTGAAGAAAATAGAATCAGCCTTCAAAGATGCTCGGGAAACGTACCAAAAACAGACCGATGAGCATGAAAAACTCAAAGATCAATTGATACGCGAATCCACAGATTTGGCTGTTAAACAGACTAAAATGATGGATGATTATTCCGAACTGGAGGCTAAAGCTATCCAGATGTCAAAGTATCTAGAAGATACTGGTCGTGCAGTAGGCACTCTTGAATCAGACTTCACTGTTTCAGGAATTGCCCTAAACACGACAAGTAACCAGATGTTCTCTTTGAGGGGCAATGACGGGGTAACAGAGACAACTGTACCTCGTTATGAAGGAGTAAAGAGTCATCAGGTTAGATTTACAGATAATACCTCTATACCTCTTGGTCTAGGTACGGGAAATAAAGGGGATAATTCTGCGAGTGGAGCTAAACAAAGCCGCTCGGCAGGAAGCTCCACCTTTGACGGCGGATGGCCACAACAGTCACCTTTAGGGGGACCAAATGGCCCGTATGCCCAGTATGGATGGAATCAGTCCCAAACAGGAACGAATCCGTCCAATGGTAACACCCGGAACACGTCCGGAGGAACAACCGGACGAGCACCCGGAGGTTCCAGTACAGCTGGGGGGCAATCCGGATGTGATCAAGGATCCGGACCCTCAAGCGATCGTTCCAGGAGCAGACCCTCTGCCAGTGGGACTGGTTTCAATAATGGAAATCAGTCGTATGGAACAGGAGGAAACACTAATCCCAATAGTGGTTTCTTTAGCTTTGGTGGAAATACACAACCCACCAATGGTCCAGGGCCGGCTCCCCAAACCAGTGGATACACCTTTTCACAGGTGCCTCCATACGGAGCAGGGGGATCAGGAGGTGGAGGAGGACCACCATCCGGAGGCTTTGGAAGTACTTATGGTACGAATCCTCCAAGGAAAAAGAGACTCAGTCGCCGAGTATCTCTTTCTCCAGGGTTACAAGCGCTGCATGATTCTAATGCAGCGATTGCTAACTTAGGTGTTGATTGTTACAATCAAGGTCTGGACGATACGGAGATCATGGAATGGAGTAAGGGTTTAACCCTTACTGGATCCACGAATCCGGCTCGTAGAGTAGCTAAGATACCTACCCCCTTTAATGCCAAGAACCCTTGGAAGGAGGAGTATCAAGGCTGCGCGGATGTCTTTAACTGCAATGGATGGGGTAAAGCGGAAGCTCTGCCTTATTTAGTATGCTGGTTAAAGGAAGGCGACGGAAAAGGAGCCGTGGAACAATGGAGAGATTCTCAAATAACAGGACTCTCAGCCCATATGAAGTATGATGAACTCATAGAGATTGCTTCATATTTATATGGGAATATAGTTGGAGAAGACCCTTGGCTGACGTTCACTAAAAGAACACAGAAGCCCAAGGAGTCTGCCAAAGTGTTCGGCTTAGAATGTCAACGACTGTTGCATAAAGCCAGACCTCAATGGAGACTAGATGATGAATGCTTCCTAGATGAGATGTTTAAACAATTCATTGAAGGATTGCGGAATCAAGAACACAGGACAGTAGCCTGTGAAGCTTGGAAGAATGATGCCTCTTTGACAGATTTGTTCCAGTCCCTAGATCATTATGATCGAAAGGCCCGTATCTTTGCCGGGAAGGTACCCCAACGGATGTCAGCAATGATAATCCCGGAGGGAATACCCGAAACCGATTCATCCGAATCAGGGGAACCTGACGAAGATGAAAACGTTGGGGCCATTGGCCAAGGGAACCCCCGGTACAACCGGAACTGGGGAAAGAAACCGGGTTACGTCAAGGAGAAAGTGATCACTTCTAAACCTCCTGTGACTCAACCCGATACCAAACCCACGACGGGTCCTTCTTTATCAGAGGACCTGGTTAACAATTTGGTAAAGAAGATTACTGAAAATCTTAGGAGGCCTAAGCCTGATAGGACTGTTGTGACATGCTTCCGATGTCAGGAAACTGGGCATTATGCTGCCGAGTGTGAGGCAGATAAGCCAGTTTATAGAAACACTCGTTACCGGAGCAATCCGGGTAAGGAGGACTCAGTGAAGAAGGAAAACTGAGAGGGGGTGTCCACAATGGCAACCGGATTACCCCCAGAGTGAGTGATTGCCATGACTGCCAGCCTATCGCAGCTTGCGGTACTGGCAAGAATCCTCTAGCGATTTCGCCCAGCAGTGAAGCTAAGGAGCCTGATCAGTTCCTTACTCATGAGGCTGGGGAGACTGATAGTACACCAGGTGTCAAGAACCGGCAGAAGAACACAGAGGGGAAACCCGATATCAGTCCAGAGGGAGCGGCCAATGAGTTGGCCAGGGTGGGGTGTGCCCAGTTCCCCCCGGGTCATCCTTGTCTCGAATTCTTAAAGGGATGTGGATTTGACCTCGGCGCTAAGACGGAACTTGCTAAGTATGCAAGTAGTCCTACCTACTTGAAAGGTAGGAGGTGGTACGCAGTTGTATCTGTGAGTGGTAGATCCGCTGAGTTTCTTGTCGATACGGGTGCTAGCCACTCCTGTATTGCTAAGAGATTCTACGATCTTTTGCCTACGAATCATGAAACTTTCACAACGGAAGGAAATGCTCGTACGGCCGACGGTAGCATGATACAAACGTTCGGTAGAACATGTATGAGGTTCAGTCTACAGGAAGATAAGGACTTCATCCTTACCCCTACTGTGGCGAACATCGCGGATGATGGTATACTCGGTCTGGATTTTGCTGCATTATATGGAGCAAGGTTAGATTCCCAGAGGGGAATATTGGAAGTGAGAGACCCGTACCATCTCGAAGTACAATGTGTACTTAGGCAAGTAAGCAGTGTAGCCAGTGTAGCCCAGACTGTTAAGATACCACCAGGCACAGCCTGTGATGTCTTATGTCGAGCGGACAGACAGTTTTCAGGAAAAACTGGAGTTGTAGAGCCAGACATGGCCATGTTGTCAAGTATCGGATTGGAATCCGCTGATGTTCTAGTAGCTAACGCTGCTTGGACGGTGGTTCCTATATCCAATACCGGTAACAAGACTGTCTATGTACAGAAGGATACGATCCTTGGATCGGTTGTCTTATCCGAATTGATAGAAGACTGTAAACATGTTTCGGCACCCGGAGCCCCTTCCTCACCCGAAAGGAGCCCGGAACTAGACACTCTAGTAGCCGAAAGCCATGTAGAAAGTGATGAACAACGTGAAGCTCTAACTGACTTGTTGTACAAGTACCGTAAAGCTTTTGCAGCACCGAGTGAACAATTGGGGCGTACCGATAAAGTACTGCATACGATTGACACTGGTGAGAATGAACCTTTTAAGATTCCTTATAGAAGACTCCCACTAGCCAAAAAAAAGGTAGCTGAGGAGGAGATAGCTAAAATGCTTGAACAGGATGTAATAATTCCATCAACCAGTCCTTGGTCTAGCCCTGTGTGCATGGTGACCAAGAAAGATGGTAGCATCCGTTTCTGCATAGATTACCGGAAATTGAATGGTATGACCAAGAAGAATTCATATCCCTTACCACGGATCGATGAGACTATAGACTCCCTTGGAGGTAAGCAATGGTATTGCTCTCTAGACTTACAATCCGGGTACTGGCAAGTGGGTATGCATCCGAAAGATATGGAGAAGACGGCCTTTTCCAGTCATATTGGATTATTCCAGTATAATGTGATGCCGTTTGGATTGTGCAATGCACCGGCGACATTTGAAGCCATGATGGAAACTTTATTAAGTGACCTTTTATGGAAGAAATGTCTCGTCTATCTAGACGATGTGATTGTCTTTGGAAAGACATACGAAGAATGCTTGGAAAATTTAGGTATGGTCCTGGAAAGGATCATAACTAATGGTTTGAAGCTGAAACCCAAGAAGTGCGATCTTTTCAAAAGATCTATTAATTACTTGGGGCGAATAATCTCGAATGAAGGGATTAAAGCCGATCCGGAGAAACTGGATGCCGTGTCAAATTGGCAAGCACCCACGAATGCGAAAGAAGTTAGGTCCTTCCTCGGATTCTGTTCCTACTACCGGGACTTTATCCCAGGATATTCAAGGGTTGCCTTTCCTATCCAGAGTTTGTCCCACTGGACACCCGGGATCAGAAAGGAACGATTCCCTTGGGGACCCGAGCAAGACGAGGCCTTTATGAAAATAAAGGATTTGTTTGCTATCACACCTGTGTTGAGATACCCCACGGAGAATGATCATTTCATTCTAGATACTGATGCTAGTAATGAAAGCATAGGAGCCGCCCTTTCTCAGGTCCAGGATGGGGTCGAAGTTCCTATAGCCTTCGCTAGTAACACGTTGAGTAAATCTCAAAGAAACTATTGTACCACTAAACGTGAGTTGTTGGCTGTGGTGGTCTATACGAAGAAGTTCAAGCACTTTTTGTGGGGGAGTGATTTCACTCTACGGACTGATCACTCTTCCCTCAGATGGTTATTGAACTTCAAAGATGCAGAGGGGATGATAGGTCGCTGGTTAGCGCACCTATCCGAATTCGGTCTAAATCACAGCCAGATTGAACACCGAGCCGGGGCAAAGCATTTGAATGCAGATGCTTTGTCTAGAATCCCAGTGAGGAAATGTGCAAATGCTGAGTGCACTGATTGTGGAGCACACAATGCTGTGTTGGCAGGGGTTCGAGTTCCATTCGAAACCCATCCGGAACATGTCTTGAATTGGTCCTTGGAGACCATCAGGCAGTTCCAGAAGTCTGATGCAGTCACATCACGTTTGATTAAATTCCTTAATCAGGGTATCTGTCCCCCAAGACCCGTAGTGTCATTGGAGAACAGAGAGATGAGACGATTCTTAGCTCAATGGGCCGAGCTAAAAGTCCGGGATGGTATTCTGTTTCGATGGAAGAACCATTCTAATAGGAACAAAACCTTGCAAGTTGTCATACCTAGTGCTATGCGACGAGATATTATGTATTTCTGTCATGGACATAGAACTAGTGGGCACTTTGGAAAGAAAAGGTCTCTAGAACGTCTGACCAGACGATACTATTGGCCCGGCATGAGTACAGATCTCACCCGATGGGTGGAGACCTGTCCCGAGTGCTGTAAGAACAAACCAGGACCCGGGTTAGGCAAGCTGCCATTATCCCAGGAACTGTTTGGTGTAAGGTTTGCTAGAATAGCTGTTGACATTATTAGTGGGATTCCCCCCACTCCTAGTGGCAACACGTGTATGATGGTCGTGTCTGATTATTATACCAAGTACACCCGAGTGTTCCCTTTACCGGATCATAAGGCTGTTACTTGTGCTATGGCCTTTGTAAAAGGGTGGGTGCTGCACCTAGGTGTCCCACTCATGTTACATAGTGACCAAGGCAGAGAATTTGAGTCTAGTCTGTGGCAGGAGATGTGTAATTGTCTGGCGATCTGCAAGACAAGAACTAATCCCTATAGACCACAGAGCGATGGACAAGTAGAGAGATTCAATAGGACTTTGATCCAAGTATTGAAGTCTCTGGTAAATGAGCAGATGGATGATTGGGATGAACAATGTGAATTCGTGGTACATGCCTATAATGGCACTGTGCATTCGAGCACAAACTGTTCTCCTAATCTCCTCGTTTTTGGAGAGGATTTGATTATGCCAGCCGATTTGGTGTTCGGCGTAATAAGAATGAATCCGGAAGCCCCTTGCCAGGTGATGTTTGTAGAATCCCTACGGGATAATTTCAAACAAGCCTATGAGAGGGTTAGAGACGAGTTGCAGAAAACTGCGCGTTGGCAGAAAGTTGGCTATGACACAGGTCTAAAAGCTAGATTTTTTAATCTAGGGGATAGAGTACTGCGTCTACACCAACCTCTAGCTAACCTGAAATTAGCCAGTAATTGGGATGGACCTTTCACTATAACTCAGGTTATTAGTGATTGCACAGTGATTATTAAATCACAGCTTGGTAAATGTTACAAGTCAAATGTAGCGAGACTACGCCCATGGAGGGGGAGGGATACCTCCACCGAAATGTACGGCGATGGTCTATTGGAAGTAATGGAACAGAGTCGTGTTAAGCAACTCGAAGTGGTACCGACCCGAAAGCGAGGACCCGGGCGGCCACGGAAGGTTGCAGACCCGAAGAGGGTGGTGCCCCCTGTCGTAACATCCGGAAAGCAGGGGAAGATACAAAAAGTCTCGGCAGGCGCAGGTAAAAATAAGAGGAAAGGTCCCTCTAAGGCTAAGAAGACCTTGGAAAAGGCTCTTATGGATACCAGGTCAATAAAAGAGGCCTCAAAACCTCTTAGACGCAGTCCAAGGTTGCTACAGACTGCCGTAACCTAGCCTGTTAACACAACGAGTGTGTTGTCCTGTACTGTGTACTGTTATATGTTGTAACCTAGTTCAATGTATATTTGAGCCGGTCAAGAGTCTCTGGAAAAGGTCCTATGACAATGAACCCATGGTTTTGGACGGATAATCCGGTGGATATGCTTATGCTATCCATAAACTCCAGAATACCTAGCGAATTGTCATAGTCGAACCCTGAGTACGGACGGACGACCGATCGGGTATTGTATTGTTTTTATGTAAGGGCGCGTGACCTAATTCAGGGCACGCGGGAAAGTTGTTGACCCATTTTCGAATGGTCACGTGAGGCGCCGGTTTGATCATGCGCAGCGATTCAAGTTCGAGTATCCCGCCATATTGTCTTATTCCTGCGAAGGAAGAAGACGTGGCCGAGGGTGGTCTTGCTCTTGTTGGAGTCTGATAGCCCGTGACAGCCATATTCCGAGGTGTGCCCTCGTTAAAAGGCACCCGCCTTTCACTGGGTAAGCAGTACTCACTGCTTATCCGGTGGATTGGGATATTTTATCCCCGAACAGCCACTTCTGTCGATGGCAGAAGAGGCCGTCCGTCTTGGCGGCGGTGCCGGTGCCAGCACCCCGCCAGAGTATGGAAGTGGTTCTCCCAAGAGTCCCACTTATACATACGACGATCAGCAATACGATGCTGATTGTGATCAAATGGATCAACAAATGAATGTTGATCAGTACTTCTCTGGAGTAGACGATAGCGACGTAGAATCGTTCTACGACGCATCCGACAACTCCAGACAAGTTAGTCCTGAACGCCGAGGCGTTCAACAACAAATTGATGTAGGTGAGCCTTATGTAGCCCCTCCATCCGAAGGTTTGAGTGGAGAACCGGCAGGAGTCCAGTCTCTTGACAGGGCTCTGATGCCACCTCCCCCTCAACTGCCGCCCCGTCTTGGTGGGAGTACCTCATTCGGTGCTTTGGGACCTGCTTCTCCGGTTGACAGGCCAATGCACCTAGAGCTGCCCTTCCCAGACAGTCCCGAATGGCATGATGTAGCCGGTCCATATGACGGACGGATGTTAGCAATTTCCGAGGAAATGCTGATACCCACCTGTTATGGGACGCCCAGAGAGGTTGACGAGCGTGTTGTCAACGCAATCTGGGAATGTGCTCATCCGCAGTGGGCTAATACCTTTCCGGAGTCCTGGTTGATGGATTACCATCAGATGGCCAAAGGATTGGTAGTCCACTTATGGTTTCGTAAAGCCGTCTGGGACGCAGAAATGGCTTTCCGAAGGAATACCTCTTATAGGCCTTCCTATGTGTCTGACAAAACGGGTTACACCGGTGTCAAGGCAGATGAGGTCTCTAGATACATAGACAGAGACCAGATCCTACTGTTAAGCACAGCGGATGAGTATGAAGCAGCAGGTAACGCTGTTGTGGATTACTGTCCAGGGGTCCCTATTACGTCTCAAACCATTGAGGCAGAAGAGGCCCGTATTGGTGTGTCTCCACTAGACAGACTCGGGGTAATACAAGACCTCGTAGTACGTCTATTGGAGAGACAGTATGCACTGGCGCATCCGGAGTTAGTACCCGGACCCGCACCCGTGCAAGTAACAGCCAAGATGGCCGATCGGATGGACCGTCTCATGTCTCCTGCTGAAGCTCCCACCTTGGGAGGCGCAGCAGTAGTACCTGAGAAGGCCCTACCTGATGCAGATGTTTCCCTTAAAACTGCTCAGTCTACCCCTACGAAGACTGAGCAAGTAAAGGAGAAAGCAGCTGGTGGAAAGGGTAAAACAACCCCCACCAAAGGTAAGGGTAAAGGGAAGCGGTCAGGAACCGAACCCTCTACCAGCACGAGTGTGGACGACAGTACCCGAACCCGTCGGGTGTCTCCACGCTCGGCCAATAAGAAGGGCGCTAAGGCTTCGGATGTCTCCGGCAACGAGACGGACGCATCCGAGCCTGGCACTTCTACTAACGGCAGATCCCGCAGGAGGAATAAGAAGAAGGTTGACCAACGCAAACCTGAACCTATCGAGGTAGACGTTAAAGCTGATAATACAGAAGCTGAACCGGCTGTCCCAACCGTAAAAGTTGAGCTCGGTGTGCCAATCGTCAAGCTACACGACGTAATGGCCGATTTGAGTGGAGACGCTCAAGATGCTGCAGCCCAGGTCCTCGCGGGTCAACAACCCGTTGTGCAACCTGTGGATGTACCATCCGACCCGGAGGGAGAGGAGCCGGTTGACCCAGTTGTGGATGTCACTCCGACTGACGAGCAAGAGGCTGCTATCTGGGCTAACGCCAATAGCAACTTTGCCGACTTCATTCCTCTACACAGGGGACACCTGAAGGGGAGTAAATCCGTATGGAGACTGCCCCCTCGGATCACCTGTGAGAGGCAGGAAGATATGGAGGAGTGGCTTCGCAAGAAGCTCTCTGATAGAAAGCCGGCCAATATGTACTGGATCTATTGGGAATTCGTTAAGAATTCGCCCAATGGTCTGTACAATTATGACCAGAAGGGCAAGCTCAAGTTTGCTCTAGATGAGTACTACGGGGAGGATCGTAAGGATTGTCCCTTCCAACGTTGTACTCAAAGTGAGGGTGAGGTTGAATTCTTCATCGAGAAAGACGCGTTCCTTCGTCATCTCGTGGAGGTTCATATGCACCAGAGGCCGGAATATGTCTGCGACCGAGAGGTTGGCAAGAAATGTGCTAAATGCACAGGATGTGTCACCCCCCGACGCGGAGACATGGTCCGGCACTATGTGACTTCGCATGGAGAGGGCCTGGAGGCAGCCATAGATCGGGTGATGAAAATTCACTCCGAACTCTATGGCAACCTTAGGGGCCTCAATGCAGAGAAGTTGGCTTCCCTCACACCGAGTACGAAGCAGTTTGCGCCTACGGTTCCTGGTACTAACCAGAAACTAAAGGCTCGGTTTGCCCAGACTCCCGGGTCCGGCAAACTAGAGTACGCTCAGGAGGAGTACGATCTGTTAAACGAATGGAGAAGCAACAAGGCCCGCCGTCGTGGTGGGGCTTATGTAACTCCATCCGGAGAACAGGTCCGAAGCCGCAGGGATTACCGCCAGGGACCCTCTGTAGCAGATAGGAAGAGACAGGCGTCTGAATCTCCAAGCCGAGCCAGGTCACCACTGGAGGCGCTGGAGAGACAGACAAATGGGGGAAGGAAGAAGCCACATCTTCCATCTCCTACTGGAACTCCTTCCCATTATGGGCGAGCACCAACTCCACGAGGTGCACAGAACCCGACATTCTTTGGTGTCAGTGGACCGAGTGGCCAGTCCGCCCGGAAACACGCGCCTTTGAATGTCAAAGACCCGAAGCAGTACCCTGCTATAGGCCCACCCGGACCAGAGATGCAAATCTTTGATCAGTACGGGAGGGTCAAGCAGGAACTGCCGACAGTAGGAGGTCAAGCTCCCCGACCTACAATGAGTGCTGTGGTGAGACAACGTCCACCCGCACCATTGTTGACGGCCAAAGACCTTAGAAGGGAATTGTCACGGTTGCCCCTGGTTCAGGGATTACCAACTCAAGGCCCTTCTTCGACCACTGCTAGTGCGGTTACTACTGCGGTTGCTTCTTCGCACACGCAGGTAGCTGTCACTGCGAGTGGGTCTGGAGCACAGCCGAAGCCTCAGGGTCAGGTACCCCCACCTGGTGCTGTGGTTCATCGGCCTAAGCTGATCCAGACAGTGGAGACCTTCTTCAAGAAGGAGGACAAATTGTCTTGCAATATCCAGAGCAAACAATTTGAGACGCTACAGCACCATCTGGAAAACCTCCACCTGGACATGTATCGTCGGACCGTGTCGAGCACTCTCCAGTGTATTGACGCGATCCAGAAGTCAGAGATCAACCGAATCTCGACTCAGATCAAAGCGGATGTTGCCAAAGATAAGCAGGAAGCTGCTAATCTGCGGCAGGAGGCCCTATCCGAGAAGGAAACAGCTTCTCAGATGCTCGACCTAGAACGAGCAACGAACATGAAGAACCAGCAAAAGTTCTTCAAGGTCTTCGGAGTTATCATGGATAACTGGGACGGTACACCTGAGCATGCTTTGAAGCTGTTCGAAGCACGCCAAAAGGTGAAACTTACACCTGCTGTCCCCGCATTGGCACCTACGGATGGAACTGGTATGAACCCCCCTGTTCAGCCACTGGCTCAACAACCGGGTCCAAACCAGCCACCCGAGGAGAACATGGAACAGTAAAAAACTGTTGCATGAAGATCGGACATAATTGTGTGTCCCGGGGTTCTATTACCCATGCATTGTTGGATAAGAAACCATTTTTTTATCCAACCCGTATTGATTCGGGTACCAAACTGTACCCTAATCCGGAAACTGAAAACAGAAGGAGAAAACAAACAAGCCACTCTGGAGGAGGAGTACGAATGCTGTAAACACCATAATTGTACTGTGCCACAATGTAATGACTGTGCCTATTATAAAATCATGGACAATTTACACTAATATGGACTTTTGAACTACAAACCGGATTTACTACTACACCACTACTATTTGTGAGCTAGCACTACAGGCATCAGGGTTTAGCTACGCCCATAGAGTCCATCAACAGTCTACAACTGGATCTACTATAACCTCCAGTTAGCTAGCACTACAGGCATCAGGGTTTAGCTACACCCACCAACAAGTTTTACTATAGCACTTCAGGCATCAGGGTTCAGCTCGCCCATACCAAGCCATCAGCAGCATCCGACTCCTGTTACATCCTCCAATCATGAAAACAAGTAACTTTGTTGATATTATTATATTGTATGTAAAATTGTATTTATAACTATATAATATCTTTTATAAAGATATATTATTATATAAGGGTACCTATAAATATACTGGATCTGCGAATCCTAAAAGTTATTTAAGGTAATCCTAGACCTATAACTGTCTATATAGGTCATTCCTGGTCTCAATATATTAAGAGACTATAATTCTTCTGTAACTTGTAAATATAAAACACTAAGGTATAAACTGAGCTGCGTCTCAAAAGTATAAATATTTTTCTATAAAATAAGAGAAGGTCCAACGGATTTCTCTAAACTTAGTATTGTATTACTCAGGTTAATACCTAATTGTGTTCATATAGTATCAGATTAATTGTCCATATCTGATCATTAATATTTAATTCACTCTGTAAAGTAGACAGAGCTGTTAATTTAAAAAGTCGAAAATTTTTTTTCCGGGTTCAATAACCATAATACGATCATTGTTAACAACCACCGGTCCTTTTCAGGACCCTACTGTTGTCAAAACGTTACTATAAATCTGTGATAATTGTATATTTATCATTTATGGTTGTTATAAGCTAGTGATGGAAATAACATGAACGACACTCGATGCTATTATTGTATAATTTTTCAGAAATAGGATAGTCTTATACTATAGCCTATTTCACATCGAGCAAGTGTAATTAATACCCCTTTTTAGTATTGTAAACAATCACTTACTAGGTTATTAATACACTGCGGTTTAATTACCCCCAAGTTATTGTCTAAGGGGGGCAGTGTAGGGGTATGGTATTTTACACTTTAACGTTCATGCACCCGTGAGACTCAGACCTAGGTCCTTCGGGTGTGGTGGGGGAATCCGGATGGCAGGTGGCAGCACCTGCCTCTGGGTTCGTATCCACTACACCAGGGGGCCTACCACTCGTCCGCCACACGTCACGTGGCCGGTCTGAGTTTCGCGGGCTTTTCCCCTATATAAGGCTGGTCCTAGCCCTAGGTTCCTCAGTAGTGGTTTACCCACTGCTCAACCAGGTTGTTACCCGAAAGGGTAACCGAATGCACTAGCAGCATGTAGTCCTCTGAGGCTGTGATCGTATGTAACGCAAGCTCTGAAATAAAAGCTCGGTTGCCTACCCGGAAACTTTTCTCTCTCTTCGTTATGATTTAATCTAACTTAACGAGACGAACCACTACAGTGACATGAAAAGCTATATCACGTGCATTTCTTATTGAACCCACTGAGATGTATAATTTCTATTCAGGGCCTACTTTATGTGCGCGATATAACAACGTGATATGCCCGATATAAACCCAAACTACATTAGCACTATTTTCTATGGAGTATAAGGATTAAGAAATGCCATAGAATTGACGAGTCTAACATCTCCTCAGACATTTCAATGTAAGAAAATGAATATGCGATATGGGGAAAGTGGCTACACTAGAACGTTAGCAGATGGGAAGTCTACAATCAGTGAAAAAAGAAATTTCCTGAAAACTTCAAAACTTTTTCTTGTAGTTCTCCCTAAGTCCAGGTGCGTGATACAGCATGGTGCGCGATACTACCCAATTTTACCCTAAACTTTAACTGAAAATCCAAACTCTGAGAGAAACTGCTGGGAGAGTGTAACATTGTTTGAGGTTGCTGAGTAACGCACAGTTGCTAAGTTACACACCGCTAAAAAACGCCACAGATACGGCCACAGATTGTCAGATGGCGCTGTCATACCCCGAAAGTCGAGCATCCCAGAAGTTGGCCGTAATTTTCAAAATAACTTTACCCGTTTCATATTTCTACGGTGTAGGGACAGTATCATTAGGGCTGTTGTCCTTCCAAATTCTATAAGAAGAGAGGGATGTTATCATGGTTTTTATGTTTTCAAAAGATTATTTATTTTCTTTGATGTTTGTGGCCCATGAGCGATAATAGGCTTAAAACATACACTGCACATGCGCAGCCAACTTCTGGGATGCGCCAACTTCTGGGATACGACAGCGCCACAGATTTTGCCGGCAGTTTGGTGAAAAGGGAGATATACTCCTGATGGGGGGGGGGGCTGTACTTCATGTTGCCCAACTCCTACCCTGTGTCTTAGCACCCCACCCCTAGTGCCAAAGGCACTAGTGTAATTGTAAGAAGGCTTTTAAACCATTTAATGTGTCTAATATTGTGAATGCCACAATCTATCTGCCAAACATGACAGCTCTGTTGGCAATTCTTACTCCGATCAATGGAATAAATTTATACTCCATGTCACTGGGTTTGTAGGCACAAATATCATAGACAGAGCTTCAGTTCTTTCACAGTAGGTAGATAAGGGTTCATGATTATAGGTTTGATGACTGTGTTGGATGTTAGAGTTATTCATAACCTGACCACCGTTTCCAATTGTCTTTCGACTTCTCTATTGATATATGTTATTTTGTTGCTCGTTTTGGCTCCAATGAACAACTAATTGTACATATTTGATTTGAAGCCAATAAAAACTTTTCAAACTCATTCATAGATGTTAAAATAGAAGAAAATTCATTTTTTCCCAACTGTCAGTTACACAACCTTCTTGCACTAAGGTTACAATTTTAGCAACCATTAGGGATGTGCGGTGGGGGGGGGGTACGTTGGGGGCTAGCGATGAATTATACCTCTTGCCCGTCTGGGGGGGGGGCGGGGGTGGTTAGGCTAAATTAACTTATGGACATCTGCAAACATTCACAGGGTGTATTGGCGTGACAGTCATTCCCACCAGGTCAAAACTCTCTTCATTTGATTTGTTATCATTCATTGTCTGGCAGTATACAGATCACGGTAATATCCCCGGGTAATATCCCATTTGAAGGTTGATCCAATGCAGTTTAACAAATCATTTCATCAAACACTTGGAATAAAAGGAGCACTCACTGGCGTCTGATGGAGCTCATGAGGAAGAATCCACAAGCCTAGGCCATGCCGGGATCAGTGCACAGCACCAGGCTGTCTCCACCTATAACCGTAGTACGGAGCCCTGGAAAGGACATCTGTTTTCGACACATTTATTTCTAGAGTTTGTTTCCGCAAGAAGTATTTTCGTTTCCGCAAGTAGTATTTCCTTTTCCACAACTTATATTTTCGTTTCCGCAACTTTTTATTTCCGTTTCCGCAAGTTTTATTTTTTGTTTCCGCAACTTATATCTTTGTTTCCAGAACATAACATCCACAATTGATTGACCATACATAAAAAAGCTTTTAAGTTGTGCAACCAAAAGTATAAGTTGCGAAAACGAAAATAAAGGTTGCAAAAACGAAAAATAAAGGTTGCGAAAATGAAAATAAAACTTGCGGAAATGAACTTAAGAAAAAACAATTTAGAAAACGGATGTCCTTTCCAGGGCTCCGTACATTTGACATACAGTTAATATGTCACTGTTCTGCCAATCTGCCACCTACCGGCCAAATCCGGGAATAAGTCGCCAATTCGGTTATAGGGGAAATAAGGAACCTGTTCATAATAACAGGAAAAAAGTTAAAATCAGTTCATATGTCCATAACCAAATAAGTTTACATGGGGATCTGAAAGATCCACTAAGGGGAGCTTATAAGTCGACATAGGATGGTTGTTTCCTTACATTTTCTATGGCGACTTAAAAGATCCTCCTAGAGGAACTTTTAAGTTGCCATGAGATTTATATACATAGCTTGATTTATATACATAGCTTCGCGACTTAAAAGATCCTCTTAGTAGAGCTCTTAAGTCGCCATAAAAATAAAATAAAGTACATGCTGTGAACACAAAGTATTGAACTTAAAATCGATAACATCATCCCCTAAAAAACCAAGCCCATTTTTTTATTTTCTCTCCCCCCCGGGAAACCCTCTCCGTTGAATGTTTTAACCTTCTTTTCTTTACCTTAAGCAAGGGTCATGTCCTTTGTATACTACTCTTGTTTTAAGTCGCCATTACAATGGTGACTTAAAACAAGAGTACCCGGTAGTATGCTAGGATGGCGACGTAAAAGATCCAGGGCATGGCGACTTAAAAGAAGATTAGTATATACCATCCATCTATATATAAAATAGAATATTAAAACGTCCAAGGGGAGAACATCCCCCTCGGGAAAGGGTTTCCGGGGGGGGGGCAATATTAAAAACAGGGGCTTGGAAAGATTTTGGGGGGATTACAAGCTTGGTAGCGCAGCTTTATTCAAAAGGCAACTTATTTGCTAAAAATGGCGACTTAAAACCAGATTAGTATGCTAGGATGGCGACTTAAAAGGTCCAGGGCATAATGACTTAAAAGAAGAGCAGTATATACCATCTATCTATACATAAAATGGCGACTTAAAAGAACCAATGTGTCCCATCTCATGCAGACGACTTCATGTGCACAGTCGAGGCGTTCGGAGTACGGCCGAGGGATCAATGTTGATCCCTGAGTCAACTTGCTACCCTCCCAAGCATAGTTAGGGACTGGTACCTAGCCAGACCTGGCTGGGGTGGAAGGGGGTGGAGGGAACAAGCTGAGGTGGTGTAGTTAGCGTTTGAGGTCACCCTATCCCACAACCCACATGGGCAGCACCAATAGGGGGTCGCCTTACAAACCAGCATTGATCCCTCGGCCATACAACAAACGCCTCGTCTAATCTGTTTTGTAGATTTCAATGACATTTAATGATTAGTCTGCCTTTGATGGGTACGGCAGGGCTATGTCTAGACCAATCAATACTGTCCGATTGGCGTATTTGGGTCAGATGAAATTGAGAGCTTTGTAATTAATGTTCTGTCTAGCCCAATTAAAGGGTACTCTTGGGCGGGTAACGATCTACATGTCTTTGCAGACCAACCTCTTCAAAGTTATTGATGATATCCACAAACATGAGATAGTACATTAGCTGTTTGTGCTAAATAATATAACCAGGATTAGGGTGAATAATGGCATCAGAATAGCCATGTACCTACTAGAAAGGGGGCTTTAATGGAATAAAGGTCATATTCACATTTCAATTTTTAGTTTGTTTTAACCAAAAATCGCCATATTCATACACAGCTGGTCTTGGACCTACTTTGACCCCAATACTGGGTGCTGGGGTGAACCAGCATTTGCTGGTATCCTTCTGCCAGCTTGCCTCACCAGAAACCAGCTAAGAAAAATAGTACCTCCCAGCATGCCTTCTTACCAGTGATGTAATCGGTAGACTACGAGGTGGGGCCAAGAAAAGAAAAAGCTAAGAAAAATAGTACCTCCCAGCATGCCTTCTTACCAGTGATGTAATCGGTAGACTACGAGGTGGGGCCAGTGTCCCCCCCCCCCGGCCGCAGTATGTTTCTGATTGAACCTAACCATAATATGGTGAACCTAACCATAATATGGTGAATAGGAAGGTTGGGGGATCGAGCCCTGCCATGGCATTCTGTACCCTTTTTCTTGAGTAGGCCCAATGTTTATTGTCAGTCAATAAAAGAAAAAAAAAGTTTTAAAAGTCTAACGAATTTCTGAATGATGGACAAACATTGAAAGATATATATTAAAAAAGTTTCATGGAAGCTGGGAAACTTTTTTTCAAAAAGGTTTTCAAAAGTTTCCCTGGCCAGGAATTGAACCCATGATCTATTTATTGGTACAGTGATGTCGACGTCACTGTAACCAGTACGGAAGAACAACGTTTTTCTGTGATGTGCTTGGCAAAGTCCTAGAATTATTTTGTTTTTGTGGCCCATAGCCCTTAACCATTACAGTAATGTAACCCTCTTAATAGCTAGTTGACAAGTCTAATATTAAACCTAACTTGTTTAATATGAATCAATCCTAAGAGCTATGATATTTCGCCATAGGGGTAGCTAATTAACTGCTATTAACCCTTTAAGAACAGGATCATGTACACACTCTGATTTTTTTCATCGTGATACACGAATGCAACACTGGATCTAACCCTTTTAAGAACAGGTTCATTTACATCAGGAATACATTGTGAATACTTTGCAACTACATCAGGAATACATTAGGAATATATTGTGAATACATTAGAATACATTAGGGATATGTCATGAATACAGTAGGAATATGTTAGGAGTGAGTGAGTAATAGATGTTTAACGCCATTTCGATTGTCTATGGATCACTAAAAAAGAGGTATTCCTCCATATCAGCGTGTCCATGTAGGGGTACAAGCCGTTGCTACTCAATATGCTATCAATAAATTTTCTTTAATTCAGCCCATACCTCTCCGTGCACTGATGACGGTACTGTAACATGACAGTATGTACTCCCGGGTATGTACTATCACCAGTCTTTACCTGAAAATGCAATGTTCTTCCCAGCTTAGAATGAAAAGAAAATTGCTTTCAGAAATATTACGGACTTACGGAACAATAATTCTATAGGGCGAACAGAGTTCCGTAAGAGCCCATAAGTTATTAGCATAGGTTTTCAGTAAGTCTGCATGGGAAAGGCACTCATGTACAAGTAAGACGAAACCAGTAGGATTCGGGCTTCCCTAGCCCACTTAAAAGGGATTACTTCTCATCTCTCCTATCCCCTCAGGATGTGTGTGGTGCACATATGCGCGGGCACTGACACATTCCTCTGTGAAATTGTGTAATGTCGTTCTCGCCATGAATATGACCTTAGATGTCGAAATGGCGTTAAACATCTATTACTCACTCACCAGTAGGATTAGATGGGAGACAAGACAAAAATAGTCTTGGTGACATCTCATCAGTGTATGTTGTGTCAAGCCAAGGACGCCCAGTCCATCGGGCCCCTTACCCTTTCGTAAGCGCAAGTATAAAGTATACAAGGTCTGATCTTGTCCCTAAGGTATTTTAAGTTCACTCCGAAAATAGCTCTTTCTCATCGCCACGTTCTTCAGAAAAAAAAATTTCTGTTGGGATATGTCCCTTTCAAAAAATACTTGATACATGCAGAACATAATAGCAAATCTTAAGGCCGCAAAGTAGGCGTCTTACATGGTTTGAAATGATTTAAATAGTAGATGGGCCACATTTCTTTCTTTCTTTCTTTCTTTTACATAGGCCTCAAAATTCAAGAATATTTTTTTTTGGTCAAATTTAGAAAGGTGACAAATAAGCTATGGAGGAATTCTGGTGGTGAGTGAGTGAGTAATAGATGTTTAACGCCATTTCGACAGCTAAGGTCATATTCATGGTGAGAACTACATTACACAATTTCACAGAGGAATGTGTCAGTGCCAGCACATATGTGCACCACACACATCCTGAGGGGATAGGAAAGATGAGAAATAGACCCTTTTAAGTCGGCTAGGGAAGCCCGAAATTCTGGTGGTAACCTGTGGCGGATGATCCATGAGTTACCAAAGTCCTGAGCGCGCGCGGAGAGGGGAGGCACCTCCTGGTTTTTAGTTGAATTTGGGGTCAGATAAATTCTGCAGGCACCAACTGGGACACGGAGGAACCGCATAAATCCACCACTGGTAAAAGCGATTGCCTGTGGCAAATAGACAGGAAATGACTGACATTGTAAATGGATGGTTCCTTACCGACCTTTTGGTTTAGGCTTATGCTGATCTACCATCGAAATGAAACCTAATAATAAATTATCAGAGGATAACATCTAATGGCTTTATATCTCCCAGGCCCACTAGGTGGACCCTCAGGTGGTGGGTGTTATGTTCTATGGGTCTCGCTCACTGTAATGGAGGATTTAGCCCGGGAGTTTTAGTCCGAATCTCAACATCTTAGCATAGGCTTGTTATTTGAACAGAAAATTCACATGACAAACCAGTACTAACTGATGTTCACACAGTCTTTGCCGTAGTCATATCCACTGCCACGAGTAAAGCTGTGTTCTAGATACGGAATTAGTATCATTTTTTTCTTGAACATGCAAGTCATCATGTATTCTTTCGTAGTAACCTTAATATCCTACTCAGGGAATTGCTCCTTTTAGATTAACTGAAACTTCTTGGAGAATCAGGTAACTATCCAAGATATACAATGGTAATCGTAAGAGCTATGATTTACTACCCTGAAACCTTCTATAGATGAAGATTTTCCGGCGTTCGAGATCTAACATATATGATATCGGCATTGTGTTTTAATAATGGCTTACTTTAATCCAAAATGTGACTTGTAATTAAGATTTTGAACATCATTTACCTATAGCATACTCCACTGATAGATATGTATTCTCTTCTTTATTCTTATTTTCAAATAAAATAACTCCACATTCCCTTACACTGCAGAGAAAATCCTTCACAAGTCTAACACGATAGCTGGGCACGATAGGGATCCATGATATAATCTAGATATTAAGTCAGCACAACCAAACAGGAATGAATCAATATTGGTAGGCCTATCTACCTACTCTAGTGTATACGTGGGACTTGTGTAGGTGAGTCCAACCTAAAGATGACAGGACTGGGTCAGCTGTACATGCCTGCATTTACCTTAGGTCACCACCTGCCCATTCCCAGACTGATAACACAACGATATCAATTATCATCGCCATACCTGATCCCACCTACCAGACACTGTGCCATCTGTGTCTCGTACATGGAGGCCTATATGGCAGTATGCTTATTGCTTATTAATATTTACATAGGCTATACGAAGGAATATAGGTTTGTAGTCCCAGTAATGTATTTGTGGTTAGATAGGGGTGGTGGTAGGGATTAGCCTCATGTCCACTCAGATGTATCTTAGCTTAGGTGGAGTGGATTTCACGACCCATTTTAGTGGCGGATCCAGAAATTTGAAAGGTAGGGCGCACCCCCTCATGTAGCCCCTACTTTTAGCCAAAAGGCTGAAAATAAACCCTTTAAGGGAGTGATAATTTTTTAACAACAGGGGGTTTGGTGGGTTTGCGCACGGACGTGCGTAAAAATATTTGACCCCCCCCCCTCTCAAGGAGTAAAATCTCATTGACCCCCCCCCTGCAGGAACGAAAACTGTGTGCCAACATGCCCTTTTAACCTATAGACTCTCCACCGGTTGCAAATCTCAGGCCTTATCTCGTGAATTCACGCTGCCCACAGTCAGGTTCCCAGCATTTTTCCCTCTTTGTGATGTTTACTTTTAACTCATCTTGCTCAATGGGCATTCAAACTTCAATGTTCTCTAATATATGTCAGAAAAGATGTCATCCTACATCGAAATATATGAAGATATAAATTGAGAAATGTATGGGTTATTTGCCAGTGACCATAGAATTAAACATCACAAAGAGGAGAAAATGCATGGAACCTAACTGAGAGGTGCGTGAAAGTGCGAGATAAGGCCCGAGATTTGCAACCGGTGAAGACTCTATAGTAATGTGCAGGATTCTCAGCTGAAAACAGGTGAAATTGTTTTGAACCCCCATCAGAGGGGTTGAACAAATTATTACTCCTTCCCCTCCCAGTCAAGGGGTCGAAGAAATTCTGACCCCCCCCCCCCAAAACCCACCAGCCCCTCCCCCCCCAGTTGTTGAAAAAAAAAGATCACTCCTTAACTACAGGGGAAAGGAGCCGCGCACGCTCCCTTCTTACCCCGTCTTGGCAATGAATATAAACACTTACATGTAGACTTATATATGCGATATATAATGTAGATTAAGATGATATACCCTATTTGAATTCAGTCAAAGTACGCACTGTGGTGTATACAATTATGATATCTGTAAGAGAGACAGAGAAAGAGGTATCACTTTTTTTAAAGTGTTTTATTGGGAAAATACTGATTACAAAGTATCCGGTATTTGTACCTAGCATCCACGCATTGTGGTACCTCCGCTAGGCCCCCTTAATCATTCTTATATATTGACAAATCAGTTCAAATAATAAAGACATGGTGTCCGCATCATAATAATATACCAAGTTCTATGATTCATATAAAAGAAAACAATCAACAAACATATTACTTAAGAATTAATGGTGATGAGATGAGATGAGGGGTGATGGTCTAAGTACAACACAGAGGAAGAATACAAGTTAATTTTATACAAAACAGTTTGGATAGTCACTTGTTATCTTACTCTTGATTTTTTCCAGTGTAGGTATATGGGTGTACTGAGCTTTTAATTGATTCCATCTTACTCTGGATTTATAATAGGCACTTCTTAGTACAACAGGTTTTAGTGAGTGTGAAATTATTAGTCTTTTTCCTGTGTGTAGTCGAGTTGGTAATTGTCTATTATCAGTATATTCCATTTGTTGTGCCAGGTTAAAAGCATAAGAGAGCAGATGTAAATCTCTTCTTACATATACAATCTCTTCTTACAATTACTTGCACGTCTTATCTCAACAGTGGTCATACGAGGATTTTCTTCAAGTTTTACCATGTGGGCTACTCTTAAGGCCCAATTTTGTAGCAGTTGGAGTTCTTTTGTTTCACCTTTGTAGTACCTGTCCCATATAAAGTCCCCATAATCAAAGCATGGTAGAATCATAGATAGTGACATTGTGACATAGTGCTAGTGACATTGTCTCAGTGTCTCACTCTCAAATACCATTGGAGATCCACATACGAATGGTGACACAAACAGTAACAAGACGTATCAATGACAATGGTGCAAGTGTGCTATTATGAACATAGATAGATATACATACATATATATATATATATATATATATATATATATATATATATATATATATATATATATATATCCTCTGTTATGGTAATTTGGAGGAGGGCCTCCAATATATTTGTTCACAGTACAACAGTACAAAGACGGCAATTGGTCCAGGGACACCTCAAACTCCCCAGGCCACCACAACATCTTGCTGGGTCAGTGACTGTGTAAAAATATCATTATGGGGCAATAGTCTTGTAACGATACACTGTAAATATTGGCAACATCAACGAAGGGTTCCGCCATTTCTGGCAGCAGTAAGGGGTAAACATATCCGCTATTTCAGAGGCGTAGGAAGCAAATCTTCATTGGGGGGGGGCCCAGACATACTCAGGCCCCACCTCCTGTATGACTGGGGAGGGCCCAGGCCCCCCTGCCCCCCCCTTTTCCTACGCCCCTGTATTTCTGGCAGCGGTAATGAGAGAGGAACAATAAGTGAATAAGGGTCTATACCAGACTCCAACTTGGCCATTGTTGATATTCGAGTAGGAAAACCCAACTCCTGTGCCTTTCATCCCCCCACCAAGTATTGCGGATGAGTAAGGATTAGCCATCTGCTCTATGTAGCATTGTTTGTACCAGGTAGCTTGGCTTTGTTTAGCGCACGGTTATAAGACCTCTACATTTGCTATTCATTTGGGATAATCACTGGTGCAATAATCTGGTAAACCAACATTCAATAAAGCTCCTGGTACACACCCGTGCCTATTTCAGCTAAAGAAGTTAGAGGCATGTCGCATAAGATATAACTCAGTCTCACCATAGCAAATAAAAACCACCAAGGCGGCAGTAATCTAATAGTATCCTTTTCTTTGACACATGCCAAAAAATACAAAAAACAAACAAGAACAACACGGTTTTAGAATTGCAGCGGGACGCAACTTTAAAAACCAATACATGTATCATTTACATCATAAATCACTAAAGTCTCTTGACACATAGCTTCCCGTCCGGTTACAGGTACTTGCGCTTACCCTCTCTATTCCCGATATGCTTTAGGTACTTAATTATAAGTACCTATGGGTCATTAAAGATAACCCATAGGATTCAAGTGAATTAACGTTTTATTGAATGAATTCTTTAAACCATACAATTCTTGAGGGTACTCAGAAAGTTTGTCTATTTTGAATGAAAAACCCTAGTCTCGGTTTGCCTTAGGGAGTGGTCATTATTTATCAACAGGGGGCGGGTGGTGGGTTTTCGCGCAGACGCGTGAAAAATTTTTACGCCCCCCCCTCAACGGCAGTCAAAAATTTTTGCGCCCCCCCCCCGCACCGGAGGCGCGGAGAGTTTTCGCGCCCCTCTTTGATCTATAGTAGCGTGCGGGCTTTTTTGCTAAAAATAGGGTGAATTTTTTTAGCCCCCCCCTCAAGAGGGGTCAAAATGTTTTTAGTCCCCCCCTCGGGAGGGGTCTGAAAATTTTACGCCCCCCCCTCAAACCCACCACCCCCCCCCTGTTGATAAATAATGACCACTCCCTTATGCGTTTACAAGCTAAGTGACCGAGTCTTGGGTAACCTTTCTTGCTCAAGCCCCAGGGCAGTAGCTTACACCAAAACATTTCACAAAAACAAGTCTAGCAGGTGAGTCTAGAATGTGTCAACAGACACATGTACGTTGTCCATAGACACATGTTCGTTTATACCAAATCGGGGGGTGGTACCCTACAGCGACTTGCTTGGGTGTAGGGTAAGTCGCCCCTGACTCGACCACTAGGCATGTTGGTACCTAAAGACGACCACCCTGGACTAACTTCTTTCAAGTAATGCAGAATTACTGATTGATTGAACCTCATTAACTAAAATATCTAGACCTTGCACATGCCCTAAACATTACTCATAAATTGTGAGAATAACCCATGATACATGGGTGGTCGACTTAAGGTATACTAATGTAGGGGAACGTGAATTCCCACGCACGATGTACCGACTCTCAGGAGCCGGTCATCGGGTAATCCCAGTTCCCCTCTCTGTGTCACCCCAGTCCAGGTGTGGGTGCAAGGTAGAAAACGTTGTACGAGGAAGTAGCTTAGAGGTAGAGCAATCGTCTGAAGGCTGAGAGGTCCCGGGTGCGACTCCCTGTTTCCCTAAACGTTTTCGCCGACCCCTACAATGGTAGGGAAACCGAGTGGTCCTGACCTGCATGAGGGGGGGGGGCTACAGAACTTGGTACCTGGGCTGGTGTGACACGGCAGGCGCTTTGACCTGCTAGCGCTGGGGTGCCCACAGGATGGGTCAAACTGTGTGTGGCTCAGTGTTGGTCAATTCAGTGGTCAAAGCTGGTTAGGGGCTGTGTAGGGGATCGTGAATTCCCACGCACGATGTACCAACTCTCAGGAGCCGGTCATCGGGTAATCCCAGTTCCCTTCTCTGTGTCACCCCAGTCCAGGTGTGGGTGGAAGGTAGAAAACCTTGTACAGGGAAGTAGCTCAGAGGTAGAGCAATCGTCTGAAGGCTGAGAGGTCCCGGGTTTGACTCCTGGTTTCCCTAAACGTTTTCACCGACCCCTACACTAACATCCCTAGTGGTCGAGTCAGGGGCGACTTACCCTACATGGCAGACCACCAATCCAGGCACCAGGTTGAAGGTGCACCAAGGCCATTGGCGTTAGTAGCATCGTAGTGGTACTAACGATTTGTGCAGAATATGGCCCATGCACTGTAAAAAAAGGTGTTTGAAAATACACACAAAATTTTCTCAACACCAGCATTTAAACACTTAAACACTTGAAGTGTTTAAGTGTTTAGCTGTTAAACACTTTCTGTCAAACACCTAAACACTGTTTAAGTGTTTAAGATTTAAACACTTGGTTAAACACTTCAAAGTTAAATGCATTTAAAATTAAACGCATTTAGCTCAAAATAAGTGTTTAGAAAAGTGGGACAAAAAGTGTTTAATCAAGTGTTTAAGTCCCTAAACACTGTTTTTACAGTGTGGATCCAGGGAAGACTCTAAGTAGTGTTTTCTCAGAGCTCCGATGTAATGTGTCCAAAATGAAGATTGGATAGACAAAACGAAAAGGAGCATTAGAACTATAGGGCTCATGACCAACACAAGGCAAGCACGTGAATCCTGACCACCCTGGGCTCAGATGGGCAGGAGCGCTGAGCATGGTGGGTCTGGACGAACTTGAGTACATCTATTGTTGGTGCACCTTACCTAGAGTCAATGACATAATTAAAACCCGTCCCTAGGTACAGATACACATTGCTCCTGGTTGGTTTCACGTGATCTATATGCTTAATAGGCAGGTACATAGTAGAATACTCAGAGAGACCGAAATACCCCCCCCCACCTCTTACCGGCACATAGTGCTTATAATTATGCATTTTCAAGTTATACCAATTAGTTATACTCTTATGCTATGAAGCATGAAAGCATAGTGTGATACATTACTTAAGGTTCTAGTACGATAAAGGTGGCAATGTAGCCCTTGGCTTGTGACCAACCGCCAGTGCTTTTGAGGTGCATCATACTCTCTACATACCCATGAACTCCACAGGCAATGACCGTATTGATTTTGTTATGTAGTGTATTTTCTACTCTGAAGCCACGGGCTTCCCTAGCCCACTTAAAAGGGTCTATATCTCCTCTTTCCTATCCCCTCAGGATGTGTGTGGTGCACATATGCGCGGGCACTGACACATTCCTCTATGAAATTGTGTAATGTAGTTCTCGCCATGAATATGACCTTAGCTGTCGAAATGGCGTTAAACATCTATTACTCACTCACTCACTCTGAAGCCATAGAAAGCAATACCACCAAGCACTGTGTTGCGAGATGAAAGATAACCGTAAATCATGACGATGAATGACCGATCCCTAAACATTGCAAATGAGACGTTGTCATTATCTTTATACACTGATCTTATACACTGAAATGTATAATCACCTACATACATATCCCCTGATCATGTACCCAAGGATGCTAAATGAATTGACCCATTTGTTAGGCACTGAAATACCTCCACTGTGTGAGTCTGCTGCAGGAGAGGTGTGAAACTGTGATAAAGCTGAAACTGGGTAGTGTTAAACTCTCCTTTCTTTGCAAGCTTATTCTGAAACTATTTACTGGAGGATCTTTACAAACAAGGGCTCATTTTAACAGGCTTGGCTAGACATTTAAAATGATTATTTTTTGTATAAGGTTGAATCCAGGGAACTTTGCTTTTGACCCCATCAAAGTTCAACTAAAAGTTTAGAACCATTTTATTATGAGAAGATCATTGAGCACCTAAAAATAAATGGTTCCCACCTGTTCTATGGTTAAAAATGATCTAGAAAATGTTTTCATTTTCTTTTTCTAAGGGGCTGCAGTATGTTTGACAGACCCTGCAAACTTTTTTGGTGAGATTATCTCTGGACACTTATCGCAACATCCCCAATGTTGGGCACTTACCTATCAATTAAGACCTTACTGTATGTATTTTATATGGTGGGGAATTGATAGCTATGATAAAAATAAGTAGTTTTGCTTTTTAGATGAAGTTATTATGTCAATTTAAATGGAAGTTATGATCATTCAAACATCCTGAGTCAAAGACAATATTCTGCCGTGGTTCTGTCAGAGCGCACAGTTCAAGGGAAAAGATGACATCAAAAATTTGCTTTTACATTGTTTGATTATGATAAAATGTATCATTATTTACATTCTTGAGGGTATATCTTGCTTATCTGAAAAGAAAATTGCCCAAAATAATCATTTTAGTGATCTAGTATACCTTGGATTCATCTTGCTTGATCACAAAATTAAACTCTTAACTATGGCAGAATTCTGGGTCTGATTTGGTACCTTTGACCGGTCATAATTCCACTTAAAATTGACATAGAGACTTCATTTAAAAAGCAAATCCACTTCTTTTCTCAAGATCCATCCATTGATCATTAGATAGGTTTAATGGGATAAAGTCTTGAAACATTAGGTAAGTGCCTACATTTGTACACACGCTAAAGTTTTGTACTCACGAAAAATCAAAATGTTAGGAAGACCTATCGTATTTGAGTTTCTATTTCGATATTGAAGTTACAATCTCCATATTGAATGTTTTTATACTGGAACTATCCTTTGACAATTTCACAAACTCTTCATACCGATCAAAACTTTTATATCAATTCCAAAATCTTTATCAGGGGTAAACATTCCGCTTGCCATATATGGGCCAGGGTTGGCAAACTATGTTTGTTGATAAATATAGAGGCAATAAAGTCGGATACCAGGCTGACATATAGACTGTATCTGTTGCACACTGATATCACTCTGCGTCACATAGCAGAGGCGTAGGAAGCAAATCTTCATTGGGGGGGGCCTCAGCCACCATGAATTATCGGTTTGAACATGCTAGTGTTGATGCATGGCGGTATGGTATTTGTGTAAAAGATAATTCCTTGATTGCTTATCTTTATCCAATGCTGGCATTTTCCCTATCCTAATGACATAATATTCCATTTGAGTGGTGTGCTGTGGAAATATTTTGTACATTTCATAATGAGGCTTGACACAATATGGGAGGACCCAGATATATTCAGGCCCCACCTCCTCTGTGATTTGGGGGGGGGGCGGCCCCCCCCATTTTCCTATGCCCCTGCATAGGGGTTAAAGAGAACAGTTCCTTTTCTGCTGAACTTAAAGACAAAATCAGGTTTCGTGAAATCTAAAGGTCAAAATTTTATCAATGTAGATTCGTCACTATGAGAATAAACAGATTCTATTCACTCAATATGGTTTATTCTGTCATTACGCCCCATTACGTGATCCAGTTGCAACACTTAAGCAGACTTTACAAGGAAGACAAACCGTAAATGCAAGTTTGACACGTAAGGGAGTGGTCATTATTAGCTGGGAGTCCCAGACTCCCAGCTATAGCACAGCGTTCTAGAACAGGGAGAAACCGTTCTCCATTTGTCGACCAAAAACGGATACAATAGCTAATCTACTGAAATCATAAGTGCATGACCTAGACCGCTTTAATAGGCCTTGCTAAGGTCCTTTCAGTTATTCATTTTTGTTCTGTCTCTGGAAAGGTATAATATTTAAGACATGGCCTCAGACTAAATAGGCAATAACAAAACGGATTTATATAAGACCTATGCAAGTCTTTGTTTGTCACAGGTCGTTCTGGGCCACCTGGTCGTCTTGGGGCTGCCTGATAGCTTTTCTTGTTGATTTCATGAAGCCGAGAAAGCTACCCACTCAGATCTCGCCTACAGTTCCCACTGGTCCATACAGCACCAATAGAGACACCCAATACCCCCCCCCAACCCACTTGTACAACACCAATAGACTCCTCTGAAGCCGTTCTATTGAGCCCTAACCACCCCACACAATTTAGTACCTGTACAACGCCAATAGACCCCTCTGAAGCCGTTATACTGAGCCCTACCCACCCCACATAGTTTAGTACCTGTACAACGCCAATAGACCCCTCTGAAGCCGTTCTACTGAGCCCTAACCACCCCACACAGTTTAGTACCTGTACAACGCCAATAGACCCCTCTGAAGCCGTTCTACTGAGCACTAACCACCCCAAACAGTTTAGTACCTAAAATAGACTAAAAGTATCGATCACTTTGTTCCCATTGTGCAGATTTTAAAAATAAAGACCGTCATGACATTCGCCAGCTCGAGCTACCCTTTATCTATAGGTCACAGTATGGGAAACTCCTATTATTAAGGGAGATACGATTTATTTTGTAAAACTGCCAGTTCTAGGACCTCTCTGCCAGTGCCTTGACTGGCGTCTGCCCCCGCTTCCCAAAAAATTACTCACTATTTGTTAGCAATTAGTCAATACATGTCAGTATTTACTCAGAATTCACCAGCAATTATTCAATATATATTAGTAATTACTCACTATTTGTCAGCAAATAGTCAATATATATATATATATATATATATATATATATATATATATATATATATATATATATATATATCAGTATTTACTCACACTTTGTCAGCAATTAGTCAATATACATCAGTACTTAGTCACTCAATATCAGCAATTATCAATGCATATCAGTATTTACTCACAATCTGTCAGAAAATAGTCAATATATAACAGAGAAATAGCCATTGATTCAATTGTGCATCCTGCCTTGACTGGTATTTGTCAAGATATGTCAGTATCTATGGACTATTTGTCAGCAATTAGTTAATATATTTTAGTAATTATTCACTATTTGTCAGCAATTAGTCAATATACATCAGTACGTAGTCACTGAATGTCAGCAATTATCAATACATGGTAGTAGTTACTACATTTTATCAGCATTTAGTCAATATATGTTAGTAATTGCTCACTATTTATCAGCAATTAGTCTATATGTTGGTAATTGCTCACTATTTATCAGCAATTAGTCTATATGTTAATAATTGCTCACTATTTGTCAGCAATCATTCAATATATATTAGTAATTACTCACAATTTGTCAGCAATTAGTCAATATATATCAGTATTTACTCACACTTTGTCAGCAATTAGTCAATATACGTCAGTACTTAGTCACTCTATATCAGCAATTATCAATGCATGTCAGTATTTACTCACAATCTGTCAGCAAATAGTCAATATATAACAGAGAAATAGCCATTGATTCCTCCTCCTGTGAATCCTGCCTTGACTGGTATTTGTCAAAATATGTCAGTATCTTTGGATTATTTGTCAGCAATAAGTTAATATATGCTAGTAACTATTTACTATTTTTCAGCAATTAGTCAATACATGGTAGTGGTTACTTACATTTTATCAGCATTTAGTCAATATATGTTAGTAATTGCTCACTATTGACTAATATCTGACAAATTGTGAGTAATTACTGACATATATTGACTAAGTATTGTTTTATAATGACTAAGTACTGGCATATATTGACTGATTGCTGACAAATAGTGAGTAATAACTGAAAAATTCTACGCCCCCCCCCTCAAGAGGAGTCAACATTTTTTTAGCCCCCCCTCGGGAGGGGTCTGAAAATTTTACGCCCCCCCCCCTCAAACCCACCACCCCCCCTGTTGATAATTAACGACCACTCCCTAATACTCACCTCTGTGTTTAGAACGCTACAGCCAGGGGCCTGAATACCAACCTGTAACTCATGGAAAGAAAGGCTTCCTATATCTCCAGAAATGAGAGGAGAAAAAAACACAAAGAATATACAGCAGAAAAACGCTTGGGGGCAAATATACAATTGAGCCTCGGTAATTGAGATAGTTGAGCAATTTCTAAAGGTGAGAAGCAAGTTTTAATGTTGGAATCTTCAGTCAGGCGGATGTACAGAATGAAGAAGAGAGCCCATTGTACCCATCCGTCACATGGCACAACAGTGTCACATGATATGAAAAGGGTAGTACGAGAACGACACCTCATACTTCTTAGTGGAGAGGATATACCACTTGGTGTCTTATCTGAGACTTGTTAAACAAATTACACATTACATGGGTAGCACATTACATGGTAGCTACACTAACTGCTACACTAACTGCCCGAAGTCTATACACATACTTTGGTCACTTATTAATTCAATCTGACTTTTACAGCATCAGAGTTGTCAATCTATGCACTTATTTATAAGACATGATGTCTTGGTAAGTCGGAGGCCTCTAGGTCTGAACAAATCTCTACACAGCGCATAGATGCTATAAGAAGTGGTTTTGTAATGGAAAACCTCCACAGAGCTCTAAGGAGGTTTTCTGACTTATACTCCATCCACTGAAGTTTATGTAACAGTAAAACCATCAATATAAGCATATTTTGACATAAACTGTAGAGGCCTAAAAGAGGATTTGAATCTTCTACACTGGATGTGATACAAAGCTATGATAACTATATGGTGTTCCAGGATTCAATCACCAGCAATCTCAATAGCACAATGGTTAGCATGGCTGACTTTGAATCACAGAATGTGGGTTCAAGACTGCATGGGGAAAACGTCTTTTAGCATAGACATACAAGGCTAAAGGGGTCTTTGTAAAAGGTCTCCCTGAAGCCCCTTTTATCCTTTTGGCAATCAAGGGGATGTTCATTATAATACATTATTTTTAGCATTTGTTGCAAAAAAGGACAGTGACCAACTGAGAATAAAAGTAAAATCACATGAGGGGTTTGAACCTGTGTGGTCTAGATTTCTAGTCCCAGGTCTTAACCACTACACTACATTGTCCAGTCATACTTTCAAAGTGATGGGTCTAGAACCCTAAAATCGACAGTGTGACATGGCCTTTTCTTAAAACCGACAAAGGACATGGAGCTTCTAGGGACAAGGACATGGGACAAAAAAGATAATGACAGGGGACATGGACTTTTCTTAAATTGACATGTGACATGGAGCTTAGTGACAAGGACAGAGGAAAATACAAATTTATTGACATTTGACATGGGCTTTTCTGAAAAACGACAAGGGACTTGGGGACCTCCCATCTAGACCCCCAAAGTGAAATTACTCTCTTTATCTATAATTGATTACTCAGTCATAGTAGTAACATATCTCCATTCAGTAGATGTTCTAACACCCACAGTATCAGCTGAGGACTCATGGTGTAATGGTTAGCACATGGGACTCTGGATCCCAGCACTGCCTCGCGCGTGGTTACGAATCCCATATGGGACAGTATTTTCCCAAGACTTTCATCTGCTGTTCATCTGCTGACCTAATTGATAAAACCTCCTGCCATGCTTGGCCTATTTCACAAAACCTCCTCCCAGACCTGACCCAATTCACAAAAACCTCCTGCCAGAACTGACCTAATTCATATAACCTCCTGCTGGCCTGTAGAATGTGGAAATAAACCTACAGTAGGAACAATGGGGTGCACAGCCAGGTGGAGTATAAATATATATCAGACTGACATTTCATAGAGCGGTATGTCAGGGCTTAAGTGGATACTAATTGCCCTGAGCTTTGTTTAGAGGCATTATTCCATACAGAAGGCCGTACATACCTGAGATTAGATGTGCTTTAAGTCTTAGTCCCCTAGCCAATAATCTAAACTGTGAAGTAGAGCACAAACTTGACCTGAGTGCTATAAACTAGACCAGGACATGTCTATCTTCAACCTTAACCACTCTCCATACACTTTTCTGGCCATATCTATATCATGGCATTTTTCTAACCTAAAGTACTTCTGAAGAGGTAGAGTAATCCCTGTGGTGGTGGTATTGGTGGTGCTGGTCAAAGAAGGTGGTGCCTCATTTATAGTCAGAACATGGCTACATTGAATCTGTGAGCTTCTAACAGCCCCCCCCCCTACCCCCACCCCAACAGACACACATCCCTAGGCACCTGACCATAGCACCACTAGCCCGCATTAAGCAGGTATTCCACTGCCGTCGGTCGGCCATATTTTTACTAATCCGACCGATTTTTTCTATACTTTTGTTTAATCAAAAATAATCGGATCAGCAAAATCTCGGCCGACCGACGGCAATGGAATACCCGCTTTACTGAGGTGGTGGTGTTGGTGGTGTATCGGGAATCAGGGACAAACAATACCACTGGCCCTATAGTGGCAGAGTGTCTTAATTCCTCTATTAGTCAGAATGTGTATGTGAGTGGTGGTAGGTAGGTGGTGCTGGCTCTTAGAAGTCTGCGACAGCTAAGGTGGTGCAAAGGACACAGTACGAGTTTGTGAGTGGTGAGAGGAATGTGCTGGTGGCTTTGTCATATGGCGTTAGGTGCGAGTGTACCTACCCACCACTACTCACATACATATACAGTCGTGTCACCCCCCAGCAAATCTGTGTCAACTTTTGTCATGCTGCGCCAGCCTCACCCCATGCGCTCTTAGGACTTGACGCGTGGGTGATCACGGACCATGACAAGATATGACGCATGCGTGAACATCCCAGCCAAATTTGTGAAGTTGAGTCAACATGCGTGAACCTTCACCAACAATGACACATGATGACATCATGTGTCATCACACATTATCACATACACTGACACATGGGTCATGACACAGTATCACATATATTGACGCACAGACTAATTTGTGGGTGGGGGATAGGCAGGGGGGTGGGGTGCAGGTGGTTGTGGATTTCTGATATTTCATAACTTTATTAACATCAATTCAGCTGTTCATATGCTGGTTCCCATTGAAGATATCTCTCCTCTGCATGTCATGTGTTGCCCACTTTGCTTGAAAATGGATAGATATTCTGTCAGCTGTGTGAGTTGAATTTTCCTTGTATCAGTCTTGAGAATGCCTGTTGAAATGATAAGAAATGGTCATAAACAAACAGCAGCAATCTAATTTTGACCACCCACTCACATCCAAGTTGATAAACAATGACCACTCCCATATGGCAGCCTGAATCCCCCAGAATTTCCCTGAGCCTTGCTCACATAGAAAGTTCTACATTAATTTGGGGTGTTGAGACAAATAGCTGAATTCAGCAACAAGATAGATGTTCAGGGATTGTAGATAATATCAATGTGTTAATGTATAAATGCTTATCACATAGGATTTCAAGTCAAATCAATCTAGAACTGTGTGACCACCTACCACAAGATCTGTTCTCCATGGCTGCCTCTGCCTGACTGTTTTGAAAGCAGGAGGAGAACAAAGGAATGGGAGGGAAATTTGAAATGGACCAATCAAAACACAGAATAGTACATAATGTGTCATTGTGCGTGAAGTTGTGTCATGGTGGGTGAGAGTTGGCGAATCTTGACGCAGGCTCACATCTCCTCACACAGTCTGTCATGCTAATGTTGGACAAAGTATCTGCCCCTATTATCACTCAATACAGAGTTTTTTTAACCAGCCTATGAAGAGATCCTGTATATTTGCTCTAATCAGCTGTGACCTAGCTGATCAGTAGACATTAAACCTTCATATCCCATCAAACCAGGACAAACAGATACTTAGATAGCACTGAATTGGAATTGCATATGTTTTACATGATATGTCCCATAGACAAAACAAATGAGCTATTATGTCTAATGTATGCACTAAATCACATATACCTGGCTATCATTATGTTCCTGATTCATATGTATTTCATGCCATGTAAAAAAGAAACTTGCTCTGTGAAACATAAATTCTCATATTGACATTTACTCAATAGGCCCACTCTGCAAAGTACAAGCCATAAGAATCCATACAGTTTCCATAGTCTCTTATTGTTGAAGGCTTGGTGAAGAAATGTCATGCTAGGTGAGAGTTGACAAGTATTGACACATGTTGACATGTGCTCACCCTGGTCCCCTCACATCTTTATTGAAGTAAGTGAAGACATGTGAAGCTGCCTGAGAGTTGACAAGTATTGACGAATGCTCACCCAGTTCCCATCACATCCTTATGGAAATGAGTGAAGATATGTGAGGTTGGGTGAGAGTTGACAAGTATTGACACATGTTGACATTTGCTCACCCAGTTCCCCTCACATCTTTATGGAAATGAGTGAAGACATGTGAAGCTGTATGAGAGTTGACAAGTATTGACACATGTTGACACTTGCTCACCCAGTTCCCCTCACATCTTTATGGAAATGAGTGAAGACATGTGAAGCAGTGTGAGAGTTGACAAGTATTGACACATGTTGACGCATGCTCTCTCAGGTCTTACTGAAGGAAGTGAAGGTTTGTCAAGCTGAGTGAGAGTTGACATTGTATCACACAAAATGACATTATTCGTTATCACTCAATGTACTCACACATTCCTCACCCAGCATGACTCATGTTCACTAGGATTTGCTGGGACTAGGCCTAGTCCTAGACTGGCTGCAGTCCCTGAGCTCTCCTCCCAACCCCACTATACCCCCTCCATGCCTCTCCTCCTCTGCTGGGCTCCCCACACCCTATATATCAATTGTATAGCCTCTCCACACCCTACATATCACTTTTATAGCCTCCTCACACCCTACATATCACTCATACAGCCTCCCCGCACCCTAGGTATCACTCGTATAGCTTCCCCACACCCTAAGTATCCCTTGTATAGCCTCCCCTCACCCTATATATCCCTCGTATAGCCTCTCCTCACCCTATGTATCCCTCATATAACCTCCCCACACCCTACATATCACCCATACAGCCTCAACTTTGTTGAAATGACAGTTACAACCTTGTTGCACTGAGGCGACGATATACTATATGGAGACTTGCCTGTGTCTTACCAACTCCTCCAGGTGATCATACAAGTTTGTACATGTGTCAGCACTATATACTATATGGAGACCTACCTGTGTCCTACCAACTCATCCAGGTGTTGATATAGGCCTTTATTACACGACTTCTGTGATTTTGGGGGCTTTTTCTGGATATTCCCGTTCTGATACCTGTCGATATTGCATGTTCTAGGAGTGCTAATATCATGGATATAGGCACTCCTATATCAGCACTCCTTACATGTCCTTACATGTCATATGTTACATGTTAAAACCTACGAAATTTTCATTGCCAGAAGTAGGGGTCGAACCTGCACTCTACTGATCCCAAATCCAACTCCCTATGCATTGCACCACAGGGACTGATGAGAAATAGTTAGTTAGAACCAGGTCTCTATAAGTCATTGATATGATACAAAGCCCGGGGAGGTCACTCACATATAACTAGTATACATTCAAAGTGTTAAAATATAATGCAGTCTGGGTTGTGACCCCCCCAGCTTTGTCGCTGCTGCTCCCATAACCGCGACAACTGCTGGATGCATCCAGACCAAACCAATGGCTGCTGGGTGGCGAGGTGTGTGTGCCGATGGTATATTGGTTAGCCCGTTGCACTAAGGCTTGAAGCTTCTACAGGTTGGTGGGACGAGTCCTGGTCACGGCGTACGTTTTTTTTTCGCAGTCACACACTATGGCAGGCTTCGAGTCCTGGGGGAGGGGAACAATTATTTTTTAACTTGTGTTTATTGATATTCTATTGATTATTTATTGACAATTGATTGGAAAATCGTGTAATAAAGACAGTAAGGTATGGCCTAACGGGCACCTCATTCAGAGTATCGTAGGATATCAAAATGAGTGGGCGAAGCCCATACATTACTCTCTTAATACATGTGTACAAGACTGTATATACTATATGGAGACCTACCTGTGTCCTACCAACTCCTCCAGGTGTTAGTATACCTGTTAGGCCTAACACATGTGTATAACACTATTTATCTCAAGTTGAATACGGCAGCCCCATAGGTTTAACCAAAAACCTCTGTATCACACCCCCTAGTGTGATAGCCCTTCCCCGTATCACACTGCCAGTACAGGGAAAACAATCCAAAACTGTCAAATAAGTGATGATAAATCATTTCTAATGCCAAATGAATCAAATTTTGTACATATTTGACTTAATTAAACTTGAGATAAATAAGATAAATGTATACTATATGTACTACAGACCTACCTGCGTCCTACCAACTCCTCCAGATGTATATACCGTAATCTCCCACGTATAAGGCGCAGCCCGCGTATAAGGCGCACCCAGAGTTTTGGAAAATTCTCAAAAAAAATGAAAAATTCATAACTTTGGTTCTACTGAAGGATTTTCAAAATTCAAAAACCTATGGGTAGCTTGGGCCACCCTGGACCCTTCTGGGCCCCCTTAGGCTTATGTCCTATTGTGACCAAGGGGGCATGTAAGATATCAAAAGAAAGGTCTTGGTGTCCCCCTTGTGGATCCAATGAGAACTAAAACCCCCCATATAAGATGTGCCTTATATGCGGGAGATTACGGTAGGTGTTGATTTACACACTGGTGCAGATGGGGTAGGTATGGAGGTGGGGGGGGGGGGGGTGAGTGGGGCTGGGCTTCAATGGGTTTTGTGCCCAGTAGACCAGTCCATTGATTCACTAGAAATAGATTCACTAGAAATGTTTTCAATTTTCATTTTCCCATTCTATTTCAATTATTTCATAATAAAATCAATGGACTGCAGCCAGTCTACCCTAGTCCGGGCGTCGATATACTGGTCCCTACACGATCCGACCAGAGCTCCTCCTGCACCACATTATTCCACTATAACTGTCTACAGTAGTCTAGCCATCTCATGATCCAGTCACCGGTCGGTTGTTTACTGCACCCAATGATCTTTTATCATTAAAAATGCCTCAATATACCGGTCAAGGTCTTAGAGAGAAATAAAAAGTAATGAAAAAGAATAGGGTTGCACAAGTAGCCCCCACCTCCACCACCAGCATGACAGAACTCGCTCATTGGCATAGCACAGTGTGTGGCAGCTAGGAACAGCTTTTTATTTCATGTTGGTATGCCCGAGATACTGACAGCCCATAGCCTTACCATTGTAGCTCCGTATCGCACACCCCCTGTGCGATAACCCGCGAAAATATCACACGCCGAGGTCACGTGACCATTTAGTGACGTCATAGCTCCAAGATGGCGATGTAAACAATGTGCACGGGGAGTCATTCTGGTAAATTCTATTGTAATTCAGCAGTTTTAGATGAAAATAACATGAAATAAATGCAAATGAACACTCGTGGGGAGAATTTTTGAGGGTTATCTCACTTGCAGTTCAGCTGCCGCATCGCACTCCACCCTACGGGCGTCGTGTGATACGGCAGCTGAACTGCGCGTGAGATAACCCTCAAAAATTCTCCCCCTCGTGAACATTTGCCTATATCTAGTATAGGTCTGTGTTCTGATGTTTAGGGTGCATGGTTCAATGTTTTTCACAGCTTGTACTTTAGCTACAAAGTCAAATACTCTTCACAGTACAATTACAACCCCCCCCCCCCCGCCATAGTTACCTGGTGTTTGAAGTTGAACTCACCATTCACTAGCCACCACCTTCCTGCTCTCCTCCCCTACTTCTGTCTCAGGCTTATGGCCGTTCCGGCTCCCGGGCGGTGTGGCATCTCATGGGCGTGGAAAGCAGGGGGGACAGGAGGGCCATGTCCCCCCCCCCCACTTTTGGCCAACTCCTCAAAAGGTCAAAACTAAAAGGTCAAGCAAAGGGAGGTCAAAAATTGCAGAAACCCCCCCGGTCCCACCCACTCTGAAACTGCTTCACACGCCCCTGCATCTTCATTGGACTGGTCAGAATACCGCGACATGACTACTGCGCCCTCACCACCACCTAAGCTGCAGCAGACGTGTATTTTAACCCTTTAAAGGGTGCTGATGCTGGGGTATTCCAAGTACATCATGCCCATTGGTCGTCATGATGCGTTAATGCATGAGCGGCCCTTAATGGGTTAAAATATGAACTATTCGCCCCCTTTATAGATGGCACGATACACTGACACCCAATTAACCATAACAGATGGCAAGTGGCATAATACACTGATACACAATTAACCCTTTATGGATTGCATGATACACTGACACACACTTAAAAACATGTTGACATGTAAAAAACGTGAAAAACATATCAAACCTATACATATCATTCATGGTTGGGAGCATAATTAATGCCTCAGCTGATATCTCTCTGTTCTATAGTATTTTGTTGTATAGGGAATCTAAATGGAAGAAAGACATTCTTTTTTACCTCTTTTCACTTTGAACAGAATTATGGGATGGAATTATGTCATAGTTTTCAGTTTTGTTATGTGGAGAATAATTTTGGAGTGATTTTTGAGGGCACTTTTTTTTCTTTTGTTTGTATTCCAATTATTACGATTTGAGAGCTGTTCAAAGTTGTGTTGTCAGTAAGAAAAGGTAACTTTCGCCTATTATTGCCCATTTTTCTTTAAAAATTACACTTTATAATGACAACCCAAATTTGAACAGCTTTGTAGACCTTGATAATGGGAAAACAAAACAAAAGAAATAAGGGCCCTCCAAAATTGATCTAAACTTAACAGAAGAAAAATTTATAACAATTCTATCCAATAATGCTGTTCAAAGCAAAAGAAGCAAAAATACTTTTATTTTTTTTTAGATTTTCATTCCATAGGCAATAAAATGTCACAAAATTGAAGGATTCAATTTTGTAATCATATGCGCTTCTAACCATGTATGATATGTACAGGTTTGACATGTTTTTCACTTATTTTACATGTAAAAGTGTTTTTTTTTGTGGAATCTGCCTAATACGACCCCTTAAACCTTTAGAGATGGCAAGATACACTGACACACACTTAACCCTTTACAGATGGCATGATGCACTGATACACATTTAAACCTTTATAGATGGTATGATGCACCAACACACACTTAACCCTTAATGCACAGGGCATTACAGCTATGCTGTGACTTTCTGATCTATTGATTTACTGCATTCTTTAACCTATATGCTTTACATCGTTTGCTGTGACTTTAGGTCTTATAATCATATAATCTGATCATATGATCTTGATATCTTAAGATCTTAAAATATGAACTATTTTCCCCCTCGTATAAAAATGGAATAAAAGTGTCACCCAAATACAACAAATTCTGGGTCATGGACGTCGATCCATCCATCCGGGAGAGGATGTGTGTCAACTATGTGAAGGGAACGTCAACCATGCACAAGCCAGTCCACATCCCATAGGATCATCCCTATGATATATACAACTCAATGTGGCAGAAACACCAACACGGTATAATTAATTTACCCATGGTGGCATAAGAATACGCGAAGGCATTTTTGTTGTTGCTTTTGTAGCTGAAGCCATATAAATGCTCTTGGAGCACATTCTCTACTGGTGTGGCGTTGGCAATTATGTGACTTGCTATTGTAATGCACGACTCTTGTAAGGAAATGGAAAGAATTCTACTGAATATAATCAAAAGAATGCACAGCTAATATATAACGTGCAGATTTATTTAGCTAACCAGTTTACATGGACTCTTTGTAACTTAGCTGCTATTTGGCCTTTCATGATGAATGTGAGACTATATAGATGCCCCCTTTGATCAAACCTATGTTAGGGGTGGTACACTATCTACTCTCTGTCTGTGACTACTACCATTGCTCATAACATAGGTTATCCATATACTTCTATTGGAGCATGCACAAGGTACTGTGCTATTCTATACCCTTATTACCTTTACTACATAAGGCATAGGAATGGGCTTCCCGGGCCCATGTAAAAGGGTCTTTGTACTGTTCTCTTTTCTTCCCTTTTTATCTCTTGATTGTCATGCTTTATCCTAGCTCGATGGTGTATGTGTGCGGTGCGTATGGCATCCCGACGTAGTTCTGCCGCCAACAATATGACCATAGCTGTCAAAATGGCGTTGGACAAATATTTCACATCACTACATGAAGAATATGATTATAGTTGTAATATCAACATACCGCTCTATGATATGCAACATATTGGGCTGTATGGTTGTATTGAGTGTGTATATTAGGGGGTGTTACTTGTGTTGGGGTTAGCTAGACTCAAGTGTCTCTCTGTAGACCAGCCCACTCTTAATCCACAGATGAGTACTGCTCTGGGTGTGTTTACTGGGTTTTATTGTCCATTAACACATAGTTATGATAGGTTACAATCCTCAATAGTCCATGGCAATGTCAGCAGTAGAACCTTGTGGCTGGCAAGGTGTGTGCATGTAGATGTGGCTGTGTGGTGAGATAGTGGCTCCAGGCCCTAAGACTAAGTCTTAGCTGAGCTGCTCTACTCGTAGTCCATGGTTTGACACCAGGCCCGAGCCTAACGTCTGCTCTTCATGCCAGCTCCCGCACTTCTGCTCGACTCGTCCTGCTCGTCTCTACCTGGGTTTCTCTCTCTGCGGTTATTGGCTGAATCCCTCACCACGTGTCCACTGCATGCACACCCGTCCGTCACCATATAAATTCCTACCTTGGTGTAGGGCCTATCCTACGCCAGTCGTCCGCTGCTTACCTCATGCTCAAACTATGCCTCATACCCGTACTGAACACAAACATCGCTATTATACCTCCACTGCCTTACTTACTTGCATTCATGACAAGACAGGTGCGGGCGCTCCCCCTCTGTGACTCGAGCCACCGCAAATATGGGTCTTGTCATGCTACCCTGATATTCTCTATAATGCAGTTTCACATCAGTGTCTTCACATACATCTTATCCACATACATACTATACAATTATATCATCCTCAGATAAGACAGAACACAATGACATGTGATACAAAAGTATGCAATCATAACATTGATTACTTCATAGTTTTCTTATTTAGATACATGCTTATTTAGTTTCAACAATACATTTCACACTGCTCCCAGTAACATTATGAAGCGCACAACACACTAATATAAATGTCCTTGCCATTATTACTTTCATACATGTGACAAGATCTGCAAAAAGGGACTCCCACTTCAGGAGGAATAAGGTCCCTCTTCCCAGCGCAGGACACACATGTTTCTTTGATCATTCTTCTAATATTTCTCCTTTTTGGTCCAAAACTATAGCCAATTAGCATGCTTGGCTTAACATTTAAACTCATTCAAGTCACTACAATAGCCCTTCTTGGCTGTAAAAATACCTGGGTTCTCCACCATCTGGGCTGTATGGTTGTATTGAGTGTGTATATTAAGGGGTGTTACTTGTGTTGGTGTTAGCTAGACTCAAGTGTCTCTCTGTAGACCAGCCCACTCTTAATCCACAGATGAGTACTGCTCTGGATGTGTTTACTGGGTTTTATTGTCCATTAACACATAGTTATGATAGGTTACAATCCTCAATAGTCCATGGCAATGTCAGCAGCAGAACCTTGTGGCTGGCAAGGTGTGTGCATGTAGATGTGGCTGTGTGGTGAGATAGTGGCTCCAGGCCCTAAGACTAAGTCCTAGCTGAGCTGCTCTACTCGTAGTCCATGGTTCGACACCAGGCCCGAGCCTAACGTCCGCTCTTCATGCCGGCTCCCGCACTTCTGCTTGACTCGTCCTGCTCGTCTCTACCTGGGTTTCTCTCTCCGCGGTTATTGACTGAATCCCTCACCACGTGTCCACTGCATGCACACCCCTCCGTCACCATATAAATCCCTACCTTGGTGTAGGGCCTATCCTACCCCAGTCGTCTGCTGCTTACCTCATGCTCAAACCATGCCTCATACCCGTACTGAACACAAACATCGCTATTATACCTCCACTGCCTTACTTACTTGCATTCATGACAAGACAATATAGTACATGTAATAGAAACCATACATACACAATTAAAAAAAGAACACAATATCCGCCAACCCTCCAGGGATAATTAGAAACACGTAGTCATGGAAAGCACAAACACAGATGAAGGGGATTATGTTCTAATATCACTACAGTTGTTTGAATTATCCAGGGGATGAGGACTCAGTATGGAGGCCTAGTGGAGCCACCATCTTAAATTTCGCTGGTTGAACTAAAACACACTGATAAGACTTACCATGATGGGTACCTTGTCCCTGGTTAACACCCACTTCCAGGGACATGCTGGTCCCATCTTATCAGTGTGGGTCACAGGAGCAGCTCCAGACCAGCTAGTGGCCAATTCAGCGACTCCTGTAACCATGGACATAGACGTATTGTAGAAGTCATGAATTCACAAGGTAGGAGAGGTGCAATTAGACGTGTACAGCGGCTCAAGGTTCACCACCCCGTGACGTCACTGTGGGGTGAGATAACCCCCAGTGATGTCACAGGGTAAAGGTACAGCGAAGGTAAGACTGGTGGTTGCTTTTTCAATCCAGGTGTTTACATGTAATACACACAGATACCTTTAGAAAAGTAAAGCTAGGCAGTGCTTTATAAACAGGTGATTACAGTCGTCCCCGTGCCTGCCCATTTGGCAAGTAAAAATGTATTTGTAACTTTTGGGAACGTTTTAAAACGGTTTGCGTTGGAAGAAAATGTGTAAAAGACGTGTTTTTGTTATGCCCAAACAGGTTTTAAAACATCTTTGGATACGTTAGAAAAGGAAAGGGCAAACGTTAGAAAAGGAAAAGCTCCAAACACATTTAAAAACGTTATTGTTACGTCAAATACATATTTAAACCTAGAAAATTTATCCCTTGCACACGTTAGCGTGCTCACTTCAGCAGCCTACAGAGTGCCATCGTCCAGGTGGCTGTATCCACAGTACCCACATGGAATATAAAATACTGACGGAAAACCCTCAACAAACAGTACCCACATAGAATATAAAATACTGATGGAAAACCCTCAACAAGAAGATATCATAATGCCCAGGGGACACAAGACGCCTTATTCGTGGATGAAACGTGTAGTAGTTGTGTCAGCTCCTTCTCTAACGACCATTATTTCTCCCTAGATAGATCCTTAACAAAGGTTACTTCCAACATACTTCATTGCAGCTCCTGTCCGACTTATCTGAAAGAAAACAGTTATTTCTAAAAGCCTTTATATAGGAAACTTCTGGCTGAAGGAGGATTCTTGTGAATATTTAACTTTTATGGGCATTGTTACGATTGAATAATGGCCTCACGATAGTCGCACGCATGTACAAATTATATACATGGAAAGTGCATTTTGGGTCCATGGGCCACACCATGCATGCTTATAATCCGTTGGGATTGGGATACGATAATTCTGATACATTAGAATTTGGTCGTGTTCTTACTAAAACAACTTTACAACATAACAGCACCCCGTAGTACGGAGCCCCTAATAGGACATACTAAAAAGATTCTTTTCATGCAAAATATATTCCTGCGGGTACAGGGACATTCCTGCGGAAACAGGGACATTCTTGCGGAAACAGGAACATTCTTGCGGAAACAGGAACAATTCTTGCGGGTACTGAACAATTCTTGCGGGTTGTCAGTAGACCGTTATAGGTATTATACTTATCATATTTATTTTTCACCTTGACTCTACCATGTAACCCAGTGTCCGAGTCTACCCACAAGCCAAACCATACCAAAGACCAAAGGCTGGCGGTGTCAACTGCACTCAGTGACCCCGCCTCCTCCCACTGGAGGATACGCCGTCAATCACAAGCAGCTCGCTGCATGCTGGAAATTCCTAGCAGACAATGTTTAGACCAACTCCTCCTGCTGGAGGACATGCCCATTGATCATGAGCAGCTCACAGCATACCGGGAATTCCCAGCAGCTATATTTAGAACCATACTGAACTCTGTGAACCCCAGTGCTATGTTTGGGATCCCCCCTACATACCTGCACTGGAGTTCCCCAGTTACTATATTTAGCTCACCTGATACTATTTTTAGGATGAGCTGGGTGAGCAGCTCCTACTACAAATACCTGTGGAGGGAGCAGCTCACTCATCTTTCCACCTTCATACTTCATACCTCACACACGTGAGACCAAAGCCCTTGGCTCAAGGGCTAGGCTTGGACACTGTTGGGCACCTTTATACTGTATCACCAACTATACCTCGTGGACTTCAATGAATAAAGTGGATATCAAACTGGATTCCTGATTCGTCTGTATTCATCCTTATTCATCATTTACGGACTCATTGACAGGGTACAGAAACAATTCTTGCAGGTACTGAACAATTCTTGCGGGTACAGAAATAATTCTTGTGGCTACTGAACAATTCTTGCGGGTACTAGAACAATTCTGGCTGGCACAAGAAAGATTTTATTGGAGGAAAAAAATCCCATTCGTAGGTGAATGCATAATTCTAACACCCACAAGGATAATTCTAGCACCTACAAGAATTCTTTGTGCACCCACAGGAATTCTTTGTGTACCTGCAAAAATGTTCATGTACCTGTAGGAATCTTCCAGTATCCGTAGAAATCTTCCAGTACCTGCAGGAATATTTTTTTCATGAAAAAAATCTTTTTGGTATTGTTCAGTATCCGCAAGAATTCTTCAGTACCCGCAAGAATTGTTTCTGTACCTGCAAGAATTCTTCAGTTCTCGCAAGAATTCTTTCTGTACCCGCAAGAATTGTTCAGTACCTGCAAGAATTATTTCTGTACCCGCAGGAATTGTTCAGTACCCACAAGAATTGTTTCTGTACCCGCAAGAATTGTTCAGTACCCGCAAGAATTGTTTCTGTACCTGCAAGAATTCTTCAGTACTTGCAAGAATTCTTTCTGTACCCGCAATAATTGTTCAGTACCCGCAAGAATTATTTCTGTACCCGCAGGAATTGTTCAGTACCCGCAAGAATTGTTTCTGTACCCGCAAGAATTGTTCAGTACCCGCAAGAATTGTTTCTGTACCCGCAAGAATATTTTTTTCTGGTGAAAAAATTATTTTTGGCATGTCCTCTTAGGGGCTCCGTACTACGGCGATATTGTAGGCCCCCCTAGGCATAATTTTGGAAGGCTTGTTTCAGGGGGTAGCCATAATATATTATAGGTGTCTACAGTGATGGTGGGGGGGGTATAGATTCCCTAACCAAGATGGCCTGTAGTGTGATAGAATGGGCCATGATATTGACTCTCTACCATTAGCCGGGATGTTTGTCCAGCTGTCATTCGCCAGCATATAGGCTCCCTTAACTGCCGGCTATACTTATGCATTTGCCACCGTATTCATCATGAATTTCAGATTAAATCATGCATATTTCGATGCAGGGTATTTACCATAGAGACACGGCTCTTTGTGTATAAATCTAGATAGAAAATTTGAAATAGGAACAGCGTTTTCTTTTTATCAGCAGCCATCTGGATATCAAAAGAGTTTATACATATAAATATCTTAACTTAATGGTCTTGTTTAATGACAGGGTGGGTGGGATGGGGGATTTTATGCGGATGCCTCGCCCTCCATCTATAGGGCCCGACTAAGGGATATATCCCAGATGTTTAATTTTTTAATTGTTTTAATGAATACTTACGAGGCATGCAGGGTTCTAGATATGACAATCTTTATGAATATCCGTGTGTATAGAGGGACTACATGTATACGCTATGTTACACAAATAGATGCATAAAATAAAACTCTCTCGTTGGCCGTAGAATAAAGATGGGGATTATTTCACGGGGTCTTTCTCGGGCTGGTTCTCCGTCTGTATGCTGAGGCGAGTAACAGCATATCTCTCGGTGAGACGAATCCATGGGACTGTCATATTCCCCATGAAATACAGACTGGACCTCTATTCCTCACTCATTGTGATTAGTTATCTCCCTTAGTCACAACACACTGTTAAAGTGGCATCAATATCGTCGATGGGAATATCTCATTTCAGTGGCTGACACTAATTGTGATGAATGGTTTGTTCCATGAATAATGAAAGCAGGTACATTGTACCTAACATACCCAGCCTTTACACAAAAAAAGTCACGGCTTATCGGCGTGAAGTTCCTTTAGAACAGTTCTTTCATAGTGAGAATATCCAATGTGTCCCTTTTGCTTCAACCTTGTATTATTCTAATCAAAACTGCGTCTATTTTCTGCTATTAGGCAACATGAGAAATTGTCATTAATGCCACTGGGGTAATATAATACAATCCTACTAATAAGTGACACTATATATGACAATAATGTCCAATGTAATGTGTGATGGCATGCAGTGCCATACAATATCACCCAATGCTACTACTAATAACAGTATCACGTAGTGCCATTCATAGCACGTGTTGCCATTTTACATCACCAAGAAGATAATTAACAATATTGTACCACCCACCACCCCGACCATCAAATCGTTGTTACTATAATGTTACTAGGAGTGCCCTAATCAGAGAAGAATATAACGTAATAGAGTAATGGTAACACATAGACATGGTCCCGGATGGCGGATTAGGGCTCTATAGAAGGCAGCGCATCTTTTCTGTCCTCTCTGTGTATCTGGTGAACACCCGTCCATTTAACTGATCGATGCTAAAATTTTCTTACCTTGAATATGACTCAGGTTTTTCTGATAGCTTTAAAGAACTATTATCACTCGCTCTGGAATGGAAGGTATAAAGCAGCTTGACTATTAGCAAAAGGGAGGGAATACACATCCTCAAAACCTATAGCCCCCGGAACCACCTGTCCAATTCGTTTCCTCTCCTATATATGTATTAGCTATTGTATTCAATGTTTATGTTTACCTTTTTACGACCTCATTTTGACCATAGATTTTATTTCTTTCAATTTCCTGGTATTAGGAGGTAGTTGCTAGGGACGGAATGCTAATGGAACAAAAACATTCTTTTTCAGGTTACTTTTTTTCGGACGGCCATATAGGCTGGAATATAATTAAAATGGATGGTTCTGATGATTTGAATGTAATATAGAGATATTTCAGCAGGGAATGGTCTCTCAGATAGTGAAAATTTCAATTATTACGGTCTAGAGAGAATGTTAGAGTTGAAAAATAGGTAAAAAATGAGGATATTCATAAAATCCTGAAAAAATGGGGATTTTCTTCCTTTGGCAACCCCTGTAGACCTCAATAATTTTAATGATATTCCAGCCTATATGGCCATCCGGAAAAATATAACATGAAAAAGAATGTTTTTGTTCCATTAGCATTCTGTCCATAGCAACCGACCTTCTTATGCCAGGAAATTGAAAGAAATAAAATCTGTGGTCAAAATGAGGTATAATTTGTGAATCTCTGATTGATATTCATGAAATTATATGCAATTGAATATTCAGAAAATGTTAAAAATGAGGGGGGTATAGTCTATCCTTAATTACACTTTGTTTTGGTTTCAATGCCATACACCATTAAGGGGGTACAATAGGGTGGTTTAAGCAGAACACTTTGTCCTGTATGGTTTAGAAGAAGTGTTTCATACCCATGCATATTATACACCATTATGACCGTCTAAAATAGTTTTATAATTTTTTCCCATATTCATGTGTTTCCATGGTTACAAAGCCAGAATAGAACAAAAAATCTTCTTTTTTGGCTTCTTTGGCTTTGAACAGCACTATAACATGGAATTTATGCATATTTCTGAGATTTGATGAATGAGTATTGAAAAAGACGTTATTTCTGAGGGTGTTTTTTTCGTTAGCAGATACTCCAATTATTACGGTCTACAGAGCCATTTGAATTTGCATAGTTACCAAAAAATTGGGAAAAATTCGAGAAAAAAAATCACTGTTTTTTTTGGTAACTATGGCAATTCACTTTTCATATGAATATTCAGCCTCTGACTTGACATTTTTGAAATTCCACTGAAAATCCGAAATGGACCAGGTTATCTTTATACTCGCTAGCAGGCCAGCCAAGTCTAGTGGGTATGACTTGGCTGGTAACAGATCCCACTCAATCCAAGGTGGTCGAAAAAGAAGTCATCGTTTCAGGCAGTATGGGGAACTGGGAGGTTTGAGTAATCTCCTATGTTCAAGTATAGACACTTTTCTTTGTAAATTCACTTACATTGTTGCCTGTCAGTTGAATGAAACTCTGCTATATATCCATTTGTAAAATGTCCCCTGGTCACAACCTACCCTCTGTCACTTTGTTGTGGTTTCACTCTGTGGAGCTGAGATCCAGCTAGCCTTACCCCCCCCCCCCCTCTCCGGCCTTACCCTTTTCCCTACAGGGGAGGTAGTGCTGCCTCAGACTAGTCTATTACTGCCTTCACACTACACTGACCATGAGATAGGGTGGTTAGCAGTGGGCAAACAAGTTCAACCCCCTTACCTAGAGGTCACTACTGGTGTGAATCAGGTGTCTCCATCTGCCCAAAGTGGTCAGAAATGCAAACAAATATGCACCATAGCACAAGACACAGTCCAAAGATGGCCAACTTGGAACCAGGATTTTGATAACCGGGACACCTTTGAGGCTACAACAATTATACAGTTAAGTATATGGATCTATGAGAGGTACAGACAGAAAAATAAGGCATAACTTAACATATCAGCCCATCTTATTGGTCAAAACTAGGATGCTTATGCCTCGAACTCAGTGATTTTCCCAGCCCCCACTGATAGAATGGGACACTGTTATCGACTGTACCACACACACTAGGTACAGGCGATATAAATTGACTATCTTTATACATGGTTTGGTTGCATATACAGTTTCTGGACATCCTAGTGTGAGGACATTGTAATCATTATGATTATAAATTAGTCCTTGAGAGGCACATTATGCCCTTCATAACTTTGGAGTAAAAATCTAAGTACCTAGATGACTTCAGAATTGTGATGAATTAAAAACTGTAGTGGTATGCCTATGTATTTTTTTCTATTACCACATAATGGGTGTTAATGACATCCCTGCTACTTTCCTTTGCCACACAAAGGTGGATAATTTTTTCAAATATCTGAAATCTATGACCATACAATGTAGACTTGCATTTGTTAGCATGGTGCATGTGCCAAAGTGAGTATGCTTTGAATTTTATGACAATTTGATCTGTTTAGGATGTAGGGCATTGAAGAAAGTCTCAAAGTGAGCCCGAGGCCACCTAGTGGGAAGATATGAAACTTCCGAAAGGATGAAGATTCACCGTAGATGAAACAACGGTACTTTTTCGTAGTGTTTCACACATATTCACTGTAACATCACTTAATCTAAAGATTTTCATTGTAATAGAAATAACGGCGAAATCCCATACAATTTAACAATGATTCTCTGTAAAATCTACGAACATTTTTAACAGTGTATGTTATGAGCTTCGCAGAGGGAATTCATGTGATATATCAGGCTATGTCTCACGATCTACTGGTCCCATACCATCTTTGTTCAAAGTTTGAACATGGCTTATGAAATGATTATCTACAATGAATCATATATGTGGTTTGCATGGGGTTTTAAGATGTTGTCATTCAACCTTTATACCCTTTGTCACGCACACACAAAGGCTAGTCTACGCTATAGCAATGGTTACTAACTTACTTTTATCAAAATTGAATGTTAACTAACATCTGTGGTGCGGTCTTCTAGAGAATTGTATTTTGACATGTAGCTGTCGACATAATTCAATAAAAAAAAGAAAGAAGACAACATGTGCACATCGATCACCCTCTGCAGATATCTGAGTATAAGGCAGTTTGTACATGGGTTAATCACGTGTCTACTTTGATTGTTCACAACCCCTTCTGTGGTCGTTATTGTTGCCTTTCTCTGGCTTACTCCACTCTCACAGCAGATATGGATCCTGTGGACGACAAAATCTGCGCTTTGTGAGTGAGGACCTATAGTCCCATTTAAGTTTCCAGGAAGCACAGCTGGTGCCTGCATGTGGGTATTCAGTGATACTGGGCAGAGGTTTGAATATTTGGTTATACAATATTTGTGTTATAGAGGCTATTGGGTGGGGGGGGGGGGGGGTGAAGGTGTGTTCGCTACAATCACCTTTAAATTAGTATGGGAATTATCATCAAATGAGAAGTCGATTTCAAATAGACCCTACCCTACGTATACCAAACGCAGAAAAGTCAGGTCTATATACCTTCAGGGTCCAATTTCAATAGGATTTATATATGACAGATCTCCCTTAAACTAATAGTTTAAGTTGTATTACTATGATTCTGTCAATAGTCCCTATATTAGTACTTGCATTGCTGTGACTGCTCTATCAAACTATTAATGATAAATAAATGGGGGCCTGCCATATGGAGTGATACCCTGAGGTCACATGAAAACATGATTGTTTTTTTTCTAATAGTGCTGATATTCGCGATCGTAGCAGCTATTAAAATAACACCAATACAAGTGATACAATATCAAACAGCTCTCCATGCAGTAGGACATTACGTGTGCTGCAGTGTTGGGTACTGTTGGATTTTGCAATGGGAGTGTGGGTGACAGCAACGGTACCATTACCCCAATCAGTCCTACGTCCTCTGTTTCCATATCGACAATAATCTCTTAACATCTATGCTAATGATTTTTAAACATTGAATATATATCCTTCTAGTGCCTAACCGGAGTATCCAGCTCCGATACTTTGTTCAGAGCTGGAGAGTAAGTTACTGTAAGAACAGGTGACACATTTTCAAAAACATTGCACTCAGCAATAAAGGCAGGTACCCACTCACTGTTTTCATGTATGTTCCTGGTAGGTATACCTTGTTAGTGCGTCTCAGTAATGCAATATACTGAGACCAAGCTGTGTCTACCAGTGGCCCAGTTCGTTGTGAAGGAGGTGAGGGACTATTATTTCAACAACAAAATGTACCATAGGTCTAGAGAGCGGCGTAAATACTAAGGAATTCACTTCGTCTTAGATTAAGGAAATTACACCTGGTAGTACCAGTAGATGTGACTTGTTACCTGTAGGGCTATGTAAACCCCAGGGGACGTCCTCGGGCGAACTCCATGTCAAATATATAAGGTCACTCCATAAATAACTAAAGCATGCACTTCATTTACGTGTGATACCAAGGACGGCATTCAGGGTATACCTCTTGTCACATTGGATAGACATGGTTAACACAGACCATGGGTTAGTGAACCCAGCTTTAATAATGTAAGAATTTGAATATGCTTTTAATTCTTATTGGAGATTTCATGGTGATTAGACCCCTGCTAGGAAACGCGTGAAGGATGCTACTGGTGAATAAGTGACCACTCCGGTGACCACTGCTGCATTACACTGGTACACTTTCAAAACTAAGCCACGACGCAGTCTTATTCGGCCTCCCAATTTGAACTAACTACATGTATAACTAGCCCGTGACAAATGAACGTAAAGTATTGCGTCATAATGCCGTCCTTTAATATAGCCGCATATAGTCCATTAGGCGCAGTTAGACCAGTATAATGCCCCACAACAGCCAGGACTGCATTGGTGCATCACTGCCATAAAGTAACATGGAGGCATCATGAGGCCCTTACTGTGTTAAAGGGTTCCAGTATAATAGGGCTCAGTATTGAGGTCCAGTGGGTCTGCCATTGCTTTATTTGGGACCCGAGATAAGCACTGATAACAGCCCACATGATGGGTACCAGGTGTTACATAATATACCCAAAAAAAATCTGCAGTGAATGGAGGGAATTATCTCATTGGTTGATAATAATGTATCCCGGGTCAGTGTAGGGCTTACCCAGGATACATTATCAATAAATGAGATAGCACCCTCCATTCACTGTAGAATCTTTTGGGTACATTATGTAACACCTGATACCCATCATGCGGGCTGTTATCAGTGCTCATCTCGCCAGGTCCCAGATCAAGTAATGGCGGACCTACTGGACCTCAGTACTGAGACCTTATGTTGTGTGGCGTGTCGGGGAGCAGTTACTGCTGCCATGGTGGCCTCCTGAGGATACTGCATGCCTGCTCCAGAGACAAACGGCATTTGTACAGATAAGCTTTTATACCTCTCTGGTTGTGTGCACACAACGCCCTATCCAGTATTGTAATGTCAGCCTCAGAACCGAATCACCTGTTGGGGACAGTTTCCTCGGTAAATATATTGTTTCTCGTCTGGCAGACCGCAGAGGGAAAGAGATGGACAGACAGACAGACAGAGCGAGCGAGCGAGCGAGCGAGCGAGCGAGAGAGAGAGAGAGAGAGAGAGAGAGAGAGAGAGAGAGAGAGAGAGAGAGACAGAGAGACAGAGACAGACAGACAGACAGACAGACAGAGACAGAGAGAGACAGAGACTTAAATATGATAAAGGATTGCAGCACTAGTTTAATCGGGTTTACCCTTTACGTATATTGGTGCACACTATATCTTTTTGCTAACCTTGGTGATTGGTTTTATCTTATGCTCTTGATAGTTCTCATCTTACATCGATGGTGCTTATCGTACTTTTTGCCCTGGTATCATAGATTCCAGTGGCGGATTTAGAGGGGGGGGGGTTAGGGGCTAAATGAGGGGTGCGCCCCCCCTTTTCAAAATCCTGGATCCGACCCTGGATTCCCTGTAGTGGAGGTGGAGAGACCTTATACTGAATTCACCAGCCAACTATGTGCAGGATGAATTATTAATATATAGTGTTTTATCAGCTCACTTGCCAGTCTGTACGGGTGCTCCTCCTCACGACACGCTTCAACTATATTATAGGACACCGCCCAAGCTATACCACTCAGATCAGCATATCCATGCCTTTACATATTCGAACTTGTATCATATACATTCTGTACATGTAGAAAAATACGGTTGTTCACTTAGGTAGGCTACCCATGACTACCAATTTCTGCAAGAAATGGCTGTACATGAGTAGATCATAAGCGCCATGTTCTGTTGAGTACGGGAAGTCTTCCTACAATGAATAGGGTGGTGAATACTTTACCCTCCTTGCTACTTTTCAACCACGGTTCCAGGGTGCCAGCGATGACTCCTGGTACTCGGGAGTGGTAGAGCTTGTACTGGTGACTGGGCGTTCCCACATGGTGAATCAACAATTGGGGGTTTGACTCAGGCACAGTGCCTGAATAGGTCATACACCTCTCATGTTAGTACAGCAGTCAGGCTCATGATATAGGTCATGTTGAGGTCAGTTTGCGAGCAAATGACCATCTCCAACAGAAGAGTATACTGGTTATTTCCATTATTATTACACTGAAAACCCACCGCTATTGGAAAGTCATCATATATGACGAGTTTAGGGTTGTCAGGTCATTCTGACTACCCTCATTCATCATACTGACCACCTTGGCTTTACTGTTAGTCTGGGTTTGTGCCATGAGAGGTCCCCACTATGTATTTCTATGATACAAACGATGTACCCTGAGGTGTATATTGAGCCTTATCTTTACATTGTTCTTGTTGTACAATTAGCGCGGCGACTAGTGAGTACTACTCGTGAGATGAGTAGACTAGTGTATGGTTCACAGTCGCCACGGTGTAAGGGATAGGGAGGCCTTGCAATCTATTTTTGTTTGTGGCTCCTCTGCTATGGACTATTCCTGCTCACTATTCTAATGTAATAACAACAGTGTGTGTACTTTACTTTCAGAATATATCTCATACTTTTGATTTTATTCGCAGATAAGACATTTCATCATTTGGAGCCCTATGGCAGATTAGCATTAGAGCATTTTAAGATTCAGAAATGCATCCCTGTAGCCTTTGTTTTAGAATTGTTCGTTTTGAAACTACTATATATATATATGTAGTACAGGTTTTATCTCAGTGGGTTATGGTACAATTGGATCATATTTTCTGTATTTGAACAAAGTATTCACTGTCAAAGATCTCTATGGAAAATCAGTGCTAAAGTGTGTGTTGCCATATGTGCATTTTTGTAAATCAGAGGAGGTTGAAGTGTAAGGCCACCTTTTGGAACTGCTACATTCTTTTCTGTGTAAAATTTTTAGTTTACATTGAAATAATGCTATCTCAGAATATGTATCTACTATCTGAGTGTGCCTGAGGTATAATGTATGTAGACAGGTGTACTCATATTATACTACGTCATAGTGTTTTACTGAAACCATGACTGTGGGTCGGGAATATCCACAAAAAAAACTCTTGAATGGTACATGAGGCAATGAGATATAATTAAGGAAATGTAAACGACAATACTATACATAGGGCAGCCATGGTGACGACTTTAGGCCATCACTGACGACCTACAGTTGTCACTTATGACGACCCCCTGACGACCTAAAGCTGTAGACTTGGATATTTTTAGCCTGAGCAACTAAAATCGTCACTGTTGATGAGTTTTGGGTTCCGTAGGTTTTCAGTGTATTATTATTATTATTATTATTATTATTATTATTATTATTATTATTATTATTATTATTATTATTATTATTATTATTATTATTATTATTATTATTATTTGGGGGGGCATATTCTGGCCACCCTATGTCTGGGATTAGTATGGGGCCTTATTTTGTCCCCCACCCCTGCCTCTCTGTCCCGACACCTTTTATATCTCTTTCTCGCTCTCTCTTTCTGGGTGGTGTCGTACTTACGTCACTTTCTTCTGACTCTTAGATGTTTTTTTTCTCTGATAGCTTGCCACATTTGTTCCCTTCTTACCTTAACCTCAAGGTTCTTTGAGCCATGTACGTAAGTTTTCCTACATGACTATATACATGCTATACGCATGCAGAGACAAGCATGGCCCAATGCTCCATTGCTGATTGGGAAAGTGCTTCTGTAGGGGCACGTGACACGTTAATGAGGGGTGTGGCAGGTTTATATGAGTCCACTGTAACATTACGGGGTGACTCGCTGTACAGAGCGTGGTGTCTGTACTTTATACTAAAATGTAGTAGTCATAGTAGTCAGCAATATCAGCGTTTACACGGACTTTTAGGGAAAATCAAATACACAACTTTTATTATATGTATAACCATTTATATCTTGAAGCGTGAATGTTCTGATCAGCACATACATACCTGTCTCGGTAACTTCTGGGAATGCCCACCCATATCTTTCTGCATGTTGTGTTCATGCATGGTCGTTATTCGACTTCCATTTTATGAAAATCCACCGTGGTTAATTAAAAAAGAACAACTCGCCTTTAATACGTACAGAGACATTGGCAGTGGGACCAACGTGAAAAACCCCTCTTTCATGTTTATTTCATAATGCAGGTGACATTTTTTTATTGGACCAATGGAAGTGGCAAAGTGAAGGGTGCTTTAAATCGGGCGATGCTGAGTTAACCGTTCCACTAAGAGATTAACAAATGAACCTGAATCTGACATTCAAGGAACAGCACAACTATAGGCCTATGTATGTATGCATGGATTCTGTTTTTTGTGTACTTCTTTTCAGCCCGCATATTCATAGCCTTATGTTTTCTTTGGCTTTATATACCTGATCAAATACCATCGGCAACTGTGAATGTGATCTGCTTGCCTAGTGACAAAATCCAGGGTTTTGAAAAGGAATGGGCGAGCCCGTCATTTAGCCTCGATACTTGGATAAACATGAGGCAAATAGTTTAAATTGGAGGCAGATAAACTACAGGCAAAAAGGAGGGGGGGGGGGTGGTACATGTCCCCGGCACTGCTAGAAAATTAATGTGTTCGTGGACTTAAACAGTTTGATTTTATCTTAATACCGGGTAAGCTAAATTCCTATGACAAACTGGCCTATTTCCCTTACATCAAAGAAAACCGGTAGAATTACGTCGCTTATTGCGCTCCTGCCCAATATATGGCCTTAGCGTGTTCCTTAATGATATTCTGGCTAGATCCTTTGACATCTGTTGACATCAATATAGACATTATTTGGTATGAAATTAAAGCTTACTGTGTCATTAATGCAATAGGATAGGTTGTATCTGTATTCTCACGATTCCCTAACAGCAGTAGATCATCAAACAATAAATTGTATTTTGTCCCTGGCAGGTCCCCTTAGACCCTACAGTATATACATGAATGGGGAAAGAGCTACTCATGTACAGGTGTTTAATTACTCAGGGTATGGGGCACGATGACGATTTAATTATAGGAAGATAACAAGAAAATGAGGGTAAATATAGGCATGGACCTTTTATATGAAAGAACAATAGTAGCCCTGAGAGAGTAAGGTGGTTCTATAAGACTGTGCAGCGTATACTATACATATGATTCCTGGTAGATTCGCAATTCTGCTCACGTACAATTTTATAGATGCACCTTAACATATCTTCTATTGCTATGGTATCTATTAAAATTTTGAGTGGGTTATATTTATATTCTCTCAGTACAGACATTGAAATGAAACGTGGATGGGGTAAATTTGTATATCTGCTAACATTTGGTTATCATTCCACCCCCCTCACATAATGTATAGACATGTTTGGGCCTATGGAAACAAGGCTTGACAGCATAACAAAATCGGTAAAAATCGGGATATCGAGACCAAAAATCGTGATAATTGGAATTGACAAAAATAGGATGTCAATGACATCCCTAGACTGATAACAGCGAGCTAATGGGTACCAGGTATTACGTAAAGCACCCTGAAAAGTCGGCACTGAATGAAAGGAATTTTCTCATTGGTCAATAATGTATCCAGCCAAGTCGGAATAGCGGTACGTGGGAGGGATCGTGTTGTGCATTCCGCGTGGTTTAGTTTTTCTTGCCAGTCACCTCTGAAGATGCAATTGTTATTTCAGGAGAGCGCGAACATATAAAAAAAAAAGAATATGAAGCTATGCTGGCATGCTATGTGGTATGGTTGTTATATATGTATATGCATGTCGCCACATCCATCACTATGCATGTTTTCCATGACCCGTAAGTAGTATATGAAAATACCCCCTTCTGCAGTCGAAGCCCCTCCTTCTGATACATTGGACACCCTATTGCCCTTCTCATCCCCCTTTGTCCCTTTTAATATATGAAATGACCTCTAATACCGATAGCATTCACTATATGTTGCAGCCGACAGCTCTGACCTTTGTGATAACCTTTTTGTATTTTTACTTTTCAGACCACAACTGGAGTTTCCCTAGGCGCATGGCATTTTGCCGTGTACATGACGCTGCCCCATGATGTCAGGTCGTCCTGCTGTGTCATGACGCCAGATACTGGCGGCGCCCTCTCTCGGACGAAGCTTGCTTAATGCTGACTGAGACAATACTTCGGTGGCACCCCGTAAGCCTCTGGTGGTCACGTGGATGGCGACTGACCGACGATAGAGATGATGATGGGTGAAGTTACAGTTCATATAGAGTATATATAGGTCTATTTGAATCTACAGGCATGTGGTACCTTGCTATCTTTCTACAGCAGGCTTCAGCAGTCTTACCATAGACATAGAGCGGTACTCAGTAACCCCACAGGTAGGCCTACTAGTATACCTAGCTGCTGCTGGTCACAGGTAACACATCAGCAAAAGCAGTGAGACTGACAGAGCGCGCCCGTATAAGTATTACACTTACATTTATATCCTGATACACACATCACCCATATCGCAGCCTCTCCTGTCCGCCGGCTGGTACCGTGCTCCACTGTGGGATGTTGCACACCTGGCGCCAGCAACCAGCCTGAGTCATCTCCCGCAGCGCCACCTAGCTTGCCACCAACACCCTGGCGGCGCTCAGGCAAACCAGTGGATCCTCCTGTTGTATGTGGAGGCTGTGGGCACCGCGTGTAGAAAGGTGTGTGGAGCCGGAGAGGGTGAGCAGGAGGGCCCTTGCTGTTGCCTGGTGGTGAGTGGACACATTTGTACAGGAGCACACACAGCATAGACACTGAGATACTCACTGTGTATGTCACTCCCGTCATATACTATAAGGTGAATGACAGCATTGAAACAGGAGCACATAATAACCAGTATCAAGGGATTCCCCAGTTAGTAGCAGGACGTGTGTTCCAGGGGGCAACAAGAGAATATATATAAGTAAGGCAGTCTAGAGTAGCAAATATATATGGTCCGCAGAGGATTATTTAACGAGATTTAAGAATAACAGGACAGATAAAGACACACAAAGACTACTGCCTTGAGTAAGTGTCTGGTTTTTTGAGGGAGGAGCAGCAAGCAGCTCGACTGGAGCTGAGCTGGGGTACAGTGGAGAGGAGTCGAGTGATGTGAGTGCTGTTGAGGACCCAGCTCTCCAGGTGTGCACTCTGACTCCTTCTCAATCTATACACCTGGTATTGGTGGTATACACGTGCACCAGGAGTGACTGCCTTTCACTGCCCTCCTCCTCTCTCACCAGTACAGTCTCTGTGGCACAGTTATATATACCAAGGAGGGAGACACGACTTAAGGCAACGGGCTTACTACGACAGGTTCCCCTCCCTACCCTTGTGTATACCAGCACCACCAATACCACAACCACCTTGCACCACTCATACCCTCATGGTGGTGCCACACTCCCTGGCACCAACCTGCGCTATATAGATAAGCACAGGGACAAGCTGCCTCTCACCTGCACCCTGTGATCTCCTCACACCTGAGATCAAGGATCAAAAGGCACCCCTGCCTTTAGACCTCCGACAGTAAGACAGGTCATTTGGATTCCTCAAGGTGTTACATAAAGGTGGAAGACGGACTCTCGTGAACTGGGGTAGTAGGTGAGAACATACAGAAGGCAAATACACAGGTTGTGTGCTATGATATAGAGATAGATTCAACAGGGTGTGACATATCAGGACACATGCATGGGTGAGCCACAGGATTACAACAACATGATGGCAATATATCCACCATGGATGTAGACCCAGTACACTGTGGTCCTGTACAGCAGCATTAAGAGTGAGCTACCTAGAGGAGGCAGTGACAGTCAGAAGGAGACTAGGACAGGTGAGGGATCCTGCCACCCTGGAGCAGCATGGATCTAGAGCTGAATCACCTGACGGAGGAGGAGCGCGATCGCATCCTCTCTGTGCTGCGACGCGATGAGGATCTCCGGGCTAAGGACCTGGATAGGATAAGGTAAGACATAATGATAATTAATGTTACAATAGTGATGATAACCATATCAAACCATAGTGGTGACATAACATTAAGTTACGCATACATCTTAGAGTTGTGTAAGGCAAGGTGGGGTGAAGTAAGGTGAGACATGTAATGTGGCATACTAATTGCATACAGACGAGTAGAACCATAAATGGTTAATGTAAATAATCTTAAATACTGTTGTACACTGACTTCACAGTGGCATTGTATCAACAACGATTCACACAAATAATAGCCTATGTATTACCTAAAACTGTGTTACAAAAGTTTAATTAATTGTACCTATTATTCAGGCTTTTTGGCCACTACCACCACAGCTTGGCCTTAGTAATGTGTGCCCATTCTTCGTGCTAAGTAAGACATGAATCATCCCCTTATCACCCTATCTATCACAACAAATATGTCAAAATTATATGTACATATGTAGATAAGCTGGTCCTGGAAGGAGGAGTGGAAATGGGACGTGTTTAATTATATCGCCAATGGTTTATGTCTTGGTCGGCTATATAGGTAGTAATACATGGATCACAAGAAATGATTACACCTTATCGCCCTATATACCTGTCGCGTGTAAATGTCATATAACAGGATTATCATCATGGCGACCGTACTCCTTAGGCTACTGAGTGATTGCTCGCAACCCAAGAATAGGTACAGTGACATGTCATGACTTACAAATGAGGACATGTCACAGGAGAGTTTGCAGACATTTCCGCATAATGAAATCTGCTCTATTTCCTATTCATTCCTCCTAATCGTAGTCCCACCTCAGATGCGCCGCGATGAAAGCGAGGATAAGCTACCTTTGACAACTAATCCCCTTGAGAAACGAATCTCTTTGCTCACCATAGTTCATTGGGTCACATTTCCAAAAGGAGAGACATCTAAAACTTATATTTTGCATATCGTTAAAATAGGGGTTGTTTGCACAGGAAAAATATTTTGTTATCTAATGTTGGCTTCATATGGATATTGGTGTTGGCAGATATGCCTGACATTCCACACGGTAACAACGGTCCCTATTTAGGTGTATACATTTGTTTAATTCACAGTCGTAGAGGAAAGAAGCCCTGCTCAGCTGTGAACCATTCCGTGAATATTAGCATGTATCATATAAGCATGGGTTAAATCAGTCGATGTACATCCCATACTTCTGCAGGAGAGTGGGATAGTCGAGCATGTTAGACAAGATACACTTATCCTTAATTGATAGATATGCTAAACTATCAAACTTCCTCGTCGAGTTACAAGAGACCATAAACAGGACATTAGATTAGTACTGGAATGCCATTCCCGAGGTGGGCGTGGGCGTTAAACACAAAGCCCAAATTCACAAAATGCACATAGCCTCCATCGCCCGGAATCCATGGCTCTTCACCGAGTATTGCGCACTGGGCAGCATACATCGCCACAGATGTTCAATTTTGATAGAATTAGTTTTCTACAGGTAGGAGAGCGTCATTAGATTGCCAACAACTGTATACACCAGGGGTGGGTGGGATATTGACTGATAGAGGTAACATGTGTAACATTGTGCATGTATGTGACATGCGTCATCAACCAGCACACTGCATGCACATGATGTGTCTAGTCACAAATTCATACAACATGCCATGCTGTTTCATAAAATTGTTGGTAAATACAACCAGTTAACATTCCACACCGCCCATGGTATGCTACCCGTTTGTACCTTATATATATATATATATATATATATATATATATATATATATATATATATATATGTATATATATATATGTATATATATACATATGTGTATATATATGTATATATATATATATATATATATATATATATATATATATATATATATATATATAACGTGCTAACAACACACAAGTGGTATATGCAATATAACATTGTGTTGGTGTATAGGATAGACCGATTAGCTTACCCGCATGCTACCCAGTGTTACATGTTCCAAATGGACGGGCAGGGTTGGTGGGTGTGGGCGGTCATATTTTGTAATTTGAAAAATATCCATTGGAAAATATATGACACCATCATACACCTGGTGTGGAATTAACAGTGAAAGTCATAGCAAACCTTTGTGCAGAATTATCAGTTTCGAACAAAGCTAAGGTATGGGGTATACACTGTAAAGGATGTGTCCTCACTACATCTCGCCGAAGTCATGGAGGACGTTTAATTCCTTCACATCCAACTCTCACACCTCTCTTTTGCCTCAGCCATGTTGAATGATGGTCAAATGTTTTTTTCTCTCGTATATTACTACCAATAGAGGACATTCAGAAACCCCGGTCAGAAACCTTAGAATGTCCCAATGCCTACACCAAATAAGTCCACTTTACTTTGAATAGTCAGTGTTGGTCACCAGCTCAGAGTCCCTTCCGTGCCCCAGTCTTGTGACGTTTATCAATCATGATGAAGTCAGAGCTTTGAACAACAGCTTCTCAAGTTTCTCTACACGTTGCTGTGGCCCCCAAGGGGTAAAAAACGACATGGCGACATTTGGCCATTTAGAAGTAACATTCTGACATTGCACCCTTTTTCAAAGTGACTATACTCATGTCCATTTTGACAATACACACATACCATGACAAAACTGCATTTATTTCCATAAATGCGTGCACACGTTAGCAAACACTCAGTACGTTTTACATGTTAGGAGGTGGGGTGTTAGGGAGTGGTCATTATTTATCAAGGGGGGGGGGTGGGTTTTCGCGTGGATGCACAGAAATTTCCCCCCCCCCCCCCCCGCGACGGCAGGCAAAATTTTTTGTGTCTCCCCCGCGCCGGAGGTGCGGGCTTTTTCCCTAAAAACAGGGTGAATTTTTTTAGCCCCCCTCAAGAGGGGTCAAATTTTTTTTAGCCCCCCCCTCGGGAGGGGTCTGAAAATTTTACGCCCCCCTCAAACCCACCACCACCCCCTGTTGATAAATAATGACCACTCCCTTAGGCACATCCCTACCATCGGCCTGCCATGCTGTGATGCCTTCATCCACCCATTACATTGCAGCACAGACCAAGTGTTAATTTGCTGCAATCGCCTTATTGAATTATTGAGGACGGGCTGCAATGCATCATGATCAGGGGGTTGGAATATTCTGCAGCTGTGGCTCATTACTTCTGGTCTAGTTCACTTCCACTTATGACAGTAAAAGGGGCATTTACTACTACTGGTTTCACATTTCAATCAATGGAGACATCAATCAATAGTGATCCTATAGATAGTAATCTACTTTTTTAATACATGGAGGCAATGGCAGATAATATTCCAAACGGGGATTAGTAGGGACCAATATAGCTAGGATACAACCTCAGTGAGACTCTGTTGAAATAAATCTAGATCCAAACCTGTCCTCTTCACTTGGGTATATTCATACATACATCTCTGTCACTGACCCGAAACCGTGGAGATGGTGTATATTGTGTACCCGATTTCTATTCAGTACTTCACCAGAAGCTATTCTGGGAGCACTCGGAATGCCGGGCCTATCTGGGTATAATAACAACACTCACATTTATAGAACAGAGATTTAAGGGTTAAATAATTGATGGTAGAGTAACTGTTACGATCTGAGTGGACCTGAGGGGCACTGGATCATCCAGGATTAGGATGGGGGACGCCCAATGTCCACCGCTGTTGATTTGAAAGTATCACTAGGTCTTGCGCCCCATGTCAATCTATCCATGCTTGTGTGAGCTACGCAATAACTGAACTCTTTATGTTGTCAATTAGCTGCTGATTGTCATCACAACACATTGAATATTGAGCCAATACCATTAACTAGTCTATCATATCTACTATTCATAGATGTGGTTTGTTTAAGTTATTTATAAGTGTAAGTAACTAGTCTATTCACCATATTTACTTTATCTGGATCTGGCTCTTCATATGTATACATGCTGGTAACTGTGTGTGCTCTCACTCTCTTGTACAGACCATCTCCACGTGTATTTAACTAGTCTACTATTTTATATTTACATGCACGTGTTGCGATGTAGTCACTCCATTTATCCACAGACATATTTGAGGACTCTGCTACATGTACATCAGGAATGCCACTGTAACTATCAGCTAAACCTGATCCTTTTTCTTTGTCCCAGAAGGGGCTGTGAATAAAGAATTGAAGTGAATTGATTATAGCAATGGCCAACTAACAACTGTATCTGATCCAGCAGCCTGTGAGATGGCAGGCTTAGGAGAAGTTACTACGACATAGGTCGATGGATGGCAAAGTCTAGTTTGGGATTACATATTGTAAAGCGGGGGAGGGGTAGGGGTATGTCCCACTTCTGTTGCAGCCGAACCCGTTTAAATGTAGGTCTATTCTTATATTAGTATCTACACCTTCTCATTAGTATAAAGGAGTCAGGCTATTTCAGGAGGCTATTATTACATTGGCTGGTGAGGGATGAATCTGTAATGATATGTATAACCAACAGATATTGTTGTGTGTGAATCTAATACAGGTATTTTGGTATAGGTGTTGCCAGTAGAGGAGTCGCTATAACGCCTGTTGGCATTAAGAATAACTTTTTCGTGGTTATCCTGCCTTCAGTTTAGCTCATTGGAATATCTGTCATGTTAAGTCTTATTCGAATTCTTATTGGTGATAGCCCAAATAATACACCGATAAGGAATGTCTAATAGGGCTTATCAGAAAATAAGTAAGAAAAATATAAGAGATTGACAATGACTCTTTTTCATTTTATTTGACTCTTTCAACCATGCCATACAATTTGTACAATTATTGGATAGCTAACGAGACGACAGTGAAATAGCTCCCACCTCACTGCAGACATGCATGAAACTTAAAGACTTCCCTATCATTTTGAATGCACTAATCATTACACATAGGTGGTCTCCTTGGCTTCTTTTGTCTTTTGGGGTCTGAATTAGCTCTACATGCTCGAGATTATGACTTCAACTCCTTCATACACAGAGAAAAGAAATCGAGTCACTTTGACTCTGAAAGGGGAGTCTAACTTCCATAACTCAAATGGCATCCTTTCTGACTCCTTATAAATAGGTAGTCGCTATGTTGACTCCTTTGCAATACAGAGTCAAGCTTATCTGTCTCAACACTTTTACTACTTCGTAAATGGAGTAAATCATAATTTCTGGATTATTTTCTCTTTGAGTTCTTGGACACTTATCTCACAGTAGGAATTCACCATGTCCAACGGTACTGTGACACATCATTTATTTTTTTTTACTTTACCTTAGTCATTCAGGTCACAGTAATATGACCAAGGACTTACTTTGAATTTAAACCTCACCTATATGCCCTTTGGACACGTCAAAGGTAAGAGGTCCCATGGCGAGAAACCTGGACGCTACTCGAATGGGGGGGGGGTGATGGTGACTAAATCTATGGGAAGGTAGAAAGCACACCCCTAAACATTTACTGAGGCAATGGTTCTTTAACATCCGTCACTACATAGACACAGTGACAGATGGACAGGCCTGTTTTAAGTCATCTGTCTGCTATGACTGCTGAGAGACTTTCCATCACAGCCTATAGCCAAGGCAGGGAGGAACTCAAATGATACCTTACAACAACGTTTGGAACCACCACTGTGCCCTGACCCGGCCAGAAGGTTGCAGAACACCAATTGACAGGAGGTGGCAGCAGGAGACACTTTGTAGGTCCGCACTGAAGGGTGTTGTACAATGATTATTGGTCTAAAATCTGACAGTGGGTAGGCAAACCAGGCATCAAATTAATCCTTAGGATGTATATTAATCGATTTGAGTGTTATTTAGGCTGATATTTGAGGGTAAGTTGAGGGGGGTGCACTCTTTTCAATTACAGAATTTATTGTAATCGTTCACTGCAAAACCCCCAAATCTGGGTATGTTCGCACTCTACGGCCGATAGCAGAAAAGTTAATTACATTGTACCACATCTCATGGCCCTAAATTAATGGGAAAAATGTGTGCCTACATGAAAATAACAGTGGCTAAGCCCAGAAATTCGCACAAATATTTTATTTTCGCCCATATGCTATATAAGCCAACAGTGAGAAAATAATTAGTGTCCTGCAGCCTCTACAGGCTATATAGGGCCTTCTACCAAGTTTGTCAAATTTCGCTAAAATGTGTTTATTTTGCTTAGGGTAAGTCAGTTTGACAATGTTATGGTGAGAAAGGGCAAGGGAATCAATAAAATTAATAAGAAATCACTGAAAATCGTAGTAGCGGAGTTTCGGCCTTGGAGAGGTTTATGAGAAATATTCTGGTGTCAATCCGCAAGCCTGATACTTCTCTCTTGGGGGTGCCAGGTAACCAAAATTATGGTTTTCAGGGTCAGAATGACCTAAATTTTACATTCTCAGCTGTTTCCATCTATTTCTATCATTCTCAGTGCTTTATGGGAGGCCTTTTCATGCATCGGGGGAAAACATCATTTTTCTCTCCCCCGAGCTATGCAGCCAATGAATGTCTACTGACACTTAATATAATGTCCTTGTATTCACCATATCTGGGTTTTTTTTGTCCTCACATGGGGGAGCTTGAATAATGTGTAAATAGGGCCATCTAAGCCATTACACATGGAGTTAAGATACATTTTGTTGAATTTATTCCTTTATAACATTATATTTCTGAGGGGTTTTCATACATTTTAGCCAGATATTTCTGTGAATTATAGCACCTAGAGAGAGAATAACACTCAGCACCTCAGGTGGTGCCCCTTGGCTATCAGCATGTCAAATTTCTTGGCCCTGTAAACATTTTTTCTATGGGAAAGGACCATACCTCCATGTCAATGCTAGAAATCAATGAAATCTACGGAGAGCGCACAGACCGATACCCGCTCTGGGATTTGATTCTCAGAGAGATTTGAGGGGCCTGAGGGGCATAAAAGTAAAAGATTCTGGATAAGACATTACTGGGCCAGTGAATATAAGCGTTCCAAGCTATTTCATTGACCACCAAGATTCCAACCCAGGCCTTTAGGTTGCAGAACACCAATTGACGGGAGGTGGCAGCAGGAGACACTTTGTAGGTCCGCACTGAAGGGTGTTGTACAATGATTATTGGTCTAAAATCTGACAGTGGGTAGGCAAACCAGGCATCAAATTAATCCTTAGGATGTATATTAATCGATTTGAGTGTTATTTAGGCTGATATTTGAGGGTAAGTTGAGGGGGGTGCACTCTTTTCAATTACAGAATTTATTGTAATCGTTCACTGCAAAACCCCCAAATCTGGGTATGTCCGCACTCTACGGCCGATAGCAGAAAAGTTAATTACATTGTACCACATCTCATGGCCCTAAATTAATGGGAAAAATGTGTGCCTACATGAAAATAACAGTGGCTAAGCCCAGAAATTCGCACAAATATTTTATTTTCGCCCATATGCTATATAAGCCAACAGTGAGAAAATAATTAGTGTCCTGCAGCCTCTACAGGCTATATAGGGCCTTCTACCAAGTTTGTCAAATTTCGCTAAAATGTGTTTATTTTGCTTAGGGTAAGTCAGTTTGACAATGTTATGGTGAGAAAGGGCAAGGGAATCAATAAAATTAATAAGAAATCACTGAAAATCGTAGTAGCGGAGTTTCAGCCTTGGAGAGGTTTATGAGAAATATTCTGGTGTCAATCCGCAAGCCTGATACTTCTCTCTTGGGGGTGCCAGGTAACCAAAATTATGGTTTTCAAGGTCAGAATGACCTAAATTTTACATTCTCAGCTGTTTCCATCTATTTCTATCGTTCTCAGTGCTTTATGGGAGGCCTTTTCATGCATCGGGGGAAAACATCATTTTTCTCTCCCCCGAGCTATGCAGCCAATGAATGTCTACTGACACTTAATATAATGTCCTTGTATTCACCATATCTGGGTTTTTTTTGTCCTCACATGGGGGAGCTTGAATAATGTGTAAATAGGGCCATCTAAGCCATTACACATGGAGTTAAGATACATTTTGTTGAATTTATTCCTTTATAACATTATATTTCTGAGGGGTTTTCATACATTTTAGCCAGATATTTCTGTGAATTATAGCACCTAGAGAGAGAATAACACTCAGCACCTCAGGTGGTGCCCCTTGGCTATCAGCATGTCAAATTTCTTGGCCCTGTAAACATTTTTTCTATGGGAAAGGACCATACCTCCATGTCAATGCTAGAAATCAATGAAATCTACGGAGAGCGCACAGACCGATACCCGCTCTGGGATTTGATTCTCAGAGAGATTTGAGGGGCCTGAGGGGCATAAAAGTAAAAGATTCTGGATAAGACATTACTGGGCCAGTGAATATAAGCGTTCCAAGCTATTTCATTGACCACCAAGATTCCAACCCAGGCCTTTAGGTTGCAGAACACCAATTGACGGGAGGTGGCAGCAGGAGACACTTTGTAGGTCCGCACTGAAGGGTGTTGTACAATGATTATTGGTCTAAAATCTGACAGTGGGTAGGCAAACCAGGCATCAAATTAATCCTTAGGATGTATATTAATCGATTTGAGTGTTATTTAGGCTGATATTTGAGGGTAAGTTGAGGGGGGTGCACTCTTTTCAATTACAGAATTTATTGTAATCGTTCACTGCAAAACCCCCAAATCTGGGTATGTCCGCACTCTACGGCCGATAGCAGAAAAGTTAATTACATTGTACCACATCTCATGGCCCTAAATTAATGGGAAAAATGTGTGCCTACATGAAAATAACAGTGGCTAAGCCCAGAAATTCGCACAAATATTTTATTTTCGCCCATATGCTATATAAGCCAACAGTGAGAAAATAATTAGTGTCCTGCAGCCTCTACAGGCTATATAGGGCCTTCTACCAAGTTTGTCAAATTTCGCTAAAATGTGTTTATTTTGCTTAGGGTAAGTCAGTTTGACAATGTTATGGTGAGAAAGGGCAAGGGAATCAATAAAATTAATAAGAAATCACTGAAAATCGTAGTAGCGGAGTTTCAGCCTTGGAGAGGTTTATGAGAAATATTCTGGTGTCAATCCGCAAGCCTGATACTTCTCTCTTGGGGGTGCCAGGTAACCAAAATTATGGTTTTCAAGGTCAGAATGACCTAAATTTTACATTCTCAGCTGTTTCCATCTATTTCTATCGTTCTCAGTGCTTTATGGGAGGCCTTTTCATGCATCGGGGGAAAACATCATTTTTCTCTCCCCCGAGCTATGCAGCCAATGAATGTCTACTGACACTTAATATAATGTCCTTGTATTCACCATATCTGGGTTTTTTTTGTCCTCACATGGGGGAGCTTGAATAATGTGTAAATAGGGCCATCTAAGCCATTACACATGGAGTTAAGATACATTTTGTTGAATTTATTCCTTTATAACATTATATTTCTGAGGGGTTTTCATACATTTTAGCCAGATATTTCTGTGAATTATAGCACCTAGAGAGAGAATAACACTCAGCACCTCAGGTGGTGCCCCTTGGCTATCAGCATGTCAAATTTCTTGGCCCTGTAAACATTTTTTCTATGGGAAAGGACGATACCTCCATGTCAATGCTAGAAATCAATGAAATCTACGGAGAGCGCACAGACTGATACCCGCTCTGGGAATTGATTCTCAGAGAGATTTGAGGGGCCTGAGGGGCATAAAAGTAAAAGATTCTGGATAAGACATTACTGGGCCAGTGAATATAAGCGTTCCAAGCTATTTCATTGACCACCAAGATTCCAACCCAGGCCTTTAGGTTGCAGAACACCAATTGACTGGAGGTGGCAGCAGGAGACACTTTGTAGGTCCGCACTGAAGGGTGTTGTACAATGATTATTGGTCTAAAATCTGACAGTGGGTAGGCAAACCAGGCATCAAATTAATCCTTAGGATGTATATTAATCGATTTGAGTGTTATTTAGGCTGATATTTGAGGGTAAGTTGAGGGGGGTGCACTCTTTTCAATTACAGAATTTATTGTAATCGTTCACTGCAAAACCCCCAAATCTGGGTATGTCCGCACTCTACGGCCGATAGCAGAAAAGTTAATTACATTGTACCACATCTCATGGCCCTAAATTAATGGGAAAAATGTGTGCCTACATGAAAATAACAGTGGCTAAGCCCAGAAATTCGCACAAATATTTTATTTTCGCCCATATGCTATATAAGCCAACAGTGAGAAAATAATTAGTGTCCTGCAGCCAGAACCGAACCCGTGCCCTTTCGGCCCTGAGTGGACGAGCTAATGACTGTGCCATGTCTCCCGGCTATGACCAAGGAAACGCCATGAATACTTTGAGTTCAGATTTTAGTCATAAAAATGGTGTCTTTGTTGTACTGCAGCTAAGATTGTGAAGCTATTTCACAAAGTTAAGCATACTATATTATATTTCATGTGTGAACAATTGCTCGTTCTGTAATAACCCAATGGCAACTTCTCCAAATGATTAGCGATACATATAATTAAACAAAATGTGTGATGGGCAAAAGTTTTGTACTGGGTACAAACTGTATTGTGATGCCCTCTGGTGGAATATCATGTCTTGACTCTTCTATTTGTTTGACTCCATTTCTTCTCCCCGATAGCGGTAAAAAGCTTAAACACTGCAGGGAGTCAATAAGGAGTCGGCTGAGTTCAACTGCACATTGAGTTCTGAACCATGGGAGTCTGTCACCGGTCACTTCTATAAAAGGGGAGTCAATACAGAGTCCTGCCAGCTGAACGCCATTGGCTCCATTCCCAATCCTATGAATCTATTTCTAGTTATGAATGCCTAGATGAGGCCTTTAACATCCCCATATATATATATATATATATATATATATATATATATATATATATATATATATATATATATATATATATATATATATGCACACCTCCATACATATTTGTACGTGTGGTTACCATACAGCCCGGCACATGCACTCACCCCCACCTACCTGGAGGTATCAATAAAGGTATACTTGGTACACATGCTGTACATATTTGTGGCTCGTCCCTGGCCCTGTCTAGGTACAGTATGTCTAAAGTGGGTCAGCCATGCTGTACAGAAGTATGATTAACCGTGGGATTATTATGTAGGACTGAACGCTGGTAACACATCATTCCTATAGTAGGCCTATTCTAGAAGGACGGGAGGCATATTAAGCGAATTAATACATCAATATGGACGGCAGACTTTCACGAATTGACATGTATACATGTAGATAGCTAGGTCCTCGCAGCCAGGCAGAGAAAGAATTAGAAAATCACTAGCGCGGTGAACAAAACCTAATGTGTATATATATATATATATATATATATATATATATATATATATATATATATATATATATATATATATATATATCCTCGTACATTGCCATCTTATCACAACGCCATAAACCGGCATTAATTCAAAGAAGGAAACTTTTTTTCTATAAATGGGTCGTACTCTACAGCGAGACTATAAAATGGAAATTTCATCAAACAAGATTTCTCATAATGGATGCAGATTAAATGACACCTTATCTTCCAAAAATGCACACCGTGTAAAGTCAACAAATAAGCCAGCATTATTAAACTGTTATTACATGGTACTTTTATCATCAGCATTCTATATTGGTGTTGAAAAAAAAGTGGTACGCAGAGAAATAAATTGTGTTAATTAAACTCTCTGTCGTCAGGTATATGATTCCTGCTGCAAGATTCTTTTGGGAGTGTCACGAAACCCCTTACTCCGAGAAGAGTCCAGACTTCTCACTTTTCCCCTCGTGTTGGACCGTGACCCCTGAAACAAACAGACTTGACTATCAGTTCTCTTTTACCTTTTAATCTGTTTAACCAGTCTGATGGGGTGAGCAGGCACCTGTATCTGTCGTCCAGGCTGAAGCCTGTCCAGGTAGAAGGTACCTGGTCTCTCACCTTACAGTGCTTCTCAAATGCGTACAGTACTATACCACGTTTCTGTGGTCAAATGGATTGGTATAACTTGTAACTGAAACATATTATATAGTTGGGATATAAAATAGCACCTGAACCGCCCATCGAAGGGACGATCATATCACCCCTCTTTGAGCTGTTTGTACAGTTGCCTCTTCCTCTCTGGTATTTCCTAAAACACTGATGTCAAGTAGAATGATGAAACTATGTCGCATGGAATTTTGTAGCACTACCACTGTGCCAACTGAGATGAACTTTAGTATACAGTATACAGCATACAGGATTTGCCAGAAATATTGCAAGGAGGTACCTTATTATGGAGTATACTTATTAGGTGTTTTTTTCGATTTGATGACAGAGACAATTAAAATACTAGGCCTAATTGGCAAAGTCAATGACATGTTTTGATGTTAGTGCAGGAGACACGGTTCAGATATCAGATAATATTTTGTTAATAGTAATTGGCCCTCCTTCATGGTTTTTATGGAAATGGTTTCCCTTGAGTTCCTAGTTATATACACACACCCGAGCTGGTAAAGATTTTGTATGCCATCTCCACGTATGTGAACCAACATCTTGCCAACCGCTGACTTTCCCCATCACCTCGTCGTAATAGGTTTACATCTTGTGTGTGCCTTGATAGTTGAGATTGGAATGGCAACTAAATTAAGATTTATAAATGGGTCATAATTTTGAAATGTCATGGCATGATATATAATGAACCAGACACAGGCAATGCAGTCTAGGTTATTCATTTGTGGTTCCAATAGTTCCTCTGTATGTCTATTAAATATGAAATGAAATATCTTCTTGAATAGTCTGGCCGTTTCTAGCAAACAATGCCTAATTGTTCCTCCCGTGAGCCAGCACTATAGATTCTATTTTTCTTGCTATCATATGGACTTTGGAGATAACGTATCGGGAGATCCTATTGATGCTTGATATGGCGCCTCATGTTACACTTGAACTTTAAATTGACTTACTCTTTTCAAGCGACATAGAACTAGAGAGGCAACTTTGTCTTAATTTGCTTAGGTCCATCAGTATATCGTGTAGGGGGTCGAACTGTATTGTTTACGCCTCCCAATGTACTAGTACTTGGGCCACCCTTAACAGTATGTTCGTTTCCTGTCCAGAGGATTTTTTGTTGAGGGTTGGGAAACAGTTTCTACGTCTTGAAAAAAAAAGGTTTTTTTTGCCCATTGAAATACTGAGTAAGCCTATAGAAGAGTGGTATAATTAATTAAGGGTCTCTCTGTGGGTTAATGACCAATAGTCTGTTCTTGATAGGTATGTCTAGACCAATCAAAGTGTGTTGTGAATGGCTATACAGTCTTGACTGGGTGAGGTAAGATTGACATTTGGGTAGTTATAACTGTCTAGACCAATTAAAGTCTGCTCTGGAAAGGCGGAAGGACATACCTACGGAGCCCCTAAAAGGACATACCACAAATAATTTTTCCCCTGAAAAAATATTCTTGCGGATACTGACGAACTCTTGCGGAAACTGAACAATTCTTGCGGAAACTGAGCAATTCTTGCAGATACTGAAGAATTCTTGCGGGTACTGAAGAATTCTTGCGGGTACTGAAGAATTCTTGTGGGTACTGAACAATTCTTGCGGGTACTGAACAATTCTTGCGGGTACAGAAAAATTCATGTTGGGGCTTGAGGAGTTTATCATCATTCAGTTTCCACAAGAACAGTTTAGCATCCGCAAGAATTGTTCAGTATCCGCAAGAATTGTTCAGTATCTGCAAGAATTGTTCAGTTTCCGCAAGAATTGCTCAGTTTCCACAAGAATTGTTCAGTATCCGCAAGTATTGTTCAGTTTCCGCAAGAATGTTCCTGTTTCCGCAGGAATGTCCCTGTTTCTGCAGGAATGTTCCTGTACCCGCAGGAATATATTTTGCATGAAAAAATCTTTTTATAATGTTCCTGTTTCCGCAGGAATGTTCCTGTTTCCGCAAGAATGTTCCTGTTTCCGCAAGAATGTCCCTGTTTCCGCAGGAATATATTTTGCATTAAAAAAAATCTTTTTAGTATGTCCTATTAGGGGCTCCGTACATACCTACCTGCATGCTAATGTGTTACATCATTATATATATGGCACTAGGATATTGCTAGTCTGAGGGAATCAGCTAGGTGGCTCATGTAGTCGGGGGCTAGATCAACATTTGGCCTCTTTGTATAGTTTACTTTGATGCTCTCTTCCTCATTAAATACTTGTAGCTATTTTCTAAAATTATTATCTATGCATAGCAAATACTCTCAACTTTAACTAGATAAGCTTAGTTTAAACCTAATAGTTCAATTGCATTTGAAATAAAAAAGAGGTCCCATATCACCCACATTGAGTACACCCATCCCATTGTCTCCCTATCAAGCTTATCCACTCCCTTCACACCTGAAACAATAGGGAGGTACTTAGGGTGATTAAGACAGGGGCAGGGTGCAGCTTGTCACCCTTTTTTGTGCCTAACCTGACTCAAGAAATGGGAGTCCTCCTATATACCAGTAGCTATATCCAACTTGACAGTCAATATATGTTAGTTATTACTCGCTTTTTATCAATAGTTGTAAAAATATATCAGTAATAATGCACTATTTGTCAGCAATTAGTCAATACATGTTAGTAATTGCTCATTATTTGTCAGCAGTTCATCAACATATTTCAGTAATCACTCACTATTTGTCAATATCTGATTGAATATTGAAAATTGATTTGAAAATAGCATTGAAAATTGCATTAAAAACTCGGGTCTTTTAGGTCTTAGACCTAACCTGCTCCATCTTATAACAACACTTAGTCCACATATGTCAGTAATTACTCACAATTTATCAGATATTAGTCAATATATGTCAGTAATTACTCGCCATTTATCAGCAATTAATCAATATATGTTAGTAATTACTCACCATTTTTAGCAATTAGTCGAAATATGTCAGTATTTACTCACAATTTGTCAGCAATTAGTCAATATACGTCAGTACTTAGTCACTCTATATCAGCAATTATCAATACATGTCAGTATTTACTCACAATCTGTCAGCAATTAGTCAATATATAACCAAGGAATAGCCATTGATTCAATTGTGCATCCTCCCTTTCTCACAATTTGTCAGATATTAGTCAAAATATGTCAGTATCTATGGACTATTTGTCAGCAATTAGTTAATATATGTTAGTAATTGTTCACTATTTGTCAGCAATTTGTCAATATATGTCAGTAATTACTCACTATTTGTCAGCAATTACTCAATATATGTCAGTACTAAGTCGCTCTATATCAGCAATTGTCAATACATGTCAGTATTTACTCACAATCTGTCAGCATTTAGTCAATATATAACAGAGAAATAGCCATTGATTCAATTGTGCATCCTGCCTTGACTGGTATGTGTCAAAATATGTCAGTATCTATGGACTATTTGTCAGCAATTAGTTAATATAACTATGTTAGTAATTATTCACTATTTGTCATCAATTAGTCAGTACATGTCAGTAATCACTCACTCTTTTTCAGCAATTAGTCAATATATGTCAGTAATTATTCACTATTTATCAGAAATATTCAATATATGTCAGTAATAACTCACTCTTTGTCAGCAATTATTCAGGATATGTCAGTACTTAGTCACTAGATATCAGAAATTAGTCAACACATGTCAGTATTTACATACAATTTGTCAGCAATTAGTCAATAAATGTCAGTATTTTACTCACACTCTGTCAGCATCCAGTCAATATATGCCAGTACCTCCTCCTATGTCGGTAATAATGCAGTATTTGTGAGCAACTATTCAATATATGTCAGTAATTACTCACTATTTGTCAGCAATTAGTTAAAGCATAGTTTAGCATAGCACATAGAACACAGTTGCCCATAGATCATTTTAGGGCAATGCCCTATCCTTAGACATTTTTAGGAGTTCTAAGTGGCATGGCATTGGTTAATTTGGAGTCTTGGGACTGTAAACATGCGTGCCATTCCCGCATTAGGAGCCCCAGGGGCGTGGGAAGCAGTTTCAGAGTGGGTGGGACCAGGGGGGCTTTCTGCAGTTTTTGACCTCCCTTTGCTTGACCTTTTAGTTTTGACCTTTTGAGGAGTTGGCCAAAAGTGGGAGGGGGGACATGTCCCCCTGTCCCCCCTGCTTTTCACGCCCATGAGCGCAGTCACGTAGCATTATTATATTTGGAGCATCTTATAGGAACATTGTATTAAAATTTGCCCTTTGAACATAGAAGCGAATAAAATCTTAAAGGACCGTGGCCCTAACCTTAAACATTTTTTTCTTTGACATGTATGCAAAGGGTGGTGAGGTCCTCAGTGCACTCGTTAGGGGAGGGGGTGTGGAGGGTGCTGAGAATATGACACATGCTACAAATGTATTACATGTTTGTTTCTGTATTTTCTGTATAGACAGCATCCTGATGGGCACAGATATCAGTTCAAAGTTTAATCTCTGTTAGGAATTGACTAACCAAGATTGATCAATTTAACAGTAGTCCACAATAATTCAATATTTAGTGTACTTTGTTCTAGTTCTCTCTTGATGATTGAGGATGCATTTGCAACATGGTAGGCTCTATCATGAGCCATGTGGCCTGCAATATGTTATCAACATGTGGGTTCCAGGGTACAATTTATAGCTCCTATATTATTTATAATAAATTTAGCTCCTCGTAGACTGACCATGACATGATATGCAGCAGTGTCTTGTCCACTCTATGTCTGTTGTACCTCAGGCTACACCATACAGCAATATTTTATTAGGTACCACTGTGCTCTGCTAGTATGCCAAATACATGTGTAGGGGCCAGCTCTGGCTGTAAGTCCATGGCGGTAGGCCATCTGCCCCGTTCCGGTTGTACCAGCCCTCAGGGGCTGGTCAGCTGGTATAAGCTGCCCCCCTTGTGTATTATACGATCCAGATGTAGGTGGAAGGTAGAGAATGTCAGACGGGGAAGTAGCTCAGTGGTAGAGCTTCCGCCTGCAGGTTGGAGGGTCCCGGGTTCGACTCCCGGTTTCTCCAGGACATTTTCCACCGACCTCTACACTGGTGGAGAAACCGAGTTGGTCCTGCCCTGCAAGGGGGGACTACGAGAACTCAGTACCTGGGCTGGTATGACATGAATGAAGATTCAATTTGCTAGTGCTGGGAGGAGACTTGGTGGTTGGGCACAACTCAGTACTAGTCCCGGGTATCTGGTACCTATAGGGTACTGAACCCTATATTGAATCTGGTAGGGAGGAGTGTAGGGGCCAGCTCTGCCGTAAGGCCAGCAGCCCCGTTTCTGGAGATCCCAGCCCCCAGGGGCTGGCATCCGGTGGTAGCTCCCCCCTACGTGTGTGTGATACCAATCCAGGTGTTGGTGCCTGGAATGGTATAATACAGATACACTTCGACCCTGGCAGTACTGTGTACTGGTAGGTCAACTGGGAAGTCAGGATTGCCTCACACTGCTTGATAAAGCCCAACCGGTCTGGTTGGGAGGAATGCTTGGTGCTGGTTGGCCATGGTTGAAGCTGGTTGGGAGGAGTGTAGGGGCCAGCTCTGGCTGTAAGTCCATGGCGGTAGGCCATCTGCCCAGTTCCTGCCCTGCAAGGGGGGACTACGAGAACTCAGTACCTGGGCTGGTATGACATGAATGAAGATTCAATTTGCTAGTGCTGGGAGGAGACTTGGTGGTTGGGCACAACTCAGTACTAGTCCCGGGTATCTGGTACCTATAGGGTACTGAACCCTATATTGAATCTGGTAGGGAGGAGTGTAGGGGCCAGCTCTGCCGTAAGGCCAGCAGCCCCGTTTCTGGAGATCCCAGCCCCCAGGGGCTGGCATCCGGTGGTAGCTCCCCCCTACGTGTGTGTATTATACCAATCCAGGTGTTGGTGCCTGGAATGGTATAATACAGATACACTTCGACCCTGGCAGTACTGTGTACTGGTAGGTCAACTGGGAAGTCAGGATTGCCTCACACTGCTTGATAAAGCCCAACCGGTCTGGTTGGGAGGAATGCTTGGTGCTGGTTGGCCATGGTTGAAGCTGGTTGGGAGGAGTGTAGGGGCCAGCTCTGGCTGTAAGTCCATGGCGGTAGGCCATCTGCCCAGTTCCGGTTGTACCAGCCCTCAGGGGCTGGTCAGCTGGTATAAGCTGCCCCCCTTGTGTATTATACCGATCCAGATGTAGTTGGAAGGTAGAGAATGTCAGACGGGGAAGTAGCTCAGCGGTAGAGCTTCCGCCTGCAGGTTGGAGGGTCCCGGGTTCGACTCCCGGTTCTCCAGGACATTTTCCGCTGACCTCTACACATGTCTGCAAAGTCTTGTTGTCGTTCCAATCTCCTTACCCTATTTTGGTAGCTATTTCATTGTCCAAGATGATTGGTTTGGTTGTCACAGACGATCTCCAATGTCCCTTGAACTGCTGCTTCATCCACCACCTCCACGGCCGGCGGGCTACAAGGTCACCAGTGCCTTCAGCCGCTGTAGCCAAAGGGCACTATAACATATATACTTCCGCTGGTGACAAGCAATGATTCCTAACGGGCGCAAGTCCCAGAATGTCGTCTGCTGTCCCAAGCTTTATCATATGTAGGATTAGGATATGGGGTGGATGGTAGGTGTTTGGTGGGACTGGGGCGGGAAGAGGTTGTTCGTTCAGGCCTGTTCAAGAGTGCTGAATATCGCCTGCCGCAAACAGCGCTGGATTTTACTCCTCAATGAACACCAGAGAAGACCGCGCTTATTATATCTGATGATGCGGCACATTAGCGCATAATTCTGTCCTTTGTGAACCCCCCTCCCCCACTCTTGGATTTGTTTAAACAAGGTGAGTTGCCCTTTCCCATCAATCCAACATAGCGAGAAGGACTGGTCCGCCCAGGGGGGGGGGGGCACTGAGCCTCGGTTTGGGTACCAACTGTGGTACCGACCTCACGGAACGGTGGCTGTCGATGTATCGCGAAGGGAAAAAAGGGCTGACTGAATTACATCTTGAGATTAGGGGGCTGTTAATACCTATTTTAACTAACATGGAAAGGAAATAACTTGAATATTCCATGTAATAACTCTGGTGATATGAAAGTCCAGAATATTATTGTTAAAAAACCATAGTCTACATGGAAGAAGCCAAAAGAAAGGGGGCGGGCTGTTGTCATACTGTCATAAATATGGGGGCTGTAAAAATTAAATAGCATTTTAAGGGGCTGTGAAATGGGGCAAAAAGGAGGACCTACATAAAAGAGTCAGTGCCTCCCCCGGGGACTGGTCCTTGACAACAACCTAGCCCACGTCGGATTTTTTTTTTTCTGAAACGGCTAAGGTATTAAATGTTAACCGAAGTCAAAAATATGTTTTGTACATTTACTGTGGACACAGAGATTATCAAATAAAAAGTTATAGGATATGTAGTGTAGGTTCACATAGAGCCCATTTTGATCCTCAAAGCAACGGTTAACATAATCGTATATGCTTATTGGCCTAAATGGTTTATCCCCTTTCAATGCAGCTCAGGACCCGAACTCTCATCGCCCTTATCTCCTCATCTTCAGGTCCTGAGCTACTTTCGATATTGAAACGGCCAGACCATGACTCTTCTATAGAGAAAAAAAGAGAGAAAGAAAGATAGAAGTGTACTTGTATTCCTGGCTGTGTCGTCACTGAATATCGTTAATTGTCTAGAATCGACCACAAAATCCATTTCGTTCAATTTAGTGTAAAGAAATATAACCACTTCATTGGGTGGCGTTTATCACACCTAAGACGGACGTCAGTAGTTTGGCCACGTCGTCTATTGGCCAGATTAATAATTAGCAAGGCAGGTGACATAAGTGTTCCTGAATTTGAACTCTATGAAGATGAAGAACATATTCTTTGTGAATGGGCTGAGCCTTAACGGAGCACTTTGAATATCTAGGCATACTACCTGTTGCATATGTATGTGTAACCTATACCAACAAAAATGCAATTGCCTCAAATTGCACACCTCCCTGAGAGTGTTAACCCAAACATTGAGGATCAGGTCGGTGTGTAGCGTCATGTACCGTCACCATAAGGTGGGGTGACTAATGGCGCACCTGTTGACACAGGGTACAACTCAGGAGTACAGCTTCAGGGGGAGGTCGAGGCTCTGTTTGCTACGGGTACTCCTTACACTATGGCTCTAGACCTCTAAAATCGACATGGCGACATGAGCATTTTTTGGCCTAGTGACATGTGACATGGCCACTTCCTTAAAATCGATACAGTGACATGGCAATTTTTTAAAATCGACATGGTGACATGGCAATTTCTTAAAATCGACATGGGGACATGGCAATTTATTAAAATCGACATGGGGACATGGCAATTTATTAAAATCGACATGGGACATGGGGACCCCCCATCAAGGGCCCCTACACTTCCACACTACGGGGTGCTCTGGTAGAAAGAACATGTACAGTTTTTTGCTGCCGATAATATGATGTAACTTATTTGTTACAGATCCTGGGGGATAAGTGGGATAAGCAAGACCGTTCTCTAACATTTAGCACTTAGCACAGGTTTATGCCTCAACCTCAAGGGTGGTGGGCTGTGGAAGTGCCCTTAATGATAATAATGCAAATCCATAGACCATACAAAGGGTGAATTCCAGGGATAGGTTCTTCAGAGCACCATGTATACCACACATACACATATTATACACAAATAAATAGATAACTTTGTTAAAGATAGGTACATTTAAGCAGTGTAATGATCAGAATACAAAGTTAAAGTGGTATTAGGCTATAAAGTTTTGTGTTAGTTCAAAGCATGTATGATGCATGCTAGGCGTTATTTAAGATAACCAGCGCCTATGGCGCTGTGATAATGGACAAAAAGTGCACTAACATTAGGGGAAAATGAGATAACGGAAAGGAAATTTGGTCATAAAAGACTACTGTGACTTATGTACGAAACTGTGTACAGAACCAACAAGATGGAACCAACATGGTAGAATGGTAGGGCTAAGATATTACTTTCTGTAGAATGTGTTGTTAATTGATATTCAATTTCAAAATGCCATAGTTGAATAACCATATATATAGAAATAAGATATAAAACTTAACCCTCACAGACATAGGATAAGAAGAAATAAAGTAAGAATAGGGATTTACTGCAAATAATTTTAAGCTAATGGCAATCATGCAACTCTATTACTTCCGTTTTGACAGTTCCGGTGGCCCGCAGTCGAGAGCCGAGGTATTTTATATATGGTAGTTTAACTAGTGGCTTCGGCACTAGATAGTGGGGGCAACACTCATGATAAAAAAAGACGTTATGAGCAGCTGATTAGGAAGTGTGTGTGTGGGGGGGGGAGGAGGTGTCCTGGGGGGTCTACTACTGTGTCCTCAATACCTCCCCAACAGCCCAACAGCTTATGGTCCGCTTACGGTACTTCAGTGCAGCCCCCAAACAACGCGAGTATCATAGCAACAGCGTGTATCATAGCAATGCTAAACAAATCATGCACTCTCCAAGCAGATCCTCTCGGAGGTGTGTTTTTAAAGTGATTTTCTCTGGAACTACTCATCACATCCAGAAAAATTATATTTGAAATTGAAGATCACGGAGAGTGCTATCTAGATATACAATAATCTCGAGGTTCCCCACATCTTATCATATTCATTGAGACGAAAAGTCCCGTAACTACGGCAACAGTCCGACGTCGGCACACCGGAAGCCGGGGACAAAGTGGTGCTCTGCGCTCTGTGCTCCCCGTCACATACTGTAATAAAAATGCTACACTGGAGCCCTGCACATATTTTAAACACATATTGCGGTCATTATAATGCTCCAATATCTTATCTATAAATACAGTATCATCATCCCTCCCATTAGATCTTACTGACTTAAAGACAGTATGATGAGTGTGATATATTTGGAGAATTTAGACATTGAATGATGCTCGCAATGACAAGGCAGACAAAATTGTCCCCCGGACAATATGGCGCGGTTCGTTTGCACGTGACACGTAACCCTGGCGATGTGCTAGGCATCGTGGTTACCGTCCGCACGAATCAGGAAATGCACAGAACTCTTTGAATTGAGACCCAAGATGGTGGCCATTTCAGGTTATAAAACGTTTTACAATGTATAGATTTAAGAAGACACCAGTAACAAAAAAGTAGGACCAATTACTTTGGAAAACCTTACAGAATTATGAAAATATTTTTGTTGACATCTCTGCATAACAGGTCGAGTTAGCTGGCACGTTACTCATTGCTTCATGGCATGAAAATTTTGCTTCATCTGGTACCCCAAGCGTACTCTAGGCTGAAGCAGTCACAAAAAGAACATTTCCAACCAGCGATCAAAGAAGGCATTTTTATATTATGACTTGAAGCTAGTTGAACAATACACCCAGCTTCTCCTTCTGTCTCCAACTCCGACACTTTCACGTCAACAACACTTTCATAATGTGAGCCAAATTGATCCTGTGGATCCGATCATCGTGTAAATACATTTTGTCTTCTCTCCTCTTCATCATAAGGAAGGAAAAAGTTAACAACACGCCTCTTCACATGGGACTCTTTAAATGGCCATAAAGCTCAGGTTGTTGTTCACAGCATGATGGGATTGCGTGTCGGGAGGGAAGCTGGATCTATGCACCGTAGTACGGAGCCCTGGAGAGGACATCCGTTTTCTACATATTTTTATCTGAAGTTCGTTTTCGCAAGTTAAATTTCCGTTTTTGCAAGTTAAATTTCCGTTTTTGCAAGTTAAATTTTCGTTTTCGCAACTTTTATTTTCGTTTTCGCAACTTTTACTTTTGTCTGCACAATTTGATAGCGTTTCTTTGTGCATAGTCAATCGATTGTGAATGTTAAGTTGCAGAAACAAAATATAACTTGCGGAAACAAAAATAAAAAGTTGCGGAAACGAAAATAATACTTGCGGAAACGAAAATAAAACTTGCAGAAACAAAAAACAAAACTTGCGGAAACAAACTCTAGAAAAAAGTAGGTAGAAAACAGATGTCCGTACTACGGAGCCCTTATTACAGCGTTTGCGCCATTGCTCCTCTAGCTGTGAGGATTCATACGATTGTAGGGGTATGGTATTCACACTTATACGTTCATGTACCTGTGGGACTCAGACCTAGGTCTTCGGGTGTAGTGGGGGAATCCGGATGGCAGGTGGCAGCACCTGCCTCTGGGTTCATATCCATTACACCAGGGGGCCTACCACTCGTCCGCCACACGTCACGTGGCCGGTCTGAGTTTCGCGGGCTTTTCCCCTATATAAGGCTGGTTCTACCCCCATGTTCTCCAGTAGTGGTTTTACCCACTGCTCAACCAGGTCGTTACCCGAAAGGGTAACCGAATGCTCTAGCAGCATGTAGTCCTCTGAGGCCGTGATCGTATGTAACATAAGCTATGAAATAAAAGCTTGGTTGCCTACCCGGAAACTTTCTCTCTCTTTGTTATGATTACTTAATCTAACTTAACGAGACGAACCACTACACTGGTGCCGTGACCAGTTGGTCTTTCGGGTAAGCGCAGTCAGAAATGACTGAGCTGAGCCCAGTTAGGGGAAATGGCCCAAATCATGAGCTAAATTCCCCGATGGAAGATGGTGAAATCAAGTCACCATCCCAAGGTACAGAGTGGAGAGATCCACAGGAACACTACCCTGATGGGTTAGCGGATGTAAGAAAAAATTTACACGACAAACTGGAAGAATTTGGAGATTCCTTATTCATGCCAGGAGGTACTTTGAAACCTGCACCTATGCACAAAAGTACCGCTCAATTTGATCAACTACCATTTGAGGTACCGAAGCCTAGTGCAGGTATGTTTGAAACTCCATATAGTTCCCGAATTAAACACCAGAAATGTGGATTCGAAAAGAACAAAATGGACGAGCTTGAAGACATGAGAGCTGAATACGAGAAGATCCAAAAGGATCTCATTACACTGACCGGGACTCGAGACAGAATTCTGACTGAAAACAAACAGTTGATGTCAGAACGTCTTGATTACGATCAGAGTTGTAGACGCCAACAACAACTGTTGTTGGATCGAATGGAGAAGGAAAAACAAGATTCCCAACTCCAGCACAAACAGTATCGTGATGCACTATACACGGTGGATCTGGAATACAGAGCCTCGTGTGATGAGTTGAATAAAACTAAACAAGAGTTAAATTCAACTCAATCGGCCCATGGCAAGTATCAAGAAGAGCTGAAGAAAATAGAATCAGCCTTCAAAGATGCACGAAGTACATATCATAAACAAACCGAAGAGCATGAAAAACTCAGAGGTCAATGGATACGTGAATCTGCAAACTTGACTGCTAAGCAGACAAAAATGCTGGATGATTATTCCGAACTGGAAGCTAAAGGTATCCAGATGTCAAAGTATCTAGAGGATACTGGTCGTGCAGTAGGCACTCTTGAACCAGACTTCACTGTTTCAGGAATTGTCCTAAACACGACGTCTAACCAGATGAACTCTTTGAGGGGTGAAGACGAGGCAACAGAGAAAACTGTACCTCGTTGCGAAGAAGTAAAGAGTCATCAGGTTAGATTTAAGGATAATACCTCGAAACCTCTTGGTTTAGGTACGGGAACTGCTGGGGATGCTTCGACGAGTGGAATTAAACAAAACCACTCAGTAGGAACCTCCACCTTTGACGGCGGATGGCCCCAACAGTCACCTTTAGGGGGACCAAATGGCCAGTATGCCCAGTATGGATGGAATCAATCCCAAGCGGGCGCGAATCCGTCTAATGGTAACGCCTGGAATGCATCCGGAGGAACAACCGGACGAACATCCGGGAATTCCAGTACAGCTGGAGGACAATCCGGATACTATCAAGGATCTGGACCTTCAGGAGATACTCCTTTTAATGCCAAGAATCCTTGGAAGGAAGAGTATCAAGGCTGCGCAGATGTCTTTAACTGCAATGGATGGGGTAAAGCGGAAGCTCTCCCCTATCTAGTATGCTGGTTAAAGGAGGGCGATGGTAAAGGAGCCGTGGAACAATGGAGAGATTCCCAAATTGTAGGACTCTCAGCCCATATGAAATATGATGAACTCATAGAGATTGCTTCATATTTATATGGAAATATAGTTGGGGAAGATCCTTGGCTGACGTTCACTAAAAGAATACAGAAACCTAAGGAATCTGCCAAAGTGTTCGGCTTAGAATGTCAACAACTGTTACATAAAGCCAGATCTCAATGGAGGTTAGATGATGAATGCTTTCTAGATGAAATGTTTAAACAATTCTTCAAGGGTTGCGGAATCAGGAACACAGGACAGTGGCCTGTGAAGCTTGGAAGAATGATGCCTCTTTGACAGACTTGTTGCAGTCCTTAGATCATTATGATCGTAAGGCCCGGATCTTTGCCGGGAAGGTACCTCAACGGATGTCAGCAATAATAATTCCGGATGGGTCCCCGAAACCGATTCATCTGAATCAGGGGAACCTGATGAGGATGAAAACGTTGGGGCCGTTGGTCAAGGGAACCCCCGGTACAACCGGAACTGGGGAAAGAAAACGGGTTACGTCAAGGAGAAAGTGATTACCACCAAACCTCCTGTGACTCAACCCGATACCAAACCGAATACCGGTCCGTCTTTATCAGAGGGCCTGGTTACCAACTTGGCAAAGAAGATCACTGAGAATCTTAGAAGGCCTAGGCCTGATAGGAGTGTAGTGACGTGCTTCCGATGTCAGGAAACTGGACATTATGCTGCCGAGTGTTAGGCAGATAAGCCAGTTTATAGAAACACTCGTTACCGGAACAATCCGAGTAAGGAGGACTAAGAAGGAAAACTGAGTGGGGGTGTCCATGATGGCAACCGGATTACCCCCTGAATGAGTGATTGCCATGACTGCCAGCCTATCGCCGCTTGCAGTGCTGGTGAAAATCCTCTAGCGATTTCGCCCAGCAGTGAAGCTAAGGGACCTGATCAGTTCCTTACTCATGAGGCTGGGGAGACTGATAGTACACCAGGTGTCAAGAACCGGCAGAAGAACACAGAGGGGAAACCCGATATCAGTCCAGAGGAAGTGGCCAATGGGTTGGCCAGGGTGGGGTGTGCCCAGCTTCCCCCGGGTCATCCTTGTCTTGAATTTTTGAAGGGATGTGGATTTGACCTCGGCGCTAAGATGGAACTTGCCAAGTACGCAAGTTGTCCTACCTACTTGAAAGGTAGGAGGTGGTATGCAGTTGTATCTGTGAGTGGTAGATCTGCTGAGTTTCTTGTCGATACGGGTGCTAGCCACTCCTGTATTGCTAAGAGATTCTACGATCTTTTGCCTACGAATCATGAAACTTTCACAACGGAAGGAAATGCTCGTACGACCGACGGTAGCACGATGCAAACGTTCGGTAGAACATGTATGAGGTTCAGTCTACAGGAGGATAAGGACTTCATCCTTACTCCTACTGTGGCGAACATCGCGGATGATGGTATACTTGGTCTGGATTTTGCTGCATTATATGGAGCAAGGTTAGATTACCAGAGGGGAATATTGGAAGTGAGAGACCCGTATCATCTCGAAGTACAATGCATACTCAGACAAGTGAGCAGTGTAGCCAGTGTAGCCCAGACTGTTAAGATACCACCAGGCACAGCCTGTGATGTCTTATGTCAGCGGACAGAAAGTTTTCAGGAAAAACTGGAGTTGTAGAGCTAGATATGGCAATGTTGTCAAGTATCGGATTGGAATCCGCAGACGTTCTAGTAGCTAACGCTGCTTGGACAATGGTTCCTATATCCAATACCGGTAATAAGACTGTCTACGTACAGAAGGATATGATCCTAGGGTTGGTTGTCCTCTCTGAACTGGTAGAAGGCTGTGAACATGTTTCGGCACCCGGAGTCCCTTCCTCATCTGAAAGGAATCCGGAATTAGATACTCTAATAGCTGAAAGCCATGTCGAAAATGATGAACAACGTGAAGCTCTAACTGACTTGCTAGACAAGTACCGTAAAGCTTTTGCAGCACCAAGTGAACAATTGGGGCGTACCGATAAGGTACTGCATACGATTGACACTGGTGAGAATGAACCTTTTAAGATTCCATATAGAAAACTCCCACTAGCCAAGAAAAGGGTAGCTGAGGAGGAGATAGCTAAAATGCTTGAACAGGATGTAATAATTCCATCAACCAGTCCTTGGTCTAGCCCTGTGTGCATGGTGACTAAGAAAGATGGTACCATCCGTTTTTGCATAGATTACTGGAAATTGAATGGTATGACCAAGAAGAATTCATATCCCTTACCACGGATTGATGAGACTATAGACTCCCTTGGAGGTAAGCAATGGTATTGCTCTCTAGACTTATAATCCGGGTACTGGCAAGTGGGTATGCATCTGAAAGACATGGAGAAGACGGCCTTTTCCTGTCATATTAGGTTATTCCAATATAATGTGATGCCGTTTGGATTGTGCAATGCACCGGCGACATTTGAAGCCATGATGGAAACTTTATTAACCCATTAAGGCCTGATGTTGAGAATACTCAACATCCATGTAGGGGCGGATGTTGAGTATTTTCAACACCATGTGGGGCCTGATGTTGAGTATAATCGACATAGATATTCTATGTGGCAGCCATGTTTGGCAATTTGAGAGAGACTTAATTGGATTACTATTTTTGGTATGATGATGGTTATTACCTATTTTCAGGCTGAGAAGTTTACAGTGATAGAGACAATGTAAAATGGTTAAAAATGATATCAAAGTCATGGATAGTGTATTATACCTTGGACCCTCCCGCCCCCTGGTAAATGTACTGCTCAAAATTCAGTCTTCTAGCCTTCCAAAGTCCCCTCATAGCCAGCCCTTAATGGGTTAAGTGACCTATTATGGAAGAAATGTCTCGTCTATCTAGATGATGTGATAGTCTTTGGAAAGACATACGAGGAATGCTTGGAAAATTTAGGTATGTTTCTGGAAAGGATCATAGCTAATGGATTGAAGCTGAAGCCCAAGAAATGCGATCTTTTTAAGAGATCCATTAATTACTTGGGACGAATAATCTCGAATGAAGGGATTAAAGCCGATCTGGAGAAACTGGATGCTGTGTCAAGTTGGCAGGCACCCACGAATGCGAAAGAAGTTAGATCCTTTCTTGGATTCTGTTCCTATTACAGGGACTTTATACCAGGATATTCGAGGGTCGCCTTTCCTATCCAGAGTTTGTCCCACTGGACACCCACCTGGAGTGAGGAAGGAATGATTTCCTTGGGGATCCGAGCAAGACGAGGCCTTTATGAAAATAAAGGATTTGTTTGCAAGTACACCTGTGTTGAAGTACCCTACGGAGAATGATCATTTCATTCTAGATACTGATGCTAGTAATGAAAGCATAGGAGCTGCCCTTTCCCAGGTCCAGGATGGGGTTGAAGTTCCTATAGCCTTCGCTAGTAACACGTTGAGTAAATCTCAAAGAAACTATTGTACCACTAAACATGGCTGTGGTGGTCTTTACGAAGAAGTTCAAGCACTTTTTGTGGGGAAGTGATTTCACTCTACGGACTGATCACTCTTCTCTCAGATGGTTATTGGACTTCAAGGATGCAGAGGGGATGATAGGTTGCTGGTTAGCACACCTATCCGAATTCGGTCTAAATCACAGCCAGATTGAACACCGAGCCGGGGTAAAACATTTGAATGCAGATGCTTTGTCTAGAATCCCGGTGAGGAAATGTGCAAACGCTGAGTGCATTGATTGTGGAGCACACAATGCTGTATTGGCAGGGGTTCGAGTACCTTTCGAAACCCAACCGGAACATGTTTTGAATTGGTCCATGGAGACCATTCAACAGTTCCAGAAGTCTGATGCAGTCACATCACGTTTGATTAAGTTTCTTAATCAGGGTATCTGTCCTCCAAGACCCGACGTGTCATTGGAGAACAGAGAGATGAGACGATTCCTAGCTCAATGGGCCGACTTAGAAGTCCGGGATGGTATTCTATTTCGATGGAAGAACTATTCTAATAGGAAGAAAACCTTGCAAGTTGTCATACCTAGTGCTATGCGACGAGATATTATGTATTTCTGTCACGGGCATAGAACTAGTGGACACTTTGGAAAGAAATGGTCTCTAGAACGTCTATCCAGACGATACTATTGGCCTGGCATAAGTACAGATCTCACCCGATGGGTAGAGACCTGTCCCGAATGCTGTAAGAACAAACCAGGACCCGGGTTAGGCAAACTGCCATTATCCCAGGAACTGTTTGGTGTAAGATTTGCTAGAGTAGCTGTTGACATTATTAGTGGGATTCCTCCCACTCCTAGTGGCAACACGTGTATGATGGTCGTGTCAGATTATTATACCAAGTACACCCGAGTGTTTCCTTTACCGGATCATAAGGCTGCTACTTGTGCTATGGCCTTTGTAAAAGGGTGGGTGTTGCACCTAGGTGTCCCACTCATGTTACATAGTGACCAGGGCAGAGAATTTGAGTCTAGCCTGTGGCAAGAGATGTGTAATTGTCTAGCAATTTGCAAGACAAGAACTAATCCCTATAGGCCACAGAGTGATGGACAAGTAGAGAGATTCAATAGAACTCTAATCCAAGTATTGAAGTCTCTAGTAAATGAGCAAATGGACGATTGGGATGAACAATATGAATTCGTTTATAATGCTTATAATAGCACTGTACACTCGAGCACAAACTGTTCTCCTAATCTCCTCGTTTTTGGAGAGGATTTGATTATGCCAGCAGATTTGGTGTTTGGCGTAATAAGAATGAATCTGGAAGCCCCTTGCCAGGTGATGTTTGTAGAGTCTCTACGAGATAACTTCAAACAAGCCTATGAGAGGGTTAGAGATGAGTTGCAGAAAACTGCACGTTGGCAGAAAGTTGGTTATGACACAGGTCTAAAAGCTAGATTTTTTAATCTAGGGGATAGAGTCTTGTGTCTACACCAACCTCTTGCCAACCTGAAATTAGCCAGCAATTGGGATGGACCCTTCACTATAACTCAGGTTATTAGTGATTGTACAGTGATTATTAAATCACAGCTTGGTAAATGTTACAAGTCAAATGTAGCCAGACTACGCCCATGGAGGGGGAGGGATATCTCCACTGAAATGTACGGCGCTGGTCTATTGGAAGTAATGGAACAAAGTCCTGTTAAGCAACTCGAAGTGGTACCGACCCGAAAGCGAGGACCCGGGCGGCCATGGAAGGTTGCAGACCCGAAGAGGGTGGTGCCCTTTGTTGTAACATCCGGAAAACAGGGGAAGATACAAAAAGTCTCGGCAGGTGCAGGTAAAAATAAGAGGAAAGGTCCTTCTAAGGCTAAGAAGACCTTGGAAAAGGCTCTTATGGATACCAGGTCAATAAAAGAGGCCTCAAAACCTCTTAGACGTGGTCCAAGGTTGCTCAAGACTGCCGTAACCTAGCCTGTTAACACAATGAGTGTGTTGTCCTGTACTATTTACTGTTATATGTTGTAACCTTGTTCAATGTATATTTGAGCCGGTCACGAGTTTCTGGAAAATGACCCATGACAATGTATCTATGGTTTTGGACGGATAATCCATATGCTTATGCTATCCATAAACTCCATAATACCTAGCGAGTTGTCATGGTTGAGACATGAGTACAGACAGAAGACCGATCGGGTATTGTATTGTCCTTATGTAAGAACGCGTGAGCTAATTAAGGGCACGCGGGAAAGTTGTTGACCCATTTTCGAATGGTCACGTGAGGCGCCGGTTTGATCATGCGCAGCGATTCAAGTTCGAGTATCCCGCCATATTGTCTTATTCCTGCAAAGGAAGAAGACGTGGCCGAGGGTGGTTTTACTCTTTTGGGAGTTTGATAGCCTGTGACAGCAGTGTTTCGAGGTGTGCCCTCGTTAAAAGGCACCCGCCTTTCACTGGGTAAGGTAAGCAGTAATAACTGCTTATCTGGTGGATTGGGATATTATATCCCCGAATAGCCACTTCTGCCGATGGCAGAAGAGGCTGTCCGCCTTGGCGGTGGTGCCGGTGCTAGCACCCCGCCGGAGTATGGAAGTGGTTCTCCCAAGAGTCCCACTTATACATACGACGATCAGCAATACGATGCTGATTGTGATCAATTGGATCAACAAATGAATGTTGATCAGTACTTCTCTGGAGTAGATGATAGCGACATAGAATTGTTCTATGACGCATCCGATAACTCCAGGCAAGTGAGTCCTGAACGCCGTAGTGTTCAGCAATCAATTGATGTAGGTGAGCCTTATGTAGCCCCTCCATCCAAAAGTTTGAGTGGAGAGCTGGCAGGAGTTCAGTCTCACGACAGGGCTCTAATGCCACCTCCCCCTCAACTACCGCCTCGTCTGGGTGGGAGTACCTCATCCGGTGCCTTGGGACCTGCTTCTCCGGTTGACAGGCCAATGTACCTAGAGCTACACCTACCAGACAGTCCTGAGTGGCATGATGTAGCTGGTCCCTATGAGGGACGGATCTGAGGAAATGCTGATACCCACCTGTTATGGGACGCCCAGAGAAGTTGACGAGCGTGTTGTCAACGCAATCTGGGAATGTGCTCATCCGCAATGGGCTAATACCTTTCCGGAAGCCTGGCTGGTGGATTACCATCAGATGGCCAAAGGATTGGTAGTCCATCTATGGTTCTGTAAAGCTGCCTGGGATGCAGAAATTGCTTTCTGAAGGAATACCTTCTATAGGCCTTCCTATGTGTCTGACAAAATGGGTTACACCGGTGTCAAGGCTGATGAGGTCTCTAGGTACATAGATAGAGACCAGATCCTAATGCTAGGAACAGCGGAGGAGTATGAAGCAGCAGGTAACATTGTTGTGGATTACTGTTCAGGGGTCCCCATTATGTCTCAAACCATTGAGGCAGAGGAGGCCCGGATTGGTGTGTCTCCACTAGACAGACTCGGGGTGATACAAGACCTCGTAGTATGTCTATTGGAGAGGCAGTATGCACTGGCGCACCCGGAGCTTGTCCCCGGGCCAGCACCCGTGCAGGTAACTGCCAAAATGGCTGATTGGATGGAGCGTCTCATGTCTCCTGCTGAAACTCCTATTTTGGGAGAAGGCTCCACCTGGTGCAGATGGTTCCCCTAAAACTGCTCAGTCTACCCCTACGAAGACTGAACAGAAGTCAGGGAAAACAGCTAGTGGAAATGGTAAAGGGACCCCCACTAAGAATAAAGGTAAAGGGAAGCGGTCGGAAATCGAACCCTCTACCAGCACGAGTGTGGCCGACAGTACCCGAACCCATCGGGTGTCCCCACGCTCGGCCAATAAGAAGGGAGCTAAGGCTTCGGATGTCTCCGGCAACGAGACGGACGCATCCCAGCCTGGCACCTCTACTAATGGCAGATCCCGCAGATGGAATAAGAAGAAGGTTAACCAACGTAAACCTGAACCTATCGAGGTAGACGTTCAACCCGAAACTCCGAAGTTGAACAGGCTGTCCCAACTGTAAAGGTTGAGCTCGGTGTGCCAATCGTCAAACTACACGACGTAATGGCCGATTTGAGTGGAGACGCTCAAGATGCCGCAGCCCAGGTTCTCGCAGGTCAACAACCTGTTGTGCAACCTGTGGATGTACCATCCGACCCTGAGGGAGAGGAGCCGGTTGACCCAGTTGTGGATGTCACTCCGACCGACGAGCAAGAGGCTGCTATCTGGGAGAATGCCAATAGCAACTTTGCAGACTTCATTCCTCTACACAGGGGACACCTGAAGGGGAGCAAATCCGTATGGAGGCTACCCCCTCGGATCACCTGTGAGAGGCGTGAGGATATGGAGGAGTGGCTTCGCAAGAAGCTCTCTGACAGGAAACCGGCCAATATGTACTGGATTTATTGGGAATTCGTTAAGAATTCACCCAATGGCCTGTACAACTATGACCAGAAGGGTAAACTAAAGTTTGCTCTGGACGAGTACTACGGGGAGGATCGCAAGGATTGTCCCTTTCAACGTTGTACTCAAAGTGAAGGTGAGGTTGAATTCTTCATCGAGAAAGACGAGTTCCTTCGTCATCTCGTGGAAGTTCACATGCACCAGAGGCCGGAATATGTCTGCGATCGAGAAGTTGGCAAGAAATGTGCTAAATGCACAGGATGTGTCACTCCCCGACACGGAGACATGGTCCGGCACTATGTGACTTCGCATGGAGAGGGTCTGGAGGCAGCCATAGATAGAGTGATGAAAATTCACTCTGAGCTCTATGGCAACCTTAAGAGCCTCAATGCCGAGAAACTTGCTTCTCTCACACCGAGTACGAAGCAGTTTGCGCCAACGGTTCCTGGTACTAACCAGAAGCTGAAGGCTCGGTTTGCCCAGACTCCCGGGTCTGGCAAATTGGAATATGCTCAGGAGGAGTACGATTTGTTGAATGAATGGAGGAGTAATAAGGCCCGCCGCCAGGGTGGGCCTTATGTAACTCCATCTGGAGAACAAATCCGAAGCCGCAGGGATTACCGTCAGGGACCCTCTGTGGCAGATAGGAAGAGACAGGCGTCCGAATCTCCTAGCCGATCCAGGTCACCACTGGAAGCGCTAGAGAAACAGACGAATGGGGGATGGAAGAAGCCACATCTTCCTTCTCCTACTGGAACTCCTTCCCACTATGGACGAGCACCAGCCCCACGAGGTGGTGTGAAGAACCCGACATTCTTTGGTGTCAGTGGACCGGGTGGTCAACCCTCCCGAACACGTGTGCCTTTGAATGTCAGAGACCCGAAGCAGTACCCTGCTATGGGCCCACCCGGACCAGAGATGCAAATCTTTGATCAGTACGGGAGGGTCAAGCAGGAACTGCCGGCAGGAGGAGGTCAAGCTCCACAACCTACAATGAGTGCTGTGGTGAGACAACGTCCACCCGCACCATTGTTGACAGTTACAGACCTTAGAAGGGAATTGTGGCGGTTGCCCCTAGCCCAGGGACTACCAAACCAAGGCCCTCCTACGACCACCGCGAGTGTGGCTACTACTGCGATTGCTTCTTCGCATATGCAAGTAGCTGTCACTGCGAGTGGGTCTGGTTCGAAGTCGAAGCCTCAGGGTCAGGTACCCCCACCTGGTGCTGTGGTTCATCGGCCTAAGATGATCCCGACGGTGGAGACCTTCTTCAAGAAGAACAAATTGTCTTGTACCATTCAAACCAAGCAATTTGAGACGTTGCAGCACCACTTGGAAAACCTCCATTTGGACATGTACCGTCGGACCGTGTCAAGCACTCTCCAGTGCATAGATGCGATCCAGAAGTCTGAGATCAACCGAATCTCTACTCAGATAAAGGCTGATGTTGCCAAAGAGAAGCAGGCAGCTGCTAATCTGCGGCAAGAGGCCTTATCCGAGAAGGAAACAGCTTCTCAGATGCTCGACCTGGAACGAGCAGATGCTCGACCTGGAACGAGCAACGAACATGAAGAACCAACGAAAGTTCTTCAAGGTTTTTGGAGTTATCATGGATAACTGGGACGGCACACCTGGACATGCTTTGACCTTGTTCGAAGCATGCCAGAAGGTGAAATTAACACCAGCTGTCCCTGCATTGGCTGTACCTACGGATGGAGCTGGTGTAGACTCTCTTGTTCAGCCACAGGCTCAACAACCGGGTCCAAACCAGCCACCCGAGGAGAACATGGAACAGTGAAAACTGTTGCATGAAGGTCTGACATGATTGTGTGTCCTGAGGTGTTATTACCTATGTATTGTTGGATGAAAATCTTTTTTTTTTTTATCCAACCCGCATCGATTCGGGTATAAAACTGTACCCTAATCCGGAAACTGAAAGCAGAAAAACAAGTCACCTTGGAGAAGGAGTATGAATGCTGTCAATATTATAATTGTGCTGTGCTATTACATAATTACTACCTATTATTGAACTATGGACCTTTAATACTGGAATATGTTAATATGGACTCTAAACTACAACCGGATTTACTACTACACTACTACTACTTGTCAGCTAGCACTACAGGCATCCGGGTTTAGCTACGCCCATAAAGACCATCAATAGTCTACAACTGGATCTACTACTACTTCCAGTTAGCTAGCACTACAGGCAACAGGGTTTAGCTACGCCCATCAACATATTCTTCTATAGCACTTCAGGCATCAGGGTTCAGCTCGCCCAAAATCTACAAATTCCTGGATTAAACATAGCACTTCAGGCATCAGGGTTCAGCTTGCCCATACCAAGACATCAGCAGCATCCGGCTCCATTTATATTCTCCTACCAAGAAACACAAAACTTTGTTAATAGTATTATATTGCATGTAAAACTGTATTTATAACTCTAATATCTTTTATAAAGGTATATTATTATATAAAGGTACTTACCTATGAATATACTGGATCTGCGTATCCTAAAAGTTATTTAAGGTAGTACTAGACCTATAACTGTCTAGATAGGTCATTCCTGGTCTCAACATATTAAGAGACTATACTTCTTCTGTACTTTGTAAATATCAAACACTAAGGTATAAATTGAGCTACGTCTCAAAAATATAAATATTTTTCTATAAAATAGAGAAGGTCCAATGGATTTCTCTAAACTTAGTATTATATAACTCAGGTTAATACCTTATTGTGTTCATATCGAATCAGAATGATTATTCATATCTGATCGTTATTGTTAAGTTCACTTTAAAAGTGGACAAAGTTGTTAATTTAAAAAGTCGAAATTTTTTTTCCGGGTTTAATAACTGTCATACGATTAATAATTACAACCACCGGTCCTTTTCAGGACCCTACTGTTGTCAAATGTTAATATAATCTGTGATATTTATATTTATCATATGTGGTGTAGGGGTATGGTATTTACACTTATACGTTCATGTACCCTTGGGACTCAGACCTAGGTCTTCGGGTGTAGTGGGGGAATCCGGATGGCAGGTGGCAGCACCTGCCTCTGGGTTCATATCCATTACACCAGGGGGCCCACCACTCGTCCGCCACACGTCACATGGCCGGTCTGAGTTTCGCGGGCTTTTCCCCTATATAAGGCTGGTTCTACCCCCATTTTCTCCAGTAGTGGTTTTACCCACTGCTCAACCAGGTCGTTACCCGAAAGGGTAACCGAATGCCCTAGCAGCATGTAGTCCTCTGAGGCCGTGATCGTATGTAACATAAGCTATGAAATAAAAGCTCGGTTGCCTACCCAGACTTTCTCTCTCTTCGTTATGATTACTTAATCTAACTTAACGAGACAAACCACTACACGATCTTGTGACATGAAAAAAAAAACACGAAAACAAAAGATATGTCTACTGACCCACGCTAAATTATTACATATGCAGGAGTGGCAGGGTAGATCTCTTTCGGAGAAATTTCCGTATATCATCAGTATACTGGTCATTTGTCTCATTTCCCGAAATATCATATCTAGTGCTTAAGACTGCTTAATTTCCCCTGTATGCAAAGGAAATACACATTTCTCCATCGCCCTCTGTTATATACTGCCCTTCAATTGTCAAGCAGTTGGTCAATATTTTAGCATCGTTGGAAATAAAAGTTGTGACGAAAAAACGTTTGTACGATAAGGAAGGCATTCTAGAAAATGCATCCAGGTACCAGCTTATTGTTGTGGAAGAAAATAGCATGAAAAGCTTTCTTTGAAGCAAAGATGTACAAGTAAATACAAAAATAGAACCGGGTCAGCCTGTGGACTTGTCCAGTGAATTTCTTCTGGACTTCCCAACAAGTCCCATAAATTCAATGTCTGACAGAAGTCACTGGGCCAGTCCTCCACTTTAGGTCAAAAACCATAGAAACAGAGCATATCCTATTTTTGGCACTTCCGTCGGCCCCTGTACTTAGATTTTTGATTTTTTCTTGGATTTTTTTTGCTAATATCATCGGGCTCGATGAGTTCTTGATGTTACATATAGGTTTTTGGGGTGGGAAATTGATATTTTAGTCTCCAGGGCCTCAAAATAGGCCAAAATTGACCCTAAATGAGCAAAATAATCCCCCAAAATATATAAAAAAAAAATATTTTGGGAAATCGTACTAAATATGTGAGTTTCCATTTACGTTACATACATTTGGTGGTTGGACATTGTATCAGAGCCAAACATCCCCCACCTGGCCTCATTTCTTGTATATTATGGGAGCATTTGAAGTTTGGTGAATGTCTGTGTCTTGGCGAGTATTTCAGCCTTATACCCCCCCCCTAAAAAAATCACAGAGGTCAATGGGTTCAAAAATGCCTTTAAAAATTAGAATAAGGTTATATTTAATGCGTGTGAAAAAAAAAAAAAAATCCATTGATAAACATGGAAATAATAGACCCATACCTAATTTCTGTAAGAGAAGGCAGTCTCGCCAAGACATTTTCGACAAGACAGAATATAATAATTTTTTCTCCTACCTTTTAGGGTTAATATATTTAACTATCCAAAGTAAGTGGGTTATGTACCCCCCAGACATGCCTAACCATCCATGCCATACACCACTCGCCTACCCTCCGTAGTATCAAACCATGGCGGCAAAATATATATAATGTCTTGCCGAAGCCAGCGTCTTCCCGAGTGACATCTGGTGTTTCAAATTGGAACTAACACGCCAGGCGGCTTCCTATTGGCTGAGCGCTATCATGTGACATGCCGTTTGGGCGTACGAAGCTGCCGGCTGCAGACGACAACGAAACAACGGTAAGAAAGCGATGTCTTTTTCATTTCTTGATGGTTTTAATGAGAAATTATGGTAAAATAATAACAAATATGGGTTGAAACAGAATAGATAATAGCCCCAAAGTAGCGGAGCATGTGTTTTTTGCCGAAAAATCGAAAATGACTTCGTACGGCATCCCCGCGCTGTCAATTTCTTCAGCGTTCCCTACATTTGTATATATTTTCTCGAAGGTAGTCTCTGTGTATGTTTGCCTATGGGATTTAGGTTGAATTAATCACTCGCCAAGACAATCCTTAATATGTGCAGGTGTACAAAGCAGTGGGACAGCGAATTTCCAACGAAAGATCCATAATAACACCATAGAAACTAAGTGCGCAGTGTCAAAATGTTCAGCCTTCCATACATTTCTATACTTTTAGGGAGTGATCATTACTTATGAAGGGGGGGGGGTCGTCTGAAAATTGAACACCCCCCAATGTAATTTGTGGAATGATCCAAATATGGGGGGGGTTGGTTTAAAATCACATTTATTTATTAATAATAATAATAATATCTTTTATTGACAACAAAGACGGTCAGTACTGACCCAGGTGTCATACATGAAAATTTATTTATTTATTTATTTTGATTTTGATTTTTAAGATGCCGTTGACTCCAGAAGAGAAGTCAGAAAGAGCAAAGGAGAGCACATCCACATGGAGGGAGAAGGTCAAAAACACACAAGAGTATAAAGACCGGGATAAACAGTCTAAGGAGGTAAGTTCAATATATTTAATTATCATATTGTGCCAAAATAAACAACCCAAAAAAAGTACTGGAGCTGCAGTACAGCAGTGTCTTCCCGAGTGATACTCATTGGAGGGTAATGCCCAAAGAAATGACCAAAATTTGATGTCTTCCCGAGTGATGCTATACATTATATGAATAAAACCAATTGGTACGGAAAAAATCTATAAATGGATATGTATTCTAATTTTTTCCTAGGATTATGAGAAGAGAAACCCAGACAGGAAAGTAAGAAGCCTCATGCCGGAAGATAAACTTAAAAGAGAGAGGGAAAGAGACAAACTTGCAAGGAGGGAGGCAAGGAGGCTCCTAAAAGAAGGAAAACCTACTGGCAAGGCTAAAGGCACAGGTATGTATTATACATGTACATGTACATGCTAACATGTATACATAATAACATAGTTCTTGTGAGTTAAACATTTCCGATATCTGAGAAGAAAATTGTATGGAGGGTTATGCCCAAAGAAATAATAAAATTTTATGAAATACAAAGTCAATAGTAAAAGTCAATTACAAGTTATAATTTAATTCATTTTACAGATAAGCAGGCAGACCCTAACCCAGGCACTTCAGGAAGGTCTTCTCACCGCCTTGCAGGTGTGAGTGCAGACACACCAGCCAAGCTGCCTGTCAAGCGCAGAAAGCCTGCAAGTCCAGATGTAAATGCAAAGATAAGTCCCTCACAGTCACGGTTGGACTTCTACAAGTCCACACCTAAGAAGGCCCCTCCTGCAAAGAAGGTCCGGAAGGCCCCCTCTGCAGCAGCCTCTGTGCCACCACCGGAGTCTCCAGGGTCCAAGGCCACTCCTGCTAGGAAGGTCCGGAAGGTCCGGAAGGCCCCCTCTGCAGCAGCCTCTGTGCCACCACCGGAGTCTGTGCCACCACAGGAGTCTGTCCCACCACCGGAGTCTCCAGGGTCCAAGGCCACTCCTGCTAGGAAGGTCCGGAAGGTCCGGAAGGCCCCCTCTGCAGCAGCCTCTGTGCCAACACCGGAGTCTCCAGGGTCCAAGGCCACTCCTGCTAGGAAGGTCTGGAAGGTCCGGAAGGCCCCCTCTGCAGCAGCCTCTGTGCCACCACCGGAGTCTCCAGGGTCCAAGGCCACTCCTGCTAGGAAGGTCCGGAAGGTCCGGAAGGCCCCCTCTGCAGCAGCCTCTGTGCCACCACCGGAGTCTCCAGGGTCCAAGGCCACTCCTGCTAGGAAGGTCCGGAAGGTCCGGAAGGCCCCCTCTGCAGCAGCCTCTGTGCCACCACCGGAGTCTGTGCCACCACCGGAGTCTCCAACCACTACCACATCCCCAACCACTGAGGTGCATGTAGAAGTTCATGCAGAGATGGATAAGTAAGTCTATTGCATCATTTCTTTGGGCATCACATTTCCTGTATGAACCTAGTATAATATAGAATAACTCATGAAGACAAGTACTTTTTGGCCATTTCTTTGGGCATAGCCCTCCTTCACATTTCTTCTATGGGTCCTATGAGCTTTAAAAATTTACGTTGTTGAAAATAAACAATGTGTACACGTTATTCATTCTTTTTTTCAGACCTACATCTATGGCAGTCGTTCCCTTGCCCACCCAACAGAGGCCCAAACCACCACAGCAGCAGGAGGACCTAGACTCCATTGATTTTTTGGGATCAGTAGATGTCTCTCCACCCCCAACCCGTTCTCAAAGAGACAGAATTAGGAGGAACTTGAACTTGACCTTTGAAGCCTCGTAAGTACAGTTATAATTTGGATGAACTTTATAAATGCTATATATTCAATTCTCAATTATCTAAAAATTTAATAAATATCCTGACAAATTAGATAACACAAAACTATATAATGTATAGATATATCTGTATATTTAAATATGCTGACACACAACAACCTGCTTGTGGTGACTATGTAGTCATTCCCTTATAAGGTCCACAGTCCAGCCTCCTGTTAAGCCTGCTGTCCAGCCCGCTGTGAAGCCTGGTGTCGAGCCTCCTCAGGAGAGCTCCACCCCTTCACCTTCACCACAGAGTGAGTATTAAAACGACATTTTATTTTCCATTTCTCCTAGATATATATCCAACATGTCTTCCCGAGTGATACTCATTGGAGGGTTATGCCCAAAGAAATGACCAAAATACTCATTTAATAAATAAATGTAGAATAAATAACTATACTCAATTATTGAATTGTTTTTATTCCTCAGCAACCACACCTGCAAGCACACCCGCAACCACACCCGCAACCACACCGTCATCTTCCCAGAGTAAGTAGTTTAATCTATTTTCCTGACTACTATTTGAAATATGATTGCAATACCACTGTGTCTTGCCGAGTGATGCAGGGCAATGGCATTCTACTACTAATCTATAGAATACTATATGACTAAATGATTTTAATTTTTTTACAAGTATGTTTATTAAAATTACAGCAAGGATGTCACGTCCCACCAGACGGAGGAGTCTGGAGCAGGTTGTGGAAACCCTCCAGCAGTCAGCCACAGACTCCCCTGTGAGTGCTGCATCTTCCCAAGTCTCTCCCCAAGGCTCACCTGTCTCACCTGTTAGAAGATCCAGCAGGTAAGGCAAAAGAACTTTCTTCCCTAACAGCTGGCATTAAATTTGTTTTTAAAGATTGTACTTTGTATTAATATTTAACTTGGTGTTCCTTCCTACTTACATCATACTTCTGTTTAATTTTACCGTTCTGTTCTCACATTTTTATTTCACATTTTTTTACAGGAGGAGGAAGAGTGACCCCAAAAAGTTGACCGTTGCTTTTAAGTGGTGTAAGGGCGGCAAGAAGTAGACTATATATGAAAAAGTAAAAGTGCATGATCAAAAACTGTTAAACAAAGATATCATTATTCCAGAAGTCATTGTAACATTATAAAAATAAAGCATTTTGTATTAACCATGACTCACAAGTTTCTTGTTTTTTGTAAAAGATTATCTCTCACTAGTCTCCACAAAATACGTTACAGCACACCATGCCTTGCATCAGCAACTCCTTGCAACACTGAGGGACATGAAAGTCGGCTGGAAGGCAACATTTCAAAGTGTGTACACATGTATTTCTTAACATTTATACATATATATTATATATATATTGATGAACATGTCAATTCTTTTTCCAAATAAAGAATTCACTCATCCAATTGCATCATTTCTTTGGGCATAGCCTTCCATCACATTTTCTCTATGGAGTTTATACATAGGATCACTCGGGAAGACACAGTAGTAGTGTTATGTCTATGGTACAAAGTGGACGGTCCTAACAAGTATTTGGGACCGTTCTTTATCACTCGGGAAGACACAGGGGGTAGTGTTACTTCTATGGTACAAAGTGGACGGTCCTAACAAGTATTTGGGACCGTTCTTTATCACTCGGGAAGACACAGGGGGTAGTGTAATAGTGTTAGTAAGGAAAATGGTGGATAATACAGAATGCAGACCCTCCATCTTGGAATGTAGGCCTCTGGCCCCGGAGGTCTGCAAGGTATTTGAGATACTACTTCTAAAAAAAATAGATATGAACATACTTTTAAAGAGAGAGACTTATGGTAGATACTTGTACATTTGATGACAGAAGCAAGAGAGCCTGGTCCCAAGAGCCAGCTACACGTGCCCTCCAAAGAGAGATAGAGCGGCTCTCTAAGCAACTGAAGCAGGAAAGAGACAAAAATGTAAAGTTGCTGAGAAAACAGACACTCGCAGCACCTAACCCTGACACTCCTGCTCCTGCACCCAACCCAAGCCCAACACCACACAGGGAAAGAGGCAGGCCCAAAAAACGAGGGAGGCGACTGTCCTCCTCTCTATCTCCGTCCCCAGTCAGAGACCCCCCACCACAAGCCATCAATGTGGAGAGAGACTACTTGGGCCCTGATGCCACACCTAGGAGGAGTGCCAGCCATCTAATGAGGAATGAGCGGATGACCCCAAGGACCCGCAAGAATGTTGAGAACAGGGTAAAACCATATATGGTCCTGAAAAAACAATTGTCAACACTCGGAAAGAAGGAAAAGATGAAGCTGTTATCCGAAAACAGCATGGACGCTGAGCTTAAGGAGCAAAAGTTACCACGGGGGACCAAAAGTGTGCTCGCCAAGGAACTTGGGGTAAACCGTAATAGGGTCTTCTCTGACCTCCAGCTCCGTGAGGCAAGGAGGCAAGACGGAATCAGAAAGGCAGAGGTTGTCCGTGCATGGATGCGCGACCCTGCGAACAGTGCCATGTTACCTGGAAAGAGAGACGGGGCGAATAAGAAAAAGAACAAGGATGGGATAGAGCAGCAGAAGGTGGTGCTCATGGACACCCTCACCAACAGTTACAGAAAGTATACCTCCCAATGTGCCCCCAGTGACATGGTGTCCGAGAGCACCTTTGTGCGCGCCAGGCCAAATGACGTGAAATTGTTTCACGTCATGAAGCGTCAGTCGTGTCTCTGTAAGGCACATAGCAACATTGCATACATGTGTCAGGCTGTTTCTTCTTTACCTAAGTCCACCACCAGCCTCCTAGAACTCAGTGACGAAAGAATCAAAGAAATAGTGGAGGAGTACCCCGCTACACACATGAAGTACTACGTATGGGATAAGCCACAGAAAACTGAGGTGGAGGGTGGGAAAAGTGCACGCCAACAGCAGGAGCAAGGGAAAAAGAACAAAGATGAGGATGCAGAGGAGGAAGTCACCATGTGTGGCCAGCGACTGTTTCAACGTATAGCAACCAAGGCTGTGTTCAAGGCTAAACTGGTGGCCCTCCTACCCTCCTTTAGGGCCCACTGTCGGAGAGTAGAAAATCAGAACTCCCAGGTAAAGCTTCTGAAAGACCGCCTCCCCATGCATCAGTCCGTAGTCCAAGTTGACTACGCTGAAAACTGGACTACGGACTATGCCAAACAAATCCAGTCAGCATACTATTCTAAACCTCAGATCACTCTCAAGTCCATGGTGGCCAAGGTCAAGGACTTTTCAAACTTGCCAGTTGACCGGGAGGATCCTGACTGGGTCCCAGAGGAGGGAGATGAAGGTACCATGTACCACTACAACTTTGTTGGGGTCTCTGATGACCATACCCATGGTTTTGAGGAGACGTTTACCTTTGTTGAGGCCCTGATAAAAGAGCTCCGGCTTAAGCACCCCCAGTTGCAGTTCGTTTGGTTCATGTCCGACTCCCCCTCGTCGCAGTACCGTAACCGATACATATGCCAGATGCTGATGGACAGCCCCACTCTCTTCCACGTCCGCTGTGCCTGGACCTGGCTAGAGAGTGGTCATGGTAAGGGCCCCTGCGACGGGGTGGGAGGGGCAATCAAGCGGATTGCTTCTCGGGAGACCAAGAAGGAGCAAATTATACAGAATGCAGAGGATTTCATGGATAAAGTCTCCTCCAAGAAAATTCAACTCATCCATCGGAGTAAGAAGGATATCGATGCAAACCGGAAGAGCAAGAAGTGCCGCAAGATCCGGGCTACCGGTGAAGTGACCGGCATATCCAAAGCACACCAAGCGGTCACCATCGGCAGTGTGCTTCACATCCGGCCACTCTCCTGCTTCGGTCCATGCTGCATGCGGGAGGATGGGCGGATGTTGAAGGGCTGCCCCGGCTGGACCCCCGTCATCAACCTCGGAGTCAGCTACAGCGACGACGAGTTGTCCGAGGAGGAGGACAACAGGACGGAGCAAGAGATCATTGATGAGATGCCCTTCGCAGACGAAGTCCTGGAACCGGATGTGGAAGAGGCAAGACCCCCCCGCTTCTACGGACAGACAGCTACCTCCCGCGCTGTCCGTAAAGTGGCCAAGAGGCTCGTCAGGAAGAGGAAGAACTAGCCGTCCTGTTGTCCTTGGGGCTGCCCGCTGTACCCCCTAACCCAAACTATAGCTCTGAGATCTACTGCCTACTTTTGTATATTCATGTAAATCTGTAAGATCAATGGATGCATGTATATATATAGTATAAATATCTCTTGAAGTCTTCGGCATTTTGGATTAACATCTCCACCCCCATAATGGAATAACTAACAATAGAGTAATTATGACAAGATGTATGTTATTATAACATAACTTTTTCATAACTTTGAGCATAGAAGCATATATATATCAAAGTGGACGGTCCCAAATACTTGTTAGAACCGTTCTCATTTTAATAGGTCTATACTGTAAGAAAAAGTGTCTTCCCGAGTGATGATTAGCCCCTCTTGTCTTTCTCCCCCTACCTGCTGCAATATTGGACAGAAGGACGTCCTTATGCATATATATGAGAGAGTATACTATATAGAAGTCAACCAAGAGAAGAAAAAAACGTAACAAGTTATAATATCATGGATGAGATGCATTCTTTATGGAACTCTATAGCAATCTTTGAATTTATTGAAAAATGTCTTCCCGAGTGATGCAATAATGATAATTAACCATAACCACCACCTTCACACATAAGGGGGAGACAAGTACAGTCGAAATAAAACAATTTTTCCATAGTAGATGCACTATGGTCTACTGCTACAACCATATGCAAACTATAGGCAAATATATGTAAAACCTCCAAAAAGTGTCTTGGCGAGTGATTTTGGTCATAATTACTCCATGTTTTGAATAGAAATTCTTAGGTACAAACAGATTTTTCCCCCACTAAAGCTATATACCACCTGAAAGTACATGTCGTGGGCATTGTCTCCTTTGTAATTAATAACTTCTCTCTAACTCTATGTCCCTTGTATGATTAATGACAGACAATGAATATTTTGTGCCCTAAATTTGAGTTAAAATCCAGTGTTGGCCTTGGAGGAAAATACCCCATTGCTTAGGAAAAATCACAGAATACCTAATCACAACTCTCTAAACCCAACATTTACACCTAGATTTACAATAATAATAACCTTAAACTGAGTTAAACACATATCCATGCTCATATGGGAGGCCTTAAGGGTATTTACCCCCAATTATCACTCGCCAAGACACTGTTTCCAGGGTATGTACCTTTGGGGCGTTGCCATGGCAACCGTTTTCATATTTAACTAATAATATCTCGTGAGGAGGTACCCCAACACCTATACACTATCCACAAAAAAAATCTTTAAGATAGCCTAGGTTTGGTTCCAGACCCCCCCCCCAAGGGGGGGATATGCTCTGTTTCTATGACTTATGACCTTTAGCACAAAGTTCTTTTTTAATTTTCTAATTTTTTTTTTTTTTTTTTTTGGGGGGGCAGGGGTGCAAACCACGAGTCTATCCTGACAAAAGATAATGTGGCACATGCATGGGGTCTACTCAGTATTGACAAATATATAGACAATAGTATTGACAGTCCCAGGGCACAGTACGGCCACATGGTACAGGTATAGACTATTTCTAAGAAGAACATGAATCAGTGATGTATGTATCCGGGTATGTATCCCACCACCAGCTGTGTTGTAATGGAGCAGAGATTAATGAAACACTCCCCGCGGAAACACTTCAATCCTTTTATACATGACCGCTCAACGACCCTTCATATTCAACCGGGTTATCATTCTAAAAGAATACATTTTGTGAAAGCTGTTTTGAACTAGTTACCACGTACCCATCTTACTCGATGAAAGGCATTGTTTTCGCCATTTGATGGCAAACCATTTTTGCACGTTAAATTCCAGCTATAATCTCAGCAACTCTACAACGTAGTCAGCTAAAAGCATAGGTGAAGTTACATTACATTCCTTAAGAATGGCCCGATTGACAATATAACAAACCTAAACCTGGGAATAAAGAAGGAGAATTCAATACTTCAGACGGGGGGGGGGCTTTCATTTGGCGAATACATGAAAATGAAGCGCTCCTTTTCCTACGAGAATCCCCCTCCCCTCCATTGAAATATTTGCCAAACAAATGGTCCCAAAGAATCCCCGCTCAAGATACCCTAAAGTGAAACCAGCGGAATCTTATGTTGTCATGGGCATGGTGATTTGTCGAGTGTTGGTGTGAAATTAACGATGAAACAATTAATGGCTGTCTTTTAAAAACAGATGCCACCAAACTAATAGTGGTTTTCCGACAACTTTGGAATTTTCAATGAGAATCCTCCCAACACAATGCATTACTGTGCTGTATTCTATGGCTCCAATGTAGAAATTACACTGCTCCACTGCATCACAATCACGGTGATTGCCTGTGCACAGGATGGCTGGTAGATTCAACAGTCATTTCTAAGAGTACGTGTAAGTGACAACTATAAACCTCCTGATAAGACTAGGCTAAATCCTCAGTTGGGGCCATCTCTAAAGCTTAAAGAGTAGACACACTAAATCAAGAATTTCATTCAGGACAGGAACCAGGGCTGTACTTGACACTTGACACTGAGTAAATGTATTTCATAATTGTCTCAATTTCTATCGTGCCTACCTGGAGCTTGCCCCAACATATGAGCCTGAGGCTCAATAGAGATTGACCTATTAAGTAGGGGAAAGCCTTTGGACCTATGGCATAGCCCCGGCATAGCCCTCTGCCCCCCATCTTTCCACCGCCTATGATGTTGCCAGATTTATTACACTGATGGATTTATACACTGATAAAAATAGAGCCTAATATCTTAGTCAGTAGTGACTAACTTAAGATGGTCAAATGATAGTGCGATTTTTGGCTATCCCTCTATAGTCACATGTGACTAACTTATGTTAGTCATATAGTCAACACATAGTCATGCCTTTAATCTATTGAAATAGTCCTTAGTCAGATGACTATCATTTTGTTGCTAAGCAACATTAAGTTAGTAAATATGACTAATATAAACAGTCAGTACTGACTATACCTGCAAGCAAACATTCATCCAATCAAAGATGGCTGCCATATGCCTTCCCATTGATGAACAGTTTGAACCCAAAATAACTATTGTTATACTGCAATGGCCACAAATATCACAACAAATAGTTAACTTACCTATCCATTAATGGCCAGACATATTGAGTTTCCATTGATGGACAGGTTAAGATGATGATTTGACCTGATTATAATTGTCTCCTCTTAGTCCAGGCAACCATAAATATGTCCTCTTTCTGGATGACGGTTTTCATGCACAGAAACCTGTGACATCATCAATCTGTGAGCTCTACATATAGTCAAATTGACTATCTTTCTGACTAATATGTGACTAAGGTATATAGTCATGTGACTATGGGGCTCAGAATATGTGGGTATAGTCACTACTGACTATAGGTTTTATTATCAGTGTACCCTAGTCTATCTTAGGTGGCTAGCAGTGAGACGCATAACCCTACTTCTAATCTCCCTAGTACTATATATCTATTCGCATATCATAAGGCAGTGTCATTCCCAGGACTTGCTTCCATTCCCTATTGTATACCTCAAAGGCAAGTGCAGTTACTGTTATGGTAGGCGCCATACCACCCACTATCATATCACGGTATGAAATATTAAACTCCCTAGGTGAACAGGGCCTCCATTTACTCGAGACATTTGTCTTCCGCCCAGCAGAAGGGTTGCTCCGTGCAAATGTGCAGAGTTTCCTTTTTCTTTACTGACATTTATTCTAAGAAAGACCGCTGCAATGCGTATACTAACATGTATATTCCCCTCAATTTCTACACATGTATCGATTAAAAACGGTTAAAGCTACACATATTGTGATATTTATGTATTTGTATTCCCCGAAGGACACCCACAGGGGTGAATGAAACCCTTTCTGTTTTCTTTCAGCTAATTTTCTGTTTATCCCATGGGTCTCTAATATTCCATACTCCGAAGTTACCTCTCATTCTCTTTTTGTCACGGGCCTCCCTAGCCCACTTAAAAGTGTCTATTTCTCCTCTTTCCTATCTCCTCAGGATGTGTGTGGTGCACATATATGCGCGGGCACTGACACATTCCTCTGTGAAATTGTGTAATTTAGTTCTCGCCATGAATATGACCTTTGCTGTCGAAATGGCGTTAAACATCTATTACTCACTCACTCTTTTTGTCGTGCTTTTAAGCTGCAATGTTTTCAAACGTTCTTGAGTACCACTCGCTGTAGCTTACATAGCCCTAAATACCATGTGCGGTGCTTCTTGTAAGTGCTGGTTCCACAGGCATAAATCGGTCGGATTAGCACTAATCCGACCGATTTTTTTCTATACTTTTGATATATTATAAATCGTCGGATTAGAGCTATTCCGACCGATTGTATGGCTGTGGAACCAACGCTTAACCAACATTTGTACAGTTAGGCCTACACGTCATTACTGGTACCTCATTTGATTGACAATGATAATAGTTTCAAACATTATGATTCTAAATTTAGTTATATTAAAGACTGTGTAAAATCAACTTGAATATCACATATGTTTTACTCGGTCCAATCCATGATTCTACTTTCAGCGAAATCTGCGAGTAAGACCTAGCTCAATATATCAGTAGGATGGAGACATCTAGTAGCAACACGAGGAACTATTATGGCTTTTGTTGGTCCGCTTTTGTTGATTCGATGGTGGATAGGATTTAGTTGTAGCACAAAGCTACCCATAGATAAATGGTTGTGGTGTTTCGGAAGTAGTAGACTGTAGCTCTATGTATGTAAATAAATCTATATTTTTTCCTTTGTTACATCCATGTATTCAATTTGATGAAGTTGAATTGAATCTTGGGTATTCAGCTTAAAATAAATCAAAGGCAAAATATACATATATCTGGGTTCAGGTTTTCAAGGAAATAAGCTGTGTCTACCCCGGTGTCTACCCCACATAGCCCTGTACCTGGGAGGTGTTTGTTGGTGTGACATCCCTAAAATACCTGTAAACATAATGATATAAAGAATTAAATTTTCACAATGAGATGATTGCTACCCTATACAGGTGTGTAGCTGAACCCAAGACAACCCTTACCTTTGCTAGGGCACTCGTCGCGGGTTTTTTCTTCAAAAGCCTATCCTTGCTAGAGCACTTTTGACACAATAACCCTAGATCTGGATCAAAGTTTCTTAATTTACATTGTTTGTGGGGGGGGGGGGATTTAATTTGGTTCATGCTATTGTCATAAAAACTGTGCTGATTTCCATGAAAATTTCGAAATTTCTCTCGAAATCTATGGGTTTAACCAGGTTATGTTATATATACCCGGTGTTTTAACCCATAGTTTATCTACTACATATCAAAAAGACTACTGTCCAGACACACGTTATTCAAAACATATAATCCAGAGTGAATCACAAGTGGTGTAAAAGTGGTGCATAATGCGCGTCATGCATGATGTCCTATTAAATGTAAGAACATGGACCTATACACAATATATATATAGCTGTAAGGTTGAGGTCCATGGTACGAATCACGAATAGAGCTGAAGCCTTGGGTCATCATGGATAGATATCATGATACCTCCGTCAGACTTCCACTACAATGATACCCATGCTGCATTTATTACTTTATGGTATCCATTTTAACATTAAAACAAATTTATTCTGCTTCAACCTTAAGGCAGGAGAAGAAAATATGACGGCTCTGCTAACTCTTTCGTCTTTACATTTCCATTGCAGACAGCTTAAGATAGATTTGAAGAAGATCCGCCTAAAAGGTGTGATAAAGGAGGGCCATGACCCTGATAAGACGTGCGCGCGGTGCCGGGAGAAGTTCGGCTGGTTCTTTGATAAGGGCACCATGTGTCCACAATGTCAGCACAAAGTGTGTGACAAATGTAAAGTGCCACTCAAAGATGGGGAAAACAAGTGGCTCTGTGTACTCTGCTTCAAACAAATGTAAGTAGTTTGTTTTCTTTCATGGGAATATTAATGAATACTTAGGCCTAATTGCTCATATCCTGATTTTCTATTGGGGAAGGGGGAGGGGTGAAGATTAATGGTTGGGATGGGTGAAAAAAGAGGCCCGTTTGGTGTGACATTTAAGGTAAAGGGTGGGTAGACCAAGAAAATATCGCCGGCGTGCCCAAACCCACCAAGCGCATTGGCAGTAAATCACTCTCCCTTAGGTTAATTGACTGGGGTACCTATATTGCATTTATTGAAGCTGTATATTTATGTATTTACAAACTGTCAGGAACTTTTTCTAATCGAACACAGGCCTCTAAGTTAGACATGGATTAAAGGGCGAAAAGGGGTTTGTCGGGGAATACGTTACCCTTGACATTTTACAAGCTTACCATTCCTGATTAACTAAGATTACCGGAATTACAAAATTAGGTTAGTTCTTCAACTGACCTGGGGTTTAGGCTTACTCACTTAACGAAAAAGTCTCAGTTCGAGGTTTGTTATTTCTGAACAAACGCTTTATTATTTCACATCTAAAGCTAACAAATCTGCTTCTTATTTCCACAACACAGGGAGCTGGATGCCATGTCAGGACAATGGTTCCTGATGAAGTTTCGAAAGAGCAAAAGGAACAAGAAAACGAACAAAGTCATCACGGGCCAAGAGCTAGTCAAAACGTCCATACGACACCGCCCCCACTCAGCTGGTAGGTAAACTAACTCACCCCGTGCACACAGAGCCACATAGTGGGGAAGGTGTGTGCGAGGCAATGGTCGTATCGTTTGGTGGTGAGGAAGAAGCCTGATCCAGTTCACACCGCTGAGCCACTATTCATATGGAAACTTATATAATTGTCCATTTGTATGATATCTTCAAGATAAAATTGTCCATGTCTTTTATCAGGGTCTTTGGTATAACATTAAAAACATAACTTAGCCTACAAAGCTGTAAATGGTATCGACGCGATCCATACACGAGTATTCAAACAAATACTAGAAGCACATTGGTCACAGTAGCCGTTCTCTGCTATGATATATATTGGTCGTCTAACTCAGCAGGAGAGTAGAAGGGATGCTCTAGGCCCCCTGGGGGAAGGACACTTTAATAGGTCTAATACTCTAAAGGAAACGAAATGATAAAATATCTAGCACAGATTAATTGTAGAGCTATAGCTACATTCGTTTAGCCACTACAACTACGACAGAAGTTCAATATGACAGAATAGGGTAGGAATTACAATTTATTTTCTCGTTAAGACACGTTGGGGTAGTATGCAACAACTTATTCAGAAAGTCTGAAATACCTACGTGGTTGTGAAAGTAGCTAGGGACCTATAAGTAAGATATCCATATCTACGATTGATTTAGGATGAGCATCATTGTGTAGGCCTTGCATGTATTGTACCTTCATGAGATGAGGGATGTTCCATACCTCTTCGAATTATACCCTTCGCAGTGGAACTAAATGAACACAATCTTACAACAACGATCAAATTCAAAGCCCAATAATTTCTGAAAATGAGATAGTTGGAAACCTTCTCCAGTGTCCCCAATCTCAGAATTTTAGTAACTACTACCGGCAATGTTATGTTAGGGAGTTTTCAATAATGCATCGAATAGAGTATGTGTTCAAAATGAATATCATTCCTTTATGCTCTTCAGCATATCTATTGTTGCCCATACACTTCTAACAATAAAATCAACTCGATATGGTGTTTTGATTAAACCGCACTGATGTAGGTACCGGAAGGCTATGCTCATCACACTTCCACAAAACTTTACGTTTTGTACGATCTTGAAGATGTACAATGCAATCTCTGATAGGCCGATGTATGCGTCAACCACACTGCTTCCAAGGCTTTCGGTACGAGGTAAAGTAGATCGCAATAAGCATATCAAACTAGTATCTAAGAAAAAAAAAGACAAGGGTGTACACGAAGGTTGAACATGTCTATTGAATAACGCATTTGGTTGACGTGGACAAGTATACGTTGGTGTTTACGTGTGTTTCTTTAGTCTATTCACGCGTGCACATTGGATTCAATGAGTAAAGAGGACCCTGGCATCACGTAGCTCCATTATGGAACGGCTAGTTTGCCATGGCAACCCATCAGGAGCTCCAATACGCCTCTCTGTTTGGCAGGTACGTGCATATCCTGTAGCCTAACGCTGCACCCTGCGCCCACAGCCCTTAGCCCCGCATGTTCTGTCTGCCTGTGGCAGCAATGCTCTGTCACGCTATGCATATTTGTTCTTATGGATCAATTTCAAGTATTCCTCTAGTGTTTGGATAAGATTCCATTATTCAGTATTTGGATATTTGTAGAACATTACCCACCAAGTGAAAATTGAACCAGCTTTAGCATGAAGCCTGCATGTTTAAAAAAGTATGCATGTCTTGCAATGAATGCAGAGAATCCCTCCTTCATTCACACTTTAAACGTAATTCCACATGGCAATGATTAAACGCAATTTGTTTAGCATATCCACAGGTTGAAATGTATCTGTTCACTCAGAGATACACCAATACCCGCAGCAATTGCTATGTCCCTTTCAAACCAATTACCACAAAACAGGAATGTGCTGACCATCAACCCATGTATTCAGTAGCATTCGAGAGGTCCCCGGCCTTGTCGTAATTGGATATAGGTATAGGAAGACCACGCTGACCACAGGAGACAAGAAAATGCATTATGGACACTTGGCGTTAAATGGTGAGGGGATGGTTAATATTCAGTTGGTATGTTCTCATATGTGTGGCCATAATCTTTCAGGAGACCAATTGTTGAATCTGTTGAAGTATGCCTTAGGCTGTGAGCTGTAAAGTGTACATCATAGGTAACCGCAGGAAAAAAAGAAATTAGATAGCATGAACTCTCATTGACGATAGGAATGCGAATACACCTTCAAAAGATGCTACTTATCATGAGAAACAAGAATCTGGGGTTCGTTTTTGATTTTGGGTGCTCTAACCCCCCGGACCACCCCCTCAGAAGTTAAAAAGTTGGAAAATATTTAATTAGTTCATTTTTATTCCTATATGGTCCATCTCAGGCCTCCCACCACTCTGGAGCACCCCAAAATGCACTTCATTTCAACAATAAAAAAATCAAGAAGTCAGAATAACATTATTTTGAATTTTTCGAAAAATCCAATATGGCCGCCAGAAGCCTAAAACGGATATTTTAAACATGCATTTTGGAGGTGCACTCAAAATCTTTTTGGTCTAAGCTCCCCCACTACTAAGGGTTTTCAGAGGTTACTCATGATATATTCTTTTAATCCTAATTGATTTAGACAAATCTACATGTCCTGCATGATCATTGCCATACTGATGAGAATCGAACCGTTATTTCTAGTGTCCCGTGTTAAACAATACTATACACTTAAATTCTACTTCGATAGATACCTTTACCCAGGACCTTTTCTTCATATGATTCACGATTATAGCAACCTGGGAGGTGGTCAAACAACAGATCTCTGTTATAAAGGTGGCTGGTCCGATGAACATTAATTCAGTTTTACCCTTTTTTAAAACAAACGTGTAACTTTAGTCATACGTTATCCTTCTCCCAACTGAAATAGGATTAAAAACACCATGCCTTTATTTCCGACTACAAGTCACACTAGATATCATGACTAGCGAATGTTGTAATGTGACAGAAAAATGCTTTGTTAAATCATAAAGGTTATTTAAGTACACCGTCAGTTGTATTGTGTGCAATCTGAAATCGTATCTGAACCCATGTTTATCCCACAGCACTATTTTTGGTGTCAATGTTATTGAAACCTATTGCTGCCCGAAGCACATGCTGTGTGGATGAATATAAGTCATATTACTTAACCTAACAAAGCAGTTCCATTCCACGTGGGTCTTATTCCTTCCTGGAAACGGGCTATAATTAGAGAGCATGTGACTACCGTCTTATGTAAATAATAAACATAATAGCCTTAACATTGGCCATACCCGCCATGGAAACAAGATCCTTTCAGTCTATCTGTCGCCTGTAATTTACCATGATACGGAGAATGAGTGAGTTCTTGATGAAGAGTAACATGAGTCAGTGTGCATAGTGAGGCTTTCCAAATATAGGTGCCACAGGGTGTATACCCCGGGGTGTATACCTTTAGATAGTACTGATGGTTCTAGCTATTATTGGTTGGAAAACAGGTTAATGAGGATGTGTTTTCTGTGGTGTCCTATGAATCGCAAAGTAAATTGTTTGACGCATGGGAATATGTCCGAGAAGAGTGGTTGCGCCCAATATTGTCATATTTTCAAACAGCATTTTAAAAGTTTGTTCAGCTAACAGTTAAAGAAATCATAGGTGCAGACCTTGGTTTTAGGACAGCAGCATTAAGACAAGCAGCATTGAGACAGGGACAGGATGAGTTGTGTATATGATATGTGCAGGCCTTGGTGTAGGACTGCAGCAGTTTAGGACAGCAGCATTGAGACAAGCAGCATTGAGACCGGGACAGGATGAGTTGTGTATGTGATATGTGCAGACCTTGGTGTAGGACTACAGCGGTTTAGGACAGCAGCATTGAGACAAGCAGCATTGAGACCGGGACAGGATGAGTTGTGTATGTGATATGTGCAGACCTTGGTGTAGGACTACAGCGGTTTAGGACAGCAGCATTGAGACAAGCAGCATTGAGACCGGGACAGGATGAGTTGTGTATGTGATATGTGCAGACCTTGGTGTAGGACTGCAGTGGTTTAGGACAGCAGCATTGAGACAAGCAGCATTGAGACCGGGACAGGATGAGTTGTGTATGTGATATGTGCAGACCTTGGTGTAGGACTGCAGCGGTATAGGACAGCAGCATTGAGACAAGCAGCATTGAGACCGGGACAGGATGAGTTGTGTATGTGATATGTGCAGACCTTGGTGTAGGACTGCAGCGGTATAGGACAGCAGCATTGAGACAAGCAGCATTGAGACCGGGACAGGATGAGTTGTGTATGTGATATGTGCAGACCTTGGTGTAGGACTGCAGTGGTTTAGGACAGCAGCATTGAGACAAGCAGCATTGAGACCAGGACAGGATGAGTTGTGTATGTGATATGTGCAGACCTTGGTGTAGGACTGCAGCGGTATAGGACAGCAGCATTGAGACAAGCAGCATTGAGACCGGGACAGGATGAGTTGTGTATGTGATATGTGCAGACCTTGGTGTAGGACTGCAGTGGTTTAGGACAGCAGCATTGAGACAAGCAGCATTGAGACCAGGACAGGATGAGTTGTGTATGTGATATGTGCAGACCTTGGTGTAGGACTGCAGTGGTTTAGGACAGCAGCATTGAGACAAGCAGCATTGAGACCGGGACAGGATGAGTTGTGTATGTGATATGTGCAGACCTTGGTGTAGGACTGCAGTGGTTTAGGACAGCAGCATTGAGACAAGCAGCATTGAGACCAGGACAGGATGAGTTGTGTATGTGATATGTGCAGACCTTGGTGTAGGACTGCAGTGGTTTAGGACAGCAGCATTGAGACAAGCAGCATTGAGACCGGGACAGGATGAGTTGTGTATGTGATATGTGCAGACCTTGGTGTAGGACTGCAGTGGTTTAGGACAGCAGCATTGAGACAAGCAGCATTGAGACCAGGACAGGATGAGTTGTGTATGTGATATGTGCAGACCTTGGTGTAGGACTGCAGTGGTTTAGGACAGCAGCATTGAGACCGGGACAGGATGAGTTGTGTATGTGATATGTGCAGACCTTGGTGTAGGACTGCAGTGGTTTAGGACAGCAGCATTGAGACAAGCAGCATTGAGACAGGGGCAAGATGAGTTGTGTATGTGATATGTGCAGACCTTGGTGTAGGAATGAAGGAGTAGGATTAGTTGTGTATGTGACATGGACAGACCTTGGTTGAAGAAAGGATGAGTTGTGTCTGTGTCATGTGCAGACCTTGGTTCAGGACTGCAGCATTGAGACAGGGACAGAATGAGTTTAGGTAGAGCCAGTCATTGCTCGTGACCTCTAAGAGGACAGTTGGCAGATACTTTCAACAGGTCCATCAGAGGCTGTTTGAAGCCATCTTCCTGCTATTACAGACACATACATTATTCATCTACGTGTCCATCAACCCAGAAAACATGAGCCCACTAGACATTGAGCAGTGCAGGAGGCGCTGCCTTTAGAGGAACTATGTCCGCACCATACGCTCTGTGAGTCGAAAAGCTAATCGCCAATACCTGTCTCAAATCACCACGAAGCCTATCCATCTTTTTAAATCTTTCTGTGCTACCAATGAGGGGATGAGTGATTTATTGGCTGTCTATGTGTATTGCCACAGAAAGCATTGATCCTGGTTAGCCTGTAATAGTAGAGGCATGTGTGGGATCCATTACCATTAGCTATTGTGCCCATCCGGTCACTACCTGTCACAACCCCCGTCCTCCCCACACCGACTGATCACCATCCCCATGCCAACCTGTCACCTGGCCATGACACTGGCTGATGAGCAGTGGCCTGGGTGGCATATCTAGGCCCCATCTTAGCTATCAGTGCTCCCAATGGCCTGTCAAGAGACCCTTGCTGCTTTATTGGTCAGTTATCGGACACTTGTGGCACTGAACCCCGCCTATTACCACCCCTGAAGTCACAGGACAGGTCAGACAGTCCCTCCTGCAGGTCTACTTTGTACAACAATTGGCGGCCTGCCCAAAAACTGAACGGCCATTTTGCATGTCAGATCCAGGGGCGTGGGAAGCAGTTTCAGAGTGGGTGGGACCAGGGGGGTTTTCTGCAACTTTTGACCTCCCTTTGCTTGACCTTTTAGTTTTGACCTTTTGAGGAGTTGGCCAAAAGTGGGGGGGGGGGGTCATGCCCCCCTGTCCCCCCTGCTTTCCACGCCCATGAGATCCTATGTTATTAAAACTGCAGGTAGCCATATCCGATTGTTTTTACTGCACCAGGCCTCATGATGATGGTAGGGAACGACTGCTATTCCCACAAGATGAAAAAAATAGATACATAGACAAACTGTTTATGTGCACATAATATAGTAACCCTATTGAACAAAGTTGTCCTCCATAGTTGGGCTTCCCTAGCCCACTTAAAAGGGTCTATATCTCTTCTTTCCTATCCCCTCAGGATGTGTGTGGTACACATATGAGCGGGCACTGGCACATTCCTCTGTGAAATTGTGTAATGTTGTTCTCGCCATGGATATGACCTTAGCTGTCGAAATGGCGTTAAACATCTATTACTCACTCACTCACTCACTCCTCCATAGTTAGAGATTCCTGCCCAAAAACTGAATGGCCATTTTGCATGTCAGATCCTATGTTATTATGCTGGGCTGTAACTGCAGGTGGCCATATCCGATTGTTTTTGACTGCACCAGGCCTCATGATGATGGTAGGGAACGACTGCTATTCCCACAAGATGAAAAAATAGATAAATAGACAAACTGTTTATGTGCACATAATATAGTACCCCTATTGAACAAAGTTGTCCTCCATAGTCAGAGATTCCTGCATCTTTTAAAGCACGCTGATTAGAGCATCGGCGAGACTCCCCCGTAAAGCACCAAGACATCACGATATATACTACATATTAAGTTAAACAATGCACCCCACACAAATTAGCGTTGGTCAGCGTGATCAACTTCTTAGATCAAGGAACCCAAACATGTAGCACTGTCCCGGTATGACTGCTGGGTGTTGAGCGTGATGGCATATTATGTGTAGTCAGTTTAAATGTGACATCACATTTTGCAAGATAAGGGTGAATTGGCAATTCCTTCAATACAAATCAATACATTACCCCCTGGAGGATGGACCTGGCACCCCACCACCACCCATCCTCCCACCCACACACCCGCACATCCTCCATAGTCCCCGGGGCCCTGACCGAGTCATGGGCAAGCGGCCAGAATCACAGACCTTAATTAAATGTTGTAATAGTTGGCTGCTAGCAGAAAGTGCTGACAGGTGGTAGTGGATACTATGGAGAAGGGTGGGGAGGGATCCATGGGTTATTGTTATAGAGGTGTCCAACTGTGTGCCTGTTTAAGGCAAGTCTCTGTACCTATCCAAACCCACATTTAAACCCCAGTCTAGAGTAGAATGGTAGTAGGGATTGGTCCTTTTAAATATCATCCACTGGTCGGGTGGTGGGTTTGGGGGCGAAGACAGTGTTGACCCCTCAAGAGAGAAGAGAGCAAAGGACTTAGGTCAGTGTTTAGGGGTATGTAATATTACCCTTTTTAATAGCCAAAAAGCTGGCGCACCACTAAAGCGCAAAGACGCTCCGTTGTAGATGGGGGAGGGGGGGGGCCAAAAAGGTTATTCTCGAGGGGGGGGGGCGTAGATAATTTGCGCCTGTCCATACAATATCTCGACTAGACCCCTTCTCCTTTAATGCCCACTGCTGGTATATAAGATTCGCCAAGAAATTGTTGACCTGGATCAGAACTATGGTTTTATGTGTTTCTACAACCGTTATTACTGCACACATATACTCCTTATTCTGAAGCTACCTACTTTTACCAAATGTCCCAGACACTTTTACACGATCTACCTCACTCACTAATCGTGCATTTAAACATCTTCCAGTCTGTCGGGCTAAGCTGGAGGAGGAGCTACTGGTAGTGAATAATTCAGACGTGAGTTGCTCCTTCTCTGTGTCTGGCCAAGGTGTAGCTCTGACGGTGGGGAAAGTTCACTGTAAATGGTATAGGTGTTATAAGGTTGGTGTAACTCACGGTACATGGTTTAGGTGTGTCAGTATGGGAGGAGCTCATGGCGCAAGCTATAGGTGTCTTTTATGAGTTTAGCTAAGATTTCGTCTAGTAGAATTGTGTTCGGTTAGAGGGGATAGGGCTCAATGGTTCGGCTCAGTACTAGGGGTGGGAACCAACAGGCGTAGCCACGGGCAGATACCCAATATACCAAGTGTGACATGGAATGTCTTTTCTGATAATAATCCATCATATAATCTGCTATATAGGGCAATGTCTATGCCTCCACCACGGGCTGGGGGTGAAGTGAGTCAGGGGGAAGGTACAAAGGGAGTAAGACGAGGGTGGTTATATAAAGCGGCTGGAAGGATTCACGTTGTATTTTGTAAACCCAGGGCCACCCTTTGTAACCAAGCACAATGTATATGGCTGTATACTACCCGGACCCTGGGATGTTGCACCCACCCATGCCGATAACACTGCCTCCAACCCTAAGGAGGCAGGCCAGTCACGTCCAACCAACCCTAATCCAGCTCACCCAGCAGACCATAAGCAATGTACTCGGACACCAGTAGGACACATACATTCTTCTCACCACACTACCAATATATATACACCCTACATGGTTCTCATCTCTATGCTGTTATATACCATGGCATGCATCACACCGTGCATTCCCAATCTAGTATCCCTACATTCCCATTATATACTCAAGTCCCGACCGAATGGTGGTCGGGCTTCCCTAGTCCACTTAAAAGGGTCTATATCTGTTCTTTCCTATCCCCTCAGGGTGTGTGTGGTGCACATAATGCGCGGGCACCGACACATTCCTCTGTGAAATTGTGTAATGTCATTCTCGCCATGAATATGACCTTAGCTGTCGAAATGGCATTAAACATCTAATACTCACTCACTCCAAATGGTGGTGGACCTTGATTTTTTAAGTGATAGAAGAAAACCGTTGGATCAGCGATGGTCGTTCAAAATAGACTAATGAAATATTGTTTACATAGTAAGAGTGCATTCACCACTGCCAATCCTATCCACAACCCTATCATCTCCCACCCAAGTACATTAATTTTCCATTAAGGCTCAGTCCCTTCATGTGAACTGTACCGAAGGCCTCATCTATATCTCTGCCATACCACCCAACCCATTTGTAGCGTAGCTGAGTTGACCCTGTCATCCAGATGCATGCAACAGCATATTTTACATCCACTGCAATCTCGATTCCATCCATTTTACCTCTCACTGTCCCCAATGCAGGACCTGTCTAATCCAGACTCACATTCACACGGTGGTCCCCTGTATGCTTTTTGAATACTGGGTATCCCCCTCCTTTCTAAAATGGTGGCTGGTGTCCTAATCCCCACGATGCCAGAGTCCCTGGCACAATTCTACCACCACATGACCCTGTTCGATACTCTCACGCTATGACTTCTTTCCCCGACTACTGCTCTCAGTTCCGAACTTTGCCTGCCTCCCATCACATCCCATCTGGGCAGACCTTTGCCACTCTCCTACAGAGCCCTCTAACAGCTGTGGCGTACCTTCCGCTCAGCGCTCTTACCCTATCTGACTCTTCCCACCACCTCTCGTACTTGGACTTCTGCCCTTCCACCTCCTCCTGGCCGACACACATCGCATCAGGTCGACTGGCTGTGGCTGCTGAGATGTGTGTATATAGCAGGATCCCTTTAGGCTTATAGATATACCACCCCCTCTTTTTATCCCCTCTTTTATATCATCTAGGTGGTACCCCTCCCCTCCCCTACTTCACTCCCTCCCTCTATCACTCCCTCGACATATTCCCTCCTTCATGCTTCTAGCCCGCCTTTCTCCCTCCCTCTTCCTCATCCCTCCCTTTTTATCTCCAACTTCAACTCTTTTAATGCCTTTCTCTTCTCCTGCCTTTACTCCCCCCCCCCTCCCTTCTGGTCTGAGTTGCTCTGACTGCTGGCCGCAGCGGGTGCGGCAGTAGAGCTGGCTGGAGAAGGCAGAGACAGAGAGGAGGTTGGTGTTGTGAGTGGTGGTGGTAGCAGTGCGTGGTAGCTGTAGGAAGGTGGAGGAGGAGTCTTCACCATCCACCACAGGGATCCACCAGTCAGTCAGTCCTCCATAGGCGGCCGTGCCGACTGGCTGCTTTAACACAAGGGTAGGCCTACGGCTCACTCTGAGCTACTCACTATTGCCTCTGAACTACTCATCCAATGCCTTGTAAAGGATAGTGAATAGTGGTCACGGAGTAACGTGTGGGTCGGGAGTTATTACTTGGTGATGATCTACTATACTAGCTGTAGCAACAGTAATAACGACCTCAGACTGTGTTCAATTCCACTGAAGTACTAAAGTGTGGTAAGAGGAGCATGCCTGTACTGCTGGGTCTTGTGCTACTGGCCTGATTTGTACGGATTGAACATCGAGCCTCCTCAACCCTGGAGTAGGTCACACACACTTAATACTATGCTCATTTTGGACTTGAGTGCAATTAGCTACCATTGAACTCACGCCAGATGATTGCTGTATATAGTAAATTACTGCTCTCGGTATGTTGTTGGAGATCTCACAACTCAATGAGTTCTAAGGCCTGGAAAGTATACTATCTTAGTGCATAGATCACTGACTGGATAACTCAGAAAGATAGCACCTTTAGGCTACCTTCTGTGCATACTTAACAGGGGATGTGCATACTCTAATAGTCTGCACTAATACAGAACACTAGATGTACCACACACCGACACTGCCCACTTCACCCTCCTGGCCGCACCATGGACAGTAGCTGCCGGAGCCGACCCCTAAGCACCACCGTCTCAGACCATCCTCTGCTGTGAGGGGCAGGAGGGGCTGGGGTGTATGGAGGCTGCTGGAGAAGGGCGTATACACAGTGACCACTGGTTCCTGCTACAGTCTGCTGGCCCTGCCTGACCACCGCCTCCAGTCATGTTTGACCGTTTCAGATACTGGGTGTCGGAGGTACTGGACACTCCAGCCAGTAGTAGCTCAGGTAATTCGTCCAAAGTAACCCAATTTCCTCCTCCCTGTCTTACTAAAGCAAATTTCCGCTGCCACTTCTATAACCCAATACCTACACGGCATTGCAGGTAAATATGTGTCTATCCCTCTTGTAACACTTCAGAAGAGTATTCTACCACAGAGCTATAAAATTAGCACCAATAGAATTCTCAGCCCCTGTATTTCCACTGGACCCAGAGCCGTAATAGCATTAACCATCAAAGTCTACTTAAGGTCCCCTCTCATCTAACCGCTGTGACAAGTATGTACATATAAATCATACCCCTACCTCACCATTCCCATATCCCCTACATTTAGCAGTTCCCTGCTAATCGCCTATCCCTGTGTGCGCACATACAGTCTTTAGACAAATACTGCGTCCATGGTAGGCTTGCCTTTTTGCCCGTCGATGGCTATGAATAGTTCTCTATCTCCTTATTTTCTCATCTCCCCCACAGCGCTATCAGCACAGTCTATGCTTTTACCTTGTCAAAAGTATATGTAAACATTATGCCCTTTAAGCGCAGGTTTAGTGCCCATCGTTTCCCTGTGCTATTGGCAAGGACATACACATGTACATATTGGCTATATGCTGTAAGTAGTATATAAATGCCGTATGTACTTTGAGTCAGGCACCTGTATTGACAAGGCGCCTATCGATCTGTAAACCGATGTAGTCATTGATGTTAGAAACATGCTGGTTACTCAACATTACACCACCATACCCTCCTTAACATCCTACTCACCACTTTCGATAGTTAAGGCCTATACAAACCAAGTAGATAAATACAAAGTATCTAACAGCAAAAAGCGTGAGCCAAGGCCACAGTAGGGGTAAGCATAGGACAAGGGTATAGATCTATATCCGTAGTGGTAATGGTAGTAGGTAGGGGGGGACCTATCTGATGGTGGAGGGGAGGGGGTGATAATACCGCATTGAGTGTTGATCCCTGACTGGCCATAGCCTGGTGCCGGCCCACAGAGCAGGGTCTAGAAGTGTCTATTTGTGCCGTCAATACTGGGTGCTGTAACCGGCTTATGGGAACCCAAAGTACTTCCTCTGTCCTGTGACCCTTTGTCTTTGTAATGCATGGACTCGGTCCTAGTAGGTTACTTACCAGTGCGACATTCTGTGGCCCTTTGTCTTTGTAACGCAAATATATATTATATATATAGGGGCTGTTCTGGGGCTTAAAGTACATGTGGCAGCATAGATAACGACATCCTGTAGGTCTTTTTTAGAATACATCTCACACATGAGTTGTTTGATGTGATCCTAGTTGTCCACCTAAATTTCTGCGTCTCAGCATTATGCACGCTTTGGGTTTCACCACCCTGATAATACCCTGTACTACATATTCACGTATAACACACTGGATACAACGTGATATCCTGAAACAATAGGGTTTTCAAATTCTCTTGCCAATTCCCGCCTATGTCAGCAGAATGGATAATGCATTAATGTACGTCTCTGTCCCGATAAGGTCACTTGGGCTCAGGTGAAATTGAACCTTTCAAATGACTATTGTCGCAAACCTGTTATAACCGACTAACCGTGTGCATTCTACCTGTTAGATATGATAGACAGGGATGTGTAGAAATTGGGATATGGTAAGGGAGCGAGATACTCCACAGAATGGGAGACAGATGGAAAGAGACGTAGAGACAGAGAGAGGCCGACAGATGAAAAGATATGTCATAAAGGAACTCTTTTCAACAGAACAGCCATTATCTCGACCATATGAATTCTATCCCCATTTTATCTATACTTCATCTATACATGTAGACGCAAATAGATAAAGTGGGGACCGATCGAACATTCCCACCCTTGAGTAATGCTAATATAACACCAGCCAAAACTCATAGCCCAGGGGCTTAAGCTTATCCAAGATTATACCATGGTTATGGCTGATTTGCATAATTTTCCGTTCAAGTTTAATGATACAAGGAGTTCATGTATCCAGGCTATAAAAAACGATGTTGACACTGGACCGCGACATACCATGACAGCGAGTTGACTCGTATTCTTTACCATAGCGGACAGCGGGCTGGGTGTCTATGCTGTAGTGTCAACATCCCCTGCCGCGCTGCAGTCTCGCCATCTGGTGTATAGACGAAGTACTACCTTTCTTGTCCGACGGTGAACCGGGACCATTTTGAGGGAATATACCCTTAAAAGCATCTATTAAAACATGGGAGGAGTAAAAAAGAAGGCATATTCATGGTTCTGTGAACATGCAGAGGACTCAAATGTTCTATTAATGGTGGAAATTGAATGTTATTGTCGGCAGACGGGACGACTTGTTGACAAACATAAATCCAATATGGCGGAAGCCCTCCCTGCTCGTCTGCTTCGACTCGCATCAGAATTCATTGATTTTAAAGGTAAATACTTAATATATAGGTCTATGGAATGAACCATGGTATAAAGACAATATGTAACATTTATTTATGCACTTGTTGATGATAGCCACTGGATACAATCAACTCGGGCTTCACCCTCGTTGATTGTATCCGTGGCTAACATCAACGCGTGCATAAATAAATGTTATATATCCTCTAACTATAGGCTGATGTCTAGTGGCACCGTCCCCTGATCACAAATATAGCATTCCTAGCAGCCTCCCAGAGGGAATCTGCACTCCCATCAGTGTATAAATAAGTACGTATACTGTCTGGCTGTATTTTGGCACCAGCCTTTGGTTATCTAGTTGAGACATATACCGGTGTACCGAGACTATTTTATGAGATGGTCCCTAGAGGACTGGAAAATCAATAAATGACCAAGTATTGCATTTACAGCTGTTGTTACTTTGACTCCCCATGCGTGCTTGGTTTTTTATACAACCCAACAAATTTGTTAGTCGGTCTCCCCTCACCTTCATATTAATTTCATTGCGTCCTTGTCCAGGAAACTTGATTATCTGTTTGTGGCCACGCTAATTCCCCATCAGCCATTTATACCACTAGTGGACCCACTGCATGTATGTATGAAGCACATGGCAAATATGGAGATGCCATTTGTCCTTGTGTAGGGCTTAATAACTCCTAATGCACCATTTCATGGAGACCTCATAAAACTCATATGAACATTGTGTACCTAACCAAAGACCTCATTTCTATCTCTGACGTCTTCCTTATGAACCTCCATATATTATAAAGGCCGATGCCACCCCCTATAGGCTGCGCTACACCCCTGGTCTGCCCTCACATTCCAGCATAAAGTGATGCATTAGACCTGCACTAATAGTAGGTACAGGGGGGGGGGGCAGTGTGGCCGTGCACCAGGAGAGGGAGGGGTTGGAGGCCGATAGCTGTACAGTCTACGGCAGCTGATATTAAGCCTGTGTAGGGGATCCCACATCCAGCACCTCCAGCCCACTATGATGTACATGTACTCACCACAACTACCGCCAACAGCACCACACTGACACCATTCTAATGGTGCACCCCATATACATCACACACCCAACCCGCCAACTCCTAAATGCACTTATAGTAACTTTACCACTACCATTAAGGGGCTTTTTTTTTGCAAAGCCCACTAGAGGCACTCGACATTATACCAATATAACTCAGTGTATGATCTAGATCTATAGCCAATCATAGTTTACAACTACGATCAACCACTACTAACACGCAGCCACCATTTATATACGCTATGTCTTTCTGTGTAGACCACCGCATTGCTGCTACCTGTATTTCCTGTTTAATCAAGCACTGCCGGCTGTCTCATCACAGTGCGTATCACAAACGGAAATTCATGGTCATGGAGAAACATCATTCTTATGATTTGCGACTTTAAAGAGATCAAATGTAAAAAAAAAGAAGGAGTAGGGGAATAGGCCTAGATGGGGTACAGGTACGTTTATAGCGTCAGTTCATAAAACAAATGGTCACCTGAATGTGTAGCCTATCATTTCATGCGTTGTAGAACTCTGAACTAAATAAACCGATTCTGAAGCTACCTACTAACAGGCTAGAAAATATATCTCTGAAAACGAGAAACAGTGTTTATTTTTAGTGGTCTTATCTTCTACAGTGACGTCCTATCAGTGCTTCATGAAAGGATGGGGGGGGGGAATGATATCATCTGACATATGGCGCAATGTCTATACTTGTAATTGATACAAAGGCCAGCTTGTTCCAGGTTACTTGTCTATTCACTCCTACGTGTTAATCTACATTGAAAATATATTAGGGAGGACCCCGGGGTCTCATTAGGGAGGACCCCGGGGTCTCATAGGCCCCGACCCTCAGCCTGCTACTGGCCGTACTTATACCTTGGTATAATCTATAGATGTTAGACTGGTGTTGGTATGTTGAGTGTGGGAAGGTGGGGTAGACGCTACTTCTAAGTGACTATTGATGTGAGTCAGATACCACTGACTCCTGATGTATGCCAAGTCAATGAGTGCTTGGCGGTAAGGGCATGATCCGGCTTCTATTATTTTCTATATGTCTCATACCTTTAGTGTGTGCCATATGCATATAGGCCTTAACTGTGTTCAGAGGCCCTTAGTGCATTGTATATGCCTCAAGCATTTGTTGTGTGCTATATGGATCAGGCCGTTACTGTGTTCTTTAGACATCAGGCTTTTAGTGTGTGCCTAAAAGAAATGAAGTCTCGTATGAGCGCTGGGGGTATAGGGGTATTAAAAATAATCTGAAGTACTAAAGTACCAGTATCCAAGTAAGCACCTGTCTCAAATAAGGGCCAGGGGTACAGAGGCATTGAAATCAATATGCCCGGCGCCTAAACAGGCCACGACGGGTACTACGAGTCTGCGAGATGGGAGTTTGATGCAAGTAGTGTATGGAGGGGAATTTGATCATGGCTATAGCAAGTAGTATACGAAATGGGAATTTGATTATGGCTATGGCAAGTAGTATATGGATTTCGAATTTGATAATGGCCTTGGCCAGTAGTATATGTAATGGGAATTTGATGATGGCGAGGGCAAGTAGTAAATGGAATGGGAATTTGATTATGGCTATGGCAATAGTATATGGATTGGGGATTTGATAATGGCTATTGCAAGTAGTATATGGAATGGGAATTTGATAAAGGCTATGGAAAGTAGTTTATGGATGGGAAGTTGATAATGGCAATGAAAAGTATTATATGGAATGAGAATTTAGTAATGGCTTTTGCAATCGCTTCACTACCTGGCGCCTCCCATTTCACCTCACATAGCCCCGGTAGCCCCCCCCCCTCTACCCTCCCCTACTCCACTCAAACACAGTCCCTCCCACAGCTCCTTTCCTCGAAGTCAATACGCAACAACACTGCCTTTCTGCACACTGCCTCTCTATGTGTACACAGGGCAGGGTGATTGCCAACCGGATTGTTGTTATGGTATTGGGGCCTAACCCAATACCATCATGAACCCAAGAGTCAGGGCAGGCCAGCATTGGGGAAGAGTCAGACCAGGATAGGATTTGGTAGAGGGGGCTTATGGTGTAGAGACATGCTGTCAGTAGTAGAAAGGGTGTGGGTACGATCCTACTTGAGCTAATGACCTCTTACAGGCAGGGGTGAAAATGTGCGGGTCTGGGATAGGGGTGAGTATGGTAGAGCATAGAATAGTCAATGTAGTGAAGAAGGGGAAGATGAGTATGTATCCATGCATATATGGTTAAGGTACATGGATTTATTTTTGTGGCAGTAAAGCGAGATTGGTAGGCAAATTGTAGACAGACATGTAGAATAAAAGGATCTTCTTGAGTACACAGTGTTCTTGATTAAAGAATAAAGGTAATAAAGAGCAACAACGCAAGGGCAATTGATATTAGTACACTTACCGGAGGGAGTGCTATTCATACATCAAAGTATGATACGCAGATGCTGGTGACAATATAGTACACAGCTGAAGTATTGGGTCTATAGAAGGGGATCTAGCAGGGAGGAAGAAGCACGCTTGACCCATGTATGAAAGTGAACATGGTCAGTTTACGGCCGCGTGGTTGTAAGCCGTCAGATCAATGCCAAAACCAAGACTCAGACCGCCCAGTGGAACCTGGCAGGGATAAAAGAGGATGGGGGCGGGCACTGAACCTGTTTGGTCATATCTTCCGTGCACTATTGACAAAACAGAATGAATAAACCATGGCCTTTTAGATGATTCATGTCAATGGATTTCCAATATACTGTAGAATGCACGGGATAGTATTACTGGTGGGATCATGGATGCTAATATAGCCCAAGGATATATGAGAGGAGCTGACTTTTGACAGAGAATATACCAGAAATGAGCCACTCTCAGAAATAAATGTGCACATTATAGACAGAACTTAACGACTGTGGGGTAAATTTGCATTGATCCACCCTGAGGGGGCGGGGCGCTGTCTTCCTGCGACATTTTACGTCACTAGGGGTGTGGCAATCGGCCCTTAAACGGTATAACGGAGACTTGTTATTCACATGAAATGACCTTATATTCCCCACTGTTATGTATCCTCACCGCCCCCACCTCCTCTTGGCCCTCCATTCGGCCATCTTACCTCATCAGCTGACCTTCCTTCTATTGGTATCATTCTAACACCATTACATATTCTCATACATCGTAATCCAATCCCCCCCCCCCGGTAGTTTAATTCCCTTTTACCAGCCCTGTTTTGTTCACCACTGATTAGTCTGCTTCCGCACTATTAAGCAAACGGAAAGAAGGCTGAAACCTTATTTTGCTTTCCTTGCCCTCTTTTCTTGTCTTGCTTGTTGCTCGCTAGCAACACTTTTGATATCCCCTGGAGAGTTCAAACGGTCAAACAAACAATGCCTCTTAATGTCTGTAAAAGGTGGTTGGGGTGTGATGAGCTAGGTTTATCAGACTCATGAGACATTGGAGAATAAGGGCCAGGGAGAGACAACACCTAAAGGGAGGGGGAGGGGGGAAACCCACGTACATACATTGATAACAGTAAGGTAAAATGATCGTTAGTTCATGCAGTGGTATGATAATTATATGAAGTTAGTTTTTCATGTGTACAAGAATCATGGTACATTTGAGTGCCTGCTTCGCGAGAAGACTGAAAACATTAAGGGAAAGCATGAAAGAGGTATTTATCTGGTATGAGAACCGCGAAATGCAAAACACAGGTAGTACATTCATAAAGAATTGCACTACGTCTGTTGTTTTGCTTCTTGAGCATGTCCCTCTTCATTTTTCATCTGTTTATCAAAAGAGGGTAAGAGGCCATTGTTTATCTCTCCCTCCATGGCGTCCACGCAGTGTATCCATCTGTAAGTCAGTTGGTGAGTGTTTTTACAGTGTTATTGCGTGTTAAGATAATTGGACAGATGAGGGGAAAGGGTCCTCCGAGGTTAAATATGAAATTTTAAATCGATGTTATCGGCTTTAAAATGAGATATAACACTTGTAGATAGCCCTCCTAGTCTTGGAGATATTGCTTCACAAAATGGAATGACATGACTGTATCAATACAGCCAATAAGCTCTATCATTAATTGTTTTAATCCAATCAGGCATCTAATTAGCATAATGATTTAAATAATCAATTAAAAAAGCACCATCCCTTTCCATACATTTGGGCATAGCTTTAGATCTAGAAATGGTATCTTTATGCTTTTTTCAGCGTAGGAATCTCCGGGAATCATTCTATCAGTTGACTTTGGAATATAATTTTGGTTGCCATGGCAACATATTTATCTGGAAATCCTTATTTAGGCCTTGTTTTGGATTCAAAACATTCCATTTACATTCAAAATATACAGGAAGTGCCAGGAAACGTTTTTGAGAAAATCACCTTTTTCTGTGTAAAAAAATACATAAAAGCTATTTTTGTCTATTTTTCATATTTTAGCCTTTGTAGCTTCCCTAGTGGGCAGATCCAGTACTAAGAATCCCGCAGGGAGGGCCCTTTCCCCTCATCTGCCCACAATATTATCCTCCTCATTACCCCCCCCCCCCTTACGCATGTTCATCAGGTAATAATCCTGTTTTGGCAATTGTTTTATTCCCCTGGGATGGGGTACCTGCCAGCTCCCAGCCAGCACATCTGTACCCCCTCCCCTCCGTCATACCCGGACCCTATAGGATGATCCAGGGTCACTGCTATAGAGCACAAATAGAAACGAAACTGTGTGTGAGATCTAAATACCATGTAAAAAGGTATGGCTGTTTTCTGTACTGTCCGCTCGGTAGATTAGTGGACGCAGGAATGATATCTCAATTAATTTTATGATGATTCGGCGATCGGCAGTGGTGAACAGATTTTACATTGGCCTACACCTTCCAAGTTCTCTAGGGCAGACTCCTATTTAGGCATTCCGTGGCTGCTATCACAATAAGATGCTAGAGTGCAGTGACTAGGACAAGATGGCAGCTTACACAAGCTAACCTTATTATCTTATATCTGGCCAGATACTGACCGGATTTTGTCTGTCTGGTGAAAGCTATAAAAAGTGATCTTCTGTATCTAATCTGCCTAATTCTTACATGAATATTTTGATAGCATTGGACATCATAATGAGCCCAACTGTGTTGCTATTAGCCACAGGTATTCTCAGCGATGACCTTTATTGTGGATAGTAGATTTGAATCCTGTATTACTCTGCTGTTCTTAAGTCATTCTATAATCTCACATAACCTTGATCTATAGGCAATGAAATCATTTCGAGATAATCTGGCCAGGAGCCTAGAGCATGCCCATATTAAGTTACAGGAACTAATCAACTCATTTTAGTGTATGTTTATTAAAAATTAATAACCTTATGGATATCCTTTGTCTTCAAAAAAGCTTAGCCAGTAATAACAAATGTGAAGTATCATGTTAATACACAAGAATTGTGAATCCGATTGAATTAAGAGGTGCCTTTGCTAAAGAAAGCAATTGCTGAGACTTTGTGATACAGAATTTTCAGAGCCAGAATTCATTACCTTAAAAAAAACTTGCACAAGAAAGTGAGCTGACAATTGTTTGTAAGTAATGGCGACCCGGCTATTTACCCTTCTGCCTCCTTCTGACCTAGAACCCATCAAACACTGCATGCTGGTTGCCGGTAATCAGTTCTCTGCTGCGTCACGTGTTGAGTAATGGCCGCCACCGGTACTGGAAATCGCTGCCCATTACATCGCACTGCCGCCTGGTTGCACTCAAAGCAACGAGAAATGGAGACGACACCGACACTGTCTGGTACTGGTAGGAAGCCACACTTGGACATTCAGGCAAATATGTTTTTGCCGCTCACCTGAATTCTTAAATTGGACAGAGACATGTCTAAATATGGTGTCTCAGACACGACAGCGTTTTCTTCTCAGTCAGGATCGTCATGAAGTCAGGCGAGAACGAGTTTCAGTCACAGCGATTTGCACTTATAGATCAGTGAACACTATTGGACATGCCGTTGCTATTTTCCTTGAACAATGCATCTGTCTGATTCACCTTTAACGCAGGGCCATTTTCAACCAGTGATATTTTCCGACTTGAATCAGTATCATGTTCGTGTATTGCTGATGTAGGGGCCGGCATCGTTGTATATATATGGATCAACACAGTAAAAGGTATGCCCGTGTACCCCCTCGCGGGCGTACCCTTTACCACGTTGATCCACATATATATTAGTGCGCTTCATCCGAGAGACGCGCTTGTGTGGTGCTCGTTCCTTCTATGCCAACCAGGTGTCGCTTCGTGATACCCGTTTGGTACAAGAGGGGGCAGCACCATGCCTCGCGTCCAGCTTCTACTAAGAAGCAGGACGATCTGCAGAAGGAGACTGGACATAGTCCAGTCCAGACGTATGTTCTAAACCATAGAGAACTCAATAAAGTCCTACCCGAGTGGTAGGGAGTCTGGGGCTTCATCCGAGAGACGCGCTTGTGTGGTGCTCGTTCCTTCTATGCCAACTAGGTGTCGCTTCGTGATACCCGTTTGGTACAAGAGGGGGCAGCACCATGCCTCGCGTCCAGCTTCTACTAAGAAGCAGGACGATCTGCAGAAGGAGACTGGACATAGTCCAGTCCAGACGTATGTTCTAAACCATAGAGAACTCAATAAAGTCCTACCCGAGTGGTAGGGAGTCTGGGGCTTTGCCCAACCTGAACTACTCGTGTTGTGTTGGTATCTTTAGTGATAAGCGAGCCAACGAGCCACCCAACATATAAGTCGATACGAACCATTAAACCATTAAAAGAGTAGTTCTAGAATAAAAAGTTGAAGGTTGGAAACATCGCTACAATTCCAGATAACAGAAGTAGCCATTATGAAGTTTGATGAAATGACAGATCAGTTCCTATTCACTTTCTGAATTACTTTAAGATTGACACGGCATCATGCCACGTGTGATGCAGTAGATGCCGAAGTAGCTATTAGCATTGTCATCATGATATATTATAATAACAACCCTGGCAGGCTTCCATGACAGTAATGGCCGTCAACAACTCAGTGTATGTAAAACATAATACAAGCATAAGGAAAGAGGGCTTAAGATTTTCAGCACATAGCTTGGAATGGTATAAGCTTTTATGTTTTATTCAGTCAGATTTTACCATTATCAATACGTCTCATTCCCGGATCAGTTTGTAGTATAGCTTGCCCACCCCAATCCTCAGATCCTTACCATATTCACACCTACAATGGGTGGGAGAAGGCATCGTTCTATATCAGTAAACCCCATGCTGCTTTATCACAATATATACATGTAATAGTAAAGGCATAAATAACAAATAGAGGTTCATGAGTTGATTCTAGGGGCAGATAAGAAGCACGAGGCCGTAGGCCGAGTGTCTTCTTATCTAGCCCCTAGAATCAATGAACCTCTATTTGTTATGTATGGCGTTTATACCAGGGTTTCCACCATTTTTTTAAGTAAATACCTTATAAAATGAAGAAATAAAAATCCAAGCGATACGTCTTGTTCAAGCTCCTCCGCCATCTTGTTTTCTCGGCGAGACGACAAGGCCGCTTGGACGCAAAGTGTTACGTTGGCATGTGTCCTACAGGCATTTTCATAGTAGAACCGCTGGTAAGGACTGCACGCGACAGCCAGAATACCAATAGAGCATATGCCAACGTGACAACTTGTGTCTCACCGCGGTAAATAATCCGTTCCCTATGCAGTCAACACGTCGGAGAAATTTCGCTTGATTCGATTTTTATATCTTCAATCCTTCTAAATATACATGTCAAATCATGGCAAATTAAAGGTAGGTGCTAGAATATAATGTCTACTTTCATCCTCTATATGCATTAAGGTCTTATTGCTATATTTTTTTTATTATCGAATTAAATTGTTCACTGTCAACTTGCTGTCACATCGTCTCGTCTCAAGTGTCAACATCCGTTCACTTAGCGCGTACTATTCGTCATTATCCGCTCCAGGCATTGTAAAATCATTCAAGAACGTGATAACCATGGTATAAGGCCTACTAATGTCGTTGACGGGCCATTTCTTACAGTCCTTCCAAGTGACAATACGTAGCCATATCTAGAATTAACAGGTTGTCGTCCACTGTCGCTTACAATCATAATGTAAGGGTGGAATTACAAAGCCTTATGCATAACTACCACAAGCGTCATTAATAAGAGATAGGTTTGTCCCGATGCAATTGCTGTTCTGCCTTATCAAGTGTAATGCCCTGTTACAGACTACGCCAACGAAGTCAGAAGGCTATTTCAAAGCCAACATAGGGAAATCCCCATACCTATCAGTGCGTATATCCATAGACGTGAGGGTCTAAACTTCCTTGTTATAACCTAACCCAAGAGAAAAATCACTTTTTAGCAAAGCATAGATTAACACACCTTGAAACTTTGATAGAAACTTCTTGTCTACTAACCCTTTGACGGGCCTCCCTAGCCCACTTAAAAGGGTCTATTTCTCCTCTTTCCTATCCCCTCGGGATGTGTGTGGTGCACATATCCGTGGGCACTGACACATTCCCCTGTGAAATATTGTAATGTAGTTCTCGCCATGAATATGACCTTAGCTGTCGAAATGGCGTTAAACATCTATTACTCACTCACTCACTCACTAACCCTTTGAACACACGATGGACATCTTCAATACCACACACAATCTTGGCATCTACTTAGTCCGTTTAGCTCTTGTACACCTTTGCACCCAACCTACTTCTCCCCCCTCTCCCTTACCAATGCAGATACTTCCGAGGCTACACCAATAACGTTACCATGTCATGCGGGACAAAGTACCACCGACATGATCCTCTCTCTCTCTCTCTCTTTCTCTCTCTCTCTCTTTCTCTCTCTCTCTCTCTCTCTCTCTCTCTCTCTCTCTCTCTCTCTCTCTCTCTCTTTCTGCCCACCCTCTAACCCTGACTTGTCGTTAGTGGGAGTCGGTTAACGGACCTTCATTACATGCCTCAGTATTGTCCACAAAAGAGGCTTTGCCTGGATGTGGCAGAGCTGGGGCAGTGGTGATGAGGCAAGGCTCCTGACGTGAGCTGCTCCATTCTACATGACAGTTACCCTAAGCTGCTCCTGTCCCACAGACTGGGTCTATCACACTGCCCTACTAAGCCCCACCAAGGTTACAAGGTGAGCCGGGAGGTCTGTGCCTCTGGTATCTATCACACCTGCCATTATGGGGCATGTAATACATCAGGGGTGTCACCAAGCTTAGGGGACAGGTGGGGGGAAGGGGTAACAATGACTAGAGGTTTGGACATAGAATGACAAAGGGAGATACACAATCGACTATGCATTGATATAATCACTAGCACTAATGACAAGGGCACGGGAGTGGGTACAATGGCTAGAGGACTGAGGATACAATGACTAAGGGGAATACAGCATCCACTGAGCATTAATATAATTACTAGCATGGCACTTGGATAGATCACCCCCTCTCAATGCCTTTACTGTGGACATATTTGTCTCGAGTACCTATCACTATCTAGTTTATCCCTCGGCATGGGAGCCGTGAGATTACCTCTACTGGTATAATCTCATCCCCTCCTTGATTATAGGCCACATCCCCTTGGACCCCTATAACAGGCTCTCTACAATCTGTGCCTACAGGATAGGGATTGGGGTAGATTCACATCTTGGTTGGAACCACCCCTTCCACAGGCGACCCCTTGGCACTCAGGGCCCTAACGTGTTATCAGGGCTTTAATGCACGCCTGAGGGGGTACTATGATAGAGGAGCACCCACACCCCGACCAGGGCCTCGTCCAATTATCTCACCAGATGAGACCAGAATGAATGGTATTGTAAACCTTTCGTTCCTTCATTCACCCTTACTTTAATACAGTAGTTTATGCCAGGCTGGTAGCCATATTTTACAACGGAGATGCAAAGACACATTTGGTATATAAACACTGTGGATAAACACTTTCGCAATTAGATATAGATGCGTTGTGGTTATTCTCTCATGCTCTTCTTGGCCTGCGTCACGATGTATGTAGCCTAATCCTCTATAAGCCATATACCGTAGACCATGAATACCGCACGCTATTACAGTGCCAACAGGGGACTCTGTTTACACATATACGTTTTTGAGGAACTATGAGGAGATGCAAGTCTCTCCGGAGTTCTGTAATACATGTACTATAAAAAAAAATAGGGGGGATTTGCCAATGATCAGCAAAAGGATTCCACACTGGGAAATGATAAACGAGATCAAGAAGGATAACCAAAGAGGGTACCACTGTGGAACCCTAATCTTCCCTCTACATCGTATGCAATGATTCCTCATTTCGGAATTCTCTACCCTTTTTTACCAATAGAACCAGGTTGCATGATTGCAGATTCTCTAAACTTTACATGGAGCACAACCTTTTCCCCTTACTTATTGTGTTATTGACTTTAGTCAATAACACATTCATATGTATGGAAACTGCCGCACAGAACCACATTAGATTAAAGAGGGTTTCTGACAGACATAGGAACATAGAGGGAAATCTGGTCTATAGTGTATCTCTGAACAATTGCCACCACAGCTAGGCCATGGTTGAATAATCTATGTTTGACCTTATATGCATTTAATAAATAATATGCTAAACCAGGTATGACAAAATGGCTTGGACAGCTAGCTTTTGCACTTAAGAGATAGAGCATAGTCAGCTGTTCATTGGGGCTTGAAGGTGGGAGGTGGATTACTGACGCCTCATTATTGGTGCACACAAACCATTAACCCTTTAGGGGCTGCATAGAACTTAAACTTCTTTTTTTTCCATTGAACTTAGAAGCCAATAACAAGTAGGCCTGTGGCCTAGACTTAACCTTCATCAATATTCATTCCATTTACCAAAGGGGATACAGTGCATCCTTTATATCATTTAATTACTACCCAATTGCGTGTCTATGCCTGCTGGTCATTACCCGTCTTTGAATTATGGGAGTGTTTAAGTGTGCTTCAATACTCAGCTGTTCCCTTTACCTGTATGCCCATTCGTATTGGCAATACTATCAACGATGCTATTATCACAATGTGTTAGATATGTAACGCCAGGTATAGCAGATGGTTTTACCTCCATATGCGAGGAAGACACGATACCTCTCTGGCTGTCTTATCGGCCAGGTATCCTTACTGCTCTCTCATATTACACTGAGTATTATAATGAATGGGTGGGTGGCCATTTTCTATCTGGTCACTACCCTGACCTTTGGTATAATATGTGATACTGTTTTTTACGTCTCGTCCTTTATGGGCTCGTCATGGCAACCGTTTGAGATCTGTGACTAATCTGTATGGTGTCATCTTTTGTTCTACTAGATGATGAGGAAGGAGTTGAAGGTAGGTGGCAGGCAGAGGAGCCTTTCTCTGAATAAGTAGTATTAATGACCTAGGTTTTATCATTGGTTATCAGGTAACCTAATAAGTATTATATTTGCATGGATAATAGTTTTGTTGGTGTCTAGAGAATATAGAAATTAACAGTGCACATTGATCTTTGATTCAACACTCTAAGCTATTTGTGGGTCTTTTATTCGTCCTAGATTTTGACTCTAAAGCTGTATCAGCTAGAAATAATTTACATGTGATTAAAAGCAGCAGGCTTCATCGAGGTCAGGACGTCTGAAGTGATTACAAAGAATATTCAAAGGCCACATCTAAAAACATAGCTGACGGCGGTGTTTTGCCATGGCCTTGGCCATTTAATTGGTGAAACCATTATTCACAAAACCAGCAATCACTTTTACCAATCTGACATTTCCATTATTTACAATCCATCAGAAGATCTTTGCTACTAAAATCTTTTTAATTACCGATACGTCCCTCCAGGGTTGACCACATTAATTACCAAAACCAACCAGTCAGGAATAACACAGCTGTATTGAGTTAAGATTTGATAAAGTCTGCTTGTGAAACTAAAACTAATTAGCATGCCAAATAGGAATATTCCTTTCCGACAGAGGCCTAATTAGTTTAGAATCCGATTGATTAGGTCTGTAACACTATGCCACCTTAAAGCATTATTTTTGCACTGGGATACTGATAGAGCACGTTTATCTCTGTTTTAGTATACAGTATGATGTACCTTGAACACTATATTTGTCATCACTCTGTCTCCCTCGGCTTCCATGCACCACAGCTAAATGCCTTAGCTCTGGAAACTCTAAGTGTCACTCTCAGTGTATGAAATGGTATTGAGAAGTCTGACATACTGAGAACTGTTTTAAACTCCAGCCATGTCATGTTCTGTGCTGGATCGCATTGTGAGATCGCAGTAGTTGTTGATTGTTGCATTTACATCCCCTAAGTTGTAATAAAGTCGGTTTATTCACTTGTCAAGAGAATCTTTGTTTAACAGGAACTAGCAAGACGGTGTCTATTGAAATACATATAGGTCCACGACAAGGCAAGTAGTTCATTCAGTCATGCACATGGGAAACTAAACTTTAGGAAGTATAGGTTTAGGCACTAAGGGTTTGCATGATTACTTACACACAAGGCATGTAGCTGGTGGATCCTGAACAAGAGGAGTAGCTGTTTAGACACATCAGCATACACCGTCTCATAGGGTCTGGTGGTGGATGAATTCCTTCCTCCAGGCACACCATCCAGGAAAATGTTCTGTTGGATGAGGGTTTTAAGCGGGGACACATAAGGAGGAGGTTATAACCTATAAATATCCATAAGGCTAAAGAGATATATTGCATGTTTCAGATTACCTGGTTCAATACCTAGGCTATTTAATTTTTACCTGGAATTTATTTGCGTTTTGCAACACCCCTAAGATGCTCACAGAATTGACCGCTAAATCAGTGCATTGACTCCTGATAAATTATGTTCATTCAAAAACGATCGAATACGGCCTATAGTGCCAGAAGATTCCTAAAGATATCTATCGGTCTTTTCAAAATTGGATAAAATCGTCTAAGATCAGCCCTGCTTAGCCAAGTGGGGTCAGGTAACCTGAAACATCCTTTTTCATTTGGCAGTCTCACTACTAGGCAAATGGTGAAATGGCAAATGGTAGGAAACGGTATTATAATGCGTAGATCAGCATAATAATTGCATGTATTCTATGGATGTGGGAATGTCCTTGAATCAATAGTGCCTGAGGATTGATAGAACATTGCGATGAAACTGCCATTTAGATGTCCTTCCAGAGAATATTTGGCAACAGAGGATGTTTGCGCTCTTTGATCAATAACATGTCGTCTGTATTATCAGAGAGGTTTGCAGCAACGATATTTATTTGTTGCAAACAACTGTCATGTCGGAAGACAAATTCATCCTTGAATGCATTGTGTCCCTTCTTTCTTCATGAAATGAGACAAATACTAGCATTCTGTCTGCCAGGAGAGTAAAGTCAATACTGCTCACCACATTGGCAATGTGGCGGAGGGAACTGCAGCTCAGAGCTCAGGGCCTGAGGCAGCAACATGCCTAGTGCTACTGCTTGTGTGATGGAGCCTGCTATAATATTATCAATTTCTACCAAGTCATTAGTGCGTCTATAAACATACTTCTATAGATCACTGTAATGTTTTACTCTACCGCCTGTCCCTTAAGATTAAAAACCCGTGGTGGAAGCTCCTATCGGGTTCATATCAACCTATGTCGTGCTGAGCACAGCCTAAGCACACACTACCGGCCACACAGTATCCGTGTACATAGACAATCACTATTGGGATGGCCCTGTTGCTCCCAGGTAGGGGCCCTGGATGGGGGGGGGGGGATCCCCAAGTCACGTGTCGATTTTTAGAAATGTTTGTGTAACATGTCACTTAAATTCCCATGTCCCCTGTCACATGGCACATGGTACTTATTATTTTGCCTGATGGCCACAGGGGTCCATGTCACATGTTGATTTTAAGAAATGACCATGTCTCCATGTCGAATTTATGGTCAGGTAACACCGCCCCCCATGCCATAACTCACTATCGGCTACATGTTTTACTGGGTGCCTTGTAGACCAGGACACAAATGCACAGTGTCAGGGGCTTTGTCACCTATTACCCTTAGCCAAGGATTGTCCTCTCTCTCCAGTCCACCAAAGACAAATGCTGTAGAGCCATACTCGACGTTGAGTATATGACTGCAGGGATGTGAGAGGGAGGAAAGGATGTCTTTGCACCTGCTCTTCTCCTCCCTACTCCACCCCTGCTCTTACTCATCGACCCCCCCCCCTCCCCGAGCTGCCTCCAGGGTGCTATTGTACACAGAGCCCTTACCCCAACAGCTTGATGTCACTACTCCCTACAAACACACCAGAACCACACAATGACCGACATGCCATCTGTTGGTATTGGCCGTCCCTGGACATGCTTTCCATTAGACGCCCTGTTGACATAATTATACAGGCCTCGTCCACTTCCTCCAACCTACCTATAATATTGCCTATACCCTCGTACCAGTATAAACCTCTAGGAGCTATAGTAAATGTACCAGTCTTCACAATGAAACAGCTGTAAAATATATACTAGGACCCCTCCTGGCCAATGTTGTCTGCTCTGCCACATGAGGTACAATATTTTGGGTGATTCCCAGGGTCCCGCTGCTCACAGAGGCAAAGTTCAGATGGTCAATGAGTTAAAGAAATTGTTGTCCAGCGTTCCGATTTCTATATGCATGGCCTTCTCATCTTGATAGAGATCATTTTGGTTTACCTATCGGAATGGTGGTTTTCTACTTAATAGATTCAATTTCTCACCCATCTGTGTCACATTCCGATCCCTGTATCAACATCAGAGCATAGAGGATCCACTGTGCAACTTTGCACGATGATTAATTAGATTTAGAGTAAGGGCAATGTCAAGACCTTTTAGGGTTATTGCCTAAAGCCTTAATACAGATGGTTAGATTATACATTATTACCCGATCCATATGTATGGCCTAATAGGGTTTATCGGTGTTAATGAGATTTATGCTACCCATTTTCGGGTGAATGGGTGTGCTCCATTAGATCAAACCCTAAATACAAAGACAGGTTGTCTGTCTCATCTCTAAAAGCAGGCAGCCTGCCTGGCTCTGTATATGTACACAGTGGCTTCTTCTTACATCATATGATCTCTTTGTTCTAGACTTATATGTAACCGATGGCAGGGAAAGCTCAGGCAGGGAATGGGCTTATGTGCTAGTTGAAAGGAAGTAGTCATTTAAACACAGGAATCCTTCATCTCCCGACTCCTGATTGCTATCTTGCACTTCTAGTTTCTACTCATTTACATGTACGAACTCGAGATATCTCAGAGCTCATGGCAGTAATATCCGGGTGGAAGGTCTGCTTGGTTTGAGTGACGTCATTCCATGTGATGTCCCCAGAGACAACATCAGTGAGCACATCTTCAGACCAGGATCTCACCTGTCGCCAATCGTAATCCTTTGCGTCTTGTATGACATGGAAGAAATGTGCCATGATATAGGGCTTATCATTGACAGAGGCTTTTTATATCATTAGCTAGCCTGTTCAGAGTGATTCAGACCATACAGGTACTCTCCTGGTTGGAGCAGATTCAGAGCTGTTTTAACCCTTGTCGGGCCACGCAGTATATAGTCATAAGGATGAGTCGACCTACCTTTGATCGTGGTGATATATGCTGTGCTGTATCCAGTAGTGTCTGTACTCTAAATGCTACATTTGTATCAGTAGCGTCCGTCATGGACATAGGAAGCACAGAGGGTTGGAAGTTAGGTTGGTAGATAGGCTGGACTCCCGGTGATATGGCAGGGTGTGCAGGTTGCTGGCTATATCCTGGCATATTGGTAGCAGGGTAGGTGGGCTGAGTGTTACAGCTGCAGAGCCTGCCCCAGTCTGCATACCATTAAGTACATTTTGGTTAATGAGCCCACCTTGTGTCTCGTTACTTGTAGCTGCCGATGGTGCCAATCCCGCCAGTAGGTTATTTGGCAGGTTGTAGGCCGAGGCTGGTGTCAAAGCTACCTGGATCGGGGCGGTTGGCAGCGTCTAGGTGGTCTGAATCGGGGCAGCCTGCATCGGCGCTGTCAATAGACGATGTGACTGTGACAGCACTGCTGTCAATGGTTATGACAGGCATGGCCACGTGCTGAGCAGCTGTCACTATGGCAGTATATGGGGCATTACGAGCAGTTTTAGACCTGGTTGGCATCTTTTCCCCACCTACCGGCTGGTTTTGTTGAGATACGTCTGCAGGTGAGGCATTTGTGACAGGAACGTCAGGAATGAGCTGCTTGAGTTTATCCAGTATGGTGTTGGAGGTGTTAATGACTCGGCCGAGCTCAGTCTCCACTGTACCAACTCTACCAGCCAATCCAGCCAGAGTTAGGTGTGGCTGCTTGGCCTGAGTGGTCCCCGTATTCTGTGATTTCTTGGGAGCCATCTCACTGGTGCGGGGACTAACAATAACTTATGAAGACAAATAAATTTTAAAAGTCTACCCACACCCTGATGGTAGAAAGTTGAAGAAGACCGGACGCCAGGTTGTTCCGGTGACATCATAATTTATGTAGTTCAAGTAGTTGCCACAGAGGGCGTATAAGTGTTTCCCGCCTTCCCTTAATTACTGGGCAATTTTTCAATTACCAATGTGCCAAGCCCAAATGTGATATATCTGATGCCACCAGACTTCCTGCTGTGACAAAGACCAACAGAGCACGTCGATACACTGTTTCCCTCTGCTAGCACTGTCAACCGCCCGTTGAATGTCCAGTCAAGCGTTTTAGAACCTGTGCTGCTGTTAACCTCTCCCATTCCTGCCGTGATATCATGTGGTTAGGGGCATTTACGTCTGCTGAACATGAATCTATTTAGATGGACCTAAACGTATTCTGGCAGGTTATTTTTATCTGTCAGAGTGCTTGAAATGTGGGGTATACCATATGTAGATCATAAGAACAGAAACTAGCCTAACAGTCAAGCTTTAAAGTATATATAAAGGGCTTGTTATCGGAGTAGCAATCAGATGTCATTAAAAAAGAAACAATATAGAGACTGCAGTAAAGGTAGTATAAGCTACTGTACAGAAGAATGGATGAGCTAGGCGGTCAGTGTACACTGCCACCCTTTGCCTCCTATGGAGCTGGCAGTTGTAGCTCTTGGTGTCAGCCACAGCTAGGAGGGGGGCATTGACCTTTGACCTTACCTACTGGAGGAGTCTTTTGGTCTAATTGCGATCAATATGAGCGTATACACAGACACATTGCACAGGAGATAAAAAAAGGGTTGTATAGGGGTGTATAAAGTATATTGCAGTGTAGGGAACCAGGTAACATTGGTGAGTTCCTCACATTGACAGGGAAGGGGACGAAGTAAATTTGCCTCAGTCTCTCACAGACATAAAGAACAAGGCTTCATCAATTAGCTTCTAACAGTGACAAAGAAGGTTAAATCACCTACTCTGATCACTTTGACGCATACTGCACAGGTCACAATTTGTCTCCCCCATGACATGTACGAAGGCTTGTCAAATGAGGTTGACACTCTCATATTTGGTTTGTCAACTCCACTTGACATGCGTAATGAAGACACGTCACATATTTCTGATCCATTCACCTGAGTGCTAGGTAATACTGTGAGACAATTATGTAAGGGTCAAGAGCAGTCAATAGCTATGTACCAATGGTCCAATCAAGGCAGGCCTATAATAGAAGGCAGGGGATCTCATAGTCCCACAGGCCTGCAACACTAAGGCACTTTTTCCTATCTACAGAGCTTCTACTTGACTGAGGACTTCTATGCAGTCCATAAGACAAGGGCATGGAGGTACATAGCAATGCCATCTGTCTCCATGTAATGGAGATACTGAGATTATAGACTGTGTGTTAGCATACAATCTTTTGGTATTTTCACTGACCCACTTCAAGGTGTCTAACCTCTCCAGGTGAAGAATTCAGGATTGTGGGTGTCTAATTTGATATTCAATAACAAATGCAAATTTAACAATGAAACATAATTCACTACCATTCATTGATAGTATTTACAGACCTTAGTGATCTATTCTTCATGAAAACAAAATGACACAGATACATCAAATGTCTTAAGTGTTGGTAGTACCTCTTGGTAGTGATTAATCCTGGTACCAAAATGGTTGTTTGCCCCATCTAGTGGAATATCCCAGAACAATTATATATGTCAAACCAGCACATGTCAAGTGCCTTCGACATGGCCGTGAGCCTAGTCAACTCACAGATGACATGGCATTTCAAGGTATGTCAAATCATATGAGGATTACTGTGTGCTACAGTTGTCATGGTGACATATGTGCACATTTCCCAATGACATGTGCTCTCTGTGTCAAATCAAGATGACATGGGTATACATGTCATTTTGTCAGGAAGACTTTTTTCAGTGTAGATTAGTTTCTGACAGTAAAGACTGAGTTCCACCAGAGCATATTGAAAAAGAACTGGCCGAGTTTCCATAGAAGGCATTATGACGGCTTGTGGAATACGTACCTAAAAGAAACTGGTTAAATCGGCTACTTCCTTACAGTAACATAGAAAGGAGCACTATGAATATATCGGCCAATACCTCGCAGAGACATAGAAATGGGCTAGGTTACTTGGTTAGTTTCTTGATAGTCACATTTCGATCTTCCTTTATAACAGAAAGCTGCACCATCTTCAGTGAATAAGATGACGGCCTGCACTGAACCACCAGTTATAGCACTGTAGATTATGTTCAGGGATGTTGCAGATTAAACTTCAGGCCATGCTAGGGATAATCCACAAAACTGACTGGCTGCCAACGATAGATAGGTTCAGTTGATATTAGTATTAGTGAAATTCCCACGGGCTCTGGCTCTCCGATAGCAGGACCATGGATTTTTATCTACATCGTTAGCTTTATTATATTCAAGAAGAAACACAGACCTTGTGACTTCAGTTACTAACTAAAATCAATCTTGTTTGAGTTTTATCAGGATAGTGCAACCTGTCATTGAAGTGGGTTAGATTAAAATAAGTGCCTATTATCTGTTGTATCCAGCCTTCTGTATGAATAGGCTGCCTACTAAACCGCCGCAGTGTAAGCAAATGTAAAAAATCCCATGGAAGTGGACATTTGCATTTATGTCATGGCCTAGGGGGTTATTTTGCTTTTAAATGAAGAAAAACGGCTCAGATCTGTTCAAAATCCAAGATGGCGGGCACCCATTGAATACGGCTACATTGTTTTCCATCCCCCCACTGAATAAGACATGTCCAGTACTGTTCTATAGTAATGATCGTATCTGCCATGACATAAGGAAGGTTCCAGCTGTTTCAGATGGAGTTTCTTTACTGCGGCCTGTGATTTATTAAGAGATATCAGAGAACAATACGAAACATGACCAAATGTTGACTGTCAGTGATACACAGTGTAATTCCGAACAATATTTAACAGATTCAATCATAAACTGTGCGTGGGAACTGCCCCCATGAAACATACGCCAATACCAGTTGGTGTAGTCATAAATCCCTGGTCTGACATGTATGAACTTACAAAATAATTATACATAAATTCGTCGTCGTCCTTCTACCTCAGACAGGGTGAATAATATGTACATCTTGTATACATATATGCAATACAGCAGGCTGTTCGCCTGTGACGGTGTAGAACGTAATATGTAGTTAGAGTTACATATATATTTATGGAGATTCAGCGTAGTAAATCCACAAGGCACGCATGGAATATATTGTGCATAGACCATGGGGCCCTGCTTCTAATTCAGCTTGAATCACTTATTATATCCCTCCACGAAGATGTAACTGTGAACCAGGCCTACTTGTACTATGGATGAATTTATGTGACATGGCCCACATAGGTTAGAGCAAAGGCACTTGTTTCCTTTTCATTACTGGTGGTTTAAAAGGGTTGTCCCAACACGGTGTGTAATGTTCTTGTGACTTGTAGCCACAGTGTTTAGTTTTCTTGGTGACTAGGCTATTACTGCTGTGGGTCCATATGGACCAACCCACCACCCCCACCACCCCATCCCCTGCTAAAGGTCCCAGGACAATACTGGTCAACCATCCGCCCACCACCTTCCCCTTCCCAATCGGCCACTACTACAGCCTCCACCACTGGCTGCATGCGTCCACTGGAGGAGACGTTACAACAAGATATTGATTCTGACTCACTGGATGGCCTCCCCACTCCTCAGTGCTTCCAATATGCGCCGTTACCAATGATGGTAATGCTATATCTGCCACCATCAAGGATTATACCAGCCTGCCCCCCTCCTCCTGCCTTCCACCTTTATGTCAGGGTTGTTCTGTGTGAGCATCACTTGTTGGCTAGTCCTGCCATGTCCAATCACAGGACTGCTCCCTGAGCTGCTCAGACCTGGAGCGGTACTCATGAATGAAACCAACAGGACACCACATTATTTGATAATGAAATTGCAGATGTCCCCTTTCTTAGTGGCGGTCAGTGGCGTTGGGGAATCGATTGCACAGTAGATTGCAATTACAAATGTTTGTTTTTACTACTGGGCATCGAACATGAGTAGAAGGGAAGAGGGATCTATTTGTTAAAACTCGGTCCTCCACGACTGTTTTTTTAGCCATGAGACAGTTGACAGTGAGAATATCCTCTCTCACATTTTTTATATTTCCCCAATAGCTCAAGCTATCCCTGTCTAGATGAGATACCCATAGCAGCGATTCCTATTCAGTTTCATTTATAATAGCAATCGACTGGATTTGAAATGTCAAAAAATGAATGTGGATCGGACAGCGATTACCTATACCCAAGCTATTGCTCACCGGGAGCTTTTCAGCTATACGAAAAACATACAGGAAGTGATACCTTCATAAGAGAAAGCAGCAACCTCTAGGCCAAAGGAATAAGACAAATGCTACACATTGTATGGGATTTTATAAATGAACATGACAGGATGCCTCTTCAAAACACCATCCATCTGACTACATATATTTAGGTTCAATTCCTCATGGATCTACCTACAAATTATGTCCTAAATTAAAACACTAATGTCCCCTATTGTCCGTGGTCGTAAGTAACCACTGCGGGAGGTCTCACAAACGCTGTTTGCAATGACCAATAGTAGTTCAGAAACAGGTATTGTGTGAATAAATCTTCCGCTATAACGACTAACTATCTCTACTAGTACATGAGGATTTCAAGAAACAATCCGGCTTCTTATTGGTGGCCTTATAGCCTCTCTTGCTGACCGACCAGTCAGTGCAGTAGTGGGTGACCAGCCAGGCCTGAAGGAGCCGTCAGCTGTAGATAAGAGGTTGACGACACTCTTAGCCTTAAGGGACACACCACTCATCACCATCTACTGGGACGAAAACAATACTTAAGGCTGTGCCCTAGAGACAGTCAGGCCATCTACTGGTATAGAAACAACACATACAGCTGTACCATGCATAGGCAGAGTCTGACCATCTCCTAGCACCAAAATAACACTTATTAGCTTTGTACCATAATGACAGGCTGACTCTCTACTGGTATCGAAACAACACATACTCTCTACTTCTATCATTCTCTCTATTATAGTCTTTCTTGACTCCAAGCAGCATAGTTGACAACAGCACCTATAGTCACATTACAACAGTGACATTGTACTACATGTATTTACCACTAACTCTAATCCTGGCACTAGGCCGTGGAATTCTAACAAAACTTTGAAGCTGATAGGTGCATAGTTATTCATGATACGGTATGTGTGCCACAGCTAATGCAGTGACACATATACCATCCTGTAAGACCCTTATGGTTTTCTCTTGATTTGATTTTGATTTTGATTTGAGGATCATTTAGATGATATTGATGAGGCATGTACCTATACTAGACAGACTTCGTATCAAAAAAGGGTATCACCCTCTACTTAGCATGTATAAATACAAGAATTGCACACACACACACAAATACTACTATACCATAGACAGGGTTAACCCATCTACTGGTACCAAAATAACACTTAGGGCTGGCTGTCAGGCTGACTATCTCCTGGTACCAAAGCAACACTCTCTTAAAGCTGTACCATAGAGACATGCTGTCCATGTACTGGTCCTACTAATGTTAGCTTCTGTTTGTTGTCGTCGTTATTAAGGATAAAGGTATGCCTAAGTAAGTAACACTTAGTGCCCATGTTCAGCATGGTGAGTACATTTTCAATGGACCTTAACCCTGCCCCCAGTACTCTGTATTGTGTTTGGTACCAGGCGTATTTTCTGTTTGACTTTTTATCTATTCCTGTCGGGTTTCACACCACGGATGCCCACCTTGGCACACCACGCAGAAACAGCAATGGACGCGATCATGCAGCCAGTGCCTAGTTTGTTGTTGGTCTCTCATCAGAACCAGCAATTTTGGTATTACCTAGTGCATTTTAACTCTCTCTCTCCCTCTCTCACCCTCTCTCTCTCTCTCCCATATAGTAGAATTAAATATATATGATATGCAAATTGAATGCTTAGGTATGATTTGATTCCATTAGCAAGCACCCCAGCCCACCTAATGTAGAAGTAATAGAAGTAGTTGGCACCAAGGACATCCTCCTGGCCATAGTGTGTAGACAATGGAGTCCATGCTGAAACAATTAATCTACTTTAGTATACCTAATACTTCCATCTCACATGGACTGCTGAACAAGATGGGGTTTAATGGCACACCTATCAGTTCTCGGCTATAATAAGACCACATCTGTTCCGCTGCGAAATGAAGGTATTATATGTGCAAGGGGCTTGTCCATGTGCGCGCTTACCGGGACTTCCTTTGGTCAAAAAAGAAAGGGGTCCCTGTTAATATCCTGTTTGTAACAAAAGAAAACAGTTATATGGCCCTTTCTAAGTCATTTCTGAGCGGTAGGACGTCATATTAATATTTTTAACAGCTGAGGGAGGTATCAGGTTCTTTATTGTCATGCTATTTTATGACTGATAAAGGTGGGAAATGAATCTGAACAATGCCCTACCTTTTAAAAGGACATTATCCGCTCTTCACATTCTAAAAAAGACATCGTCGCTAAGTACATGGAAATTAAACAGTAACATAGAGAAGGGCAGTCGGATAACATCGATTCACTGTTCTGCGCCCACTATAGGAAAGAGATGCCTCCTCCTTTTTGAGTCAAGGCGTTCATTTGACTCTTTTTGGGCCCCAAAGTTTGCTCAGAAATAGAGGGTGCACATGGCTCTCTCTTTTGGGACCGTGTCCCCTTCTTTTCCAAATCCTGAATCCACCACTCCCCTAGGTAATAGGGTCAGGGTAATCGGACGACATAGGACAAGGAATCCTTCCCTCCCCAGGTTCCCCCATACTGCCCAAGCCCACTATCTACTTTCGCCATGTGCCTATAGTTACTTTGACACCTTGAATTGTCTCTCAGGCCTTTGTTATTTGTGTCCCCCACTCTTACATTATTTTCCTTCCTTTGCCTGCTCCTGTGGTCCCCTTCGACTTGCATGCCTTCCTAACCCCTCCCCTCAGTGCCTGCCCGTCACTCCGACATACTCATCTCCATATGGACACTATATTAGCTCTACAATTCTGCCGCTAAAACCACATGTCAACAGTTTCTAATGCACCGAGCTGTCCTCCGCACAGCAGCCCGGATATGCCTCCACCTAGCGGACAGGCGGTCTGGAGTGTACTACTAACGCTGGGCCGTGTGCCTGTTGGACCCAGTCAATAAGCGCTCCTCAAGTGGTGTGTTTAGGGCGAAGTGCTGGGGTGGGAGAAAGGTATTGAGAGATACCTAGAATTGCTGGCTGTAGCGCGTTTGTGGCATTAGCAGAGACACAGAACCGAAAAAATGTCCCTCGTTTTCCCCTCGTGCCTCCTGAATGTGACTTCTATGAGAATATCGGAAGTCTACGGAGCCCCTAGTTACGGAGGACATACCAAAGATAATTTTTTTCCAAGAAAAAATATTCTTGCAGGTACTGAACAATTCTTGCAGATACTGGAAATTCTTGCAGATACTGAACAATTCTTGCGAATACTGAACAATTCTGGGAGGTACAGAAACAGTTCTTGCAGGTACCAAACAATACTTGCGGATACTGGTACTGAAAACTCTTGCAGGTACCGGTACTGAACAATTCTTGCGGGTAATGAACAATTCTGGGAGATACAGAACCAATTCTTATGTTGTTGTTGAAATAATTTTATTTGGCAAATAACAGTCGTACAGGCAGACGTAAATCAGTACCAAGTTACAACACAGTCCAAGCCTGCTCGCTTGTCCTGCGAGGATAAACCAGATTGTTAACATTAAAGTTCATAACCATGTCAATGTTAGAGATACGAGTTTGTATGTGTGAGTCAAAAATTGGAGGATAAATTCCACTAAACATAGGGTTAACCTCATGGGATGGCAAAGATGGACGCATACATGAAGGGTTGAAAACATCGCATTTAAACTAATAATAAAAAAGCTGCCTTACTTTCTGCCTTTTGTACATTGGGTTCAAGGTTGTCCCATAGTTTAACCCCTCTGTATAATGGACTTTTCTTTTTTCGTATAAAACACCATTTGCTCTTTGCAACTTAATTTTAATTCTACTGTTCCATCTCAGGTTCCTCACAGGAACTACTATATAATCCTCGTTTTTGAGACATCATAAATCTGGCAGAGCAGACTACGCTGCCTTCTAATTTTAAGGGATTGGCAGTCAGAGATGGCATGCAGTTCTTCCCTAGATATGTCATAGGGATTATTGATCCTCCAACTCACTCTGAGACAGGCATTTTGGAGGGTTTCAAGTGACTTCACCAGTGTTTTCTTACAACAGTCTATGATGCAATCACCATAGTCTGAAACAGGCAAAATCATTTGTTTGTACAACCTGATTGACAGTTTATGAGTCATATATTTCCTAACCTTTTTCAACTGATAGAGTTTCTGCTGAACAGAAAATTTCTTCTTGTAAAAGAACTTTTTAAAATCAAGGTTAGTGTCATGCATCATCACACCAAGATAGTCAAACTTAGAGACTGTACCCAATATGATCTTACGGGTACTGAACAATTCTTGTGGATACTGGACAATGCCAACTGGTACCCATCTGATAGGTCTTATCAGTAGAACTCGCTGATAACAAGAGCAAGGGACTTCTCTCTTAGTGTTTGATTCCCCTCACTTGTGTGTCGGGGAGAAAGGTAGGGGTTTCTCTCTCTTTGATATTTCTGATCAAGGCCGGGAAGAAAGGCAGAGTACTTCTATCTCTTTCTTTGATTTCTCTCACCTATTTCAGGGAGAGAGGCAGAGAGCTCTCTTCAATTTCTCCCCTCCCCCCAGTAGATATAAAACATGGTTTGACATAAAATGCCTCACGTCTAATTACCCTCTAACCCTTCAGAAATTAGTCAAGAGCATTGGGTTGGTTGAACAGAATGAAAAGTTTTCTTTCACTTTTCTTTTCCTTCTATTTTTGCATAATAAAGTATATGGACAGATACCAGCAAAGGATCAGGTGCAATGTTGAATTCAGGGAGTTAGAGATTTTAAAAATAAACACTATCACCCCCCCCCCATCCCATGCATACACCTGACCACGCTTCCTTACTGTCGGTGACGTCACAACATAAGGGTCTGCAGCCAGTCTACGGGAGTCACCTGAATGTGTGTGGTGTACATACTTTTTGAGTACTCAATGTATACACAAATAGGTATATATAATATGGAATTACCAATTGAATAACAAAATTAATATTGATAGGTAAAGTATCGTTGCACTGCCTCTTTAAATATAATCCTCCCGTATCCACAACAATGCTTCTGTTCTCGCAAGAATACTCCAGTATCCACAAGAGTGGTCCTGTATCTGCAGGGATCCTCCTGTACCTGCAGGAATCCTCCTGTACCCGCAGGAATCCTCCTGTACCCGCAGGAATCCTCCTGTACCCGCAGGAATGTTCCAGTATCCACAGGAATGTTCCAGTACCCGCAGGATTTTTTTTTGCATGAAAACATCTTTTTGGTATGTCCTATTAGGGGCTCCGTAGTACGCAGATGTCTCCCTATGGCAACAAGTGGTTTTACTCGGTGGGCAAGATGGCAGTGATTGCTAGACCAGTTAAAGTCTGATATAGTAAGTCTCATCCCTGCAGGGCGGTCTGACAATCATAAGGGTGCCCTTGGAGACAGGTGAAGTTGGCAAACTCCATGCTCTTTCCATCAACATATCTCTGAAAGCCTGCTTGTTAGGGGAGGTGGTTCCTGTTTTTGTTCTTATTTCAAGAAACACCTTTACAACACCTTTACTAAGTCCTCAACTGTATTCTACCTGGTTGGATTACATTTGAAATCCAACAAATAGACTGTTAACATAAAAAAAATCAGTGCTTTAACATCCAGTCAGAGTTTAAGATTTTTGTGCGATGTAACAGAGAATATAGAACCTGTCATGTTCTTCCATATACATGTACGTACTTAAGGCATGTCCTTGCTAGTCCAGACAATGAGAGGATATTGTATTCACCACAGAACCACCCACGATTGAGGTACTCTGGGCTCAAATCATGCTTCTCTCTAATTACTGTTGTAACGATCATTAGTCTCTCCAGCTTTTATAATTACTCAGAATACCGCCCCTCCCCGGGAGGTTCCATTGGTGATTGGACCAAACTCCCACAATGAATTCACTTAGTAACTGCTTGGACGCTTTGCATTATTTAGTACCAACAACCAAATTTAAAATGACATTTAGGTTGTACTATACAGGAGGAAGTGTTTAATTGTTTCCTTTGTGGGAGATATGTAGCTAAAATTATGTAGGTAAAATTGGATCAGTGGAGGGGGTACACGCATGTTGCTTCTTACTGTAATTTAATGGACGGTATTGCCCTTTGGACACACAATTCTGTACACTAGGTTCACGTGCCTACATTCATCCAGCCATCTCGCAACATGCTAAGGTGTGGCAAGGGTTTAGGAAGCTGAACAGTCAATCCTACCGAGGCTAAAGGGACATGTCAAGTGTGCAGTGATTACAATCAGCTCTGAGCTGCTTGCCTATAGGTTTGAGTTGCTGTGTGCAAGGTGGTAGGACACGGCACTAATGGCACTGTAGAATTGGAACTGTCGGAATCCATGTCGTCCTCTATGGAGCAGCTTATGGCGGCATATTTGCCTTTAGACCTTTTCCAGCACAGAGGTCGTCCCAAAGTCACAAATGTTGCTCCATCAAAGGTCTTCACTCAGGGCGCTGCTTTCTGGTAGGCCCTCTCCACACACCACCCCTGTGTCACTGCACACGTCTATATATAGTCACCCAAGGCTAAATGTGGTTGGAGTGTTGAACTAGGCTTCCCATAAGCTTGTTTCTGACAGATTGAGTGTGTCAGGAGTGTGTCAACCCTGGAGCTACTCCCGGGAGCGCAGTGATGAAATTTGATATATCCACACATGGTTTAAATCGTTGATGAGCAATGAGGTGTTCAACCACCGACAAAACTAAGTTAATTCAAATGAGTTAATTCTAGTTCATGAGGGATGCAAGTGATGAATTGAGATTCATTATGAAAAAAAGTTGAATCTGGCCACTACCTGTCTAGAACACTCACAGGTACGGTTATTACCATTGATCAGTAACCTAGCAGTCCGTGTCTATTTCCATCGTCCAATATCTGTCCAATTGTGGCAATGCACTGAGTAGCTCGGGATGATGAGAGCAGCTCGGAATGGGGGATCAGGGCGGGAGAACATCAGTCATACGACAACGAATCAATCACACCAAGCCGTGTCTGGTCGATTTAGCCGACAAACTTTGACAGTCGCCACCAGAAAAAAAAACCATTAGGGGACGAGAGGAAAAGGCTTAATTTGCGTACATTAAAATCTGCCGCCCAGTTTCAGCACCTGCGGAAATTAAGGTTATTTGTATTCTGCAGAGGTAGAGGCAGAGATTGTCTTGGTCTGGATGTACGAACACGACTATCAGTGTGGGTACATGCCAACGGGATTTACCAGCTACCTAATGATTTTATCCATCGATTTCTCTCTCTCTCTCTCTCTCTCTCTCTCTCTCTCTCTCTCTCTCTCTCTCTCTCTCTCTCTCTCTCTCTCTTCTCTTTCTCTCTCTGTTCCTGCTCGTCCATGTCTTGGTCTATTTGCTTGTAGCAATAATGGACTTGTCCTTATTCCACAGTGGAGTCTTCCTTAGCCTTATCACACTTATGTCTTTTAAACATTGCTGTATACGTGTCAAACATCATTCAAACCTGTGCAGCCAGCACATGAAGCTGAAAGTTGGGCAGATTCTGTTATTTTGTAGACAGTAGTGTTTATAAGTATAGGTCTATTATAGAAGAACCTAGGCGCTTTTAACGCAGGAACTCGACATTTGTAGATAAATGGAGCACTCTGGCAATATACAGAGATCAATTTAAATCAAGTTTGGTCTGTATGTATTTCAGTTTGTAAGCCGTTAGAAGTATATTTAACCACCACCGACAGTTCCCCATACACACATTGCCATATTCCGTTACCGTTTTATTTCACTCATCTTTTTCTTCGTGCGTACGTAGTGGTCATTATGGTCGGCAGATGGTGTGACCTAATGTCGCGCCGGAAAAGACGGAGATGTGCTGGAGATAATTAGAATTCATTAAGAAAATTAGCCCTTCTGGAGCACACCCAATCACCCCAACAGTCCCACCCAGCCTGGCCCAACAGCGGGCGGATGGGTGATAGGCCGGTGTCTATTCCTCAGTACCAGGTTGTCCCATGGGCGCAGCCATTGCTGGAGCTTGTTACCAGCAATTTCCACTGATAACACCTATCAGATGGGTACCAGTTGGCCCCTAGAGGACCGCAGTGAATAGTTGGTGTCATTTCTTTGGCTGATAATCAAACCAGCTAAGTCCATATAGAGATAAAACTGATCATGCTCCACGGCCCGCCATATTGTGCATGGAAGAATAGGGATATTTGTTTTTTGATACAGACTAGAGCCTCTCACAGAGTGAGGGACTTGTCTAGAAAATCTAGAGTTTACATTATTGTAGTCTCATATTCTACCGTTGTTATTCTCGGCTGTAGTCGGCTTGTTAGAGACTTATAAGCTGAGCTTTTCTAGGTTACTCTCTGACAGTCTTGCCGAATTAGTTCCCTAAATGGGCTGTGAAGCCCCTAAGTCTCAAAATGCCCTATCCCGCAAAAATCTGCGGAAGAGGGTTCGTTTGAGACATAAGTCCCTAATATCCCGAAAAATTCTGAGATAAAGGGACAATGTCCGATCAGCCCCTGTCTCACAAATATGTGTCAGATTGGGATCAATTGAGAGAAAGCGACATGTCAGGCACCCTATGTTGAAAAAAAAAACTCACTATCCCTTATCTTTCAAAGGGTTCTCCTTCAATATTTTAGATATAATGACCATGTGCAACCAGTCCCTATCTCACAAATGTTCTTATACAACATCTATCAGTGGTGCACATCATTAAATGTGGCAAAAAACAACCGCTGATCTCATATAATGACAGGGATAAGAAGTTTGAAGACTAATATTCTGAGCTTTAGGGACATTTCTGTGAATTTGGGGAATGACATTTGAAGACATCTAAAAAGGTATTTGTGTTCTAGGTACTTCAGGTTGACCGTATGTTGCAAAAGTTTTGTGAGATAGAGACTTTGCACATAGGGACTTTGCATGGTCCCTATCCCTCAAATGGGGTATTTTTGATACATAGGGTCCAACCCTCCTGGGGTGTCCTGTGTCCTAGACTCCTGGAGTGTCCTGTGTCCTGGTCTCCTGGGGTGTCCTGTATCCCACCACCTAAGAAAACAGAAAAAAGGCAAGGGGGGAACACACCAGGGTTCCAACCTGCAATGTGAAATCCAAAGTTCATGACGTTATCCGATAGGCCAATCGGCTGTACACAAGATGCTGGCAGAGTATAGGTATATCGCTACAATGTCCTGTGTCCTAACCCCACCGTCCAATCCTGTGTCCCACCTCCACCGTCCAGTCCTGTGTCCTAACCCCACCATACAATCCTGTGTCCCACCTCCACCGTCCAAATAAGGATCCTTATCTGGACGGTGAGAGACATAGGGGCATTTTGAGACTTAGGGGCCTCACATCGTCTACTGGGTGACATACAAGAGCACCTCCACCTCCCTTCCTCCCCCCTCCAACACCCAGGTTCCTAATGCTGCACTACCCAGCAGTCTAACCTTTATACTGTAGACGGCCTGTGGTGTTTTATGTTAACTAGGTAATGTATGGGCTAACAGGCACTGAATTGCTTGTATGGTAGGATATCGTAACGAGTGGCCTCAGTTTATCTAATAGACTGTGCTGTTAAGCACTGTATTAACAGCACAGTCTATTAGATAAACTGAGGGAGATGCATGGACACATATAATGATGGTGATACATGATGTGTTAAAACTGGCAGATGGCATTCCAGTATTACACTCTGTGTCGGCGCATGTGCACTGATGGTATTAATGTGTCTACCCACATGTTGGCAAACATCAGTGGATTGAAGTATGCATGATCCCGTCTGGAAAAAAAACACGCCATGAAATGGATGTCAATGGAATTCATGCCCCACATATCAGATTCTTCCCACACACACACACACACACACACACACACACACACACATATATATATATATATATATATATATATATATATATATATATATATATATACATACATACATACATACTAGAAATTTGTATTGACTTGATCACCGGTGATCGTGTTAAAATAAGGCGTATAGATCTATAGCTAAGAGGAGGCAGACGCCCACGCCCATGGACACTAGCAAGGCATTTCGGACGTTGCTTTCTATTTATAATATTGAACGGGACGACCTTTTAAAGTATCTACCATTTTTCTGTCTCACAAGCCGAAGATAATTCTATCATTTAAAACTAACGAAGAAAGGGAAGTGGTAATTTACCATGGGATTTATAGGTTATGTGTCAGTGGAATACTAATTATTCTAAATTGGATTGATATTTTTTAATAGCAGTGACTATCAGTTGCATGAAGACCGGAGTCCTGTTCTAATGACTAATCCTTATTACTTAGTACTCTGAATATTTTATGTCTCTATAAAATGAAATCCGTGACATCTCAGACCTGCATGGAATCCCAGTGCCTCTCCTAATACCTAGGTCATTGCCTGAGATGATTTAACGTTCAGCCTTGCACAACTGTTACCTACCGGTGTCTTTGGTGTGAGTCTGGATTTTGCTCTGCTGATCGATTTTCTGTCAAATTACCTTTTCTTGTCTCTTTTTATTCACGTCGTTTGACATGATAGGATATTGAATGATATAAGTTCACAACTATTTGTCAACAGGGTAATGATTATGATACATACATGTACTCTTTGAATCTCGTCGTCTTTATACATGGCATCTTACAAGAAGCACCTTGGGCAGTCTGCCTCAGAAGTAACACATACTGCACCAGCAGGTATTAGCACTACACACCCCTTATGTAACCACGTGCACGTAATGCTCCCTCCACCTCCCACTACCACCGACTAGCGGATACCTCTGCGGCCATATTGGCGTCTTATGGAGGCTTCTTAGATACATCCTCCCCTCCCATTCCATATCGACCCCATCGACCTGCCGGGTCTATGGAACACCCCGACTTACACTGACTATACCACTGGTACTGGTCATGTCTTGTAAGCTGCCATCAGTCTCGTCCAGTTGGGATTCAGGGAACTCCCTCTCTCGTGTTTGGGAATTGTGGGTCCCCATATTCTGGGGAATATTACTACGCATTGTACCTGCCTACATATTAGCACTACAGCAACCAGCGGCCAGAACATGTTTTACCCATAAACGCTGGTCACCAGAGACGACTCACGCTAGTGGTTGAGCTGGGGCCAGATTGAGCTGCCATCTTGTTGAATCGAAGAGGGCTCCCCTCGGGGCTCCCACAGTTAAATACTGACACCTGTTAGAAGGATAAGGCCCTTTTACGTGTGAGAGTGCTGCGTACAAGTTTAGTTTTTGGGTATGCCACTGGTATACTTTCCCCTAACGCATTCTGAAAAAAAAACCTTGCTTGACCCATAAAATGTCCCTCTAATTTCCTTTATGTTCGAGTCTAGATGTAAAGCGTCATTTGCAATACACAGAAGACAAAACAAGTCTTACTCATTATAAAGGCTACAGAGTCTTCCAATGCACCCTGTCCGTTTGTTACCATTCCTGTAGCACAGTGCATTGGAGTCCCCTGTCATCCTTAGACTTTAAAGGTCAATGTATATTGTGGTATCCATTGCAGTCTATGACAAGGCTAATTTTGCAGTAAAATGGGGCCGGTGAGAGAAGACAACGACTCTGTAGTCTATATTACAACCCAAAGAGGCCCTCGAAGAATGGGTCACCAACCACCCCGACTAGTCTATCCATCACTTTACGAATGCTCCCCGTGTGAATTTGCCAACTCAGTTTCCGACCCTCAACCCCTAACCCATATCTTAACGAGCAGGCTGCTTAGGTTGCGACATCTTTAAAGAAATTAATGTGCCTCTGCTGTGTTCTCGGCCATGAACTCAGTGAGGTCATTGGTCTTGCAGGGCCAATAACTCATGGATTGTGACCGTTTTACATGGGCTATTTGACTATTGAACCATACAGGAAGTCTGCGCTGCATTAAGTCATTTAATGAAGAGTGTCAAGCACAGTTTAATGGACATTGTGCCATTTTTGCTGAAGTTGTACATAGATAAGTTCATAGGGAGTATACATAACCGTTCACGAATTGATGTGGGTAGTATGAAAGGAGGGAGACTAGTCTGTGAAAGAAGATGGGTAGTGAGCAATAAAATTATGAAGAGGGAGAACATGTATGAAAAGGGGGGGGGGTGTATATAAAACCTAGAAGGAAAGTGAGTAGTATATGAAAATGGTTATATTTAGTAGTATATGGAAATGAAGAGAATGTTCAATGTGCCAAAAAGGGGATGTGCAATGAGCAGTTGTGAAAGGTTAGGAAGGGTGAATTGATCAGTCTATGAAAATGAGCAAAAAGAGAACCATATAGAAGTAGAAGTAAGCGGTGTAGGAAAACACGGGTTCAGTGGTATATGGAAGTGGGAGAAGTCAGTAGTATAGGAAAATGATGATGGTGAGTAGTATATGAAAATAGGGAAGTCAATACCCAGTAGTATAAGGATATGTAATAAGCAAGTAGAGTGTAGAAAAAGGAGAAGCAAGCATGATATAGAATAGAGAGAAGTGAGAGCTATATATATATATATATATATATATATATATATATATATATATATATATATATATATATATATATGGAAATGGAGATTGAAAGGAATATCAGCTCTCTAGATCGGGTGAGTGAGTAGTATGTAAAAGCCCAGTATTGATAGGATCAATTTAAAGAACAGGAGCGTAGTAATTTTTAAATGCATCCCAACCAGAGTGATATGCAGTTTAAAGTAGACTATGAGTAGGCGCCTACATTGTTTTTAAGGAGGATCAGTGCTCAGTCGTCAGCAGTTAAGCATTACTTTGACAAATTGGAATTGAAATACATGTACACGCAGAGGCCTTCCAAACAAAATAAGAAAAAAATGGCAAATCCTATTGAGGGGAAAGATGAAGTGAGATGAAGTGAGTTGGCAGTGTTAGCTTAGAGAACCCTCGTACTGTGATGTGTGCCGGGAGCACAAAAGGCGTCGAGTCAACAGCCCTTACACGGGCAGGTCACATTGACCATGCTGTAGCAACCAGGGTGCTGTGGTCAATAGTAAATCCCTTATCTGACTGAAAAAGGGCCGCCGGCCTCCTACCGAGCTGCTACAGCTCACCATGTTTAGGCCGCCATTTTGTTCCTGGGGGTCCATAAAGTAGCCATATTTACACTATATTATGTTTGCATACTTCCTCATGAAATGACGGCCCAAACCCTTCACACCCGAATGGACTCATCCTATATTGAGCAACCCCCCTACACCTGTACATTGACGCCTATTGCCAATACAATCAAGGTAAAACAAGACCACATAGTATACTATAGTGAATTATCGGGCCCTAAAAAGACCCTAAAGGTTACAGATCATAGAGTGACATAAATGTGTCATAGTCAATGGTAACTGCGGATGAAGTGTAGTCAGCCTTACTTTGTTTCCATTCCTATGGCCGACTTCTCTTGCCATGGCCACTGCTGCTGCTGACCTCTTTAAAGCCCTGCACCTGGGGGCAGAGGAGTGTCTGCAACAGACAAGTAAAGAAGTAGAAACATGTTGGGAACCGTGAAGTAGGTATACCCCGGGAGGTATACACTGCTAGAGTCAGGTTGCCCTTTCTGGTGATCTGACCAGGGTATGTCCTGATACCGTTATAAGCACACAATATGTCAGCACTTTGTATACAGCTATAAACACCTACTCAGGGCTGGTTGAAGTAAATTTCTGTATGGGCATACCACTCTCGTTGTTGGGGCATTATGCTTTCATGTAGGCGCACAGAGGGAACTTTCTTGCCCATTTTCATACACAAGTACAGTTCCTTTGTGTTGTTTTAGCCTATCTAGAAACAGCCGTGGGGGTTATGATTCTCGAACATGCCCGTTAGTAGGCAAATAGTCTGTCCCTTTTGATGATTTTTATCTGGCTGAAATACGAAATTTGTACAAGCCAAATATTATTATCCGCATAAGTATCAGCGACTCCCAGATAATGTAAATGTCAGGATAAAAGCCTTTCAAAAAAGCTCCACTCTGGAATCACACTGTTTTGCGAATGCACTAACCTGCATCTTCAGAAGAAACCAGATTTAGCTGAATAAAAGGCATGGATAATGAGTCCATCATTACAATACATAGAGTTGCCAGCAATCCCCAAGCATATCGTTATGGGCCACCCATTGTTCTAGCCTGATAATCATTCGAAAAGATCTGATTTGAAACCCCGATCCTGTGCAGCCAGGCTTCAACTTCACTACCAGGAGTCCAACAAAAACAGGGCTTAACAGCGGCAGTCTGTGGGTCATGTAATACCATGGTGCTAGCCTTAGCCATGCCCCTGTAAAACACAAAATCTGGCTGCCAGTGACATTAATCCTAACAGAACTTTTAATGGATTAACAACAAAAAGAACAATTGTGATTCCTTTTTTTTTTTTTATTATTACCAATTATTATTTTCCCATGCAAACAATGGTGATTCAGTCCAGAATGGCCCGTTTTCAATCTCCAATCGGCAGTTCTAATATGAATAGTAGAACAAATAATTGGATCAGCCTCGCACCTGATTCATTCCAATTTTCTCACACTGTATTTGCTTCAATATGGACCGACTTTCTCATTGAAATCTTCAGTCTATAACAGCGTATTATCAATTAAGTCCACATAGATTTATATGATACAGTAATTTGATTTAGTTGCTAAATTTGCCCTTTCATTTTCACCACCGCAGACTAAGCTGACTACTAAATATGCCATTTCATGTAATCATGACGTGAAATTCTGTTGATGAAAATCGCTGATAACATCATAACAAAATCCCATTAACTAATTGGCCGAACCAAATTAGCCAAATGGCTAGATCATTTTGCCTAACAAAATATTGTCATCAATCATTTCTAATCAATAAATGGTCATAATGATTCATCTATTTTTCTTATACCCTTGCAGGTGGCAGCGGTTCTGAGGCAGGCCGGACGACGTCTGATGATGTCCGGAAGACCCTTACTAACAACAACTCTTCCCCCAAGTCTTCCCGCTCCGTCGGCTCAGGGAGCCTTGAAGAGTCGAGCGACACACAGAGCACGGCCTCCACGTCCCCTGGACGTAAGAAACGTGGGCCGGATGTGCATGATATCGGCTTCCCTAAGGAGTCAGACAAGCAGAAGCTGCTGGACTTGATCCGCTCCAAGGCACCTGTAATCTGTAAAGAGGAGATTCAGAAACCCACAGTAGAGGTCCGTAAGGTGTCTCTCTCCCGGTACCGTTCCGACTCTGAGTCGAGTTCCTCTAGTGGTCCCAGCTCGCCGCAGCTGTCAGCCCGGACGGACTCTGAGTTCCGGTACAGTGACTCCATCCGTAGCTCTATCCGCAGCTCAGGTGCCTTCAGCGCTGTGTCCAGTGAAGGCCGGATTACCATAGTGACAGAGAGCTGCGTGTCTGACATGGACAGCTATTCCCTCACCAGCCAGATGAGTCTGAGTGATTCACAGGGTTCCCCAGCCTTACTGGCAGGTCCCTACGACAAGGAGGCCGAACACTTCCAGTCCACTGATTCTGTGATAGAGAACAAAGCACACCGACAATCCGCCCCAGTGGCTGCTCCACAACCACCGCAGACTAAACTAACTGCATTGTGCAAGGACACCACTGATGGGTCGGTGAGCATATCGGACAATGAAATAAGTGTACGAAAGGTCAGTACCAGTAAGCATGCCGACTCCATGTCTAGTGACTCGGAAGCCGAAGAGGTGACCACTACCCAGGTCAGCAAGGTCAAATTCAGGAGGATACCCATGGCTCAAGGTCAACGGAGGTCACGGTCACCTTCCCCAGAACCTAGGTCAAGGTCTAGGGCGAATGATGTGACGGCCAGTAAGTGTAAGCGTGTGTCTTGTTTTAGATGGAATGAGAGGAGGATGCATCAAGCTTTAATAGAATACAATTAAACTCTTCCACTTTTAGCAAATAGAAAGGCGATGTTGAGGGAAGTCAGTATTCTTCACTAAAAGCATCACGAAGGATAGACAAGCAGGCATGATACTAGGACCCTTCAATTATAAGGAACACAGTTGTCCAGTCCCAATCTTTTCATTACTTTTCATATCTATTGAATTTGAACCAAGGAATATTTAAAACAATGTTTAACTAACCTAATTTGGACTCTAAATGTGCGATACAATATCCCACCTTTCTTCTACAATGATCATCCCAAGACTTATATTCCACCACATTTGTGGAAAGTACGTCATCAGGTCATGTATAACATATAGGTAGAATAGGTAGAATATCCTTCACGTCTTGTTTTCAAAGAGCTGATTCCACTGCCATCAGTTGGACGAATGTTTGCTAATCCGACAATTTTTTCTTGTACACTTGCTTTAAAAAAATGTCGGATAATTGAAAAATTGCAAGATCAATGGCACTGGAACTAGCCTTTAACTCATCCGACAGGACACTCTTTTCTCTTCCTTCTTTTTTATTCCCCCTATCAGTCATCGCGAGAAAACTAGCCTGCCTTCCTGTACGAGATAGGAAACATGATAGTCTATGTGCCCTGCACAAAAGGTCCCTGTTTTTTTCTGTGCTAAATACATGTATACAATCTGAAATAGGGAGCTGGCAATCCATCTAACACCTTGTGGGGGACCTTCTTGTCACACAATATTTTGCCGCATATATCTACTGGTAGCACAGTAGGTGGGCACTGGGAAGTAACTAGAGATAACTGATGGGTATAGATTCGTTGGGTGTGGCACATTTTCGTCGAGGCAATGTCTTATAGTTCCGCAACTCCATTTCATACAGAGATGTCCCTGGACACACTGAAGGGCAATTCCTTAATCGCAGAAGCAATATTCTACAAGGCTTGATTTCATTTTGTTATCCTACCTCTTGTGTTCTAGTCCATGAAGAGGGACCACAGCTCCCCAATGGCCGCTTTAAAATTGGGGAAGGGTCAGAGTGAGTCGTCGGACCACTATGCGCCTGGACGAACAGATGGTGCAAGAGTTTGCCACTAGACGCTTATAGTACATCCAGTCCCGTCACTCGGGCAAATTTCTCAAGGCTTTCACTATTTCACTATTACCCATACCCTGCAATAGGTCTTTGCCCATTATATAAGTCCCGGAAATATATTCCCTAGATGACTCAAACGTTTTTGGTGTACATGTAGTAGGGGCCTGATTCTGAGGTGATGTTCTATATAGGAAAGTGCATGTATATATTGGCAGTATATCGTAGCAGAGTGAGAAGGTAAAAAGCCTGAAGTAGACTCACTAATAGATGTACATGTAGAATGATGCCCATTACTCCATACACTACAAAGAGATATGGTTAGTGACGATGCTATGATAGATACATCTGTTATACTAGGAGTGGCTGACACTGGATGCTTATTCAGTAGTTCAAAGGCTAAATATTAGCAGCCCCAATCCACCTGTTAACACTCAGCTATGGGCACAGCTAGCTGTAAAAACTGCCCGACCTATCTGCCATTTGCCGCGGTGGATGTAGTATAAGCACCAGGTGGCAAAGGTGTAAACCAACTGTTTATCAAGCCGTATACAAGCCGTATATCAGCTGGTTCGCTCTGTACAACCTTGCTACAGACCGGCATATAAGATTCATGTCCCTCTAGTGTTTTGATGCACCATGCTCTCCATGGCATGTCTCTAATGCTGACCTGCTGTACGTTTGATGCACCCCTCAAGGTAGAAGATTACTGGAATAGCACAATGGTCGGGAACCAATGAATGACAGAGGGGGGGTAAAAACTTGAGCATTGCTCTGTATTCTTTCTGTGTTACTACTGCTAATCCTCACTAGGGAGCGTGAGTGGCGTGCCCTTGATGAGCAGCTCCCGTGTCGCCCCACAGTGAACTGCTCATCGTGAAGCATCATGTCATTGTGATTAACTACAAAGATTTGTTTTTGATGCCCCTGGTTCTTGTAAATAGAAGAGGACAGGGGTGTAGGAAAAGGGGGGACTAGGGGGGCATGTATAAGCGTCTGTGCACAAAAGCTGATGATTCAAGTCTGTCGGAGTGGGGCCCCCTAGGCCCTCCAATAAAGATTTTCTTTCTATGCTTCTAGAGGACCCCCCCCCTCCCTTTGGATATTACTCGAGGTTAGTAAAAGGTTTCAGAAAAAGGGGCTGCTATGTAATGCTTATGTAGGGGCCAGCTCTGGCTGTGAGTCCATGGCGGTATGCTATCTGTCCCCGTTCCCCGGTTGCACCAGCCCCCAGAGGCTGGTCAGCCAGTGAACACTGCCCCCTTGTGTCATACCGATCCAGATGTAGGTGGAAGGTAGAGAACGTCAGGTCTGGGGATGTAGCTCAGTGGTAGAGCGCTCGCTTGCAAGTTGAGATGTCCCGGGTTCGAAACCCGGTGTTTCCAAGTACGTTTTCGCCGACCTCTACATTGGTGGAAACACCGAGTGGCCCTGCCCGTGTAAGGGGGGGCTACGGAACTCGGTGGCTGGGCCGGTATGACACAGTTAACGCTTCAACCTGCTAGGGGTAAACTAGTCACCTGCTGGAGGTTGGGTTGGAGGAGTAGGGTTGGCTGAAGCTGGTGGGGAGGAGTGTAGGGGCCAGCTCTGGCTGTGAGTCCATGGCGGTATGCTATCTGTCCCCGTTCCCCGGTTGCACCAGCCCCCAGAGGCTGGTCAGCCAGTGAACACTGCCCCCTTGTGTCATACCGATCCAGATGTAGGTGGAAGGTAGAGAACGTCAGGTCTGGGGATGTAGCTCAGTGGTAGAGCGCTTGCTTGCAAGTTGAGATGTCCCGGGTTTGAAACCCAGTGTTTCCAAGTACGTTTTCGCCGACCTCTACACTTATAAGATAATTCTGACCATTTGCCGATTCCTTAATATACAACAGCTGTCAGGTTTTGTCTACAGCTCCAGAGAAAATATCTTTTCATATCCCATACAGTTTTCGAAATAGATAGTTGATTGTTGATCAGGTCCTAATTCAGTTTTAGACTTGTACTGGTTCCACTGGTGCATGTCAGTTTATTCTGTCTAAACATCAAGGAAATGTATGGAAGATTCTTTGTTCCACTATCTTTACTAATCAGGCTAAAGAAAGTGTTATGTCCCATAAGTATGAGTAGAGTCGAGTCTTCATTATTGTCACCTCACTTAGATAGTCACTTCTCAGAAGTCAGAAGGGTGACCACAGAAGAGAATCTATAATCGCCCAAAGCCTAGTTCAAATCTAATAACACGTTAATCAATACATAGCTAGATTACTGTGAGTCTATCACTAGATCATTGATGAGCCAAAGCCAATAGCCAATCTCCAGTTACCATTGAGTGATAAACCTTCGGAGTGTTCTGAATGTTCTCTTGCAGCAGCCGTGAGAAGCTATGTGTTGTACAAACGTATGTTCCGTGGTCTTCGAGGTAACATTGCCCACATAGGGAGAGTGTTCCCACTCAAAGTGTGTTTGTCTTGTTGGTGTGTAGTGAGGTGCCGCTGTTTGCACAGACAAGGACTCGAAGCTCTAACAAAGTTTCCTGCCAGTGAGGCGTTTGTTTGATGTTCACGCTTGGAATTTTAGAGTGGTGTACTAATGCATGATTTAAATGAGGGATGGACCAGATTGGGAGAGGAAGGGGATTGTACTGAATAATGTCATTGTAAGTTTTGTTATACTTGTTAAAGAAGTTATGTGCCACAGTTTTCTTTGTTTACCACGGTACTGAAGACGGTCACATGCCTATCCCTTTGGGGGACTTCATTGCTGTCCATATTTCTATAGCACCAAGGGTGTTTATTTCATGGACAATACGAGAACTGCCTTTGGGGACCTTTGTTTTCTTTTCAGCATTACGGATTACTGGCATCAATTATTTCTGTATACCTCTCAGAGTGTACAAAATAACATAATAATGCCAATTTTACCACCTAGACACCTAGTTAGTATGCTGACTGCATTGTCCTCTGAAGCAAGACTCCAAATGGTAGAGGTAGCTGATAATTAAATCTTCTCTAGGGTAGGAATACACCAGGTCACCTACCAAAACTGAGTGCTGTTCCTGCTAGAGCTAGAGATTGAGAGAGGATCTAAAGGACACAGCTGAAAATTTAATAAGATATAAAATGAGATAGATAGACTTTACTGAGAAGCACTTTGACAGCCTTTAGAAGATGAATGAATATGGCGTAAAATAGGGGAAGGAACAGGCGCCCCCCTCCCTCCATAACAGAGGAGGAAGGATAGATTTGCATCCCCATCCTACCCCCACCCCACAGAATAATATATATCTGAAATAACAATCCCTTGATTGTGGATCAGAAGATACTGTGTGATGTAAGTTCTACATTGTTCCTTCCCAGTTATCTTTTGAATTGAATGTAAAATGAGAGACATACGAGTTTGATATGCAAATCTTATGATTTCCCATCACATAAAGTCATGAAACCATGTGCATATCAAGAACTGCCATGATATCAATTATGTAACATCAATTAAATTCTGATTGTGCTACACTGAACAAAGACTATTTCAGTCAATGGCCAACGTACTTCACCATGCTACACCAGAAATGTATTGTCGGGAGACGGGTGTCTGTGCCTCCACACCTCTACACTACCTTGATGCTACTGGCATGGTTGCCATGCTCGCCTCACCTTATCAACTTCTGTTGGTAAGGTGTGTCTCCATGGCATTCAGTGATGTCATACACAAGAATGCACTGTCACCTTGACACCAATGCTGGTTACTGGTGTCTCCAGGGGCTGGAGAGTGACACTCTCCAGGCCTTAGACTTTAAACTCCAAACATTTGTTTTGAGAATAGCAGTACATTGAGTGCTATGGGTGACTACCAAGGTTTCGACCTTCATAGATCTCATCAGGTGTTATAGAGGTTATTCAAGGCATGTAATCTTTGTTACAGTTACTTTCCAAAGTAATAATAAATACAGTGGGGGTATATTTCCTTGTGTGTGGAGTAGGTCCACACATAAGGTGAATTTTGGAGACAGGACATATTTCTTGACAATATATTTATTATCACAATATATCTTGGTTAGGTGATGTTAGACTGCATGGGTAGTGGTTATTTTGACAATGGGGTGATTTTAAATCCAACATTATAGACAAAAAGACCAGGAAATGATACTTGATAAGTAATAAAACTTTCTAATTCCATCCGGTATTAAAAAAAAAAAAAAAAAAAAAAAAAAAAAACAGAAATGTATTGCTCTCCCGACTGTATGATCCAATCAGAAACTGACTAAATTATATGTATCACACTAATTCAACATGATACATACAATTTGTGCCCCAAAGTAGCCTGTAATACCGATGCCTACTGGGTTTTGTCAAAGCCTGTTATTCAGGATGTGAGCCCATTAGTCTGTCGCAGTTCGGTATCACAGTGTACACACGGCTTGTATTTAGAGTCAAGTCTGGGAGACATTCTCCATACCACCCACTCTCCTACCCCAGCTTACAATGTCTGTTGCTGCCACTGTTTGACCGACACATCCCTTAGGGGTAGTCCAAGGTCTTACCAACAAAGGCAGCACAGGCTTCCAGACAATTTAAATGTGCGCTCAGGGTCTGTGGACCTGATTGATTAAATTGGATGTAATTAACAGTTAAAAGGCAAGGGAAATGTACCAAGTCCCTGATCATTTTAATGCAAAGGTAATTGGACACTAGGGGCTAAGGGTTGGTTGTATATCTGTGATATAATATGTACAAATATGGTTATTCCTCAGTTGACCGTGGGTAATTGCAATACCATCACTAGAGGTTGGACAACAGGTTGCACCCAACCACGCAATAGGTCCCATGCTCGGGGGATCACGTTTAGCTAAATGGCTAATGGTAAATGACTCATAAGCAGAAGCCATAATGCCATCTCATGCAATCCCAACAGCAGCAACTATTGATGCAGTCAAAGCAATCTGTCCATACAGCATAAGCTATAGTGGTCTCCATGGATTTGCCATAGAAGCAATCGATGCTCGTGAGTGAGTGCCAAGTTAGTCAGGCACTAATATTGACGACCTCCCACCCTGCTAGTGGCAGTAACAGTAAAAAAAGAATGAGAAACCTACCACTTATTTCTGGCAAACTGGGCATTAGTTACTGCTGCTGATGCCATAGGCCAGGCGGAGATCTACGGTGGCTGTTAAGGTGCTGCACCGGGTTAAATTCAGGATGGTTAAGGAGACCCTTCCGGAAGAACGGTTTAAGTAGACGATGCTGTGAGCCTAGGGTACCCCCGCCCCCATGTATTTGTATCTTTATTCAATGTGTTGTGAATCCGCCTTCCGCTGTACTTTTCCTATCAAGTTTCACACAACAATCTCCATTCCTTGGGCTGGGGGCTTATTGTCAAACATATAAACCCCCTTCTTATGCCTAATGTAACATTCACATTTCACATCTGGTCACCGCTCTCCTTCATCCCCTATTTTCACTTCTCCTCACCTCATCTTGGTATTTTTCCATGCTGATTCTTCTGCCTCTCTCAATGGTATGCTTGATGCGCCATCCCATTACATAAATGGAACGTGGTGGAACCAAGACCATCACCACCCAATCTAGATAGTCTACAAATGAGGGACTATCCAATTTCCTTGTATACAGTGGTCCGGTTGTTCATCATGTAAGATCACTTAATGAATATGAACTTGGTCTATTCATGTTAATCTTGACAGGCCTCCAACATGCAACAGATGTATTACAGCTCTTAAGGCACTGCATGTTGATATACAACATACTGAAGAATATGTTCTCTTGTAGCACATAGGATTGATCAAGTTTCAAGCTGTCCGTGTAAAAAAAAACAATAAGAAACCCAAAACAATGAGAAAACCATTTCATATGCTGAGAGTGTATACTACAAGAAATCCATGACTGTTTTGAATTGTGCTGCTCTGGTACATTAACCAAATAATAGCTGCTAAAGTGTTGAATTAAGGTAACGGAATGGCTCACTCCTTAGATGTGTAAGACTCACGTTGCTAGAATATGATAAGATGTCCTTGCACTAGCTTCGATATAAACCTGATGTTAGGCCTGGGCGGATTAACAAAGGACCTGCACATGGACCAAGTAGATATCATGGTATCGGGGACATTATCAGGTACGGAATGCATGCCTGCATGAGGCTCATATCATTGTTACCTTCACATGCACGAACTTATACCCCCTACATTGTCTTTGTATACATCTGGCAATCTTCTGTTTTTCTGTCTTGGTACCCAGTGTCTTGATAATTTTTATATGATTTTTATGCTTCACCTTGCCCCCAATAAGCATACGGTTTGGTAAGAGTGTGTCCATTGCTACTTTATTTACATTATGAAGCTATTCATATACCCAGAGAGTATTTATTCATTTATAGTCATCCTTCAGTTTGAAAATCTATAATTTCTGTGTATGTCTTGTCTATTCCCCTATGAAAAAATGTCTCAGTTCTGTTGTAATGCATTTAAGAGCAGAAAATCAATGCATATTTAGATATAGGAAGTCAGCACGAAGATTGATCATATTACTACTTGTAGATCATTGTGGAAAACAAAGCTGTTTGAACAACCCATTTTTTCACCTATCTCCATAGGACAGTTGCAACCTGAATATATTTTTGATTCAAGCTGATTTTAATATATTTAAACATATTTTTGCTTTTAGTCCATATCCCACAAGTTTTTCTTTTCTAGACATACTATTACTTTATTAATGACTTAGCAAATGGTTACAGGTTAATTTATATTTAATCTACTTGGTTAATTACATTTTCGAGTAATGTATAATAACTTGACTATTAATTATTTATTCTAATGAAACAATAATGTCATAGGAAGGTTACATTGCATGTTCAATGTTTATTTCTTATTTGTCCCACTCCTGAATGTAGACACTTGTTTCGTTTTCCCACATAGTTTCCTATCCACACCTCACCAATGTATATGTATATGTATATATATATATATATATATATATATATATATATATATATATATATATATATATATATATATATATATATTCACAGTCCTGACCAGCAATCTCAAAAATGGGGTTATTATAGAAAAAGAACAAAAAGTTGCAAATTTTACTGATCCTATCTATTTCGCTAGATTCTTATCATTTCTTTTATTCTCTTTTTCTTTCACTAGATATCCTGTCCTCTCAAGCGAGCTCAGTCCCAGAGGAGCGAGGCCCATGGGTCGCTACCAAGGGCGGGTCTGGCGACAGGGACGGGCAGGCTGGTGGGGACACTAACACACCCCAGCACAGTCCCAGTAGAACTCCTAGCACTCAACACGCTCTTGCACTCCTCCCTGAGCCTGATGTTCCTCCTCACAGCAGGTCTGGGTCGGTAAAGCAGGTTAACCCCGCAGTAACAAGTAGCCAACAGCAAAAACAGCATTTAGAGGCTGTATCACAATCACAGGAAAAGCAGCACAAGGAGAAAGATGACTTGGGTAAAGTAGCTGCCAATACAACAACTCCCAAACCCAACAATATCCGTGATAAAGTCGGCGCACTGTTAGCCAAGTATGGTCGGCAGGAGGCACCTAGTGCTCAGGTAGAGGAGGAGGTGGGTAAGGTGCGTAGTGGTGGTGGGTCGCCCTGCTCCTCTCACAGCAGCAGTTCTAGCTATGAGATCATTGACGTGATCGACATGGCCCATAACTCAAGTTTTGATGACCTTGAATGGGATGCCGACCATATGATGTCTAACGGCCACCATGATGCTGATACTCTAAGACAGAGTGATGACTGGGATGAGCTGAGGGCAGCTGTAGCAGCCAACATGGCTGCCCACATTCACAACCCCCACAACTTGAGTGAGTCTGATGAGGAAGAGGAGGAGATCTTTCAGGTTCCAGTCTATGCGGGTATGAGTAACAGAGGGGATATGCGGAACCGCACCCAGGACGATTGTTCAGACACCCTTAGTGTTATCACTGAGTTGACAGAACCAGATGAGGACTTTTACCAACTTGAGAAAGATATGTTCACTATGTCCCATTCTACAATGATAGGGAGCAGCAAAACTCACCCAATTGACGCATTTGACTGTGATAAAGATTATGGTTACTTCACACTGCCAGGTAAAGGAGCGGTATCTAGGACAGAATCGATGCGGTCAGCAGCTGAGAGTGAGGTCAGTCATCACAGTATTACCCCATCCAGTGACATGGACACTGATCTCAGTATGTCTCAGCTGTCTGACACCTCCGCCACCTCAGCTACTGAATCAGCACAGGACTCCAAGGGGCATAGTATTGACAAACATGACACTTTAGATGACATGATGGCCAATGTTGACCCAGCAAATGATCTCCCCGATTTAGATGACATGTACAGGGTTAATCTACAACTTCTTGATGAGGCTGACCTGAAAGGTCTGACTCTCCCCTCCTTATCATCTCTGAAACCCCCCAGAAGTGACCCACTACCACGCAAGTTTCCTGCTCTCAGGAATCAAGACATTCGCCTGTCAGACCGTAAGGTTAGGAAAGCTGATTCATCAAGGACTATCAACTCTCTGACTGCAGTGTTTGAAACAGAGAAGGCTTCCAAGGCTAAAAGGGACACATGGCCACCACGGAACACTGATTCTGGTCAGTTGACAAGTGGTAACAGACGGCAAATATCAAAGACACAGTCAGACAGCAAGTTGAGAGTGATGAGAGAACAAGACAGTGATATGAGTGTATCCCCTGAGCTTCAAAGGAAAAGGTCGCAACTGAGAAATGTGAGGTCAGAGAAAAGCCTCTCATACCCACTTGGGGATGCTGTTAAGATACAAGAGGAGAAACCAGTGGACCGGTCCCACCTAGCATCCATATCAGCTTTAACAAAGATGTTTGATCACCCACCCTCCTACCTGAGGCCATCTGTAGGCTATCCAGTACATAAAGTCGAGGAGGAACCATCAGACATTAAAACCCAAAGTCCAAATTCTCTTCAGACAGAATCTAATATAAAGGAAGATGTAAAGGACATAGGTGTGGAATCAGTCACAGTCCACATGTCTGAGAAACCTGCTTCTGTAGTCAATGAAACTTTCACTGTAGTGATTGAGAGGAACCTAGAATCAGAAAGAAAAGAAGTCAATTCGGCTATTGACAAAAAGCAAGAAGAAAGCAAAGTTAAGGCTGCAAAAGGAAAGAAAGAGAAGGACAAGAAACCTAAAACTAAACAGTTGTCAAATCCAATAAGCAAGAATCTTATAGATAAAGACAATACATCCAGTCATAATATTGGATTTTCTGATGAATGTCGGAAAATTGATACAATTGGTAATTCTGCAAATGTCCAATTATCAAAATCTGCTACGAAGACAAAGTCCCCTACACATGTTGCAGCTGAACAATCAAACATGAATGATGTCTTTAGTGAACCAAAAGCTGACATAACCCCAGACTTACCAAGTCTCATCCGTGACGACAATGGAAAAGGGACAAGACGAGCACCAAGCCCAACAGTTCAGGCTGTCCAAGAGAAGGTTGGTGCCACAAGGTCCATTCCACTGAGGGAAATCATTTGTGAGGAGCTTGAACGAGAAGTTCTAGGTAATGTTTCAGATATTGAGCTACATCACAGCCAATATGTCTTCCCTGAGGAGAAAAAGACTGGAGATGTGAATGTAAGTCACGAAGAATCCTCTCAGTGGACACCAGGGAAGCAAGTGACAAAGGCAGACTCACCAGATAAACCGTTCGTTCTTTCAAGCCCCTCAGAAGTGGAGCTTGAGGTAGAGCAGCAACTAGAGAATTGGAAACAGAAGAGACAGCAGAAGAGAAGATCTACTTCTCAGAACAGAGAGGAAGAGGCTCAAAGCTTATATACCCAATTCGAGCTCGGAACATCAAATACCAGTTTTAGAACTTCAACTCCCCCAGTAACTCTAGACAGAAAAGAGACAACACAAGTCCAGTCTGAGTCTCAGGATTATCTAAAATATGTTCAATCAAGTTCAGCTTTACCTGAGGACGAGGCAGAATCATCTACTAAAAAAGCTCAAATTTCAGTTTCGAAACAAGTAGAGGCGTCTCTCCAGGTAGCAAGTGCAGCAAGTGTTTGTGCAGGAACAGAGGGAGAGGTTCCTGAATCTGACCACAGCAGTGATAAGACTGACACCAGTTATGAGCTGGAAGCTGCTTTCTTAGCACCAAGAGTTCCAACTCCAGCTGATGGGCACTCATCGCAAACTGCCAGAATTGGAATTCGACCGCAGCCTCCTATACCGTCAGACATTGACGGGGACGACAACCAAGCGGCAGAGTCCACAGAATCCACCCTAACCCCTGAACCTGACTGGCTTTGCGCGTCTGTATACACACCAACTCCAGTCCACCATGGCACCGATAGTGAAGGCAGATCAGACCTATATGAAGAGGAAGAAGATGCCGACGAGGAGGAAGAGGATGACCTGGAGGAGGTATCTGAGTTGTCGGAGCTGTCCGGGGAACAGGATGCATTAAGCTGCTCCAGTGTAGGTAGGTCATCCTATGATGAAGGTGGTAGTAGCTACAGAGGGGAAGGAGGAGCCCTCAGTGTGGACACCCAGGAGACAGGCAGTAGTCTTCAATCCTCCTGCAGCGGTAGCAGCTCTAGTATATACTACTCAGCTTGTGGAGGTTCTCAACAGACCTTGCTACGTAACCCATGTGTGTCATACGACTCACTAGACGTGCTTATTGACGATGAGTCTGACACGGCAGAAGAGAGGGCTAACCCTGATAAGGTAGAGGAGGACCTGGTGCTAAGCCTGGAGCTAGGTCCTAGGCTTGAACATATTCAGTATCAACATGAACGGCATATGCGCTCTACTAATAAATCCCATGCTAGGTCTAATATCAATAATAACCCTGATAGGTATGGTACTGCATTGGGCAAGGTTAGCTCTAGGAGTGGTGGCGGTGGTGGTAGGGCTATTAACATTGCTAGCAGGCAACATACTTTTAGTCCTAAGTCCCAGCACCCGCCCCTGTCTGTGTCCCACTGTGCCAGCCATCAACCAGGTTTGTCCTTACCTTTCTTTTTTAATACCTGTGCCGTCCAGGCAGAAAGCCCATTAACAACAATCTTCTTAAAGCTCCTGCTGTGATACGATCTACCATGACGTAGACCCTTACACGAGATAAGGGGGAGAAGTACTGTAGGCATATTTAATGTTCTTTGTGTCCCCAAATGTTGCTAAAGGCAGGAAATAGCTTGCTCGTTTCTACGTTGTACTCTATACGATATGTGTGATATAGGACTCAGTATTGAGGGCTAGTGGAGCCGCCATTTTGAATTTCGCTGGTTGAGGTAACACCCACTGATAACAAATACCATGATGGGTACCTTGTCCCTTGTTAACACCCACTTCCAGGGACATGCTGGTCAATTCTTATCAGTGTGTGTCACCGGAACCAGCTCCAAACCAGCTAGTGGCCAATAGATCTTACACCACCAGCAATCTATGATATGTATATAGACCAGCACAGCAACTAGCCACATAACACATAAGATTCATTAAATGTTAGTTAGACATATGCATGCATTGTTAGAAAGTTAGTGACTTTTATCTAAGGTAAAGAAAATTGCTAGTTTCCAGTTACATGACTTGAAAGGCTAGGGGTCGGTAGCTTTACTTTTGCATCTATATAGGAAATGTATAGGTCAGGCATCAATGGATATATCAAATTCTTTGGGTTTATGTGAAACAAGAAAGGAAAGACGTTACAAATATGAAAGAGGTGAAGAATATGATAAAGGTACAGAATATATATATATATATATATATATATATATATATATATATATATATATATATATATATATATATATATATCCTCAAATACGAAAATAAAAATACCTTCAAATGAGAAAAAGAATCTAGGGTCAGTCGGATAACTGGAAACGCAACAATTTTTTTTGCCTAATATTAGCACAACTGCGTGTATTTCCCCTTGTACACTCACTCATATCTGCTAAACGTAGCATTAATGCCTGCAGCCATATATCATTATTGTTTTTATTCACAAGGAAAGGAACCTCCTGAAACCACGAAACCTTTTAACAGACGCAAGCAAAGGCCTTGTATAATAAGTTCAGGGAGTATTTGCTAATGGGAAGACACTTTTGCTTAAACAGACAATTATTAAATGCTGTTGCTGAAGGGGGAGGCTTTATCATGGCCCAACAGGTGGGTGTGTACCTTGTATATTTCCCGCCATGTGGCAGTCATGTAGGCCTGGTATGTTGGCACAGGGCCATGACCGACATGATTAAAGCTTGTTTTGTTCCTGGAACTATGTGCCTAATCACACTGCTTGTATCAAGGCATGCCCATCTCCTATACACCACAAACATTCAACTCGGCCAAATTGATTTCTTAGTCTGCAGGCCAGCACAGTGCTATGTTTGCGTCAGACAGGCTTCATGGGGAAGGTAGCCTTTCTTCTGCACTGCCGCCACTATTAAATTATTAGACATCATTCTTGTTGCTGCCTGCCCCTGAGTGGTTAGTACAGACACCGTTAGTGCTACATTTGTAGGCTATTAGCCTACTCTGCACCCATTCGTCTGTATAATATGATAGGCCTATATTATCAGCCTTTCCTTGGCATCTCTATAATTGGCCTCCTTACTATGGCCGCTGTATCCATGCCACATGGCCACACCCCAAACCATATTCCCTACAACTGTTGTGGAGAACAGAATTATGTCTATGGTTTCCATTGTGGAAATAACGATGGCTACACAATAGGTCGGCCTGGCCTGTGCATGTAAGAATGGACTAAGCTTTAAATCTAATAGCTCATCCTTGGCTTTCCTCTGAATACAATGACAACTCTTGCTTAGCAAGATAGGTAAGGGAGCCTTCTACCTACTAGTTGAAATTGATTTTGATTCAGATTCTTTTAATTATACTGAAGATGAGTAGGCATGGGTGATTGCCTGTATTTGTATCATATCCAGTCCAGTGCTATTGAAGCATCACGGGTGATGACGATATTGGAAAAGACATGAATCTATCTTTGGTTGGATGAATGGTGATTATGTGACAGTTTGATGGATGGGTCCCGCTGGGTTATGAGGGGAAACCTTAATAATTATTAAAAAAAAAACAAAAAAAAAAACACTGTCCCAATCTGGCCCGTCTTGCTGTAACATTTTGTGTCAAGATTTTCATCTTCTGCACAATAGAAAGCTGATAGGGACCCCTGGACCAGGTTATTAAAACAGAGAGTTTAAGTAGTCGATAAGAATCGTCACACATTCTCCGTTAGTTGTTCAGCAAAATTTAAACCCTTCAGTGGTTAAATTGTCTGCCTTGATTTTGTAAAGACAAGTTGTCAATGGCACTCGAAAGTTAAATGAAATTGACTAAAGGTAAATGGTAATTTGACCACTCTGCATTGCACCCGTTACCCTGCTTAAATTAATAGCAGGTATTACATCTAAATCGAATTTTTCACATACTACAATGAATATGATTAGTCAGGTGAATAATGAACAGTAGGCAAGAGACAAACCGGTAGAGAACAAGAGGAAGCGGCAATCCGGCCAGCCTTGGGACCAGCCGGAAGTAGATTGTGTCTTGGTTGGCTTCCGGTTTGACGACCGATGTGCCACCTGGGGGTTGTCTTTTTAAACGTTAGCACGTGACCAGTACTAACCAATCAGGTGCTGGGGACACGACGCATGCCTTGTGGATGTCTGTACAGCCCCCTGTGCAGGGAAGTGAAGATGGGATATTGTTTCGCGTTTTTTTTGGTTTTTTTTTTTTGGTTGTCTATCTGTCTTTCCCTTTACTTCTGTTATTCTGTGAGGTTTTCTACCTCACTGCCTCACTGAGCACTTCCTAGTGCGTCTGTCCATTTTGCCCCTACCCGCTTCTTTGTCTCTGCCCCCACTACCTGTCCTCCTTCTCACCTGCTCTCAGTCTCTTGCCTCTTTTTCTCCATTTAATTAATGAGTCATGAATTGATATTTTCACATGATAAGTCTTCCCTCACAGAGAATAAAATAAATAGAGAGAACAGGCCATGGCAGCCCGACAAATCGGTTAATCCGCCTTCCATCTTCACAAATGCTATGGGATATTATGCTAGAAGCGGACATCTGGTCATTGAAGAAACCCCATACAATCTACCCGTATACTACGTAATGCCCTGCTGCGGAAGTAAATAGTGCGTTGTAGTCTGTTTAAGGACCCATAGCCATGTAGCCCGGGCCATTTAGTAATTGTTAGTCGGTCCTAATGGGAGGTTATTATTTTCTGCCACGTGCAACGCGGGATTTGCATTCTGTCCCCTACCCGTTTAGCTCTCTTGTATTGTACTGCTTCCCTCACACATTTAACTAGACACTGACACCTAGAGGGCATTTCAAGTTTCTCACTTCTCTGCTTCAAATGGTAGGTTTTAAAAAAGGCACCAGGAATTGAAATGTGACTCATGTCAATGTCTTGTCATTCATCCCATTAACTCGTCGGTCACTAAGATTACTCAAAATGGCCTGAAAATAGCAACATAAATGGAAATTTGATAGTCGGAAACACCTGATATCTCCTGTGATCCATGTTAGCTTGAATTTGATGAGAAGAATAGAATTCCTGATGACAGCGGCAGAGAACCTGCCGCTGCTTGAAAGTCGTCAATGCAGACGAGTTTAGGGTAGTCAATCTCCCATGATCACATAAACTCGTCATACTGACAATATAAAGTTGCCATGCTGACGACTTAGGTGGTCAGCATGAAGACCTAAAGTCACCATTTTGACGACTTAAAGCTGTTTATTTAGCTATTGTCAACCTGAGAACCTAAAGTCGTCTGCACTGACGAGTTTTGGGCTTCTCAGGTTTTTAGTGTGACTGGCTGATTGGCGCCGCTCCCAGCTCCCAGAGAGTAGTGATATTGATGGGGCCCTGGGACAGTATGCCAACCACAAAGCTATTGTCACAGGGGCGTAGGAAAAGGGGGGCAGGGGGGCCTGGACCCCCCCTCCAATCATGAAGGAGGTGGGGCCTGAGTATGTCTGCCCCCCCCCAAAAAAAAAAATTGCCAAGAATTCATAATGAATTGAACAAGAGCTAAAACTTTGCATCTCAAATAAGATTGATATAGTAATGGTATAGGGAGAATGGGGGCCTGGGTCTCAAATCAGATCTAAAATTCATCAAAAATTTCTTTTCTATACAAATTTTATATAGCTATGTATAGGCGCTATTGCACTTGAGCCGGCAATTCAAGGTGGTCAAGGTGGGGCCCCCACTGGGCCCCCCAATGAAGATTTGCTTCCTACGCCTCTGTGTCAGTAGATATTAACTGATGTTACCTCATAAGGGTCTGTAATCTGAATCTACACACATAACCATGTGCTCTATGATTAATGCTCCTAGCAAGGATGCACATTTGGAATTTGTTGAGTAAACATTTACTCAACTATATCTGTGTCCATGTGTACATGTTTAATGGATTTGGTTAGAAAACTTACTGTCCTGTATAACCAGAGACGTACTAATTGGTGAACTACACAGAAAACTGTTAGAATGTGCCATTGGATGGAGGGTGAGGGCTGCTAGGATATTTTGCATGTCTAATGTTCATAATTTACAATATAAAGAGTTGCCACAATCTGACTATCGAGAAGGATAAGCCATGTCCAAAACCATAAGTGGCTTCATTTATTAGTACATCTTTTACTTTAGAAATAATCAGAAATTTTCAAAGTATGCTGCTCGTAATTATAAACATCTGTTAGTGAAATGTGATCTCCAGGTGCTTTTTATTAGGTTGTTTGATCCATCCCGTTTGACATGTACAAGAAATTCGTTTTTGTTGTCCCGAACAGTGTTCCTATTCACAGCTCAGTGTCAAAGTTCATTTATGGACTAAGTCCATTTTGAATGTGATGGCTAGCCGGTCACCTGAGAACCAGTGAAATTTTGCTCCCTTTTTAGCTACGGCCATAATGTTTCCTGGCGCTTGACATCATCAGTCGCCCCTTTGCTGAAGTGAAATTCCAAACCTTAATGCACATCAGAGTCAACCCTGGGGTCACCTCTACTTCCTAATCACTTAGCATCAGAAGTGCTCATTGTGGAGCCATGGTTACCTGTCATATTTTTTGGTCCCTGCATAAATATGCCAAATAGCACAAATTCAGTCCTCTATGCTGAGATGTCTTATTTATCAACACTAATTTGATGGTAGTGACTTCCTGTTTTATCAGCATCATGATCATTGTATTTATCCCATGGTATTATTTGGCAAAGGCTGCAAAATGCGGCTATTTTATCATAGCATCCCTCTGTCTTACCCTAAGCAGTCCAAACCATTCCCGTTATAACCACTATTCCTCGCTTTTCTACTAAGGTCCTTGCCTTCTCTGTTAACGGTAGCCGCTACATATACATTATGTGCAAGAAATGTCCCTTTCCTGTCTGCTCTCATCATTCCAAAGATAAGTTCTATCCGATAACCATACACCACCCTGTATTTACATATGGTATACCTATGTGCAATAGGATCTACCTTTACTGCTAGGTCTGCCCTCCTCTTTGTGTATGAGAAATCAGATAACTGAGGAATAGTAGTAGTGTATGGAGATTGTCGTGTTTCCCCGGCTCCCTGTCACTGCTTGCAGCAATGTTCTGCCCCACAGGGACCTTCAATTCCTTCTAGTCTCACAAAGGGTGATCGATCTTAACTTCTTTACGACTCAGCATTCTCAATTCACCCCCTCCCTTATAACACAGGCATAGACCCCCCAGGCTTCCTTTTTTTTTATCAACGTTTAGTCCCCGGCCTCATTTTAATCAAATGCAAAGGCTTTTGATAGTATCGGCGAGGTAATGTCGCACGATGAGAAAGTGGTTAGCCCATAATATAAGGTTACCGTACATACGTTTTGTGTTGTAATCTGTTTAGAATTATCATGGGCGTGGAAAGCAGGGGGCACAGGGGGGTCAGGTCCCCCCCCCCCACTTTTGGCCAACTCCTCAAAAGGTAAAAACTAAAAGGTCAAGCAAAGGGAGGTCAAAAATTGCAGAAAACCCCCCTGGTCCCACCCACTCTGAAACTGCTTCCCACGCCCCTGATTATATATCCACGACTAAAACTATACACATCATAGCGCAAGTCCAGCCAATTTAGACGCGTGTCATTATAGTTAATGACACATTAGTGTCTGCTTACAGCTGTAATAGCTCCCTATCAGCCGCTAAAGGAAAATGGGCACTGGAACTTTGCAATGGCGGAAGAGGTAGGCTGACTCTGTCTGGCAATAATGGAGTCCATGAGCCTATTACCGTCATAGATTCATGGTGGGCCTACTGTTGTTTAAGCTCTCTCACAGGCAGCTATCTATAGACAGTGTCGCAGGGGTGTATATAATGTGCCTAGAGTTGATTGTGAGCCATATACCGGTAGCACTAATAGACTATAGCTCGATGCAGCAAGTTGGGAACCTGAGTGTTTTCCAGTTTTGGAGGCAGCTGTGCATGTAAAATGCCTTCATTCAAGGGACATTTTTGTATTTGCAGCAGAATACAAGTCTTGTTTATGATTCTCTCTCAAAAATCATAACAAAATACGAAAATAGAATCATTTGCTATGCATTATTACCTCATGATACATGTCAGACTAGACAAAAATTTAATGCCCTCCGTAGGTCCCATATGGGCTGGAAAAGCACCATGCTCATAAATACCTTCATCATTTTCAAGATAAGAATATCTGAAGACCTGAACAATGTGAACAGGTCCATGGTGCAAAACCCTTTTGTTTCTATTAAATTCCATCATCAATTGTTGTTTTGACCTGATGACCCATTGAAAACCATATTGAAATGCTATTAGAACCCCATATTAGGCATGTGAGGCCTATTATAATGCACTATTGAGCTATTTAGCTGCAAAAGCGTTGTCGGCACCAAAGACTAGAATCATAAGATGGGGCTAATTCTTCTCACACTTATTGTATCACTTAGATATTTCCCATGCATTTAAAGATGATCAAGTAGACCATAAAAATGGATAATTCTGGTATCAATGGGTGATCACGCATCCATATATGGTGATCTATGTGGTCCCACATCAAAAAACAAGCAGAAATTTTGCTGAAAATCACAGTTTTTGCAAACTAACAAAAATCACATGTCTCCCATAGTATAATAAGCCACCATAGAGGTAGGGAGAAAAAGCATACTCATTTATAAACTTGATGGGTCAGTATTATGCACTATCTATCAAAAACTGATGATAAGAATATTTTTTCACAAAATATATAGGGCCAAACTTTGAAAAACAGCAATTTTTTCAAACTAATGATTTTTAAATCCTTTTCTTCTGCTATAGCAATCTTCTCCTGGAGGATAGCTTCTGGTGACTTGGGGGGCTGTGTATTGCTCTGCCTTCTCTCTCCCAGGGGGGTGGCCATATTGGAAGCTCCTTGGTCTCCCCCTTCTTCCTCATGAAAAACTGCATTACTCCTGGTCTCCTCCGTGAGTTTGTGGTTTAGCACCCCACAGTTGGGACAGTGGTTTTTGTTGCCATGGTATGACTGTTGGCATACCAAACAAACCACCATGATGCATAAAAAAAAAAAAAAAAATTGAAGCAGTGGAAGAGTCCCATGTGTGTGTGCCCTTAGGCTAGCAGGCTGCAGTAGTGGGTCACTGCCCACAGGTATGTTCAGGGAGCAGTAGCAGTGTGTGTGTGTGTGTGTGTGTGTGTGTGTGTGTAGGAGTAGCAGGTGGGTGAGTAGTAGTGGTACTGACCGTATCAATACATAGACCAATCAGGATTGGTCTCACCCAATTTTTTCAAACTAATGATTTTTAAATTTATAATTTGTACTTCAGTGGTAAACTGTGCACTATATTATTGTAATACCATCTACCCTGGCCTGAAAGCAATGAGTTTCATCTCTCATTTGCTGCAAATATTGTGTAAATCGGATAATTTTTGGCTAAACCACAGCATTTCTTACCGAAAATTCAGGAAAAACTAAGTTTTAGGTTCCCAACTTGCTGCATCGAGCTATAGTAGTCACTTTACAGAAGGATGGACATATATATCATTTTGTGACACCATCACTGTCAGGACACATGGAGTTATGGAGATCACTGCAACATTTGTAAACAAAACAAGGGATGTGATATTTCTGTATTTACTTTGGTTTATGAGCTGAAAAACTGTGTGATAGAAGTTATATGCATACATGAAATTATGGTCACATTACCAGTGGCTGTAGTGGTCTAGAGAAGACATAATCAATAGACAAAATACCCAGATGACTACTCTAACTAAGTGTGTCTTCTATGCCAAACAAAAGGCTGGTGCGTCTTATAGCATTCTCTCAAGTTGGGGTGCGTCTTATACGAGGGGTTATTTTACTATAGAAAAGTACTAATCTTACAGAATTCAGTCTTCAGAGGTGCGTCTTATACGCGAAACAGCCATTGGCTACTTAGGGGTGCATCTTCTACGCGCACTGCATCTTCTACACAAGAGATAACCGTAACTGCAAAGCTAGAACTAAACTAACTCTGTTTTTGCCCAACAGCAGAATTTAGATATTAGTTTTAAAAAAGGCATTTAAAGTGCTCGCCTGATGTACATTTATGATGCTAATGTACCTTGTACAGTGTAGGGTCTATAAAGTATCATGGCAACACACCTTGAAGTACAAATAAAAAAGTATTCCATAACAGAGGTCATGTGGTTGGGACGAAACTGACTAACATGACTAGGGTAACTACTAAATCTTGAGTCTATAGGAATTCAACTGATGGAAATGTCTGGGAAACCCCACTTATATGTTACATCAAGTGATTCATCCTACTTTCCTGAGGGGGAGCCGGTACACACTATAAATAGCTCATAGAATAAAGGGGAATGATTGTTTATACCCTCTAAAAGGAGTGTTCGACAGCTATTGATTTATTTTGTGGCTCTTGCAATAGGCCTGGTACTGTGCACAGTATACACGTTTTTATTGGTGACAGGTCTATGCAGGGCTCAGCTTACATCCACTGAAATTAATAGCACTGTCTGTTTCAATGCCTGTGAGTCATCACATAAAGCAACAGGGATGGATTTTCCTACCATCACTGAGGGCCTGATGGTAGGACGTTTTGAACTAACCTTCAGCCTTCCTGTAGAACCCCTAATATTACCATTCTTATGGAGAAGCTTTTATTGATATGGTGGCAGATTGAATGTTGCACTATCCTTTGAAATGAATCATAGTCTCTGCACAAAAAATGTTTCAATGTAGAATTTTTATCACCGTAAATAAGCAACCAGAAAGAATACAGAGTTATCATAGTCACTTTTTGTCAGTTAGTGTAGTCAAGGCCTCTAACACAGATAGCAGTTAGCATAGTCATTCACTTAGAGTTAGTATAGCCACCAAATTATTCTTCAGGCTGATTTCTCTCTAATTCCATTGATTTAGAAAGCCCAGTCACTTTCTACATACGCACACACACACCTTAACTATGACTGCCACTTCTCATGTCTTCCCATTAAGTATTTAGGTCACAAAATAGAAGGATATATTTAAACACGATATATCTATCATCCGCCATCATTGATCGACTAACTGCAGTTAATGTAGTCGGTGTCCTGACAGTGACCATAGTGCTTTTAAAAAAGAAACTGTACGTCTGGTGGTATAAATATGGGTCTAGATCCCTAAATTCGACAGGGTGACATGGCCATTTCTTAAAATCGACATGTGACATGGAGCTTAGTGACAAGGACATGGAAAGGAAAAAGTTAGTGACAAGGGACAAGGCCTTTTCTTAAAATCGACATGTGACATGAAGCCTAGTGACAAGGACATGGGAAAATAGAAATTTAGTGACAAGTGACATGGCCATTTCTTAAAATCGACATGTGACATGGGGACCCCCCATCTAGACCCCCATGAATACCTTTCTATGTACACAGATAAAACACAGCCCTATCTTTGCAAAGTCAAGTCATTATGTGGTCGACTCTTTCTTTGAATATGTATGGTGTAATACTGGTATAAGGGTTTAATCTCCTTCCCAAGTGAGGGGGGTTGTTCAATGAGATGTTATGCTTGGGGGAAATATGAGATCTATGGTGCAGTATGTATTAAAAAGGCATTATTGAATGACGTGTGCTTCTAGTATTGTAATAGGGTAAGGCAAAAACAAGACGTGTTACGGGTTACCATAATTTCTTCTAGGAAAGCAGGGTGGTGGTCCCTAGCCTATCTTTCTTCAGTTTTAAAAATGAAATAATGGTTTTGCGTCATTTTGAGGTTACCATTTAGTCAATTAAGTAAGCTGCAGGTAATGATGCTGACTAGCGAGTCGCCACTAAACTGGGCCGACCGAGGGCTTTTTGATAAAGAGAGACTTAATGATAGATTGTTCTGACCTATTTGCCTCTAAAAGATTTTATTTTTACAGTAAGAACATTGACTCTCAGCCAATCCACGATATAATAGGTATAATCTTGATATCATATTGAGGCCCATGGTCTGATAAAATGGTTGTGATTACTAACTGCTTTTGTGATCCCTTTGACCTTTGAGTGTTTATACATGTCATATTGAAAGCCGCTTCTAATCGTAATGCTGTGCCATTTGAGTGACCATGATGTTGTTTCAGGAAACAATTCTTTGACAGAGAAATCCTAATAGTTAAAACAATTTCAAAATACATCCCACGTGACTGTTTTGGCAGATAGGCCTATTGTAGGTCTTATTCTGCATACTACATCATTTGGCCTTATTAGTATTGCTATTCACCATGAGCCTGTGTAAGAAAATATTGGTCTGGCACGTAATCAACAAGAGTCACCTTGATTGGTCTTAGAGATAATTAGGCTGCGTCATCACCTGGTAAAGTAGCATCATCAGAGTACACCCACACCATTCCTTCGAAAGGTCGGCATAAGACCGCACCTCCACACTAATACGCCTTGTTACTGTCTACTTAAAGATGCCATTTTCCCCTTTCTCACCTCCTCTAATCGTTACTAGATGGCGGCAGGCAGCCTAACGGTCACGGAGACACTACATCAGTTACGTCATCCTTGACAGAGAGCGACGCAGGGTCTGGGTCCCCACATGTGACGTCACGGCGTGAACATAAAACGTCAATCACCAGTGTGCCGTCAATAAACATAACACACCACGACTCGGCCCCAGAGGTGAGAGATATTTATGGAACATACTGGCATGTATGAAGAGTTATGCCTGCTTCATACCGTATTTAGATGCCTTCCTATGCATATGACCCGCAGAGGGTTGGGCACATCATATGTTTGACATAGGAGTTGCCTAATTTGAACCCCCTAAGAACTTTTTTCTGTCCAGTGATTATTTCTATGAATTTGAATGCAAAATTTATACACTTTGTGATGGTACCTTATAGCTTTATGGTGATAGCATAAAAAGGTAGGAATTTGAATTTCGCTAGTCAGGGTGTGCAATTAAAAATAAAAGCCTAACGATCCAATTTAGGCACCCAGTTGCCTAAATTGGACCAGTTGGTATCCTAATTTGGACCAATATGCACTATTGTTCTGTATTTCCTAATACTTTCATTATATTGAAAAATATATAAAACTAGGGAACTTTTGATATATGATATCAGATGTCCTTTTAGTATTTCGATCAATATCATGTGAATCTGCTCCGTACTGGAGTAAGAAAAAGGTTACATGTTGATCCAATTTAGAAAACTAGGCCTAGGCCCCACTGGGTGGTCCAATTTAGGCAACTAAATTGGATCCAATATTACAACTATAGTCCAAGTTAGGCAACTCAAGCTGGTCCAATTTAGGCAACTTTTCGTGAAGATGGAAGGATTTTTAACAAAAAAATGTTCCTAGCAACCAGGAGGGTTTAAGTAAGCAGTGAGGCAAATAAGATCAAGAGGTCCAAAAACCATTTTTCACGAAAAATGTGCATAAAATTACAGAAAAATTACATTTCTGGAAGTTATTAGGAACTTTAATGATATTGACTAAAAGATGGCAGCATTGGAACCTAGTTCCTATTATTGCCACTAGGGGAAACAAGGTTGGTCCAATTTAGGAGCCGGTCCAAATTAGGCAACCTTCCCCTACATGTGTGCGACTGGCAAGTGTACATTTAAAACTTAAATCACCCTAAACAGGTATATAGCAAGGGTCACTTTTGAGAAAATCTAAGCATCTCTGTCTCTTGGGTTAGGGATAGAAAAAGGTTAGGCCTATAGGTTAAGCTAGCGTATTGGGGTTGGGGGGTTACGAATAGGGTTAGTGTTAGGACTTGCTTGTATGTTAGAACCGTGATTATTCTGCAATCACATAACTATTGTAGGGAAGAATTTTCCTGTGTCTGGTAGGTCGGCCCTCAGGTTTTGGCATTCAGTGACCCTGGTGTATATCATACCGATCCAAAACTGTCCACTACACTATGATAGGTGAGATGGGTGGGAAATTCCCGTGGTCGGAATTCCCGGGTACGATATTTCCGGAAGGGTTTCCAGGGACCTAGTCCCAAATAAATGTCATGCAGCCCATACTCGTGCATAACCTCATTAAAGATTCCATTTATTTTCTTTTAACACGAAAACACATGTACACGCCATCTTGCAACTGTTATTTCTCACAAACCATCTTTTATTTTTCTGTTATGGCATTTAATTCAAGCAAGTCTTTTGGATTTAATCCCAATTCAATTACATTATTTAACGAACACTATGTTATCTTCAACATAATCCAATTTTGACAACACACCATTATTTTCAGGCGGAGAGTGGTCGGGATGAGGAGGCTGTGGCTGCGGCGGCTGTAGCTGCGGCTGCGGTAGTGGCCGACACACAGGCCCGGGGTGGTGGGGAGCCGTCTGTGGGTCAGAGGTCAGGCACGGAGGGTGAGGAGTGTGAGGACATTGACGAACTGGTAGCCTCTCACACCTCTCCTACACACTCAATACACAGCCAGAAGGGCGGCAGCATGCTCTCACCATTTTCCGTAAGTACATGTACCATCCTTAATCACAGGGACAACCAATGCATATAATGCCGGGTCAGCTATGAAATTACATGTGCATATCCTCAACGCTTTTTGCAGTGTAATCTGCTAGTAGTATATAGACATGTCAGCAAGACTCTGGATAAGGAGTATATGGACATGTCGGCAAGCTTAAGAATTGGGTAAGCAGTATATGGAAATGGCAATAAGCTTACGGCTGCGGGTAAGATACACAGACATGTCGGCATGATCAAGGCTGTGGGTAAGTAGTACATGAAGATGGCAGCAAGGCTATGGGTAATTCTGACAGACACACCAGGTTGAACTTGCACTACATTCAAGCAAGCACTGTTTTAAGGAATACAGAAGTCCACAAAGTGATAAACATGAAACATATACCTTCACATACGATGAGCGTCGCATGCAATTGACTTCAATTTACAGAATTCAGAGACAATTTGTTAAAATAAGAGATTAACAGGTATCCTCAAAGCCTCTCAGCATGTCGTCTCCAGCAGAGTTGCTAGTGTACAATGAACTTTTAACATCAGTATATTGTGTTGGGAATGACAAAGGTATCGATTCCTGCTTGTTCAAAAAACATACCGGTAAGTGTTGTGCTATCAAGGGGATTATACATGTGATGAAAAATGAGACAAGGCGCTCAAGTGCTAATGGCACGACCGGCTAATGTCGGTGTGAAGATAAACACCTCATTGCTAAAGCCTCACGATAAAGCACCCCCGCTCCTACACACCACACACACTTTGTCCTGATATCGACTGCTACATGGGGGCTAAATGGTCGCTGGTAGCACCTTGAAAGGCTTGATAACCATGAGTGTAAGAGAAGGGGGGAAAAGTAGAATCCCTGTGTATGTGCGTGGGGAGTGTAGATTCTGACGATTAACTCTTCAAGTGGCGCTTTATGCATCAATACGGCCCTGGTGAGTCTACTTGTCAGCACTGCATTGGTGAATGGTGCCGACCGTTGAGCACTATATTAACCCCGGGGGATTACCACGATGTAGTCTTACAGGATTAATGCCCATTCTCAGTCTTCCTTAAATTAAAGGACCATCGACTCTTGGGGTGACAAAATAGCGGCCTACATGATCCTTTCTTTATACATCCATATAACCCTCCCACCTCAACACCCTATCGCCGATTGCTATTTGTCTTTTGAAAGCTTTCCCTTGCCCCTCATTCCTGTGCTCCAACACCACAGACTAACCCTTTTATGATAACATGATGCCTCGAAACTTAACGTTTTAATATTTTGATGACTTGGGGCAACAGCGGGGTGCCAGTAAGTAACGTCAGCATGTCATAAATACACCAACTTCATATGACCGCCATTGTGCATCACTTAAACACTCACACCTTGATAGTTCCCAGATGAATGCACGATAATAAGAGACATAGTGGCCTTCAGTACTAAAGGGCTAACCTGAACTGTTTTTGTCTTTCACAGGGTAGCAAGGAAAGCATCGTGAGCTTCTACAGTGATGCTGGGGAGGGAACCTACGGTAACATCCCCATCACTGGTGAGATCCAGTTTGCACTGGACTACAACTACAAGACAGGGTCACTTGAACTCAAGGTCAAACAATGCCGCGACCTTGCACCAGTAGACACAAAGAAGAAGCGCTCTGATCCGTGAGTAATGCTTCGTTTATGTTCTATATCATAATAATTCCAATAGGCGTAAAAGTTTTGGTCGGCCTTGTCTCTTGAGGTCTATATCTATATAGTGAATGAGGAAGAAAGAAAATGAGGAAGGGCCACAATCTTGGTTCAAACTATTTAGCATGTGCTTACTCTGTCATCGGCCTCCGCGTTGAATAAACTTTGATTGTGGCAGGGTACGATCACGCCACATACACCCATGTCATGACATTGAGAAGTTAAATCAACAAGTACACAGATGGTTCAAGTTCTGTGTCAACAAAGATGGTGAAATATCAGATCCCCGACCAAATCTGCAGGTTAGCATGTGGCATAGACCTGAGGCAATCGTCATCTGCTCTGGTAGAGATGTATGTGTGGCACAATGACGTGTACCTTTGTAGCTGCGTGTCCTGCTGCCCAATGAAGGCCGCCAGTGGTAGGGCTGCACGAACCTTTACTGTCAGTATAGGGCTCTGGTAGAGATGTACGTGTGGCACAATGACGTGTACCTTTGTAGCTGCATGTCCTGCTGCCCAATGAAGGCCGCCAGCGGTAGGGCTGCACGAACCTTTACTGTCAGCATAGGGCTGTGATACAATACAAGCCACCTTTACTGTCAGCATAGGGATGTGATACAATGCAAGCCACCTTTACTGTAAGCATAGGGCTGTGATACAATGCAAGCCACCTTTACTGTCAGCATAGAGCTGTGATACAATGCAAGCCACCTTTACTGTCAGCATAGGGCTGTGATACAATGCAAGCCACCTTCACTGTCAGCATAGGGCTGTCATACAATACAAGCCACCTTTACTGTCAGCATAGGGCTGTCATACAATACAAGCCACCCTTTTATCAACATTGTACATGGACTCAGTATACATGAGATATATTCATCTATACATCATGCTCACCCTACTGGTTCTTCACGACCAATACAGTCAGACATGATTCAGCAACAGAGGACTGGTGAGGCTGGCATTGCACTTGTTTATTACACGATTTCTGTGATTTTAGGTGCTTTTTCTGGATATTCCCATTCTGATACCTGTCGATATTGCATGCCATGATGCATGCATCATGACTTTGTATGGCCTGCCTGTTATCCATGGATATCAGGTACCCAGTGCCTGTTATCCATGAATATCAGGCACACCTTACATCTCATATGTCACATGTTAAAACCTACATGCCTGAGGGAGGGTTCAAACTCATACCCTACTGATAAAAAATCCAGCTCCCTATGCAGTGTGCCAACAGGGACTGATGAGAAACAGAGTGTGTTTGCCTGTATATATACAATGTACATAGTGAAAAGAAAAAGGGAGGTCCTAGGCTAGTTTCCAAGATATATAATCTTGAAGTCTGAGTGACTTTGTCATAGGATTACATAGTGTTGGCACAAATGTTTAGAGAAAGATGTCTTAGAGTAACTAAATATCTCTATAAATTCACCACAACATAGCTTGTAATGTTACTGGTCCAAAAATAGTATTTTGAACATGTATGGCCCCAGGCATATTTTAAAGGTTTTTGGCATTTTAAGCAAGAAAATAATAAATAGTGCTCAGTGGTGTATGTGTAGAGCCTTCAACACTGGGTTCTTACACATGGCCTGGTGGTCTAGTGGTAAGATCTTCAACTTCTGATCTGAAGGTTGGGTGTTCAAGACTCAGCCAGGGCCAGGTTTTACCTGTGTTGACTTGGTGTACTGTGGGGCTACTCACATTACTATGGCAGGCTTTGAGTCCCATGAGGAGGTGAACAATTTCTTTTTCAAATTGAATTTATTGATATTTTATTGATTAATCATGTAATAAAATAAGTAGCCAAAGCTTAACATGTGACTCGTCACATGTTAGGCATTGATTACTTGTTCAATATTATGACCAGAATGAGATGATGAGACAAGCCGTCTACAAGGGATTAAAGTGTTAATTACCCGTACATGACATGGGAGAACAGTGATACACTGGTTCATGTTTTTTCTAAGTCATGTACAAGCCGATTAGAACAATACTTTTTTTTATCTACATATAATTTTGAGACCTCACAAGTCCCTCTTGTGCCTCCTGAGTTTAAGGTGACAAAGTGTATATAAGGCAAGTATGTGCAGAGCAATGCTGAAGTATAGGCTACTATAAGTTTCTGTACACGTTATAAGTGACCACATCTTAAACTCACTAATGTTTACTTAATTATAAAGCCTCCATGAATCCGTTATAATGCTTCAATAACCTTAATAGTTAAATTGTGCACCGTGACTTAATGGTGTTCGATCAACTTTTTTAAGGCATGTTAGTGCCAACAGCATGATGGCACTGTACAAGCTGAGCCACGTTCTGTAGTGGTGCTCTTTAACAGCATGATGGCACTGTACAAGCTGAACCACGTTCTGTAGTGGTGCTCTATAACAGCATGATGGCTCTGTACAAACTGAACCACATTCTGCAGTGGTGCTCTATAACAGCATGATGGCACTGTACAAGCTGAACCATGTTCTGTAGTGGTGCTCTATAACAGCATGATGGCTCTGTACAAGCTGAACCACATTCTGCAGTGGTGCTCTATAACAGCATGATGGCTCTGTACAAGCTGAACCACATTCTGCAGTGGTGCTCTATAACAGCATGATGGCTCTGTACAAGCTGAACCACGTTCTGCAGTGGTGCTCTATAACAGCATGATGGCACTGTACAAGCTGAACCATGTTCTGCAGTGGTGCTCTATAACAGCATGATGGCACTGTACAAGCTGAACCACATTCTGCAGTGGTGCTCTATAACAGCATGATGGCTCTGTACAAGCTGAACCATGTTCTGCAGTGGTGCTCTATAACAACATGATGGCACTGTACAAGCTGAGCCACGTTCTGCAGTGGTGCTCTATAACAGCATGATGGCTCTGTACAAGCTGAACCACGTTCTGCAGTGGTGCTCTATAACAGCATGATGGCACTGTACAAGCTGAGCCACGTTCTGTGGTGGTGCTCTATAATCAGTCTCATTTCGTCAGAGGCTCCCCATTCCTATGTTGAACATTTTCGCCTATGATTTCGCAGGTCATTCACCACAATATCTATATGCACTTTATTTTGATTTATATTCCAGCTATGTCAAGGTGTATCTACTTCCCGATAAGACAAAAAGTGGAAAACGGAAAACACGAGTCAAGAAACACACCCTCAACCCAGTCTTCGACGAGGTGCTGAAGGTAGGTACTGCCGGTATTGAGCAATTTATGAACTCATTTCTAGTCTGCAAGGTTCAATTCACTTCTGTAATTTCCATCTCGGCATTAGTTTTCTCTATTCAGTTATCCCAAAAGAAACGCGCGTTAAGTACAGGGTTATGTAATGTTCATTAGGTCTAAGAGCTATTTCTATTGAAACTAGTGGCTTCGCCACTAGATAGTGAGGGCACATTATACCCCCTGCCCCCCATACAGCCCAAAGTAAGGTCCAGTGTTGCCCCCTGGTGTCTTACATTAGAAGCGCTTATCTTAGCGGCGCTTAACTTAGCAACGATACTTATCATAGCAACGTCAAATAAATTTTCACTCTCCCAGCAGATTCTCTTGACGGATTGACTTTTAATGAAATCTCTGGAACTATTCATCAAATTTCAACATATAATCCATCAAATTAAAGGTATTGATAAGTACAATCCAGATATCTAATCGTACAACAGCTTCCCTTATGTGTAACTGAGATATCGGCGCCGATCTTTTTGGATCGAGACCCAAGATGGCGGCCTTTGCAGCTTGACAAACGATTTTTTGAGGTTATAAAATGTTTTATACAAGTATTAAGTAAGGGAAACTTCAATATCAAGATATTGGAAAGAATCAAGCAGGGGAAATATTTTGTAGCTCTGAAAATGTTTTTGTAGAAATTTATGCATAGTGAGTTGAGTTAGCTGGGGCTTTCCTTACTGGTTCACAGCCTAAAAATTTTGCTTCATCTGGTACCCCAAGGGTACTCTGGGCTGAAACAGTTAGAAATATTAATTTTGTAACCAGCGATCTACTAACCCATTTTTATATATAGTGTAACTATGAGTCCCTGAAGCCTTTAAGGACGATATGATGCCATTATGACTCTCAGCAACACGGTGTTGGCCAAGTTGTCAATATTGTATCGATGCGTCATGCCAACACTTTAGGAGTGTATCAACTTCACTGAATCTGTATACATACAATCACACTGGCGAGCCATGCATTAATACCACATATGTGACCCATCCTTACAAAATGGTTCGGAAGTCGCACATGCAAAATGTTTAGTTATTGGCATATTCATTTGCAGCTCATCAAGAGCTTTCATTTGGTATATAACACTTGCATATTTGAACCAGGTGGTCATCTCTAGATCTTCTGTAGGAAAATTTAGTCGCATCGATTAAAAAATTATTTAACTGAGATAATTGACATATTAAACATTTAATAATCTATGAATCCTATATGATTCCTATGTAATTCTATATAACCATTAAAATAAGATCTATGTCTTTTTGGCATTTGGGACCTAAATTCAATCTAGTAAGCAAGGATTCTGAACGATATCTATCCATATGTAAGAAAAATGCTAAAATATCAATTTTGAAAAATCTGATATTTTTGACACTATACCACTTGAAAGGGCCATATCTAGGCTTCTAAATGTGCGACTTCAGTACCACTTTGTTAGGATGGGTCACATATGCACGCATTGTGGCAACAAAGCTGCATTCCCCCTGTGGAGTGGGGACCTTCATGTGAGGGCATGAAGGAGCAGAATAACTTCATTGGGAGTCCACAAGGAGAAATCTCCTTCCATACTAACAGTGGGCATACCAGATTCGTAAAAGGCGACAAACTTGGGGTTTCTTGTGTCTTGGGGTGAGCATGTGGGCAGCTGGTGTCCATATGCGCGGGCCTGGGCTTACATGCTTGTCTTTTGCCATGGGATTCCCCCTCAGTGAACCACGTCTGAGTGATCAAAGGCCGTGGTTTGTCTGGCCCTGCCTATGGGACCAGGCAAATAAAAGAACACTTGCTATCCTTCGAAAAGAGTAGGGGAATGAAGCCCCGGTAGCGGTTTTCCCCCTCGACCCTCCTCATAGATTCGGTCATTCATCTCATAGATTCGGTCATTCATAGATTCGGTCACTGCTGTGTCGGGCAAGCAGCATATAAATACCTGTCCAAAAAGAAAAGAAAGGACTTAATGTCCGAGAAACCTTGAATGTCTGAGTTCCTCGATGGCCCCCGGACGTAAAACTAAACAAACAAACAAACAAACAAAGCTGCATAGTGTAATATAACATGTGGCAATCATCAAAGTTTAAATACACACCTCTTTGCTTTCTCTCTCACATAGAGAAATCGCATCTGGTGCCGATAATTTTTACGATAATAAATTACCCTGGATCAATATTTCAATTACGTTGATATGGCCCAAAAACCTATCTTGAAACTTAGTTTATAATTGAATATGAAAATAAAAGACACCATAAAAGGTTAGGGGCCCTTGGGATTAGATGCATACAATGATATATTTTGGTCAATATCCATTCCCAATGCCCCATAGTTAATTACATCATGGATTTCTATGTCATCAGTACAATCACGTAGTTGTCTGTTTTTTAGTCATATTTAATTTCTATTCATCACTTTGAATATGACAAATCCCTCGTATGCTAATAGATCATACCTTGTAAGTAGTGGCAGTGTCATTAATTGGCATCCCATGTGAAGGCCTACATCAACAGTGTACTTTGTTTTATTAAGGGTCTATATGTGTTACCAAATGGGAACGTAACATCAGTCCCACACCAGCTACGGGCAATTGCCGAGCGTATCGACACCTTATCAACTTTGTATGACCTATTACATTGTCGATGAACTGTATTTTGTACTGAATGTTTTGGTAAACTTGTGGCACTTATTCAATTCGATATGAATGAGCGAAGATTATATCTATGAAAGCACAGTAAATCATAAAAATGTATAACCTATTCATCTTCTAACTGCTGATTCAGGCAGATTCAGGGTTTTGATTTGGGGCGCACTTTTCGGAGGGGGGGGGGTAATTTACCCAGGACCTTTTGACTGGATTTTGCATTGAAAAGGAATATTCCTGGAAAAAAAAAACAGGGGATGTCCCGGGGGTGCTTATTAAATATATCACTGAATAATCTACTTGGCTCCTGTGATGAAATTCTAATGGGACTTAACATCTTTTTCTCCAGTATGCAATAACTAAGAGTGAGTTGGAGACACGAACGTTGTGGATGACGGTATGGCACTGTGACATGTTTGGACGTAACGACTTCCTGGGAGAAGTAACGATTCCGCTGGACTACTACAGTTTTGGAGAAAAGGAGCCCCAGTGGTACAAGCTGCAGGAGCGGGTAAGTGTTTACATCCTCCTTCCTCTAAGGACCGCATAGAGCCTGGTAATCCATTATATTTTGTCATCATGATGCACTGATACAGTACTGGTGAATCTACTCACCAGTATTGCATTGGATTCTCATGTCAACTTTAGAGGTGTTTATCAACCCTGTAAGGGGCATTATGCTGCATTCATACAACTTTGGTGAATCATGTCGTCAGGCTTGTATTCAAGCATCATGAAGACAAATATGGGCATGACGCATTAAAGCACTTTCTCCTCTGCGGCTTGACTGAACCATTCCTCTTTCTTTTAACCATCTCCCAACGGACATACTGATGGGGCGCCACCTCGCGGCCTTTTGAGCGAAATTAGATAATGGTACCCACAGAAAGGACCCATCCCCATGGGAATAATGGAACTTACTTCAGAACATACCAATCGGGTATATGTCGGTATAAAATAGAGTGTAGAAGATAATATTTTGTATTTTTTATACCCTGTATTTATTTTCTCTTGGCTGTTACCATTATTCTGACACCATTTATCAACATGTCTAAACCGGATGACAGATACAATGTGACTTTATTGTTTGTCGCCTTGCCTTTCACTTAGACACAACGACGGGAAGACAATACATTTCTAGTAAAATGACCTAATGTGCATTATTTTTCTTTTCTGGGACATAATATACTGACATCAGCGGACCTAAGAGGAGGGCGCACTAGTAGAATTTTATTTTTCCCGTGCAATTTTTATTTGGAGGGGGGACGTTAAATTTTGAATATGTGATTCCCCCATCAATCACATACACTCCCTCTATATCCGCCCCCGTTATACAATTTCATCTTTATATTTGAACGGTAGACACGTGACCGTAAAAAGCGTGCAATCAGTAAGGAGAACCTTCTGGACATTAAAGACAGTAAAGTGAGTTTCTATACCTGGATGGTATTGGTATCCTATAGGTAAGGTGTGGTCCTATCCTCTACAATAGGCATGGCGTCATGGTGTTAGCAGGGCTAAGTTATACGGCAAGGCAGTTGGACAAAGCAACAATCTTAAGGGTCGCATTTTGCTTTAAAACATGCTCATTTGACTTGATTGCAGGTGTTAAGGGGTTAACGTTACTAAATTGTAAAGTACCTTCTTTCAACCATATAACAATCTCAGGGCAACTCTTCAAAATTCTTGATTATGGTTAAGATTTCCACTATATGGAATACAAGATCATTATTTGTTATCCAACGAGATAACAGATTGATATATACTCCACAGTGGCCTCATATTGTGCTTTGTCTGACCTGCTATACCATAAGAAGACGGTGGTAAATGTGACTGTAGGTGGTGTGGTGGTGTATATCTGTCTACTGGAGGTTGGACGAGCTGATAAGTCAGCAGCATAATTATGGCTATCGCATACAGACTGCTTAATTAAGAACATTTCCCTTTATTTCACAAACTTAATTGCCATGAGGGGGGGGGGTAAATAATTAAAGTTTGGAACCGTTATTTGATGTGTTAGTTTTTTAGGGGAGGGGATATCAAACACCATACCTTTATCCCCCAAACGAACACAGGCAACAATCCAAAGAAGCGACATGGAGGGGGAAAATGAGACAAATGGTATCCATTTCGGTGTGACATTGCAAAGTCCAGATCATGAATTTCGGATATTTTGAGTTGACACTGATCTTAACCCAGATAGCCCTAAAGTGGCAATTTTTGTCATAGAGTGCTTAAAATTGATAGGTAGACTAATATATGACCAAATATGCCTTGTACAAAATTTCGGACCTTTACCTGCACCATGTCCAGAGATATGAGGGATTGCTTACCGTCCTACATGTAGGACAGTAGGACTTAGGACTGCTGTCATTTGAAATTTGTGTTCTTTTTGTTGCCATGGAAACCACAATTCCTGTACAAGAGTGTCGGAAACTGACAAATGGGCTTATATATGGCCATTTATGCCACACAAGAAATTTAAAAGCTTTAGCTATAGCGGATCCAGAGATCTGCACCGTCCTACATGTAGGACAGTAGGACTTTGGGCGTCTGTCTCCTCTGAAAAGGTCCAAATCGTTACCAGAAGGTAATTTCCTAAGTAGTAGGTGTTTTGGGACATGTGTATAATGTCATAAAAGAACCTAAGAATACCCATATGGAGCATTTTTGGAAGCCTTGGGCCTAGAACTATAGGATGCAACATTTTACTTCCATATCTGTTAAGTTTACTTGAGGATATAGACCTCTTCCCATGATGTCACTTAGGCGTCCTACATGTAGGACAGTAGGGCTATCTGGGTTAAAGAGCAATCTCCTTTCCTTCAGAATTGCCTATTATGGACATAAATGGACCCATAATTAAGACCCATTTTATGTCCCTATGGCCAGAAAACGGTCCCTTACCGTTGGATCCGTGTCTGTTTAGAGCATTAGTGCACAGCGAAAAGGCTATCAAAATGTTGTCTTTCACTTGTGAGCAATTGTAAATTATTAATTAATGGATATGCCACAATCATTCTATAGTATAGATTCAGTGTGTGCTATGCCTAAAACATTTAGAGCTGAGAAATATGGCTCTGATGATTTTAATATAGGACCTCAATATTCTCTCTTCTCAGACTTAATTGGCCCACGGCTCAGGAGCCCATTCCAGGTTCAGAATGACTTCACACACAGATTACACGGCAATTTACACAGGGGAATGAAACTGGGTTTGTCGGGACAGTTATTTCCGATAGGTTCTAATCTACACAATGCCGTAAGCCGTCCTTCTGCAGCTTTTAAAATAGGTTGCAAGTTGAATTGTTCCCCCGCGAAAGGTGGGACTCTCCCTGGCTGAAATAACGCTCGCCATTTTATATGCAATTACGAGTCTGGTCTTTCTACATCCCCGGGCGATTTCTGTGAAAAAATGCTCCTGTGTGGTGTCAGTGAAAGATTCTTTTATCAATACCTTTTTGGTAAATAGATTCTTTATCACCACGCAAAGAATCTGCATGTATACATTCCTGATTTCCTCTTGTCCACATCAATTATAATAGTTCTGAGTTCTGTTGTACAAGAAACCAAATTCCCTATCAAGCACATAATATCGTGCTTATGTAAGCTCCCCATCCACCAAGCCATACGATAATACGTACCCATGCACTATCCAACAGGATACTCTGCCCTGACACCCCCCCCCCCTCTCCCTCTCCTACTGTCTGCAACGAATGGAAAAATCAATTGGGTGCTGACCTTTGGTCATACATATCTACCTCACTGGAGAGGGATGAGAAGACCTCACCAGAAACGAGAGTCTTTCACAACCCGTCTGGCAAACAACACAGCCAGTCAATGTGAATGATATAGACCTATCCAGAAATATATCCGCCTAGTCAGCTTAAATGCATAATGGATACTCTCCTACGTCACAATGTCTAACTCTGGGTTGCCGACTACATCATAGATCAATAAGAAAGTGTACTCTATAAAAAGGTATACCCATCCTATAATGCACCGACGCCATTTGACATGAGGTCACCTAAATGTCACCTATATATAGGGTAGAGGCACCCTGAGTCGGACAGACACCTAAGGTCGGACACCTCTTGGATTGAATCACGTAATCTATATGAGAACTTGAGATATCATATGAACTAGGCATGGAAACTGAACTATTATTCTCTCCAAATAAATAAAGCATGGAAGATATAAGGCTCTTTAAAGTGGTTTTATAAGTGTGCAAACCCAGGATGTTTTTGTTGTATTCTGATCATCAAAGATTGTGAGTGAATGAGAAAACTGGTTTAACTGGCCAATCACTTCTGTCCTGACCATCATGCTTGCAGAACTTCTTTGCATAGCAATTGAAATTATATACATTTTTGCAACTGATTTAACTTCCCCAGCCTAAATACACCACTAATATTGCATTGTGGGAGTTATTCTTATATAACCTTTCAATTGTACCTAAAGACAGACACCAATTGCACCTTGTCTGGGACACAATTAAACCCTGGTTAATATACATTTACAATGGAAGTCTTGCCACAAAGAGAAACCTTATACTATATCCTACTATGTACTTACATCCAGTCAAGGATATCCTATCTGTGTTTTTAGTATACCCAGTACTGTACACTTATATTCAATCAGTGCCTCATCTCCCTCAAGGAGGTCATGTTCATTTGAGCCTGCAGGCAGATCTTGGTATGGAAAATAAACATCAGATGGTATTCTTGATGGAAATATTGTATTAGTTTGTTTCTATAGTGTTATGCTGCATGCCTTTATGTCATAATTTACATACAGTTATCCAATATATCTTTATCTAGTAGATAACAACGCCATTGTGTCTGACTGTAGGATCATATCTAGTACAAGCTGTCCGACTTTAGGGGAAATTTGATTATTTGAAGACAAAATATGTACAGTCCACATAATCAAATGTAAGAGAAAGAATTGTCAAAACTATTTCATGAATACAAATGGTAAAATACATTGTTTCATTTAGTGTAATAGAAAGTAGAATATACAAAGGGTACAAAATTAGAGGATTATATACGGTTACCTTTTGTATGGCCAGGAGCGTCCGAAATTGGTGCCTGTACCCTACAGTGATACTTCAACCAACCCACATAAATAAAGCTACAACGTTGTACAGTAAGGATGGCCCTTGGGAAAAGGGTTCTCCTTTGGCTGTTTATGTACTGAAATGGGGTTTAGTCTACTGTGAGTTACCAGGTCGGTCTAGATGAAGCCATATCTAGGATCGATTCTATGGGAGATAAGCATTAGTACCATGTTATTTGTATGAACTATATACTACTAACAACAACGTTGCGACAGTCTTGTATAACCACCGGTGGCAAACGGTGTTGACTTTTAATAGTGGCTTCATCAGTATTCCCATTTGTTGTAGCCTCTGCAGAAATCTAGCGAGGATGGAACCAACATGGTTTCTTTCGATAAAGTAAAAAGAGCATTCATTTATATTTTCAATCAACATTCAATGGCTGTCTCATTCACAATATGGCTTCAGCAGGATTTACATTCATTAACAACCCGTAGTTGTTAGAGAATATGTAGCGACGTTGAACGTGGCTTCGATCGATCTAATAGCATTTTAAGACTTCAGCATATTATATGCTGCCTTCATTATGCCGACCACTGCCGTTTTGGCAGAAGCCAACATAATATATAGATGTACCATTCATTGATTTTACATCATAACCTGCAACCACTGAACCAATGGCGCTGATATAACTGAAAGCCACACCTCGTTGAGATAAAGGATCCGAACATATGGTTTAATTAGGGTAATAGAGCCTCAGTGGGTACCTGAGTGTAACACCCTGCCACACATAGCAAATGCATTGTGCATAGATAACATGAAGTGTTGCATCATAATTATAAGAATAGATGGCTATATATAAGAGTCTTACATAAGGTAGCTTTTATCATCAACTACAACCTATGTACATATGTATTCATGTCCTCTTTTCATCCCGGGCTTCCCTAGCCCACTTAAAAGGGTCTATATCTCATCTTTCCTATCCCCTCGGATGTGTGTGGTGCACATATGCACGGGCACTGACACATTCCTCTGAAATTGTGTAATGTCGTTCACGCCATGAATATGACGCAATGGCGTTAGACATCTATTACTCACTCACTCCTCTTTTCATCCACTCAATGTACGTACCCCAGCCTTTCCTTGTTGTGTCACGAGTTCAACAAGTTGGAGAAAATTTAAGTTCCTCAATTTAGCCTATAGACCGACGGCGTAGTCTAAACACTAAAGTTTCTTCCTCTTTTGTTGCATTCTTATGTGTTTTCTACTCTTTCAGCCTACACCACCCGAGGACGAGGTAACATATGGTTTTGTAATGTATAGCTGGAACAGTTCTGTTGTCTTCCCAACCCAGCAAATAAAAAGGCCACGCCCTAAGACCACATGTGCCTAGTGACCACTCTGTGCATGGTGCCCCACTGAGAGGTCATGGTGTAGTGATTGTTAACCAGACTTGTGTGCAGTATAGTCACTGTGGGAGACAGTTTCATTGTGTAACCATGCACTGTTGAGTTATTTGCTAGTTGGTATCAAACATGCATTCAATGCCATGTAGCCTGAAACATTCGTAATGATCCAAATAACAAGATGACTAATTTGAAGTTGGGATAAGTGTTGAATCACTGTTTGTATATATGCAGTTTCATAGTCGTATTTGGGTATTTCTATGCTCAAAGACGATAATCCAGTAGGAATATTGGCATTCAAACAAATAAATATATGATTTTCTTTTAGCGAAAATATTCCTGTAGTGAAGCTCGTGTTCCTATCACAAAACAAACGATTCGATTTATAAGTCATCCCAATATATAAGTGAAAGATCAGACGTGAAAGATCTTGCTTTTGAGTGATAAAAAGAGAGTTCTGTCGGCAACGAGTACTATACGGCACATGGCTATTGTATTATTGACCAATGGGAAGCATCCCTGGCATTTACTGCGGAGACGGGGGCTGAATGTGTTAGTCATAGTGCAGTCGGGGTCTAATGGCGGCCTCCATAGCCTAATGTGCTAATGCATCCATAGCGTTTATAATGTGCATGAAACCGATGTCGTACTACGGAGCCCCTAATAGGACATACCAAAAATAAGATTTCCACAGAAAAAATATTCTTGCGGATACTGAACAATTCTTGCGGAAACTGAACAATTCTTGCGGATACTGAACAATCCTTGTGGATACTGAACAATTCTTGCAGATACTGAATTGTTCTTGTGGAAACTGAACTATTCTTACGGGCAAAGGAACGATTCTTGTGGGACAGAAACATTCTTGTGGGTACAGATATACGGAGCCCCTAATAGAACATCCCAAAAAGATTTTTCCCCTTCAAAAATATTCCTGCTGATACAGGAACATTCTTGTGGGTACAGGAACATTCTTGCATGATTACAATGTAATTCTTGCAAGGACACTAATATTCTTTGGATGATGATGATAAACTCTTCAAGTCCCCAACATGAATATTTCTGTACCCGCAAGAATCATTTCTGTACCTACAGGAATATTTTCTGTATGCGCAAAAATATTTCTCACCCACAAGAATAGCTTTTATATCTGCAAGAATAGTTGTTGTTGAGAAAATTATTTTTTTACATGTTTTAACCCTCTCCCCGAGCGAGCCCCTATAGGGGCTTGTGGGGGGGAGGAAGGTTAAACCCTCAAAATGTAAGAATGGTACTGTGTCTGCAGGAACATTCTTGTATCCTCAAGAATCTTCCTGTAACCACAGGAATCCGCCAGTACCTGCAGGAATATTCCAGTACCTGCAGGAATATTCCAGTACATGCAGGAATCTTCCTGTACCCGCAGTAATTCTCCTGTGCATGCAGGAATATATTTTGCATGACAAAAATCTTTTTAGTATGTTCCTGTTTCCGCAGGAATGTTCCTGTTTCCGCAAGAATGTTCCTGTACCTGCAGGAATTCTCCTGTTCCACAGGAATGTTCCAGTATCCACAGGAATCTGTCAGTACCCGCAGGAGTCTCTCAGTACCAGCAGGAATGTTTTTTGCATGAAAAAAAATCTTTTTGGTAATATTTGTTTGTAATTCTTTCATCTATACAGGCTAAATAGAGGGCGATACCCTTTTTTGATATGAAACCTGTTGCACTTGGTGTGCTTATCAATGGTAATAGATGTTTTGTACCATATTTCTTAAGACAATATATCTGTCTTTTTGAAAATACTATAAGTACATAATGATCAAACGTTCTGAAGGCTCTAAAATCAATTGAGCCAACATTTCATGTATGCACCTAATCAGAAAGTTCTCGTATTAGAATTTACAAGCCTAGTGCCATCATATTAATGTTAGTAAGAACACTTAACTAGAATATATATCCTGAATAATTGCCAAATGCGTAGGTGCTGAGGTCTAGTTTAGTTTGAAATAATCTTTATAAATCCATCAGATTCTTTCTTTAAGAGATTAGAGTATAAGAGAAGAGAAAGAAGAGGAAGTAAGAGTAAGAAACAAGAAGTAAGAACAACGGGTAAAGGGAAAAATCGATATCGGGGTCAGATATCGACTATATATATATCAGCATGGGCCATTCTTGTAGATGTTATTTTTGTTTTTGTCTTGTTGAGTCAGGGTATGTCCTTTCAGGGGCTCCCTACTTACCCCATTATAATCGGCACGGTAATATGCATATCCATGTAAATTATAGTTACGAATTAAAGCATCTTGTGTAGTATTAAGAAGACATAATGTGCCAAATTAGCATGGTTTCATAGGCTGCGGAATAGGGGTAGCACGTTCCGACGCCTCCGTTAGGTTAGGCAGCTTACTAACTCACAAGTTATCTTAATCTCACTTGGACAGTTATGCCACTCGGATGGCATCTTGCCTCAAGGTTTTCATTTGTCACCATGCTGCACGAACGCTACATTTGGAGCACTATGTTCGCCCTACTTGAATGGATACTTATGTGGGGTCAGCATGATGAATTAATCTAGCACTAGCGAGTTCCTGGCTAGAACTTCATTTACGCGTCATCAGGGCAATAATAGGGGACAATGTATTACGGCACTGAACATCCCTAAATATCTAACCCGTTGGTATTGTTCTTCACATATCCCAACTTAAAATTGCATGAAGTTGTCTTAGTCTACCCATAGACAAAGATACGATGTTTAAGAACTGCACTATATAATGAATGATTTCAGAATGCACCAAGCAAACCAATGCAACCAGTGTCTTTCATGGGTATGAGCACAAAGGGAGTGTTAGCTAAGATAAACTATGGGGTAACACCGGTAAGTGTTAGACATGGTGTGTTCCATAATAGTTTGGTAGCGTGGTAAAGCTGTCTATGAGTTGTTAGAGAATATGTAGCGATAAAGCAAACATATTTCCCGGAAGAAAATAGTGCCCTACCCCTAACCCGCTCTATCAGCACACGTTTATCATAGTTCAGTGCTGACATAGACAGGCTATAGTTATACTTGTAGTTTTGTATATTATATCTTTTATCAATAAGAAATTTAGTGTGTCGGATGTAGTAGGTCATCTGGTTACAGCCTATTCGGGAATACCTCTGTGGTCCATGAGCTTTTTATCATGCCCACATTATGACATCTGTGGTGGATTTGTATGGAGTGGAGATACATGTAATGGGGAAAGCTGTCAATGGTTTACATGTTCCATATTTGTGAGGGTTACAAAATGAAATATGTGTTGATTGCAGCTGTCTTACTCCATATTCCCATGTATCTGTACTATCCTTTGTTTGTAATATTGTAAAATAGACTTAAGGTCGTCATTGAAATGTAAAACCGGCATTATTTTAAAGGACTGTTGTAGTGTTGATATATTATCCTCATACTACATATTCAAAACCCATGCATATACATTACCAATATGGATATACCTTTTTGACGTAGTAATGTCTTCACAATGATATGGATTTTAAGTCAATATAAACCACAGATAAATGTGACCTTTTACACCGACACCAAAGTACTTCCTACACGTCTATGTACACTTCACAACCATAACGAACAAGTGATGAAAATACAACACTGATAAACCAAATTTAAATCTAATATAGATAGTTCCCATTAAATGATATAAACAAAACAAGAGTTTATTCAGAGGAATCCTGCTACATTGCTAGTTGTCTGCTTCGATGTCATTCAGACCTACCATTGTTCACAGCCATCAACGGCCCCAACAAACCCTCTTGTCGAGCCTGGAGGGTGACCAGTTTAACTAATTTCCGCCTCCTCTACATTTGGCCATACAGAATGCTAGCCCCCTATCGCTGCTGACGTACAAGGGAGACTTGATCTTATCACTCCGCTATGTGACTGGTGATAACGCCCCCTCTGCTGGCGGCAAGGTGCGAGGAGGCGGCAACACCAGCAAGCGGCGCCCGGGGTCAGGAGAACTGCACGTCCTGCTCAAGGAGGCTCGTAACCTGACGGCCGTCAGGGCGAACGGCTTCTCAGACCCATTCTGTAAAGGGTAAGTTTACCTCTACTTGTGCTATTTTACTCTTTAAGGTGCACGGTGCCATGGGACTCACAAGCACCACATTGATGGCTCTAGACCCCTAAAATCGACATGGCGACATGGGCCTTTTTTGGCTTAGTGACATGGGACATGAACCTTTCTTTAAAATCGACATGGTGACATGAACTTTTCTTAAAATCGACATGGGGACATGGACTTTTCTTAAAATCGACATGGAGACATGGCAATTTCTTAAAATCGACATGGGACATGGGGACCCCCCATCAAGGGCCCCACATTGGTCCATCACGCCATCAGAGTATGGCAAAATCATAGGGCCAGCATGATGCATGGATGCAGCCCTGGTGAGTTGCTCACCAAGACTGTATTCCTGCACATTGTTGCCGCTTCGTATACCTTCCTAAGGCATTCACTTCTCCGTCCCAATACCAACAGCAGTAGGTGATATAAGAATAATCCAGTCACTCTAGTTATTCTCCCTGTGAAGGCACAAGGGCATGCACTCGAGTCGCGGATGGAGTCTGATTCTCAGCTTTCAATCAGACTAACAGCTATTTTAGTTGACATTAGGTGATGGATGCTTTCACTTACTGGTCAATATTCCTCCATACTCCTCACCCTGTCTCCATAAGCACTAACACCTCGCTCTTATTACCTCTCTGCAACCACTTGCATTCAGATTGGCCCTACCCTCCCCACAACCACACCTACAGCTGCTCATCCATCCCCACAACCACACCTACAGCAGCTCATCCCTCCCCCAACCACACCTACAGCTCCACACCCCTCCCCACAACCACACCTACAGCAGCTCATCCCTCCCCACAACCACACCTACAGCTGTTCACCCCTCCCCAAAACCACACCTACAGCAGCTCATCCCTCCCCACAACCACACCTACAGCTGCTCACCCCACAACCACAACCACACCTACAGCTGCTCACCCCTCCCCAGAACCACACCTACAGCTGTTCACCCCTCCCCAGAACCACACCTGCAGCTGCTCACCCCTCCCCACAACCACACATACAGCTGCCCATCCCTCCCCACAACCACACCGATAGCTGCTCACCCCTCCCCACAACCACACCTACAGCTGTTCATCCCTCCCCACAACCACGCCTACAGCTCCACACCCCTTCCCACAACCACACCTACAGCTGATCACCCCTCCCCACAACCACACCTACAGCTGCTCATCCCTCCCCACAACTACACCTACAGCTGCTCACCCCTCCCCAAAACCACACCTACAGCTGATCACCCCTCCCCACAACCACGCCAACAGCTCCACACCCCTCCCCACAACCACACCTACGGCTGCTCATCCATCCCCACAACCACACCTACAGCTGTTCACCCCTCCCCACAACCACACCTACAGCTCTACACCCCTCCCCACAACCACACCTACAGCTGCTCACCCCTTCCCACAACCACACCTACAGCTGCTCATCCATCCCCACAACCACACCTACAGCAGCTCATCCCTCCCCACAACCACACCTACAGCTCCACAACCCTGCCCACAACCACACCTACAGCTGCTCACCCCTCCCCAAAACCACACCTACAGCTGCTCATCCCTCCCCACAACCACACCTGCAGCTGCTTACCCCTCCCCACAACCACACCTACAGCTGCCCATCCCTCCCCACAACCACACCGATAGCTGCTGACCCCTCCCCACAACCACACCTACAGCTGTTCATCCCTCCCCACAACCACACCTACAGCTGCTTATCCCTCCCCGCAACCACACCTACAGCTGCTCATCCATCCCCACAACCACACCTACAGCAGCTCATCCCTCCCCACAACCACACCTACAGCTCCACACCCCTCCCCACAACCACACCTACAGCAGCTCATCCCTCCCCACAACCACACCTACAGCTCCACACCCCTCCCCACAACCACACCTACAGCAGCTCATCCCTCCCCACAACCACACCTACAGCTGTTCATCCCTCCCCACAACCACACCTACAGCTCCACACCCCTCCCCACAACCACACCTACAGCAGCTCATCCATCCCCACAACCACACCTACAGCTCCACACCCCTCCCCACAACCACACCTACAGCAGCTCATCCCTCCCCACAACCACACCTACAGCTGTTCATCCCTCCCCACAACCACACCTACAGCTCCACACCCCTCCCCACAACCACACCTACAGCTGCTCATCCCTCCCCACAACTGCACCTACAGCTGCTCACCCCTCCCCAAAACCACACCTACAGCTGATCACCCCTCCCCTCAACCACGCCAACAGCTCCACACCCCTCCCCACAACCACACCTACAGCAGCTCATCCATCCTCACAACCACACCTACAACTGTTCACCCCTCCCCACAACCACACCTACAGCTCTACACCCCTCCCCACAACCACACCTACAGCTGCTCACCCCTTCCCACAACCACACCTACAGCTGCTCACCCCTTCCCACAACCACACCTACAGCTGCTCATCCCTCCCCACAACCACACCTACAGCTGCTCACCTCTCCCCAAAACCACACCTACAGCTGCTCACCCCTCCCCACAACCACACCTACAGCTTTTCATCCCTCCCTACAACCACACCTACAGCTGCTCACCCCTCCCCACAACCACACCTACAGCTGCTCACCCCTCCCCACAACCACACCTGCAGCTGCTTACCCCTCCCCACAACCACACATACAGCTGCCCATCCCTCCCCACAACCACACCGATAGCTGCTCACCCTTCCCCACAACCACACCTACAGCTGCTCATCCATCCCCACAACCACACCTACAGCAGCTCATCCCTCCCCACAACCACGCCTACAGCTCCACACCCCTCCCCACAACCACACCTACAGCAGCTCATCCCTCCCCACAACCACACCTACAGCTCCACACCCCTCCCCACAACCACACCTACAGCTGATCACCCCTCCCCAAAACCACACCTACAGCTGCTCATCCCTCCCCAAGACCACACCTACAGCTGCTCATCCCTCCCCACAACCACACCTACAGCTGCTCACCCCTCCCCACAACCACACCTACAGCTGCTCACCCCTCCCCACAACCACACATACAGCTGCCCATCCCTCCCCACAACCACACCGATAGCTGCTCATCCCTCTCCACAACCACACCTACGGCTGTTCATCCCTCCGCACAACCACACCTACAGCTCCACACCCCTTCCCACAACCACACCTACAGCTGATCACCCCTCCCCACAACCACACCTACAGCTGCTCATCCCTCCCCACAACTGCACCTACAGCTGCTCACCCCTCCCCAAAACCACACCTACAGCTGATCACCCCTCCCCACAACTATGCCAACAGCTCCACACCCCTCCCCACAACCACACCTACGGCTGCTCATCCATCCCCACAACCACACCTACAGCTGTTCACCCCTCCCCACAACCACACCTACAGCTCTACACCCCTCCCCACAACCACACCTACAGCTGCTCACCCCTTCCCCAACCACACCTACAGCTGCTCATCCCTCCCCACAACCACACCTACAGCTGCTCATCCCTCCCCATAACCACACCTACAGCTGTTCACCCCTCCCCATAATCACAACTACAGCTGCTAACCCCCCCCTACAACCACACATACAGCTGCTCATCCCTCCCCACAACCACACCTACAGCTGCTCATCCCTCCCCACAACCACACCTACAGCTGCTCACCTCTCCCCACAACCACACCTACATCTCCACACCCCTCCCCACAACCACACCGTTAGCTGCTCACCTCTCCCTTAAAACCAACCCCTACCAGACAACGTATTGTGGCTTCTGACTTATAGGCCATATATGCCGACTCAGATCTATTAGATCACACCCTAAATATAAAATGATGTCCTATAACGTTATTTTTTTATCCTCTATACCTAATCTATACATAATCAATCTCTATTAGAAGACACAATCTATAGAGAATTAGGTTGATGCTAAATAAAACGGAAGTCAGCCAGACTGAATGATATATGACCAATGTTCCATGTAGTGTTTGTGTAGCTAGTATCGGAACCAGCCTAGACGATGCCGTGACCAGGAAACCCCAGTAGTACAGGTGTGGATGACCTCAACTGGTGATCTGGTCCAGAACTCATAGAAAACTAAGTGTGTGTGTGTGTGTGTGTGTGTGTGTGTGTGTGTGTGTGTGTGTGTGTGTGTGTGTGAGTAATGCTAGAAATGCCTTCTAATGGGAGATCTAGGTGGGGATCCAGGCAGATGCTGATGATAAACTTTTGAAGCCGGTACGAGACCGACAGGCCTTATATGTTCTAGCGGAACGGGCCGGACAGGCAGGTGCTCTGTAAAGAAACTGTATTAAGGTGGGTCGCTACCATTGAAATTGAGCCTTCTGAGCATGTTCCTGCGCATATAGGCTGTCTTCATCAGAATGGAACCATTTCTGGTATGCACATACCTGTATATGCCCTTAATCCCCACGAAAAAATTTGGGTAATTCTCAAAATTGTGTATTCATGACACTTTGAAATTTCGGCATAATTAAATTTAGATATTTTCATACTTCTCTAATTTGGCTGAGAGACCCTGGTGTCTTCCGCCCATTTTATGTCGTGCAGGACAGGAGGTCTCCATCCAAAAACAGCCAAAATGCTGTGTACTGTAGAACAGCTACAGAAATCGTACAGAAAAGACTTAGCCCGGTCAGTTTTCTATTTTGTTTTTCATAGGTTGTATACTGGTTGTAAAGCAATAGTACTAAGTCGTCATAAGTAAATAGTCAATAACAAATCTAGTCTATATAAGACCTATGCAAGTCTATGTCACAGAGGGCTGCATGCGGGCCTGGTTCACAGCTTCATGAAATCAACCTGCCCGCATATATAGCCTTGGGAGCCAGCTACCTGCCCTACCCACTTATATCTCACCTATAACCCCCAAAATAAGCTGGAAATAGCCGCCTTTTGATTGTCCATGCTGTATATAACACCTCAGACGCCCTACCCACTCAGATCTCGCCTACAGAGATGCTACAGCTTGCTCTCCTGCCTACAGTTCCCACCTGTCTCCACTAGCCCCTTCAGTACCAGTAGTGACACCCAATACCCCCCCCCCCCTAGGGTGTATTTTAATTGTGTTTTTCACGCCTCCCAGAGCTCACATTACCTGTAGAGGTGTCCAAAGCCACGAAAACGCGGCCCTTACATGTCCCATTGCTATTATATAACTTCCAGAGCCCACATTACCTGTAGAGGCGTCCAAAGCCGCGAAAATGTGGCCCTTACATGTCCCATTGCTATTATATAACTTTATCGATAACTTTGTTCCCATTGTGCAGATTTGAAAATAAATATCACCATGATGATCGCCAGCTCGAGATACCCTTAATTCATAGGTCACACTATGGGAGAACTACTACATGAGGTTTTTGACTTACCCCCACCACCCCTTCCCCTTTTTGCCAGTCCTGCACTGGCATGTACACTCCCCCTCAAAAAACCCTTTTTCGACCTCTTCCTGCTTTAAACATACCCTTTTTTGCCAGTCGGGCGCAAAACAGATAGCTTTTGGCAGAAGGTAGTGCGCATACACCGTGGTAAGGGCACAGGTGGACCGGCTGGGGCCGAAAAGGGTCCTAGTCAAAAAAAATTATTTTGCTTATTCTTTTTTTAAACAAACTTTTTTAGGGGGCATGTTCTTTAGGGGGACAAAACACCCCAGATTCATACAGAACACTCCATATCCGTGCATATTATTTGCATAATTAGCATAATTATGCAGTATCTTGGTAATTTTCTATATATATATAGATATGTGCCATTGCTCCCATATCGAATTCATATGCTTGCAAGTATAAACTCCTGACACCTAGTGACTAAGTATTGACATTAAAAAGATCAATGGCATTTTATCCAGATTGGCATAATGTGCTCTATCTCTGAATCAATCAGGAATATGGATCTAAAAGTTTAAAAACTGGAATCGGTATGGTTGAAAAAAGTATCAGGAATATGGATCTATAATTTGAAAAAATAGAATCAGTATTCTTGAAAACATTAAAATCGATATATTACACTTTGAAATCTGTCAATAAACAGCTGAGAAATTGTCATTGATTCATTTGTGCATCATGCTTTGCCTGGCATGATGCACTCTAACTCAAAAAGTATCAGGAATATGTGTCTATACATTGAAAAGATAGAATCAGTGTGCTTGCAAACATTAAAATCGATATATTACACTTTGAAATCTGTCAATAAACAGCTGAGAAATAGGCATTGGTGCATTTGTGCATCATGCCTTGACTGGTATGATTCACTCTATTTCAGCAACCATTGGGAATATTGGGTTGAAAGTTTAAAAAATAGAATTGGCATAGTGAAAAACCTTGAAATTGATATATTACATGTTGAAACCCGTTGATAAGCAGCACAGAAAGAACCATTGATTCATGCCAATAATCTACATCATGCCTTGACTAGTATTTGTCAAAATATGTCAGTACCTATGCACTTTTTGTCAGTAATTACTCACTATTTGTCAGCAGTTATTCAATAATGTTAGTAATTACTCACTTTTTGTCAGTAATTAGGGAGTGGTCATTATTTATCAACAGGGGGGGGGTGGTGGGTTTGAGGGGGGGGCGTAAAATTTTCAGACCCCTCCCGAGGGGGGGGCTAAAAAAAATTTGACCCCTCTTGAGGGGGGGGCTAAAAAAATTCACCCTCTTTTTAGCAAAAAAGCCCGCGCGCTACTATAGATCAAAGAGGGGCGCGAAAACTCTCCGCGCCTCCGGCGCGGGGGGGGCGCAAAAAATTATGACTGCCGTCGAGGGGGGGGCGTAAAAAATTTCCGCGCATCCGCGCGAAAACTCACCACCCCCCCCCTGTTGATAAATAATGACCACTCCCTTAGTCAAAATATGTCAGTAATAATACATTATTTGTCAGCAATTAGTCAATATATGTCTGCACTTAGTCACTATATATCAGCAATTACTCTATATATCAGTATTTACTAACTATTTGTCAGAAATTAGTCAATATATGTCAGTAATTACTCACTATTTGTAAGCAATTAGTCAATTTATGACAGTATTTACGCGCATATTGTCAGCAATAAGTCAATATATATGTCAGTACTTTGTCACTATTTGTCAGCAATTAGTCAACATGTCATTATATGTTAGCATAGTACATACTCTGATTCATTGGTGTATTATGCCATGACTGATATGATGCACTCTATCTTAGGGACCATCTGGAATATGGGTCTGTCAGTTAGAAAAAAAAAATAGAATAGGCATAGATTCATAGCCATTGATTTATTGGTACATTGTGCCTTGACTGGTATAGTCAAAATATGTGAGTACCTATGCACAACTTGTCAGCAATTAGTCAAAAATATCTCAGCACTTACTATTTTTCTGCAATTGGTCATTATATGTTAGTAATTATGCACTATTTGTCAGCATTTAGTCAAAATATGTCAGTAATTATGCACTATTTATCAGCAATTAGTCAAAATATTTGTCAGCAATTTCTCGTGTCTTTAACCTGATCAATCAGCCCTTACAGCTGTGCTGTATATTTCACTATTGATTTCAAAGTTAGAATACATCGTCTATGAAATCTTTGGAAAACATATTACACAAATATTAAGTCTTGATAATAACTACAGTCCTCTTAATCTGAACGCCACGTCATGGGCGTCCTCGTATTCTTTTATGCCTTATGATTAGAGCCCTCACATTACAAAGACAATGCTGTAGAAGTTGTAGGCTGTTCACAGTGACCAAGGGCTTATAATGAAGCAATTTTATGCCAAAATTCATGAGTTTTACCCATCATAAAGTACTCCAAATATAGATTTTAGTCATCATTTCCGAGTTTTACCCATCATACAGTACTCCGAATATAGATTTTAGTCATTATTTCCAATACTTTTTTATTTTAAATGACCAAGACTACAAAACTATGCATGGGACCCCATATAAAAATTCTTTTTATTTGAAAGCAAATTATCTGAACTACATTCTAAAGAAAGTTTAAGAAGAATCTAGTATCATTTTTGTTTAGAAATGATAGAAAATTTGTCCTTCCTTTGGTCAAATCATGAGGAATTTACCCAGAATTCCATGTAATGGAGGATCAAATGAAAATTCTTGATAAAATAGGATATTAGAGCTTTCATCATGTGAGGTTTCATACTTCTGTCTTTGTAGGTTATGTCAAAGTTAAGTCAATAATTTTCTTATTTTCAGGTTAAAGTGAAAACACTTTTATTTTTCAAAATTCAATATTAAAAAAAAAGTAGTGCGGGAGTCTAGTGCGGGACCCCCTACTTTTCTTTACAAAATCTTATTCTAGACGATATAAGATACATTTGACCAAAAAATGGAGGATTTCTAGAATCTTTGATTCAATGGTAGCGACCCACCTTAATTGTAGATACAATGTATTGGACAAGTGAATTTCACATGTCAGTAGTTGGTGACTCCCTGTTTCACAGAAATAAAATTATATGTTATCGAACAATGATTTTGAGCCATTGCGCTTAGATCCATCAAGCATCAAATATCCCCATAGGGCCCATACTATAGTGAATGTATGGTATTTGTGTTCTTTCCCTTTCCTTGGTGTCCAGAGGTCTGTTGGAGTGCTATTAAATGCCCTTTGTTTCATCAAATTACCATGAAAGCTTATTGTTTTTCTTCTTTTATCACCAGTTTTCCATCAGGCTTCCCTAGCCCACCTAAAAGGGTCTACATCTCATCTTCCCTATCCCCTCAGATGTGTGTGGTGCACATATGCTCGGGCACCAACACATTCCTCTGTAAAATTGTGTAATGTAGTTCCCGCCATGAATGTGACCTTAGCTGTCGAAATGGCGTTAAACATCTATCACTTACTCCCCAGCATTTCACACTGTTTAAGACATGAGCTAGCCTGATGATTGCGCTGGTTGTATAAACGAGCTATCCCTTAAGTAATAAGTGATGGCCCCACCCAATCATCTAATTCAATTTCAATCAGGCATAAGTACAACCCCGTTCTAACATTCTTCATGTGTATGACGGTCACAGGTACCTGTTACCAGAGATAAGACTTAGTACAACCCCATTCTAACATCCTCAATGTGTATGACGTCCACAGGTACCTGTTACCAGAGATAAGACTTAGTACAACCCCATTCTAACATTCTCAATGTGTATGACGTCCACAGGTACCTGTTACCAGAGATAAGACTTAGTACAACCCCATTCTAACATTCTCCATGTGTATGACGTCCACAGGTACCTGTTACCAGACAAGGGTCGCGGCACCAAACAGAAGACTCCTGTAGCTAAGAGGGACTGTAATCCGCAGTGGAACCACACCTTTGTCTTTGAGGACGTCTCCCTGGAGGACCTTAGGGACCGCAGTCTGGAGCTCACTGTGTGGGACCATGACCGGTTCACCTCCAACGACTTCCTAGGGGGTCTACGTCTCAACATTGGGGCAGGTTGGTACCTCCAATTATTCAGATCTATCCCCCCGCAGCTTCATCGCATTTTAGACAAACCCCTTTCTTCCTAAGAAAGCGCACTCAGGCAGTTCTTACCAGAAGTTAAATGAAGTGTCTCTTCCATATGACTTTTTTTACAAGTTTGTTTTGTTAAAAATTCTCAAAAGTGGGGAATATTGCGGATGTAGAGGGAAAGCGAAAATTTTAGCCAAAACACTCAGCGGCAGATCTAACTTCTAAGTTATGAGAATTAAATGTATAAAATGAAAATAAAATTTTTAGATCAAATCTAGTTGTAGAAAAGACGACAATCAATCAAAGCCTATTTTCATATATGGATATTGGCCTACAAATGTTGTTTTTTTTCCTTTCATAAGGAGTAGATAACTGTATGACTAAATAGACATATGGAGGTAATGCTCTGTATTGACGTTATAGGTAAGGTGGGCGGCAAGGAGGTGGACTGGATGGATTCCCGTGGGGAGGAGGTTTCCATGTGGCAGGCTATGCTTGATAGACCCAACTGCTGGATAGACGGAAGTCTCATGCTGCGCACCACCATGGAGCGGCGGAAATGACGTCACGAGTCATCAGTGTCTAGTGGTGCCACCTGAGGGAGAGAAATGCAACATTCTCTGCAATTATTTTTCCAATTCCAATCTTTATTACCAGATGTATTATCTCTATGTTGCATTACTGACATGACATACCTAAGTGTAAATAATGATCATGGATGGATATCAAGGGCGAAATTGTTTATTGATGTACGAATATATACATGAAATAGTGCATTAGAATGTACCATGACTAAATGTGCAATTCCATTCCATATGTTTTATTGTTTATCACTGTTAGCTATTTCCAAGGATTTCCTAGTCAAAAATATATAATGAAAAATTACATATTCATTCCAGGAATTGTTGCAAAGCAAAATGTTATACACATACACTATTACATTATGACATATCGACCCCTCAATTTATATTTGAACAAAGGGAGTCTGGAGTCTTATCATTCGGTAGGGAGAGAGAAAGAGAGGGAGAGAGAGACAGAGAGAGACAGAGACAGAGAGAGACAGAGAGGCGGGGAGAGGGTATCGTTTGTGAGGTGGGTGGTCTAAGGATAGTGATTTGAATTCAAAATAATGTTGGTACGAAATTTACTTTAGCAGGATGCTTGGTAGACAACAAACAGGTGAAAGTTCCAAATATTACTTAATCCTTAGTCTTCCACCTACACACGACCCCTCTACTGCAGTGGACATTCCACATATTTCCTATTCAAACGTAATTATATTGTATATTCAATCTATTTACTTGTCTTAAGTCTGCACGCTGAGATGAAATGGATGTGGCTATTGGATGATATGAGTTCGGTATTGGACGTAATATGCACCCTCCTTTGAAAAGCTCCCTCCCACAATTTGCGGCCTCTTTTTGGTGAGAACGTAGCGCAAAGTTTAAGGGTTTAGAGGTGTACAAACTCTTAATTAAGTATGAAAATGCAAATATTTTCTTTATACCTTTTCAGGACGCTTGATTAGTTAAATATTGTAAACTCTGCACACATTAGTTATTCTAAATATTAAAACATATGGGAGAAATTTCTCCGATATGAAAATCTGTCTTACTAGAAAATTTTCTTTGGCACAATTTATTGGATGGGAGCGCTAGCATTGTTTTACCAGATTCTGCCTGTAGCTGTGGGCTGTTCATCATTGACCCCCCTCAGTGCCTAGCACCCAGGGCCATATACAACTTTCCGGGCACAGACCTCGGGCGGCGAAATCACACAAGTCTTTCAGGTGTATATAGGACCAAGATGGTATATGTAGGTTACCCAATTCAATTTCCTGGTGTTTTGGACTTTCTTTTAGCCGAATTAGTAGATTGTAGACCCACGCATGTCATCCACAAAGGCTCTGTCATAGCCTTGCCTTTCTGTGTGGCATTAAGTTCCAAAGGAGAATCTGCGTAGTGCTTTTAAAGTAATAAAACAAACGTTACCTTATCATCCTACAGAAGAAAGTCATACAAATACATGCCTCTGATATCTCAAGTATGCATGCCGACGTATATTTAGGCCTACGACTAGTTAAAACCTTAATGATTCGTAGGCAATTTATGTTAGAGGAACGTCAACGCAATTACACTCAAACATTCCTCAGCATTTAGTCAATAAAATTATTTTCTCTGCGTAAGGACGTAGGTATATTGCATTACCAAAACAGGGAACCTTTCCGATGAACAAATGACTGAGAAAAGTGCCTATAAAGATGGGTGTGATTGCTAAACATTCCTTTAGTTGATATCATGTAACACTTGTAGGTACTTTTCACTAATTGTACAAATATCTAAATGTTCTTCCTTCTCTTCTTTGTTCTTTTTATAAACATATTTCTTTTCCTTTACTACATCAACGAAAAATGACTCTACCAATACTGTGTAGAAAGTAATAATCACACATCTGTAATAAAAGAAAATGTGTGCTGAGACTGTGTTTTCATAGTTTCTATATTGTATCAACACAGCACAAATCGTAGTATAAAAGATGTGATGCTTGCCAGAGACATTCCACTGAGGCTTGTTGATGATATCCCATGACATGATATAACTTAGATGTAAATTAGACTGACTATGACCCTTGAGTCCTGTATTTTGTTTGTTTGATGTTGAACACCGATGTACTGTGACAGCACATCTCAAACTACTTGTTGTTCTTTCATACATGTATAAATTGGTATACACCCATGGCAAACTAACAAGGTAAAATTGTAATATACTAAGGTAGAATGTAAGATGTCATATTTATGACGGCTTTATATATGTGTTCATACGCTATTACATGAATGACGGGTGGGTGGGGAAGGAGCTCTGTATAGATGGAGTGTATATTCATGTGAGTGGTATAATAAAGTAAAACAAGCTTGTTTTGAATGAGGCGGATTATTATGGGAGCATGATATAGAGTGGCTAATGTTAGTTAATTGTGATTAGAAACCCTTCAGGGCCGTACTACGCCTGTACAGTTAGTAGCCGGGGTACATCATGAGAGCCATGTAGGATAGTAAATGGTGTGGGTAGCATAATCCCTCTTTGGAGAGTGGAGTATACTAACAGTGCCCACATGGTACTATAAGGGTCAGTGGGGCCAAGTGACTTGATAACTGAGGTGTGTATGTATTCACAGTAGATATGAGCCTGTCAACCACGAGCATGTGCCTCTCACGTCTATGTGTATGATTTTAAATCCATGTCTTCTGTTCGGATCATTGAGAAAATAAAGAATTGACACATTTTACCACAATGATTTAATTTTATTTTTATGGAGGGGGGTATGCTGTATAGTCATATAGCTATATAGGACACCTCATCCCCATTCTTTACATTGGGGGTTTCGAGGGAAATTAGGAAAATATTAAAGCTTAATTGCGAACACACTAAGTGCAATATAGACAGACCAAGAACAGTGTGAGAAACTTAAACATTTTTCTGACATACAACTTTCAGGAATTGTTTGAACTTTATGGTAAAGCTATAGAAAAAGAGCGGTTTGTAAAAGGTGGCAATCCTGCCTATACATTTCTTAAGTAAATTGACTTTTTATTTTTATTTTAAGGGCGATTAAGGATGGAATTGAAGTTAGATGTAAGGAGGGTTTGTCAGGAACATAGATGGGGAAAATGTTTGAATATTCACATGTTTTTTGTTGTTGTTTGTTTGTTTGTTTTTGTGTGAAAGAAGAATGTGAATGAATCATGACAGGCAAGCCTGGCCTAAAAGTCATTGCATCAGACAGTGATAACCTTATAAATATGGTCACTATTTGATACGTTGTAGGACCATCACAGCATCACCAGTGGGTGTGGGTTGGAGGGGGAAGGGGGGGGGGGTAAGTGGGTGGATGTAGGTGGGGTGCCATTCATACCCCCTGTATCATTGTTTCTGGAATTCCGAAAATCACATTGGCAATAACGTTATATTGATATGTTTTTAAATGATTTTTTTCTTTCGCTGATAATAAATCATCAGTATTATCATTGGTAACTAAATTTACTGAGAGAAGTCATTTATATGCTATAAAGATAAGCCATTACATGAGACACATTTTAAATGAACAAGATGTTTCTTTTCAAATTCACAATATTCCTTTGCTACAATTTGATATTTCCTTTTTTATCATAGGACTTTCAGACAATTATTCGCTCTAAAATTGACAAAAGCTGTCAATATTGTATCAAAATTTAATCAAAGTCTAAGGACTCAGGAATGCAGCCATTTTCACCCTGTTGATGATAACCATGCTTATGAAATGCATTTTTTCTTATAACCATTTATATAATTGGTACTAGCCTAGATGACCAACCGAAAAGAAATCTGATTTCCAATTGCTAGTATAAATTCTCTGAAAAGCAACATGAAGGGGACAATTTCACCAGTTCTGTGTATGGTTTCAATAGTGCGGTATATATTCTGATTTGCTAGGTTATGACCCAAATACAATGACATTGACGTAATGCCTCGGGTATAAGGTGTGGGGTATTCATGAGGTATTATGGTACTTCTAAACAGGGACCTATCCCGAGTGAATTGTGCATTTATGATATTGTGGTTACATGCCCTGTGATCGTGTAGGGCTTTGGAACTACTTCTTCCCAACACTGACAATATCCAGGATGATAAGGAAGCCACAGACCAGCACGATAAAGACGAGTGTCAGCGTTGAACCAATGTACCTAAGTAGTATATACATGCAAACTGAGCGCATAGCTTCAGCTACTAACTAGGTCATGACCTACTTGCAGAACAGAAGTGACCCTATTTGACACAGTTTTAACCAATCAGAAGCCAGGATTTGACAGGAAGTGACGTCACGAGGTCACATCCTAGTTTTTTCAACCAATCAGAGAGCTCTGATATATGTGATATGACCTAGTTACATAAATTACATATATTGCGCAATACTTTGATTTGACCTACTTACAAACCGGAAGTGACCTAACGGAAATGTATGAGCTACGTATGAACAAGTATTGTGCAATATTCCTAGGAAGTTACAAAACACCCATGACAAAATAGCAAAGGGGTATTGCACAACTTGCTGATGAAACTTTACTAAGGATTTACGCAATGTGACAAAGACACAACACTATACTTTTAAATTTCATTTGTTTTATTTTACACTTCAAGCAGAGTACATGGTGTGGATTACATGGTTTTTTGTATAAGTTGATTACATGATGACTATATGAAAAATGAGTTTTTGTTGCAGTATCAACTGCACCCAGGCTTAGCTGGAGTTGGACTTTGGCTACGATCCTCTAATGCTCGCATTCTCTCCATTAAATCCTTCAGGGCAGTTCTTCCTATGCTGCTTTCCTCGAGGGCAAGTACTTTCTCCATTAAATCCCCCATCATGGACAGAACTTTGTCTATCACTTCTGCTGTGCTCTGAAGACCGTCTATCATGTCCAATTCATGTTTGACTTTGCCCCTCACCAACAGGTTACTTAGGTCTCTGTGTACCTCTTTTGGACTTATTTGAAAATCCATCTCCTCTTCTTCTCTTGTCACCTTGACCATGGGCTCACAATTTTGTCCAGTAAATTGAACGGTAGCTGAGAAAATGTTTCCACTGTGTGATGTGGGTCCTTGGTCTGACATGTTTCTATCAGAAAGTTAATGCAGTGTGCTCCACACGTTTTAGCTAATAAGTTTTGTACTTGTTATTGGTTGAACGTTCCGTGACCGTCTGACGACTTTTGCATAAACCTCTCGTGATATATAGTTAATGGAGGCAAAATCCGTAAGGGTCAAAGAAGTACACATTCCCTTTGGTTGCAACATAAAGTGCCACCCAATGTTGTCCAGGTTTAGAACTTGGGTGAGTGTTACTAACAAAACATGTGGATGGAGACGGTTTTTTAGGACATTGATTGCTGGCAAATGTTCCCACGTAGAAGTGCCTGGTGTGCGGATGGTTGGCAAGAACTGCAGTTATGTCTGAAGTCTTCATTCTCGTAGTTTATATGGTAGTCTGTGACAGGAAGACAGTCAGCAGTAAGTTGAACGTTATTGCCGTAGAAGGAGCACAGGACTGTAGATATTGCATGAGTAGTTGGGGCGGCAAACCTTAGGGAAATGCCCAACTTGCCTTGCTTGATGAGGTTAATACAACCGTCTTCAGGTGCTCTGTCAGGGGTTAGGTCGAAAATGAAGAAAGAATACCCGTCTTTGAACTCTTCTAGAGTTATTCCACAGTCTTGACCCAGAGCCAAAAGTCTGCTTTCTCTGAACATTTGACTGTAGGCTCTTATGCAGTTGCCTGTTTTAAAGTCGGTCTTTAATTCGAACGCTGTTTCCTTTATCATACATAGGACTATTCTTGTGGGAATTTGAGTAGTGTTCGGTTGAGTCCAACTGTAGTCTTGTGAACCACCGTCCTGTGTGTGCTTTGTGACTTTACACCTTGCTATGTGATAGTTGAATGGGCCCATTTCTGCACTCCTCACACTTATAGCATGAGTTTCCGCCGCCTTGTTGTCGACACTCTTCTAAAACAGGGACATTTCAGCTTTGGTGATTTTGATCCAGTAGTTTTGATTGGCTGCTTGCATCATTTAGAGTTTGGGCTGGTTCTTCTCAAAGATGAACTTGATTTCACAGTGAGGTGGTAACACCTTGCACTGCTTAATTAAATCCAGGTGTGGCCTCATGACTAAGGCATGCTTGTCACGAGAGGAAAACTCTGTTCTTCGAGCTGTCCATCCTGCGTTGTTAGGCCCTCGAACTTCCATGTGACCACTGGTGTCTTTCATGTACTTTTGACAACCTTTCAGGCGAGTTTTTTTGTCTTCTTCGTTGCAACACAGAGTGTCCAAAATGTGTGCCTTGAGGGCGTAGTCTTCGTTGTTGCCGGTGACCTTCTCCCCGTTAATGAGAAGTTGGCAGGAGGCAAAGAGAGCATGTGCCAAGTTGTTGACCAGCGCCGCTTCTATGTCGGCGGCCAGGTGAGTGGTTCCGTCGTTCACCACAGCTTCCAGTTCCAGGTACAACTCTGTTTCTGACAGGTCTGTGTACAATTTGGTTGCTTCGAAGGTGAAGTCAAATGTTTCAGTGTGTGGAGTGAGTGCGTTGTTGGTAGTTTTGGTTACCACCTGACTTTTGATGATGTCCTTTTGAGTGACAGGTGAGGCATGTAGGTCTAGTTCCCCTACAGCACATACCTGACCCTTGGGATGAAGGAGACTCATAACTAGAACAAAGTTTTTCCTTGTCCTCTTTGTTGACCCTTCCGTCCTCCACGTTTTGTGGTTGCTCGTCGTTTGGCTGGAGAAGGTCCAGATCCACCTTTTATGTACCCTTGAGCTGAAGCAGCAGCCCTTTTGAGTAACTGTTGACCTGTTGCTTCACTTCTTCTCACTACACTTTTCTTTAGATTTTTTCCTGCTACGACATCAGCCAAAACTCAAGCTCCTGTAGAGAGCAAAGCCTTACCTGCTAATTTGGCAGCTGAGCGCCCTATAGTACTTAAAAGAGGAACAGCACTTTTCAGTAAACCTCCTATTAATGAACCCAGTCCGAGCCCTCTTTGCCTCCCACGTCCTCCGTAGGCTGGTAGAAGTCCGTGTCCAAACTGTGATTTTTTGTAGTGTAATAACCAGAGTCGACAACTTGTATAAAGAATTGAATATAAAGTTACAGCCGTTGTTGTTGTTTTATTTCTTATGGACCTTAGGGACTAACAGGCACTTGTCATCAGTTACTTGCTTCTACTGATACCGGTACTTATACTTGCTTAGAGACACCACTCTGTTCATGGGCTAGAAACCAACCACCAAACTCCCTTAGGAAGGCTTACACGTAGGCCACCTGAGTGTCTGATCGCGTCTCTCCAGAAAGCCACCGAACATGGCGTTTTATAGTCCTGGCCGCCGATGGTGACGTCACAAAGCTGTGACGTCACCGCCGACGCGCCCCCTAGCGGCCACCGTGCGAACCCAGCGCTTGGATTGGCCACCACCGAGCCGCCGACCGATGTTTATTACATCCCTCCCACCTTACTTTATTCCATGGGTATAACTTTTATAATAAACATTACTTGAGTGTCCAACAATGGCACCCGTGCCGTACGGCCTAGTGACTAGTACTTACTTTATTTGAACCTAGATTTTATTTAATTCTATAATTACCGTAGTATGTACCAGGTGAGTATCCCCCCTTATTATCATGATTAGTTACAATACTTATGGGCTCCAACAGTGGACCGCCCATTTTACCTCCCTAACTGTGTAATATTTCATGACTTAATCCAGACTATCAGCGCCTACAGTGGGCCGTTCTTAAATTACTATTATTTAATCCAGACTAGAGCATGAATGACTTATAAAAATGACTTAATCTGGACTACCAGCACCAACAGTGGGCCGTTCTTAAATTACTATTTACTGAATGAGGTATATACACTTGATCACTGGAAATCCACGGTAATACGGCATGCAGGAAGGGGGGGGGGACGTCCCTCCCTTGTCCTGGCCACGGGGATCCTCCCGACTCTCTGGGCTGCCAGCCCTTATGCTGCTTGTCTTGTGCCCCGGGGGCTTCCAGGGGTGTTCAGGGCCTGGGTTTCCTGGCAGGTACTCAATCCCCCACCAGTACTCCCCCTTACCCCTACTAACCCCCTTCGCACCCCCTTCCCGGCTGTCCTTCCTTGTATCAGCTTCCCGGCTGCTCCCTCCGGCGTCCCTGCCATCCCTTCTCACCGGCCACTGCCCGTCCCCTCTTCCTCCTCCCACCGCCCGCTCTCCCTTCTGGTGACCGCTCTCCCCGTTCTCTCCCTTCGCTCTCCTGTCTACTCGTTCCCCCTCTGTTGCTCCAGGTCGCGGCTCAGGGGTGCCTCGGCTGGTCGCAGTGGCTGTGGCTGCGGGGTGACTCTGGAGGGCCCTGGGGGTGGCGGGACGAAGGGTGTGAGGGTCTGGTGGCCGTATCTCCCCTGGGCCTGGGATGTGGGCAGTGGAAGTCCCAAGCCCAAGCCGTGGGACCCAGCTATCCCCGTTGCTCCTGACGTCTGGATTGGGGGTCTACCCACTGCAGCCGACGGTGGGGGTCGCCCCACTCCCGGCGGGGGAGGTGGAGGTGGTGGTGGGGGCACTCTTCCCTGACCCATCCCTGGGTCGTACCTCTGAACCGTGGTAGCGTAGTAGTGTGTACGCCACAGGGATGGGCCCACCAGCTCCACCCACCCGTGCGCCCGCCCGCCTACGGGGGTGTACTCCTCACCCAAATCCGGGGATGGAGCCAGTCCCACCGCCCACTTCTGCAGCTTGTTGGGGTTGTCCACCCGCCGCCAGGGGATCCGCTGGTAGGTGTCCCCGATCCACAGTGGCCTCCCAGCCAGCGGGTCCATCTCTTCTGCCCGTGGTGGCTCTGGAACCTCCGCCCCGGGGATCCTCTCTCCCCACTCCTCCCTCCTGAGCCCTGAACCCCGGCGGCTCCTCTCCTCCTCGTACCTCTCCTCAAACTCGCAGCGCTTCCTATATTCCCCATACCTTTCACTCCTGTGGGGACCAGTCTCATACCGCTGACTCCCCCGGCCCTCTCGCCTCATCTCCTCATCCACTCTTCTCTCCTCCCGCCTCCTCCTCTCTCTCTCTTCAGCCTGTCTCTCCTCCCTTTCTCTCCTATCCCGGTCCTCCCTCTCCTTCTTTTCGTGAGCCGCTCTCTTCTCTTTCTCTTTTCGATCTTCCCTCTCTTTATTCTCTCTTTCATCCTCTCCTTCTTTTCTTTAGCCCATCTTTCCTCCCTTTCCTTCTTCTCCCTAGCTGTCTCGTCCCTCTCCCTCTTCTCGACCGTCTCCTTCTTTTCCCTCGCAGCCTTCTCTTCTCTCTCCCTTCTCTCCTTCTCTTTCTTATCTTTATCCCTCCTTTCCCATGCCGCTCTCTCTTTCTCTTCTTTTCTCTTTTCTCCTTCGCCTCATCTCTCTCTTTCCTCTCCTTCTCTTTCTTGTCTTTAGTCGCTTTCTCCTCGTCTCTCTCCTTCCTCTCCCTCTCTTTCTTGTCCTTAGCCACTTTCTCTTCGTCTCTCTCCCTCCTCTCCCTCTCTTTCCTTTCTTTTGTCGCCTTCTCTTCCTCCCTCTCTTCTTTTCCCTCTCCTTCCTGTCCTTGGTAGCCCTCTCCCCATCTCTCTCTTTCTTCTCTTTGGCCACCTTCGCTTCGTCCCTCTCTTTCCTTTCTCTCTCCCTTCTCTCCTTCCCCTCTCCCTGCGACTCCTTCTCCTCTGCCTCCTTGTCTCTCCGCTCCCTCTCTTTCGTTGGCGTAGGAGCCCCCCCTTCCCCTCTCTCCTCGACCTGAATAGGGGCCCCGGGTAGCGGAGCGCCCCCCATCGTGACCGTGCGTGTCTCGGTCTCGGTCTCGGGCCCCGGGCTGTCCTCGCGGTCCAGCCCTGTAAGGGTGATCACTCTCCTGTCGGCTCCCTCCCCCGGGAATGCCGCCTCCTCGTCCGAGTCCGTAGTCAGGGGTATGCTGCGCTAGGCCACCGCCTCCAATATGGACCCCTCCTCCTCCCAATCCAGCGTCTCCTCCTCCAACTCCTGGCCATCCTCCACCACTCGCGAGGCGATGAGGGTCTCCAGTTGTCCCTCTGGGGCCGGGGTGTTGTTGTTGGAAGTGTGGGGCTTAACAGGGGGCGGCGTGGTCTGCAGGATGCGCCTCACCTGCTCCGGCGGCAGTCCCTGGCGGGGGGAACCCACAGCGGCCGGCTGGCCTCCCACCTCCGTGGGGTCCACCTTGGCTGGCGAGGGGTGGTCTATCGAAACCACCTCGCCCTCTGGGATTTGCCACTGCCGACGCTGCAAGGCCTCCCCCAGAAGCTGCTGCTGGTAGCGCTTCCGCATGACCTCGGCCATTTCCTGGGCCAGCTGGCCTGTATGTCTTAGGAGGCCCTCTCCGATACTGGCTGGGGCCGGGTCGCCCCCCTCGCTCCGCAGCAACGACTGTAGCAACAGTGGGTCACCGTCTCCACCGGCGGAGGGGGCCTCCAGGACCTGGTCCAAGAGGGCCTCAGCCTCCAAGTCTAAGGGTGGCTGCACTGGTGTGAGCCGCCCCATCTCCTCCACCAGGACCCTGTCCGCCTCCTGATCCTCCGCTGTGTGGTGGCGGGACCGGCTCTGCTCCTCCGTGGCCTGGGCCTGAGCGTCCCCGGCCCCCGTTCGGGCCACCTTACTGGGTGGGACCCCTCCTTCTTCCCTTTCCCCCAATTGTTGACCGGGGGGGGGTTGAAAAAGACCCAGGCCCCTCGCGAGGGGCCTGGGTCTTTTTCAACAAGTCATAGTGTACCACCCTGATCGTCCGGCCCATTTTTATCTCCCACACAGGGCCCCCCCAAACTCCGGGTGATCGTCCATGGGCCTGACCACGGCCGCATAAACTTGGGACACTTGCCTACTTCCTTCTTGGGCACTAGGTAATAAACTATATCCCGGACGGACAGGTCCTCCCCCCTCACACGGGTGGAATAATTTCACTCTTGTCGGCGGACCACCTCCCCCATATGCATCAAAGCGTAAGCGTGCCCTTTTGCCATCCGGGCCTGCAGCTCTGCGGCGAATCCCTCCCCATCCCCTATCTCCTTCTGGCCGGGGGTAGATGAGGCTCCCAGGTAACAGCGTCTCCCTTCCCATCATCATAAAATTGGGGGTCTGGTTTGTCGACGCCTGGACCGACGACCGATAAGCGGCCATGACAAAGGGTAGCTGCAAGTCCCAGTCCGTCTGGTTCTCGTCCACCGTCATGGCAAGCATGGCCTCCACGGTGCGGTTACACCTCTCCACCAGCCCATCTGACTTCGGATTGTAGGGACAAGTACGTGTCTGCGCCACCCCCAGGAGACGGTGCACCTCCCGGAACATCTGGGCCTGGAAATTCCTCCCCTGATCGGTATGAATCGTCCCGGGCGGCCCCAGCCTGCAAACCACCTCCGAAGGCCCGGGCGACCGTTTCCGCCTCCTGGTCTGGCAAGGGAATGGCCTCCGCCCACTTCGTGAAGTAGTCCATTACAATGAGGATATGCCGATTCTTCCTCCCCGTCCTCGGCAACGGGCCCATCAGGTCCATAGCCATTCTTTCCAGCGTCGATGCCACCGGCACATGTCTCATCATGGACCGGGGGGAGGGTGCGTGGCCCCCTTTCTGCTTAAGCACTGCGGGCAGGTCTCTAGCCATTGTATCAGGTCCCTTCTATAGCTGGGCCAGTAATAGGTTTGCTGCAACCGTCGTAGACTGCGGGCCCTCCCGAAGTGGCTGCTCAGGAGTGCCCCATGCACTTCCGCCAACACCTCCGGCACACTTCCTTCCGGCACCACTATCTGCCCAAAGGTTCGGCCTCCCGGTTCTCACCAGACCCGGGTAAGCACCCCTCCCTCTAGTCTCAGCCGTGGCACTTGTACCGCCAGCGCCCGCACCGCGTATGGTTCTCCGGCCAATTCAGCCGATGAGGGACCTACGTTCCCAACTACCCACCGCCGGACCCTTCCCAGGATGTCGTCCTGTTCTTGCACTGCCGCCCAGTGTTCCGCGGAGGACAAATTAGGATCCTCCTCCGAATCACTCCCCTCCGTCGCTTGGGACCTCCTGCTGGCCCTGTCAGCCTCCGCGTCTGCGGCTGCCTCCCTCCGCGTTACTGCCCTACATTCACCCGGTTGGTCGTATAGGGGAGAGCCACCCTCCCCCTCCATGCCGCACTGCGTGCATGGACGTCTGGACAACCCATCCGCGTTACCATGGTCCAGGCCTGGGCGGTGCTCGATCACGTGATCGAACGTCTCCAGGAGTTGCAACCACTGGGCCTCTTGCCCTTCCGGTTCCCGCAAACTCGCTAGCCACTTAAGAGCCGCATGGTCTGTGCGTATCCGAACCGGCCGCCCGATCAGGTAATGCCGAAACTTTTTCACTGCAAACACCACTGCCAGCAGCTCAGCCTCGTCACACAGTAGTTGCGTAGCGTAGGCCAATGGTTGTTCAAGCCCTTCTTGCATTTGTGAGAGGACGGCGCCCAACCCTAAATCGCTGGCGTCCGTGTCCAGCAGAAGGCGCCCCTCCGCCCTCGGGTATGCTAACACCGGAGCCTCACTCAGCTTCACCTTCAGGCAGTGGAAGGCCTCCGCACAGGACCTGTCCCAGTGGAACCTCTTGTTCTTCTCGGTCAATTCCGACAGGGGCCGTGTTATGGCTGCGAATCCGGGCACAAAGCTGCGGTAGTAGCCACACAGCCCCAGAAAGGATCGTACATCTGTCACCGAGACCGGGGTAGGCCACTCCCAGACAGCTGCTACCTTTTCGGGATCAGTCCCGATCCCTGTCTTGTCTATGCGGTGGCCCAGGAAGCTGACCTGCTCCCTCACGAATTGGCATTTACTGGCCTTGACTTTGAGGCCGGCATCTTGTAGCCCCCCAATACCGTCTCCAGTCGGGTAGCATGTTCGGCGAGGGTGGACAAAAACATGATAATGTCGTCCAGGTATATGAGGCAAGTGGACCACTGTAGCCCTCTCATCACCACTTCCATCAGGCGTTCGAATGTCCCAGGCGCATTGCAGAGCCCGAAAGGCATCACCTTGAATTGGAATAAGCCCCGGTGCGTCACAAAAGCAGTCTTTGGCTTATCTGCCCCCTCCATGACCACCTGCCAGTATCCTGACGCTAAGTCTAACGTGCTGAACCAGCACGCCCCCACCATCGAGTCTAGTGAATTGTCTATCCGTGGCAGCGGGTAGGCGTCCTTGACCGTCACTGCGTTAAGGCGGCGGTAGTCTACGCAAAACCGCACCCTCCCATCCTTCTTTTTTACCAGGACCACGGGGGGGGTCCCCCACGGGCCTGTCGCCGGCTCTATGACACCCTTTTTCAACATCTCCTCGACTTCTTTGTCCATGACCTCCCGCCAATGCATGCCAGTCGGGGAGCCATTTTAATAGGGGCCGTCGTCTCTGTCTCTATGGTGTGCGAGACCAAGTCGGTATGCCCCAGATCCTCATCCCCCTCCTGGAACGCCGCTTTATTCCGGGCGATGAGTTGGATCCACTCCTGATTATCTGCTACCTGGGTTCCCCCTAACAGCCGCTCTGCAAGAGCCTGGGAAACCTCGTGCGGCCCCTCCTCCGTCACCATACGGCACTGTGCCCCCCGGAGCTTCTTCTCCTCCACAGCCTTGGCCACGGCCACGTGCATCCCCTTGTACAGGATCACCGGATTAGGGCCCGGATTACAGACCAGGACCGGCACCTCCCCCTTTTCGGGCGTCACCAATGATCTGCCTATGCGAATACCCCTCGCCATCTCCACCTACTCCACTCCCTCCATCATCATGTCTGTCTGCCTGGCTGATTCCGGCATCTGAGCCTGTATGACCTTCTCGTGCGGCCCCTCACCCACTCTGTCCGTGAGCTCACCAGCCGGCAGGGCTGAGTCTCCCCCTCCTCGTCCGGCCACACCAGCCTTTCCCCAGCCATGTCAATCATTGCCCGTGTCTGCCGCAAAAAGTCTGTCCCCAGCAGGCCAGGGGTGGATATGTCGGCCACGACGAAAGATGTGGTCTTCGCGCGGCCCGCGCACTTTAGTTCCGTCGTCACCCGCCCCTCCACTTCCACCATGCTGTGGAGAGCAGGTTGCTGGTGGCCCCCGTATCCACCACTAAGTGGATGTCTTTACCCCATAGCTTCCCTCCGACCTCCAGGCCATTCCCTTTTTTTTCTTTCTGACCCAGCCATTCTCTCATCCTTTCCACTCCATGGGTCTCCTCTCAGCTGGAAGAGGGGACCCAGTCTAGTTTTCCGAGGCCTTCTTTGTCGCCTCCCTCTTCTTAGCGGCCTCGACACGTTTCTTCCAGGCAGGGCAGTCGCGCTTGAAGTGATCTGGAGACCCGCACTCAAAGCAGCCCCGTCCCCAAACTGCCCCCTCCCCTTCTGAGGCTGCCGTGGCCGACCAGGAAAGAGTCTCCTTCATTTGTGTGACCGCCACCCACAGCTCCCCCATCTCTTCCGCCATTGACTTCGTGGTGGACCTGACCTTCAACGCCTTTGCCCGTTCCTCCTTAAGGTAAGTTTCCGCTCGTATGCCCCTCTCTACCGCCCGTAGGAGGGTAGGGTTCTCGCCCTGGTATATCCACTGTCCGAGCTCCGTATCCTCCAGACATTCAACAAACCTGTCCTTGGCCATGCCGTCTACCATCTGGGCGTCCGCATTAGGGTAGGACAGACGCACCGGTCGTAAGATCTCCTCAGAGAGGGTTTGTAATTCCTCCCCTGGTTTCCGCACCCTGGTGCTCTTCGGCTGGAATCTATTAACTAGCGCGTCCCGCAGCTTTTTGTATCCTCCAGGGGCAGCTGGTTGCTCTGATGCCAACAGCCGCCGGGCGACTCTGGACAGGCTAATGCCTAGAAACGTCCCCGACTCCCTCTCCGTCCAACCGTTGGCCATGACACAAAGGTCAAAGTGTGACAAAAACTCCTCCAGGTCGCTCGACCCGTCATATTTGCCCGACATGACAATTGGCTTCCGCGTGGCCCCATCGCCCCCAGGCCCCGGCCTGCTAGGGCGTCCCCTGCAACCTGGTGCTATCGTCCCCTGCGTCTGATTTATCCCCAGGGGTGTGGAGGTCCTGGCCCCATCCCCGCTCTCCGTCCTAGAGCTACCTCTGGGGCTGCCCTGCCGCAGCCATTCCGCAAACGGGTCTGTCCCTTCTCTTATAGCCGCTCCCTGGCCCTCTCTGACCTCCCCGTGGGCTCTGTCGGGGCCCCAGTCTCGTGCGAGCTCCTCTCGTCCGTCCCTCCGGTGGCCCTCCCTTGCCTTATCCTTCTCCGCGCCACCGAACCCCGAGCCACCAAAATGGCCCCCTACCGACCCACTGACTGGTCCACCGAACTGGCCACCGAGCTCACCACCGAACTCAGTCGGGCCCATCTCTCCTTCTACTTTTGCCGCCGCACCAGGAGGCACCCGGTGGCCAGCCACGCCTCTTGCTATACCCCCTTCCACCCTGGGGGCTTTCCCCTTTGCCCTCTCATCAACCCGATCTTCCACCGCCCACTTCTTGTCGTCTGCTCCGGCGGTGTCAGTGGCGTCGGCCGCCGTGGCCACCGCCCCTGTTATTTTAACTGAGATTTCCTCGTCCACAACCTGGATAAGCTTGCCCCGCCTGCCTGCCCCTAACTGCTCCTCTAGGGCTTTCCTTTCCTCCTCCATTTTCAATTTGCTAGCTGCCATGCCTTTTTGTTTACTCTGGTATGCACGGATTCGTTAATGTAAACAACCACCGCTGCCACCAATGTAATAACCAGAGTCGACAACTTGTATAAAGAATTGAATATAAAGTTACAGCCGTTGTTGTTGTTTTATTTCTTATGGACCTTAGGGACTAACAGGCACTTGTCATCAGTTACTTGCTTCTACTGATACCGGTACTTATACTTGCTTCGAGACGCCACTCTGTTCATGGGCTAGAAACTAGCCACCGAACTCCCTTAGGAAGGCTTACACGTAGGCCACCTGAGTGTCTGATCGCGTCTCCCCAGAAAGCCACCAAACACGGCGTTTTATAGTCCTGGCCGCCGATGGTGACGTCACAAAGGTGTGACGTCACCGCCGACGCGCCCCCTAGCGGCCACCGTGCAAACCCACCCCTTGGATTCGGTGGCCACCACCGAGCCGCCGACCGATGTTTACTGACCCTTGGGGGCCAGGTAAGGAGGGGTTCCATAGTAATGAAGCATGGCCATACTTCTACCGTAGAAGCTAGAGGTCTGAAGGCAAGTACCACCGACAGCGATCCCCTTTCAAATGGTATGGGTTCACCTTTGTTGTCTCTTAAATATATCCCTATCTGTCTGAAGGTGGTCTTGGTACATACACTAAATTTTGAAAACTTAGGGTTTGAATTTCACCGTTGAAGGGGTTGATGTTAATTTGTCTGAGAAGGGGAGCATTAGAGTCTCCCATTAGACTGTGTTTAACTATGTCTGAGTAGATGAACGCTGATCGACTTCTGTACTGGAGGTCGACCACATAGGGGCTTTGTGTTTTACCGCTGAGAAAAATACTTCCCCAAAACGACACATTTCATTGTGTATTTGTTGTAGTGAAACACGGTAGCTTTGTTGTTTTTTCTGAAGGTTCTCAGTTTTCTCAACAGCAAGGAGTTTGTTTGTTGATGCACCTGTTCAGGTATCCTATTAACTCTGAGTTGTATTCCAGGTGAACACCTTCTAAGGAGAACAACCTGTAGGTACTGCCTTTTTTAAATAAATACTTGGAGAGAAATCTGCTTATTTCTTTGAAACATGTAGCTATTTTAACAGCCTGTAACTGACTTGCAGACAGTTCAGAAACCATGGCAGAGTCTGTGAAAACTGCATTTTCTTCGTAATAAGACAGAGACCTTTTGTCCCTTTCATCTAGGGACATGACTTCAGCTACAGCTCGAGATATTTCCCTCTTTTCTCTGCTCGTCGTGGCATGTACCTTCTCCTCCACCTCCTTGTCCACCTTTTCTTCCTCCTCCACCTCTGGTGACGACAGTTGGTTAGTGGTTGTTCCTCCACATTGCGTCTCAGGCGCAGCTGGTTGGTTCCCAGGTTCAGGAGCAGCAGGAGAATCTGTTTCAGTAGGAACCATAGGATCGACATCACGTAGGTACTTGATTATTTCTACTCCGCGTCTCAAAGCAGACTTGGTCGTGATGTTGAATGTTCTGCTCGAACTCCTGCTGAACACACTTTGGGCTCCTGGGGTTCCTTCAGGAAAAAATTCTCTCCTGCACTTGTTCAATAAATCTACTATGGTTCTGAGATTGGTCTTGACGTTGTTTTCTCCCTCTGCAGTTAGTTCTTCTCTGACGTTGTACCACATTGTGGGACAGGTTATTTCTTGGAGAGCACACTCTAACTGAGTAGGTGAGTTTATGTATTCTGCCAGGAGAGTGTTGTAACCAGTTAAGGTGTTGTCAGGGAAAACGTGCATTGAAGAGTTGCTTGGTAAGGTTAAGGTAAACGCCATTGTCCTATGTTCTTGACAGGTTCCCACGAGTTCAATTTTTCTCCATAGCCCTTCCACTTCACCAAGGCTTCACTTTTCTTGCCTCCTCCTCTGTATTTCACAATTTTTTCTATGTTGTACCTTCTCCCTTGACGTGCTTTCACCTTCTGAACTTCAGGTTCATAAAAGCTTCCTTTTATCTCCTCTCCAAGAAGGTCTTTCAGATGATACCCTTTGGGGGAAACACGATCCACTGTGTATATTTCCTCTGTCCAGTTAGGTTCGTACCCCCTGTTGAAGGTTTCTTTAGTACTTAAAATTCGTACGTGATTTTTCTTCTTTAACTTAAGGGCAGGGAAAAGTTTTTCTTTAGGTTGCTCGTACAACCTGTAGAACAAAGCTTCCGAGTTGGATTTATTTATGTCAGAAGGTGTGGCTCCTAGGGTTTTATGAAAAGTTATAGGACTTTGTCAAGTCAGGCAGCAACTCAACCCATTTGTAGTTATTGAAATGAGAGAAACATCTCCAAGTTTTTCCTCGAAGGGTGGAGTTGAAGCGCTCAGCTAAGGCACACTTGACGTTGTCGTTTTCACCGGTGAAAAATGTTATACCTTTCTCGTCGCAGTGTTTTTTGAAGGTTTTGTTCACAAACTCCTTTCCCTTGTCAGTTTGAACCTGTAAAGGTTTTCTTTCTTCGGTCATTTTCTTGAAAGCATCGATCACAGCGTCAGCTCTCTTACTTTTAACAGGTTGAGCAAAACCGTACCTGGAGAAAACGTCTATTCATGCTAAGATGTATTGATAACCTTTGTTTTCCTTAGCAAACTCTCTCATGTCTATCAGGTCTAGTTGCCACTGTTTGTCTATGCCCCATGTTTGAGTTTTAAGTCTAGGAAATTTCCTTTTGTAAGGTTTGTGTCGGGTGTACGCGTCTACGTCCTCCAGTGCTTGTTCTATGTTTTTTTTCTTTGTTTTTTTAAAGTGATGCCTTTGAAGTTTAGAAACACTAGAGAAACTTCCAGGTTGCTTAGGATCTGTGTAGAACCTGAGGACGTCTTTCTTTAAAGCCTTGTGCGCCATATTCGTGTCCACTTCTTTTTCTCTTTAGGATGCCAGTGCCTTGTTGACTTGTCCTTTTCTTCATGCGGGGCAATGCTTTCTTTTTCTTGAAGGGAGAGGCTTTAACAACAGGACTGCCTTCACCGAAAGCCTACTTGTTTTTGACGTATTTCAAGGTGGGATTCAGCTTTTTAACAGCTTTGATGAACACATGACTTCCTAAAGGTATGTCCTTTTTCAAAGACCTGGGTCTGGCTGCAAAGGCTAAAAGATCTGGTTCCCTGCAGACGTTGCCTCTTGACAATTAACTCTCCCTCTTTGTTCCAGTTCAACAAATTGCTGCCTTGACGTGTCAAAACTCGGTACAGTTGCCTGGCTGTGTTTCGATAAGTAACAGGAATTTTTTCTTTTATGTCAGCATCCATGCCCACGGTGTTGTCTTTGGTGTGCGGTCCAGGTTCAGCCCCAGGTAGCTCAGGTATGCTGTCCAAGTCTGAATCCTCACTCAGCAGAGGATGATCTGGGGCATCTGTGAAGCTGTCGTCATCTGTTTCATGGAGATTAACCTGTGGAGGTGCAAGTTGTTCAGGTGGTTGTCCCACGATGGGAGCTGGATAGGGGGCCTTTTTACCTTGACCTAAGGCCTTGGCCTTTTTTGTAAGAATCGAGGACTTGACCATCAGCTGAGTGTACTGTCTTAATTTCTCCTTCAAATTAAGGTCAGGAGAGTGAAGGACCTGATGAGCTTTACTTTGAAGGTGACCCAAAACTTGAACAAGGCTGGAATCTGGAGTTAAACCTTCTCTTAGGAGTTCGAAAGTACTTGTCCTGAGGATTAGGGAGAGGCAGGCCAGAACTGGAGGAATCAGTAGGTGTAGAAGTAGCATGAAGAGAAGGGGCTTTGTCTCTGGAGTCGGGAAGAAGGTCCGCTCTGACAAGGGCCATTCTTGAAAAAGACATGTTCTTATCGACGGGCTCCTATAAGACCTGTGATGAGAGGTAAGGCTAGGCCCAATATAGTTCCCAGGAATCCACCCTTTTGCTAAAATGTTTTCCTCTTCTGCTTGAGAGATGCCTTGGGTTGAGTGACGGCCTTGAGTTGTTTCTTGTAGGGCATGAGTCGTTTAACTGCGTGAGATATGTTGCGCAATAGGTTTTTGTTCATTACATTGACACAATTGACTAATTAACCTTATTACCTTGTCACTTAATCCTTTGATGATGTGGGAGCACTCTGCAATAGAACATTTAGAAATGTGTTTCAACAAGTGGTAATGTTTTCTTAAGAGTGCAAACCTCCCTTGGTTTTTAGATTTTTTTAGTTTTTTTCACCATCCTATCTTTTTTTTTCGGGAAGAGGAAGTTTCAGGAACAAAGACCAAATTTTTCCAAGGGGTGGTGATGCTGTTCCTTACTCTAAGCTCGTTAGGTGTGGCCTGTTTAAAGTCCAGGAGGATATATGAATGTTTCTCGCAAGTTTCTAAGTTATATACCTCCGTAAAAATTACACTTAAACTTCGATGGTGTGATCCCACAGTGAAAAGCTTCATGACGGTAGGAATGTACTCCGAATCCATGAGGTCTATTATTATAAGGCCGTGTCTTCTTACATCACTTTTCTCCTCAAAAAGAAAATCCTCTGATAAGAGACCTTTATGGAACTGAACACCCATCTTGACCATTTCATCAAATTCATCTTGCCATTGACTGTAGCAGTAGTAAATATTGTGTATACGTGGAGTAACTAAATCATTTAACCCTTTGATTAACTTGAAGACAAGTTGACACTTGCCACAAGAAGTAGGTCCCGCCATTATCATAGTGAAGGGACTTTGCAGACATAGGTCAAAAGTTACCTCCTCTACCTTTTGATCCATAGTGAATAAAAGCTTAAACCAAACTGACCAAATGTACGCCAGTCAAGTCTTTTAAGTCAGGAGAAACCTCTCTTAAACCTTCGACGTAAAGAGCTACCTCAAATAAACCCATGCTGTTTAAAGCTGCAATCAGACAGCTGGGATGGGATATTTCTCTATGTTTCCACACCATGAGAACTTCGAAAACAGGGTTTGTCATTTCATGGTTGAAGGGAACTGGGGTAGATATACGGTTAAGCTTACGCAAACTTAACCCCAGTCTGATGCCCAAATTTTTCCAGTCCACAGACAACTTTTCTCCCAGCTCAACAAACAACGTTTCTACATTCCAAACCTCTGATGGTATTTCGCAATGATCCACCATGTTATAATAATCCATGAACCATCTGCAGTGATGACTTAAATCATAACGACCTATGTCACTTAGAGCATGCCTTAAGACCATCCACTTGCAAGGGACATTTTTCCTGTACCAGGATATCAGCATTTCTCTGCCCATAGAAGAAAGGGTAGTTCCACTTTTCATGTACTCCATTAGACTCAGTCTCAGTCCTAAATGAACCCCTAGCCAAGTGTAGTTTTCCATAGGAATTTTTTCGCTGACTTTCATTAAAAAGTTATCCGAAAGGTAATAATCCATGATTTAACCTGGTAGGTAGGTAGGCAGGTAGGCAGGCAGGCAGGATATGACAAACTAGAAAGAATACAAGAGGAATATATAGGGTAGGTAGGTTAGGTGGGTGGGTTAGGTGGGTTAGGTGGGTTGGTAGGTTGGCCCCCTATAGCCCCCCATACTTGAGGGGCGCCCCCACCCCAACCCCTTTACTTTATACCTCACCCCCCAACCCTACCCTATTTTACCCTACCCCCTCCCCCCCCTATCCTACCCTGTGTTATTTTGTTTTGTTGTATTCCATTCGTTTTGTTCTGTTATCCTGTTATGGGTAAGGCGAGATGATTGTGGTGAAAACAGTGAGCAAGGGAGGTTAGCTTGGTGCACCACGCAGAGAGATAACGCCATACTTTTTTCCTCTGAAGTGAAGGGTGTGTATAGCCCTTGGGCTAACCTGGAGGAACATCAATTATTTCAGTTTCATCAGGTGGACCAAAAGTTAGAGATGGGGTAGGCTGTGACTACTTTGAGTTGGGGTTGTCCCTTGGAAGAAATCATTTCTGTTATGACTCTTACTACATGACAACACCCTTCGTAGTTATGACCAATTTCTGTCCTGAAACCTCTTTCATAAAAAATCTTGAAGTTCAAGGAGTGAGTAACCTTGTCGGGGTGAAGTAAAGTAGCCTTGACTAAAGCTTTTACCAAAGTGGGATCGATGAAAACTGAGTTTCCCCACCCTGCACCAAAAGGTTGTTGCCTTAAAAAAAATGTTCTTTTGTCTGTCGAAAGAAAAATTTTTGGAGCTACCCAAAGAAACAGAATGCCTTGACATCAGGTGTATCATTGCACCCTGTCCCAAAGAGACTCCTGAGAAAAAAGTTTCCCCATTTTCTGTAAGAAGTTTTTTCACAGAGGGTCCACAGGGAAGTAATGGAGTAGTTTGGTTGTAAAGAAAACACTCCCTGTAATTATAGTTGGGGGGGATGTAAAGTTCTTGACAACTGGTTTCAGGACAGAAACGCCACACAGCCCACACCTTACCTTCTTACCTCCTGACGTCTTTTGTGACCAACGGTCAAGGTGAAAGGCAAAGCACAACCCTGAGCCATGTCTACTCGGGAGAAGCTCATTTTAAAATGACGAACTGTCTGCGTTTATCAAAAGAGCGGTTACAGACATGCTCATGTTACACGCTGAACGATTAGGGAGCCATATCACAGTTTTTTCCAGAGACGCTGTATCAATGTAAACACAGTATGAAGGGAAAAAAGTATTCCTACAACCGATGAACGTGGTTATACGTTATCTGAACAAAGGGGAACGTCCCAGGATCGTATGAGAAACAATGCTATAAAGTAGGGGCGAGCTGCTCATGGAGAACCATACTTACTTCGACGGTTTGCCACTCGTCTCCAACCTGCTGCACCTTTTTCTCCTGAAAGGATCTTCTGCTGGTAGAATGCCTGGGCATATGAAGACTGGACCTATCAGAAGGGTGGCTGCCAAGAAACTTTCTCCGCTTGTCATACCTAAGTCCAAGTTGGTTGTGTCGTCGGGCATGGCCCCTCCTCCCAACTCGCCTCCTTCTGCTGATCGTCCACCTGCAACACCTGCCCGGTTGGTCACTCAAGCTCCCAATGCAGGAGAACAGGAAAGTGCTCTTGCAGCTCTTCATGGCGAAATCACTGACTTTCTGGATAGGGTACGGGATCGGACTCCTAATGAAGAGGATGATGCGAATTTTGACATCAGCGAGTTCATTAATCCCCCTGCGCCTGACAACTACCAACCTCCAGAAGAAACGGTGGAAACTGTCTCACCTGTAGGGGCATCATCTTCACAGGTCACCCCTGTAGTGATTGACCTAACTCAAGACTCTCCTTCACCTGCAGTCCACCAGATAGAAGTGGTTGACTCGAGACACACCTGTGTCTGCGGTGCATGCCTTCCCGGGGGAACAGGTGGACGTGATCGATCTCACCTCTCCCTACTTTGAAGAGGAGAAAGAAGGTAAACGGCCAAAAAAGAACTGGCCTGAAAAAACTGCTTCATATGTTGTGATACGACCTGCTTCTCTTCAAATTCCAGTGCCGGTAGTGGACCTGCAGCAGACACATCCAGAAAAAAGACCCTGTCCTGAGGGGGAAAAGGGGAGCCTAAAAAAAGAGGCAAAAACGTACCTACAACAAGAAAACCCCTGCCCCTCCTTCGCAAGGGGCTTCTGAAGATACCACCGGGAAAGTGGAAGCTCCTCCCAAGTTCACATTTGGACAAGTTTCCACCTCCAAAGAAGAAAGCAACCAGCGTGTCAGTAAGCTTCTGGGGTTCAGACTGGTACCCCTTGTGGGAAAGAAATGAAGAGAACTTGTCAATCAAGTCGACCGTGTCCTTGGTCACTACAAGGAGCTTCTTCAGAAAGCAGCCGTAGGAGAAACCAAGGCAGACAACCTGGTTCTGAGCTTGAAAGAGAACAGCACAGACCATCATGGAAGAAAGGCTCTTGTTCTGGTTAATCTCTACAAGGGCACCCCCAAGGTGCACATAGGAACCCACAGCTACATAGAGGAGATGAACGCCACAGTCTCGTCTAGCTTCCGGACGCCCACCTCTACCACACACTGTGGTCACACCGTGTCTCCATTTATATTGGAGGACATTAAGACATGTGTGGGCCCTTTCCTGGAAGAGACGACAGATTTCTACAGTTGTTAGAGGGTAAGTGGTCACCTTTTTTGTGTCTGGTCAACAGATCCTCCTTATAGCTTAATCATATACATGTAGTTTGAGTTAGAGGCTTTCATGTACATAAGGTTCAGTTAGGTTAGGCTTAAGTAGTATAAAGGAGTAAAGTGAGAAAAAGAAAAAAAGAGAGATATTAAAGAAAGCAAAATGCCTAGCAAAAAAATAAAAAAAGTTTACATGGTAAACTGTCCCATGTGTAACACACCTAGACCCCCACGTTTGGTTACAGTTGAAAACAGTGGTAAAACACTATGTAACTCCCCCTCTTGTTAAAGAGAAATTTTTACAGAAAGTACCTTTTTTCCAAAGGAACTAGAAAAAAAATTCTTCTTATAAAAATAACTACCGTGACAACTTTAAGTCTATAGCCTCGGGTTTGGCTGTCCTGGGAAAAGTTCAATCCATCTTCAATGTGAGAATGACAAGTTTGGACAAAGACTTGGGTGCAAAACAGGTCATATATGCTTTGACATCTATTCGTGAAAATCAAGTTTTGTCCTACAAAGTAGCTGTCTCTTTTGGAAGAATATTAACTTCCTTAGACAACATAGAAGAGAAGGTCATGTACTTCCATGCTTCTGCCAACAACTCGTCTTTGTTTTATGACAGGGACACACATCGCGACCTTTTACGTTTTGATTAAAAACAATCAAGACTTTGCAGAGTGTGTAGATTTAATAAAAAATGTCATAAAAGAAGACACTCACAGACCCTCCACTAAATGGAGGGTGGTAGGCAACGTTAATGCCAACATAACCCTCTTAAGGGTGTCTGGAGGTGACCTTCTTTTAGGTCAAATGTTAACTGTTCCTCTAGGTTTAAGACAAAGAGGTATGTTGCACTTTCACAGAGACATCTCTAGCAAAAGAGCATACAAAGACAACTTGTGCTTCTTCAGATGTCTGTCTCACTTCCTGTATTGATCTTTAAACAAAACTCAAGAGCTTCTCCTTAAAGCCTACCCAGGTGTCAACAAGGAAACTTTTGAGGGTGTTAACTTTAAAGACTTAAACAGGTTAGAAAAGGTGTTTGAAGTTAACATAAGAATCTTTTCCTTTCAAACTCTAGGAGATAAAAAAGGTCGGGTTAAAATTATGAGGTCAAAAATGTGTTCAGGAAAAAACATAATGAACTTAAACCTATACAGGAACCATGTAAGTTTGATAACAAACTTGGGACTGTACGACAGGTTTTACCCCTGTGATCTGTGCCATAAAGTTTTCACTCGTAGTTTCCTTCTCAAACAACACAACGGGGTAAAAAAAGATTGCACTAAAGTAAACTTCAGGTACAAAGGCGGAGTTTACAATCCAAAACAGTTTTTGAACTAGTAGAGGAACTGGGAATAGTATCTGAGCTCAAATTAAAGATATATCCTTACAAGATTGTCTTTGACTTTGAAAGCTACTTCGTTAAACCTGAAGTTCTTTCCAAAGAAACCTATAACACTGTGATAGAAAAAAAACACGTACCCCTTTCTGCCAGTGTAGCTTCTTATTTTCCAGAACACACAGAACCTGTATGCTTTGTCAGAAGTTCAAACAGGGAAGACGATCCTTTGGTTAAGACTGTGTTGGAGTAAATAAACAACTTGGGAAAAATAATTGGAGAGTCGTTAAACCTGAAGTTCTTTCCAAAGAAACCTATAACACTGTGATAGAAAAAAAAACACGTACCCCTTTCTGCCAGTGTAGCTTCTTATTTTCCAGAACACACAGAACCTGTATGCTTTGTCAGAAGTTCAAACAGGGAAGACGATCCTTTGGTTAAGACTGTGTTGGAGTAAATAAACAACTTGGGGAAAATAATTGGAGAGTCTGTGAAAGAGAAATTCAGTCAGGTTTTGAATGAACTGAACTCTCTTGCAGAAGAAGAAAAAGAGTTAGAAGCAGAAGCTTCCAAAATTTGTCCAACAGAAAAAAAGGTTTAAAAAAGAAAGGTTCTCATGTTCTTAAAGTGAAAAATCTACTTCTTGCAAAAGTACCTGTTCTAGGTTTAAACTCTGGCAAGTATGATCTTAATTTGATCAAAAAAGAATTTCATTTCTTCTTCATAGAGACAGACAAGTCAGAAATGAACACCATAAAGAGGTGCAATCAATACATAGCAGTGTACACCGATCACCTTCTTTTCCTTGACATGTTCAACTACCTGGCTCCGGGGTATTCCTACGCCAACCTCCTTAAAGCCTTCCTTAAAGGTAGTGCTGAAAAGGGTTTTTTTCCATACGAGTGGATGGACAATGTAAGAAAACTAGAAAACTAAAACCACAAAACTTCCCTCAAGGTCGTGCTTCTACAGCTCTCTCTCAGGTCGTGGGAAGAATACGAGAGTTGTCAGAAGGCCTGGTCAGAAAACCACATGAAAACCATGAAGGACTACTTGATATATTACAATAACTTGGACAGGAAACCCTTTGTTTTGGTCATAAACAAACACAGCAAATTTTTCATAGAACGGGGGTTAGACATGTTCAAAGACGGGCTAACTTTACCAGGCCTTACCTTGAAGTTTCTCTTTAACAACACTGCTCCTAATGCCACACCTTACGTCCTTTTAGGTGAAAAAGAAAAGGATGTACATTCCTTGCTAAGACGCAACTTAGTTGGGGGTCCTTCTATCATTTTTCACAGACATCACAAAAGTGGGAAAACACGAATCAGACAAAAAAAAATACGGTCCCCAAAGCAAAGTTTGCAGACACGTAGTAGGGGTGGACGCTAACAGCTTGTTCCTCAAGTGTATGGGAGAAGCTCACTGCACGGGCTTTTATGTAGTGCGCAGGAAAGAAAATGATTTTCAAGCAGTGTGTAGTCAACAAATCAGCTACTCAGCCACAGAATGGTTACGTCATAAAGCTTTAACAGACAACGTAAACATTTTACATCAATATAACTGTGGGGAGATAAGCTTAGGTTCAAGGAAAATGAAGGTGGACGGCTTTGATCCAGCTCAAAAGAAAATATATCAGTTGCATGGGTGCTACTGGCACGGTCACGTGTGCCACCTTACCAAGTCGGTATTAAAAAATCCACAAGGAAGAGAATGGTTACAAGAAAAAGCCAAAAAAACTGCCTTGATAACCCTCTACTTAAAAACGTTAGGGTACGAGGTAGTTGAACAGTACGAGTGTATGTGGATGAAAGAAAAAACAAATAACTTGTGTCAAAAAACAAACAGTCAATGGGAAGTTAAAAGGCCATTGTGTCAAGGAAGAAAAAGTCAGGATGAAATACTGAGAGGGGTTTCAAATGGAACAACTTTTGGGCTCATTCAAGTGGACATAGAAACACCTGAGCACTTGAAAAACAAATTTAGTGAAATGACACATGTATTTAAGAACTGTCTAGTAGGCAGGAAAGATGTAGGTAACCACATGAGACGTTTCTTGTTTACCCACCTCCATCACCTACGACCTTCCGGTTCAAATAGGTTTCATGGTGTACCAATATGCCAAACTTAAAATGTTGGCTTTCTATTACGACTTTCTCCTTGAATATATAGACGAAAAAGACTTTGAAATGTGTGAAATGGACAAGGCCCTGCTCAACAGATATGAAACACATCTCTTCCCCAGAGTCTGTCGTGAACTGGAAAGGGGAATAGTGGAAATTGCTCAGGCAGGCCGCCTTACCTGCATATATTATCAAGTTATTTACCTCACGATAAGTGACTTTCTTAGATTCACCACTAGACCCATGATTTTCTGCTGATAAAGTACTACTACCAGAGTGAGATTCATTGTTCAATGTTTTTTTCTGAATGTGGCCCTTTGATTTATCACCAGTAATGGGGGGTCGGGGGGGGGGTGTTTGAGTCTGGCTTGGAGGTAGGCTTGGTTGTGTTTGGTCCATTCCTAGCTGGTATGTTTGACTGGTCCCTTTGGTCTCTTAAGGTGATGTTTTCCCTTTTCGGGGACGATGGGGTTTTCTTGCCACTACCTAGTCTTTCAGCTAGCATTCTTTCATATCTCTTTTTTGCTGCCTTATTTATACCCTGGCTCTTCTTTTCTTTCTACTGTATTTTATCAATCACCTCGTCTGGGATATCTCTTTTCCTCAGAACAGCTGGGAGTTCCTCCTGTGGGATGTTGTCCATATTATCCAAGTTGTAGGTGTGATCATCCACCCTGATTTTGTCCTCACCCACCGCTGTCTGGGCTCCAACTAATCCATTGTAGGCAGCTATCAGGAATAGGTCCCTCCTTCTGTCTCTTGTTTCTCTAGACTCCTCCGGGACAATCTTGATGCCTCTATAATAGGTGAAACGGAGTCTAGAGCAAGCTTCAAGGTACAGATTTCTGGCTTTATAATTGCTAAACCACAGCCTCACTGGAGCTGGTCTGCCAGGATCTATCTTCTGGTGGGGGAGCCTCATCCTGTGCGTGTGGATTAAATCCCTGTTTTTGAGAGGACAGAAAATTTGCTGTCCAAGACCTTAAGGAAGACATCCTCTCTTCCATATTCAATAAGAATATCGACATATTATTATTTTCTGAAACATTTCTAAATGAGACCGACGAAGACTCATTATATAGATTTTCTCGTTATAACATGTATCGACATGATAGGATAAGTGAATTTAGAGGTGGTGGTTTGATTGCTCATATATTAGATACAGTAACATGTTCTGCTACTGCATATCAGCATCTAAACAAGACTAATCCTAATATTGAAATGCAATGGCTCTTTATACAGAAAGGTATGGCAAGAAAAACTCTAATTTGCAATGTATATAGACCACCTAGTGGAAATCTGGTTAATTTTTGCAACTTGATGCTGGCTATTCTGCTACAAATTGATAACTTTGATGAATTTGACATAATTTGTATTGGAGACTATAATGTCGATGCACTTACTTATTATATGAAACAATGGATAATTTCAACCTAACACAACTTATAAACAGTGTTACCACAACTGCAGGGTTCAACACTTGCCTAGATTTAATTTTTACAAACTGTAATAATATCCTGTCTTATGGGCCGCTTAGCATTCACTTAAGCGATCATCTTCCGATCTATATGATATGAAAAAATGCCTCAGTTAAATCTGGATATAGATACTTTACAGGAAGGTCTTACAAAAATTATAATGGTACTGTTTTTCTCGATAAGTTCAAAAATCTTGACTGGTCAAACTTTGATGAGTCTCTAAACTCTGAAACTTGTTGGAATATTTTCGAAAAAAAAAAATGTACGATACCCTAGACACTATGTGCCCTATCAGAGAATTTAAAATTAAAGACAAAAGTTCACCCTAGATGACAAATTACTTACTTGAACGACAAAAATGAAATGTTAAAAAAAGCAAGAACTTCAGGGTCAGTCCTAGATTGGCACAGAGCTAAAACAATTAGAAATAAAGTTAACCTTGAAAAAGAGACCGCAATGCGAAATTTCTTTAAAAAGGAGTGTGATGATAATATCAAAGAAACTAAAGCATTTTGGAGAAGTATCAAAAAAATTATCCCATCCAAACAGACCGGACACAGGGTAGTTAATTTGGTTAATGATAAGGCTGATACCATAGATATATCAAACACTGCTTCTTTTATAAATGAATTCTTTGTAAATATAGGACCAAAACTCACAGAAAAGCATACAGATCCTTGGTCTTTTGATGGTATAACATGCGAAACAGATATGCCTGACTTCGAGGTTACCAAAGATGAAATTGCCCAGTGTCTAAAAGACATTGATACTTCTAAGTCATCCTGTCTCAATTATATACCTACTAATATATTTAAAGATGCATCGCTGTCTATGGTTGAAAAGTTTGCGAAAATTATTAGATTATGTATCGATACCTGTAAAATTCCTAACAGTTGGAAGATTGCTGTAGTCACCCCCCCCTACCTAAAGGAGGAGACCACACCAACGTCTCAAACTATCGTCCCATTAGTGTTCTTCCTGTACCAGGTAAAATACTAGAAAGGTTAATACACAATGCAATCTCCGAACCCTTAAACTCTATATTAACTAAACGCTAAGGAGGATATCAAAAGGATAAATCCACTACTGACTCTATTAGTTTCTTTGTCAATGATGTCTTAAAAAATCGTAACATTGGATATTTTACATTAGCAGCCTTTATTGATATCAAAAAGGCATTTGATTCTGTAAATTATAAAATACTTTTAGAAAAATTAGAGCGCTACGGTATCAGAAGAAAAAAATTGGAATTAATTAGAAATTATCTTACAAACAGGAAACAATGTACTATGGCTAACAATATAAAATCAGCAGAATTACCCCTAACCTGTGGGGTACCTCAAGGCTCTATATTAGGTCCTCTCTTTTTCCTGTTGTACATAAACGACTGCATTGGAACAGATGATGAACACAAAACCATGTTATATGCTGATGACAGTGTACTTTATGTATCCGGAGCGACTATGGATATACTGGAACGGTCCTTACAACTAGCACTACATAAATTCATAGTGTGGGCAAATAAAAATAAATTAACTATAAATGAAGGTAAAACCAAGATCATGACTTTCTCCTCAGCCCAAACACTAAAAAAATTACATAGGCCCAACATACTAGTTAATGGATCTGTACTATCTTGTGTTCATTCGTATGAATACCTAGGAATCCTGATTGACCAGGAAATGACATTCAATTTACATGTGAAAGCATTAATGAAAAATGTACGTTTCAAATCATTCTTATTGTATAAACTTCGGCACATGTTTTCCCATGAGGTGCTCTTACGTGTTTACAAGACATATGTACTACCTATAATTGATTATGCTGATATTTTCTATGGTACCGCTAAGGGAACCCTACTAGATGAACTCCAACGACTGCAAAATAAATGTATCAAGACCTGTTTAGGACTAAATATATTAACTTCTACTGATAGAGTTCACTATATAGCAAATCTTCCTAAACTTGTTAACAGAAGACAATTTCATTGTATGTTATATGCACACAAAATGGTAAGACACGGTCTTAACATTAGGGTTGCAAATAGACAAACTCGCTTACATGATGCTCCTGTACTCTTTTATAGTAACTATTACTAGAAACATAAAAGAAAGTGGCACCTTTAAGGATAAAATGAAACTATTCCATGAATAATGTCAGTTGTATAAAATCTTATATATAAATTTGTAATCAATAATCCTCTATGCAATGCAATAATGATAACAATTGTTTTTTTAATTTTACTCCCAGATGTTTAAATACCACCGTGTATGCCGCCATGTTTCATGTTTCATTGTCAAACTGATTTCCATGTGTCATTTACTTTTCTTAAACATATTCCATGGAGAGGGGCATAATAATATCTTTTGATACGCCTCTACCAATGAACTTATTGGTCTAATAAGTCATAATTACTACTCTGTATCCTTTTCACCCGCTTGTTAACTCATATGTTCTTATGACCAACAAATTTTAAACTTGTTCAAAAAAAATTATTCAGGCTCATCAAGGCCTAATATAATCAGGTTTCTGGCCATGAAAGGCTCCCAAAAGATTTGAGATTCCTTATTTAGAACAGCTTCTTTATAAGGAGGGGATCTGGTATCTTCTGCCATGGAAGCAGCGGGGGATGGAAGAGTGGGATCCCCACGCTGCAGCCTAGAGACCAGAGAATCATTATCTTTTTTGATTTTCTTAATGTCAGCTGTGTGAGACTTCTGAGTTTCTTGAATAGATAGCATTTGTGACCGGGCAGGCAAAAGCACTCTGCAGGGAAATTCATTATCAAAGTTCATGTCAAGATCTTTAAAAAGAGACATCATTGGGTTAAATATTCCTAGTAGTTATGTCAGAACCCCTCATGGAACATAGGTCATTAATCATATCTGAAATCGATGATTAAGCGCTAAATACATTACAAGCCATAATAATATCTAAAAACATAATAAATCAGCCTTTTTCATAAAAAATATATAACAATATGGTGATTTTTATCATAGATTTTGATCTAGAAGGAGTTTTTCATTTCAGTTTTGGGTTTTTGGTGAGTATCCCCAAAATCTGGCATAAAAATCTGCAAATTTTGATTATTGGGATGGTTGCCATGGCAACCAGGAACAGGCATATAGGTTGATTTCTCATGAAAAATGTTCATTTTATCATCCAAATATGGGCCATTTCTACCGAAAATTGTGCATTTTAGATGAGGCCATTGAATTCTGCATCAAAATTAGCTCAACATAATGATTTTACAGTAATTTTGCCCTCCAATGCCCCCTGGTGGCTAAATGGGGAATTAAAAATCCCTGCGGAGGGGTGTTCTCCCTTGATGGGTCACATCCTTCATTCAAGGATTTCATTATCATTTACAGAGGCTTGGAGGAGTTTTACTTGTTTGTTTATGAGCACCTTTGTATCTTCTTTGTATCTTCCTTTGTATCTTCTTTGTTGTCTTTGTCTTGATCAAGAAGTTGAGTTACTTGGTTAGAGAGCTCATTGACTTGAGTGGACAGAGCATTAATTCTAGATTCTTTCAGTTCAAGCTCGTCTCACAGAGATTCTACACTGTTGCTGTTTACCACCGTCTTCATGTAGAAGTCATCACAGCGTTTCTTAAAATGAAAAGTGACTGTAGTGTCAACGAGTCCGTAAATGATGAATAAGGATGAATACAGACGAATCAGGAATCCAGTTTGATATCCACTTTATTCATAGAAGTCCACGAGGTATAGATGGTGATACAGTAAGGGTGCCCAACAGTGTCCAAGCCTAGCCCTTGAGCCAAGGGCCTTGGTCTCACGTGAGTGTGTGAGGTATGAAGTATGAAGGTGGAAAGATAAGTGAGCTGCTCCCTCTACAGGTATTTATAGTAGGAGCCGCTCACCCAGCTCATCCTAAAAATAGTATCAGGTGAGCTAAATATAGTAACTGGGGAACTCCAGTGCAGGTATGTAGGGGGATCCTAAACATAGCACTGGGGTTCACAGAGTTCAGAATGGTTCTAAATATAGCTGCTTGGAATTCCCGGTATGCTGTGAGCTGCTCATGATCAATGGGCATGTCCTCCAGCAGGAGGAGTTGGTCTAAACATTGTCTGCTAGGAATTTCCAGCATGCAGCGAGCTGCTTGTGATTGACGGCATATCCTCCAGTGGGAGGAGGCGGGGTCACTGAGTGCAGTTGACACCGCCAGCCTTTGGTCTATGGGTATGGCTTGGCTTGTGGGTAGACTCAGACACTGGGTTACATGGTAGAGTCAAAGGTGAAAAATAAATATGATAAGTACAATACCTATAACGGTCTACTGACAGTAGACAAGGTCTGGGATAAATTTGATACTCTGATGTTTGTATTAGCTGTAATACCAACAGCACTGGTTATCCTTTTTCCAGCTTAGCTAGTGGTTGTCTGGTGTTGCAACCCTGTTTCTGGTGCTAGCTAACAGGGTCTCGACATTTTGCAGCTTGCTCTTGTTTTGTTGCGCAAGAGATTATGAAGCAATATAACCCCAAAACCAGGGTTTAAAATGTAATGTACATTAAATCAAGGCTATTTGGTGTGGATATATGTAAATCTTGACCCCTAGTGGCATGATCCAAGTTGGTCTCTTGTTTTTGGACTACCCACACTGTTACAACTATGCATATGGAGCGTGCTAACACCGAACACGTAATATTCCAAAAACTGGTTTCGACACCCGGAATAATAGAGGCCTAGGAGACACTTTTGGGTGAAATATGATTTGCAGCAGTGTCAAGGTTATTGATAATACCTAGACAAATGTCAGAAATGACATAAGAAAGTTGTTGCACAAGTTTGGACAACACTACATAGCCCTCGGAGTGATTTTCTGCATATATATGACACCCTATGGATATTTCAAAATTGAGAGCCAACAGGCATTTTTTAAACTCATTTTCAGACTCAGCAGCCTCAAACTAGGTATAACTGGTATGTTTGGTCTTGATTTTTTTTGCCATTGTACAGTGAAATTAGTCCTCGTTGGACATAATTGTGAAATTAAGTGATAATGTGAATGGACAAAAAACCACTAACTCGCCCTTCAGGGGTGATACTGAACTAAAATCATGCGCCACTGGCGCCCTCTACAGTCGACCAGATCAACCACTCTATGCATATCACGTGACACACATATTCGGGGTCTCTTCAGGTCGGCAAGGTTTATTGTTTTCCTCCAACTTATCTTTCAACTGTTAGACACATAATCCCATCAACCTTAACATAGGATGCCCTGCTCCCCGAAGCCTAAGACTACAAAGGCCACCAAGACTGCAAAACCGAGTCAGCCCTCAGCTCGTAAGTCTTTTTCTAAGTACAAAGCAAAACCTGTACTGCCGCAGCCTGATGACAGCAGAACTGACTCTAACACTGACATTGCGGCATGTGTCACTAAGATAGAAGGTGAGCTTGGGGCATAAAGAAAACATCTGACAGCATCCTCGCCCAGTTGAAGCTCCTGTCAGGTGAAACAGCACAGCTTGGGGACTCTGATAACAGTGTTTTGTCTGCTGCTTCGCCTTCCCCGGGGCCCCAGTGACACAAGCATAGGCGCAGGCCTGAGCCCTACACCCGCCCGGCCTCTGCTGACAGCCATCCTGCCCACGTGGCATCTACTGCTGTCACTGGTACGCACCCTGCCTGGCATGATGACGTCTTTACCTTGCTGAATGCGGCAGCTGCCCCTGCTGCGTCTCAGCTGTTGCCGGTGTCTTCATCATCTGCATCTGACCCGATCATCTCTTCACAAGTTTAAACTCTGCTGGCCACAGCCCAGCAGCTGTCAACTATAAAAGGTAGGCCTACTCATCCTCATAACAACGTGTTTAGGGGTCCTACTCACCAGAAAACCACCCTAAGATCCCTCACCACTGCTGAGTATGTATGGGGGCTCTTCAGGTTGATGAAGGACCCTAACACTACTCAGGATGTAAGGCCTTGTATAGCAACACTTATATATCAGGTCCTGGAGGACGCTAAAGACTTCAAGTGGGGTCAGGTGAGGGACTGGTCCGAGGCTCTTCTAACCAAGATAGCGGAGGGCCTTATCACGTGGTTTGATTCTGCTGAGATCAATAACATGCAAACCTCTGGATCTCACTATACTGCAGGCAGTCTTTTTTCCACTGATGATCCTGCTGCTAAATCTTCCAACAAGTCTGACAAGCCTAAGCCTCACCCACCACTCCGTCCCCCGATAAATAGGACTGATACACCCGAAGGTTGGATGCCGCAACAGGGGTCGCATGTTTGCCAAGTCTCTCCACTAGCCCTTTCAGCAGCAAGCGGGCTCTGACCGGCAGCAGTACTAAAGATGTTCCTGGAGTAAGTGTAATTTCTCAGACATGTCCTGTTTCTATGGAAGAAATACTCACAGAAGGAAGATCTCGACCAACCAGGTGGATATTTCCTAGGTGGTCCCCTTCCAGAGGTAAACTCTGTAAATACCTGTGCTAATGATTCTACCCCACTTGACTGTTATACACCTACTGACAATGTTGATGATGTGCATGTATTGGTTCATTCTCAAGTACAGAAAAATTTGGCTTCTTTCCAGGACGTCATAGAGCCGAAACTCATAGGTATCTCCCCATACCAGTATGCCCCTATCAAACAAGAGATATGGCCTCATATAGTCCCAGAGATCTGGCATGTCTCCCCTCTCTATGATCAATTGTATACAACGGTCAGAAAATACAGGTCTTCCAAACCACCTAGAGGCTAGGATACTGGTACCATCTGGCCTTAACATACCGGTATGGAGACACTACCTCTCTGACTATCATGATAAATCATTGTGTGATTATCTTGAGTTTAGTTGGCCCGTGGGTTACACAGCACCACAGCCACCTGACCATTGTGCTTCTAATCACTTATCTGCTTTGGATTTCCTCCAGCAGGCACAGGATTTCATTGACAAAGAACTACGAGTTGGGGGAATTATAGGCCCGTTCCCTACCCCTCCCTTCTCACCTTGGTCTCACACTGCTCTTCTTCTTACCCAGCCAAAGAAAAACTCACAGGAGAGGCTTGTGATCTTGGACCTATCATTTCCAGAAGGGAGGAATACAGTCAACTCTGGTATTACCAAAAATTGTTTTGAGGGCCGCCCACATGCATATACCCTTCCCACTGTGGAGGACCTTGCCACATACCTTAAACTCACTGGCTGAGGTTCTTTTATGTGGGGTGCAGACCTCCAGAGGGCTTACAGACAACTTAGGCTGGATCCAGCTGATATACCTCCGTTATGTTTCACACATAATGGGTCCACGTACCTGGATGTCTGCCCAAGTTTTGGGTGTAGACTGTTGGGTGGCACATGCTAAAGAACGACCTCAGCGGTAGCTTATCTCATGAGAAGTTTGGCTTTACAGTGCTTGTCTACTTGGATGACTTCTGTGGGATTGAGCAAACAGAACAGAGAGCTTGGCTCTCTTATAACACATTCCTTTCACTTGCAGCAGACCTTGGCCTTGCCTTGGCCCCCAAAAAGTGCACTCCATCTACCCAAGACCTCCAGTGGCTGGGCTTCTTAGTGAACTCTACCTAAATGATTGTCTCAGTCCCTTCTACTAAACTAGAGGAGGTGGTTACAGAGTGTGAACATTGGTCATTCAAGTCTCGTGCAACAAGGAAGCAAATAGTCCTTAGCTGGCAAGTTGGTGCATATTTCAAGGTGCCTCCCACATGCTTGTACTTTCATTTGCAGGATACTGGGCACACTGGACAATGCTCCTGCCAGTGGATTCATAGGCCTACCCCCAGGATTCAAGGCTGACGTCCTATGGTTCCAGCTCTATGCTGAGAGAACAAATGGAGTCAGACTCCTCCAGCCTGACCTCCAGGAATATATAATCGAGTGTGATTCTTCCCTTACAGGTGGAGGTGGGAACTCAGATTACTACCGGATTCAGTGTGATGATGAGCATAAGTCACTATGTACTCACATATCACAGAGTGAAGCAGTCAACCTTGTGACTGCGTACAGGACTTTTACTACTCTGTAGGAATGTTAATAGTGATATACACAGATAACATCTCTTCCAGACTTGCCCTCCACACAGGCCGCACCAAGGACCACATATTGGCTGCATGCTCCCACCAGATGTGGCTGGAGGCAGCTCTTAAGGACCAGTGTGTTTCTATCAGACATAAGCTGGGCAAGCTCATCCCCCTGGCGGATGCTTTGAGCAGAGCGCATGACAGTGAGACTATGCGAACCAAAGCACACCTCATGGTCACACAGAGGGGTCTCAGGAGACTTGACCCAATTCTCCCATCCCTGCTCTTCTCAAGAATTTAGTATATGCTCTAACTATCTCTGCAGGTACACCATTGGGTGATCAGACTCTAACATCATACAACTCAGCTATCTCCCAGAAAACTCATGAAAATAGGCTGAGACATGCGACTATGTACCTCACATTCGCCTTACACTACGGAGTCGAGATTCTCAACCCATCAATAAATGACGCATGCATGTACCAGTAGTACCTAGCAAATTCACTCCGCCATCCGACTTCCAGAAAGTGCTACACGTCGGGTGCTGTCCAGTGGATCCTCAATCGAGGAGGTACACCTGATAATCTCCAATCTCACCATGCTAAGAGGGTGGCAAAAGGTGCTGAGAATCTAAATCTTCATGTGCCATCTCCAGCCCCCCTCCTCTCACCCCCTCTGATCTACTGGTGGCGTGGGACTATCTTGATAAGGCCCTTAGCGGTCCAGTTGTGAAGGCTGCCATGTGTATTGGTTTTTTCTCGTTCTTAAGGTCCTCAAACCTACTCTCACCATCAGTCCTTTTATGGAGAGGACCTCACACCCTTCTGAGGAAGGATATCACAACTTGTAATGAGGGTCTATATATTCCCAACAGAACCTCTAAGACTATAAAGAGTTCTGCTCCACCTACAGTCCTGGCACTACCAAGGATTTTTGGCAGCCCTGCCTGCCCTGCCAATGCCTGGGAGTCGTATGATCCTGCATTTATGACACCCATGTGCACTCCTCTAATTCCATCACAAATGGCTGTGGTAATGCAGGCTGCTCTCCACAGCAAGGGCTGCCAATATGCACTTGATGTTACAATGCACTCCCTCCGCAGAGGAGGTGTCCAGGCAACTCTCATGGCAAAATGTAGCAAGGATGATCTGGCTAGACATGGGACATGGAGGTCCTACCAAGGCATGAAGCAATACTTACCAAAAACTTCTTCATTCAAAGTTACCGCAGGCTTAGCGGCTCTGTTCGCTCCAAAACCCTAATTTCCATTTCATGAAGTTTCGAACTTGGATTGCACCTAAATAATTAGGGTTTTACTTTATTATTCATACGAAATTTATTCGCTCGTATACATGTCCAATGATCAAGGACAAAATAGAAGTTCTTTAAAGTGGTGTTTATATACGAAACATGGTTTATAAACATGAACAGTAAGTATTTCCACATGTAGCATAATAAGTGTCGATCTCGTCTTGTCGACAGCATTTCTAAGCCAGCTCGATCATGGAGATCAGCTATACCATTGCCCCTTACTCGGCCCTTGAGACATATAAGGATTCTGTTATTTTGGAGTCACTGTAGTTTTAGTAACTCGTCTTGTGGGGCTCCCCCAATATAATGGCTGCAATAATCCAGAGCTGGGGTTATGGTGGATCTGTAGATAGTTAAACAGTCAACTTCCCCAAGGAACTTTCTTAATTTTACTACATTGCTTAATTTTGCTACATACATGCATCGGGCACAGATGGGTTGAGAATTTCCACCCCATAGTAGAGGGCGAATATGAGATACATAGAAGCATGGCGTATCCTGTTCTCATGAGTCTTGTCTCACACTGCAGCATTGTATGATACGAGAGTCACCCAGGGGAGTTCCTGTAGAAGACATGACCACAATGTTAGACAATTATGTAACATTGAAGAAAGGTGATGGAACCACTGGAGGGAGTTCACGGAGATTTCTTTCTTTTACAAGTCTGGAGACGAAGTTTCTCATTGCACCATCATTTGGTCTGCTGAGAGCATCTGCCAGGGGAATTAGCTTCCCTGGCTTATGGCGGATTGATATACGCTGGTCTCGTAGAGCCGCCTCCAGCCACATCTGGCATGAGCATGCTGCCAGGACATGGTCCTTCGTTCTCCCTGAGTGCAAGGCATATCTGGAAGAGAGGTTGTTTGTATAGATAACTACAACCATTCCAATGGCAAATTGTGGTACAAGAGTCCTATATGCTGTAACCAGATTAACAGCTTCATTCTGTGTAATATGAGTACAGATCCTTTTATGCTGCTCATCATACTTGAGGCAGTAGAAGTGGGTGTCAGTGTTACCCCCACCTGCATCAAGGGACGAGTCACACTCTATAACATACTCTTGTAGGTTAGGCTGCAGTAGTCTCACTCCATTGGATTTGAAGGCATAAATCTGAAACCAAAGGATATCTGCTTTGAATGCAGTGGTTAGTTTGAGAAGTCCCAGGTCTGGGGCACCTCAGAGTACATCCAGGATTCTGCAAATAAATGTTCTTGCCGGGGGAGACACCTATAGATATGAAACAGTTTTCCTGTCACAGACTGTACTTGCTTCTTTGCGGCATGAGTTTTTTCAGACCATGTCCTGCACTCAATAACAATGTCTTGTAGCTTGCTGTCTGGTACTGAAACAATCATAGATGGAGCATTAACTATGAAACCCAGCCATTGCAGTTCTTGTGACGGTGGTGTAGACTGATTGATTGATTATCATTTATTGTATGAAAAATCACCCTTAAAAGTGGTGTTCTTCCGTGTACACTGGCAGGGGGACGGAAGATATGTGGATTCAACCCAGCCATGGGTATATAGATGGTTAGTGGTTTGAGTATTAACTACAGCTTAGTGTAGAGTTGGGACACAAGTATGGCTGAGGTGGGGTAGACGGTGCAGTGCAGTGAAACTGTACAGTCTAATACAGACAGCTTCTAATGGCCAGTTGTTGGCTGAGCTTGTATGAGTAGTTAACGATTATGAAAGGCAAGTGATACTTCATGCTGCTATACTACAACACAGACTTTTGACTTCCTGTTGCTATACTACAACAAGGGCATATTTTTATCTTCCTTTTAAACACTGCCAGACTTTCTGTCTTCTGTGTGTCTACATCTAGGGAATCCCATAGCTTCACTCCTCTGTAGTACAGGCCTTTCTGGTAGAAGCTGCTCCAGGTTCGTCTGATCAAGAAGCGTACCTTTAAGTCGCCACGAGTGCGCACATCTCTGTGAATCAGATGTTCAGGTTTTTTAGAGCATTTCCACATGTAGCATAATAAGTGTCAATCTCGTCTTGTCGACAGTATTTCTAAGCCAGCTCGATCATGGAGATCAGCTATACCATTGCCCCTTACTCGGCCCTTGAGACATATAAGGATTCTGTTATTTTGGAGTCACTGTAGATTTAGTAACTCGTCTTGTGGGGCTCCCCCAGTATAATGGCTGCAATAATCCAGAGCTGGGGTTATGGTGGATCTGTAGATAGTTAAACAGTCAACTTCCCCAAGGAACTTTCTTAACTTTACTAGTTTGAACAGCTTATTATCTAATGACTTTTTGACCTTATTTACATGTGGTACAACAGTTAGAGGTCCATCTAGGTCCACTCCTAAGTAGCAATAGCGGTCAGCTACAGGTAGGGGATTTAGTCCCATCCTTATTATAGGGGCCGGCAAGGATTTCAATTTACGCTTAGTATCAAAGCGCATAATCATGCATTTTTCAGTATTGACAATAAGATAAATTTCTGTACACCAGTTTTGCAGAGCCGTAATGTCAGTCTGTAGTTGCTGTTCAATAATTACCAGATTTTCGGTGCTAACATACAGAAACAGGTCGTCAGCATATAGTACTGATTTACTTTGAGTCAGGGTGGCACAGAGGTCATTTATAAACAAGACAAGTAGTAAGGGACCGATTGTGGAACCCTGTGGCACCCCAAATCTCACAGCAGCACTTTTTGATAGCTTACTATTAGCAACAGTTTTGTGGCTTTTGTCACCAAGATAAGCTTTTAACCATAATTTAATCTTGTGGGGGATCTGTAATACAGAAATCGTTCTCAACAGGGTAGAATGGTGTATACTATCAAATGCTTTTGAGTAGTTGATGAAACAACCAATTGTGTGTTGTTTGTTGTCTCGGGCATTATAGAGATCTTCCGGTACTTTCATAACTGCATCACTGGTACCTTTTTCCCTCCTGAAGCCATATTGGTGTTTATACAATATATTGTTATCTTCCAGATGTTTGTATATTAACTTGTGCACAACTTTTTCTAGTAGCTTGCCAGGAAGGGGCAAGAGCGTTATGGGTCGCCAGTTTTTTATATTGGTTAAGTCCTTTAACACTGTGCTATTTATATTTTCTATGTCCGATGATTTATCTACATTTACATGCTTAACTAGGTTATGTACCTTTTCAAACAGTTACAAAATCCTTCAAATCTATGTCAATTAGGCCATCAACATTATTATTTGGGTCAATTGGGTCAACATTGATATCACCTCGGAGGATGGGGAGGTTGGCAGCAATTTTGCGGTACAGTACGGTATATTATGCATTGCATGTGTGCATTGATGCATCAATACATGAAACATGAAATAGCTATCAAATTCTATCCAGAATTCATGTGTCACATTTATAGAGGCATGGATGTACGTATGGATGCATTCACTCCTGCTGTCTTCATGTGGCACTCATGCTGCATTGGTGCATCCATGCTGCCCCATAGCTGCATTCATGTTGCAGCAGTAGAACTTTCATTCCCTAACATTCCACAACATTGATGGAATGTTCAAACGAAGAAAAGAATGACAATATAACGTTATATGAAAGATCTGCTACTGCCCACACCTCATTTGTGTGGGCAGTATAAAGGACCACATGTACCCACATGCTCTATATACCTCTTAACCACCTGTCTACCAAAACTGGCAGAGAGTTTAAACTCACATAGAGCAAACTGGCACGGGCTGGCTTTTTTTGGGGGAAAAGGGTCTTAAAACAGTGTATCATGACATGGTTCCCATAGGCTTAACATCCAATATGGCGGAATGGCTTCCTCGTCATCCGCCCCAACTCGCATTAGAATTCATTGATTTTCAAGGTAAATACTTTATTCTATGGGGGGTACCATGGTATAAAGAGCATATATAAGCTTTATTGATGCATGAGTTGATTTTAGTCATGGATACAATGAACAAGGGTGTTATACGCATCAATAAAGCTTATTTATCCTCTGATTAGTAGACAGTTGTTATGACCGCGAAAATGGACTGGATAACATTTATAACCAATAAATATTTACCGTGACAGCAAGACACGCTACTTCCAGTCCTGCAACAATCTACAAGCTTTCTGACTTGTTCCTCATTCAAATATACAAATTACAAGCAGCTACAAGTCCAGAATAAATCAAATGGCGGCGATGTCAACGAATCTACACTGGAGATTGTCAGGGAAGTGATTAGGAGCCATTTCTGATCATCCAAAGTGGAAATATTGGTGAGTGAAGTGACATCAATTTTGGCTCCAAAATTTCACTGCTGCCCCAACACTGTGTACTACTACAAACTACACCTGAACCTGGTCTACAGACTGGCTTCAGATTATCTACAATTTACAAGTGTTGTTGGGGAAGAGTAGCATACTGACAATTCTACAGTGCCAATCTTAGTGAATTTAGTGTCAATCCACAAATACAAGTACATTTCTAGGCCTACTGGCTAGGTCTATATATCTACAGTGTGTTGCACTACTAGTACTACTAGATCTACATATTTCACCATGGCTGCTGCTTACATACCCTTAGACCCTATTCCAAAATTTCTGGGTGTGCCTGGCAAACCACCCATCCCATGGGAGGAGTGGGTAGGTTTATTTAACAATTTTCTTCAGGCTTCCCCTGACATTGATGAGGTGCCCATGAAAAGGCAAGTGTGCATTTTACTACATTATTTGGGTACAGAAGGTCAGAGGAGGTATGCCAAATTAAAAGAACTCCCAAATTACCCAGCTACAGCTACTGATTTAGACAAGGCAAAACTGAAATTGGAAAATGAGTTTAAAACTTCAAAGCATAAAAGGTCTGAGAGAGCTATTTTCAGGCTGAGGAAACAGTTACCTGGTGAGACTATTTGTGAATTTGTCGGCACACTTAGAGATCTAGCATCTACATGTGATTTTGGCAATTTTCTGGATGAAGCTGTGTGTGATCAGCTGATAGATAATGTGAGCAGTCACAAAATTAAAGAGAAACTCTATGCTGAAGATGATCTTGAACTAGATAAAGCCATTCAGATTGCAAAAAGAATGGAAAGTGCTTAAAAAAATTCAAAGGTGACAAAAAGTCACACCGATGATACTACAGTGAACTCAGTAAAAGGTAGATACAAGGGCAAAATCCTGGTAAAGTACAGAAGAATAGTCAGCAGGGTGCCCCAAAAATAAACCTACAAAAGGAAAATGTTATTGATGTGGTTCCCCTGATCATTACGCAAACGACCCTAATTGCAAGGCTATCGGTAAAAAATGCACCAAATGCCAGAAAGTAGGACATTTTGCTAGTGTGCGTTTTAGCGGACAGGTAAACCAGGTCGACGATGAGTTACAGCAAGTGGTCCTTACTGTTAATTCTATACATGATACTCAGATGCCACGGTGTGACATGCTTATTGAAAGTGTTTCTGTGCATATTCTAGTTGACTTCGGTGTCATGTACACTATATTGCCAAAATCACTATACGATTCACTATTCAGTCAATGCCCGCTAAATGAGAGTGATATTCATCCTGGTGATTACGAGGGCGTTCCCATTACTATTCTCGGGTTTTTCAAGGCAAGCATCGAGTACAAGGAGCGGTCCACTACAGAAAAGGTATACGTATCTAAAAAAGGTGCTGCATTCATTGGTTGGCCTACTCAGTGCAAACTTTCGATTGTGCTTAACCCTACTTTGTCGCAACCAGTTCTACATACAGAACAGAGCTTCATTGAGGAGTTCGCAGACCTCTTTGTCGAGGGTGCAAAATACAAGGCAAAATACTGGAACGGGCAAGCTTACGCGCTACCCTACTGTTCTATAATAATAACATGTGTTCACTTTGATAATGTCTTATCGACCGGTTATGTAAATACGGGTACTTATCAGTACCATTCAGGCGCTAAGCCTGTTATGTAAGAGGATTAATATCTGTCGCACGGTTCCCGCCCTTGCTAATTGTAATCTATATGTTAATAATGTCACGTGTTAATGAACCTACTATATAAAGGACCACATGTTCCTACCTTGGGGAGTGTGTCTTAGGCGCTAAGACCTCTCGCATCTCCATACTATATCCAATATCTGTTAAAATCTACTGTCTACACCTAGGTGAATAGAGCCATACGATATTACCCTTATAGTATCAGTACGCGTTCATTTTACTATTGAACCAAGCAATCCATGTTCAACCAAGTAATGAAGCTTCGGAAACTCTAAGTTCCTTGTGTTGTTGTCTCTAAGTATCGGAGTTGCATAGACAGATAACCCGACAGGCTTACCGACAGGTGGCCTGACGGTTACAATACTTTACGCATGACATTCGCTGGAAGGACGGAGAACTTCCTGTCCAGCATCGAGTGTGAAATGTTCCACTGTCCGTGAGACCAGCTCTTACCAAAGAACTTAAGAGACTACAGGATTTAGGTATGATAGATCCTATAGAGGCTTCAGAATGGGTGTCACCCATTTTAATTATGAAGAAGAGCAATGCCCGCATTCACATGTGTCGATCTTAAGGACGTAAATTCAAAAAAAGTTGTTGAGACTCACCCTATACCTAACATAAATGAAATGCTTAGCACACTGGCAGCGTACCACCGGATTCCACTAACGGAGAAATCTAAAGACATTACTGCGTTTATCACCCCAGATGGACTCTACCGCTACACTCGAGTTCCATTTGGACTAGCATCAGCCTCTTCACTGTTTCAGCATATGATGCACTACATCTTCAAGGACACCAAAGGGGTCCGCTACTTTCAGGATGATGTCCTCATCTTTGCAGAGACCCAGAAGGAGCACGATGACATTCTTCGAACAGTCCTTACTCGCTTGCGACACCATGGACTTACGGTAAGCAAGGAGAAGTGTCAGTTTGGAGTCCAGTCGGTTGAGTACCTCAGACATACAATTACACATGAGGGATGACCTAGTATGTGCAGTCAAAGATGCTCCGACTCCTGAGAACAAGGATCAACTTCGTTCATTCTTAGGCCTTTGCGAGTATATGTCCAAGGGGGAGAAATCGCATGACCAGATATTCTCCGATCTGAAATCCGAAATTGCTTCAAAACCACTTCTACATGCATTCAACACATCTGACGGAGTCGAGACAATTGTCACCACAGACGCAAGTGGATACGGTCTTGGTGCTGTATTGTCTCAGGTCAGTGGTGGTTCAGAGATTCATCTCTCGCACATTGTCCGACGCTGAGAAAAGGTACTCTACCATTGAAAGAGAAATGCTAGCATGCTATTGGGCATCTCAGCACCTCCCACATTCCTGTGGGGAATACCCTATACACTACGTACTGATCACAAACCTTTGATTGACATACTAACCACAAAGGGTTTCTTGTCTGACAGAACAAGTCCTAGGATCAACAGGTGGTCTGCATGACTGCTTGAGTACAACGTCCATGCTACATATGTTCCCGGTGCCAATAACAAGATGACTGTCTATCATGTCTTCCGGTACCAGGATCTCCTGATGAGTTCTGCCATGATTCTTCCATGGACGAGAGTATTGCACACATACAGGATGTTACAAATGGTGTCATTACTGCAGATGAACTGCGGGATGCTATTAAAAATGACACCAACTTGCAAAGTGTCATTGAGTACACTATATCTTCATGGCCTCCAGTAAAGTCACTTCCAAGTGAGGTGGCTAAGTTCCATAGTGTTGCTAATGAATTATCCTTTGAGGACGGAATTTTACCTGTCATTATTCCTGACTCACTACAGGCCAGAGTGATACAGCTTGCCCATGAAGGACACTTCGGTATGACTATGGTAAAAAGAAGGCTACGGCAGTACTATTGGTGGCCATCAATGGATCGCCACATAGAACAGACTGTGAAAAACTGCACAAATTGCACTGCTAGTGACAAACCTTATACATGTCATACGCCACCTCTCACCCCAGTTCCACTCCCTGAGAGAGTATGGCAAAAGGTTGCTATAGATATTGTTGGTCCATTTCCAAATGCAAAGTACAAATTCGCTATTGTCCTAATAGATTACTGCTCTAAATGGTGTGAGGTTTCATTTGTCACTGAGGTGACAACCTCCAAAGTCAAAGACTTTCTCATCAAAGTGTTTGCTAGTGAAGGTTTTCCCAAATTTCTTGTTACTGATAACGGTGTACAATTTTGTTCGCATGAGATGAAGTCTTTCCTTTCTGAACGCAATATTACACATTTTTGAGTTGCTCTGTACCATCCGCAGGCCAATGGTCTCATCGAGAGGATGAACCGTACCATCAAGGCGTATCATGCGACACCAAATAGTATTACAGGTTAAACTCCATTCGAGCTAATGCAAGGTAGACAGGTACGCACTAAGGTTCAAATACTTCAACCCAAAGATGAAAATGTTTATCATGAAAATGTAAAAGCAAAGGTCAATGCTGCTCAAGTCAGCTATAAGGCAAAGTTTGACAGCAAGCCTGGTGTCAAAGAACACCAGATTGGTGTCGGAGATTATGTCTGGGTTAAAAATCCAAGGCATGTGTTAAACGGGAGGATGAGATATTCCAAACCTCTGAAGGTGAAACAAGTACATGGTAATTGTGTGATGTTAGAAGATTGTAAAAAATGGAACACTTCTCGTATGTGCAAGGTACAAGTCAAAAGTAAAGAGTATGAGTTAAATGACTGGTACCACATGGACATGTCGGTAGAGAGCGATGAGAACATTCAGCCTGTACCAGTTATGCCACAGCAGGCACAACCAGTCCAAAATGAAAACGATGTACCTAGGATAGCACAGCCGGTCCCTAATGAAAACAACCCAAGATGGGGAGAACGTATTAGGCGCGCTCCACAGAGACTCAATGACTATAAGACTTAATTAACATTTACACTGTGTTCACTTTTCATATTGATATCAACAAAGATTGTTGTGCTGTACTATATTTCATTTACTGTTCATATTACATGTATTACGATACTCCGTATCTGGTTTGAGAAGGGGAGATATGTTATGACCGCAAAAATGCACCGGATAACATTTATAACCAATAAATATTTACCTTGACAGCAAGATATGCTACTTCCGGTCCTGCAACGATCTACAAGCTTTCTGACTTGTTCCTCATTCAAATATACAAATTACAAGCAACTACAAGTCCAGAATACATCAATAGTACAGACCAGTTTCGCCTTGAAACATGGTAGTGCCTATGAATATTTTGAAGAACAAATGTGGATCAACACGGTAAAAGGTATGCCCGCGAGGGGGTGCACGGGCGTACCTTTTAGCGTGCTGATCCACAAATAGGCTAAATGAAAGGATTGCATCTGGAAATGATCTCTATATCATTTACATCAAAGGCGAACCAGATTATACGTTCGTTCTGTATAAATTATTTTACTGTACGAGGTAGTGTTTTACTGACGGAGCAGACTCAGTTCTGAATTTATATGTAAACTAAAATATAAATAAACATGAGCTATGAATCCACTATGGGGATACCATGAGCTCCTATAATTCATCCACAATAGCCCATCTATAAATTGACCCAGGGTTTTCACATTCCAACCACTACGGCCATTTTTTGTCTCATTTAAGAGACTGAGTTTCTTTGGAAGTTATTGCATGTAGTACAGTTTATTGGATATTGAGAGTGCCAAACGTACAACTCACAATTTAAAAGAGGGCATTAACTTGAATTGTAAATTCCCACCTTTGAAAAAATGTTTAAAGTAAATCAGACATTTGAATAAGCCTCATTTGTCTATTTTGTTGTTGTTTTTCTTTCTTTTTTTTCTCCCTGAAGTCCCATATTGATATATATTAGACCTACTTGCATTTTTCAGTGAAGAAGTTCAAGCTATCACCAAAAAGGCTAACTGCACCCATGACATGTAGGAACCACACTCCGAGGATAGTCAGGCGACATGCACAACTATGCGCCTGTGAGAAAAATGACAAAAGGATGGTTAAGATTCTGCGGTCATGAAGAACATGTTCAGCGTAGCAAATTAGGCAGGGTTCGTCTAGGGTGGTTAAAGCCCATCCTGTCACAGCTAAACAAGGTTACTTATATCATTGATAATAGAACTAGAGAGCCGGGGACCCTAAGGATACTGTCCCTACGCCGGCCATCAGTGACTGACGGCCGTCAGTTTATTTATTGTTTGTATACAAACAGGAGGAATGGTTATATTCAAACAGGAGGAATGGTCACAGGACCTCCCCACCGTCGTCAGTAACCTGATGCTCGCTGGTGAAGGTGTCGTCAGGTGCCTCAAAGGCCTTGACGAACTCACTGACGACAGGCTTCAGGCCTGTTACAAAGTGTTCATAGGGGACAAAGTGTCCACTTTCCAGACAAGGTCTATACCCCACGAGAAGGCCTGGATACGGCCTCAAAAGGGTGCGTCCACTGCCATCCGTCGGTTTCATCCGTATCATTTATCATTGATTTCTATGGAGAAAAATACAGATGAAGGGAGACGGATGGTCCATCCGTCGCAGTGGGTGCACCCCTTTATCAAGATGAACTGAACACATTATAGCCTAGATGAATTATTCTCAAATATTTAAAAAAGATTTTCTGTCTCATTTGGCAAAATGTCCCTTTTGGGCATTAAAGGACGTTTGGGATGAAAACGTTTCGGAAACGCCTTTGAAAGTTGTTATTTGGAAGTTATATTTTTCTGTTAAAATAGAGTGCGTTTTTAGCTAGAAATAAAAACATTTTTTTAGATCATCAAAATGTCTCTTTAGGGTGCATACATTGACTTTTTTATACATCTAAAACAAACATTGGTAAACCTTTTAACCCAAAAACTCTGTTCGTTGTTTCCTTTACGCCAAAGAAAACGTTTTTCGTCGAGAGGGTACAAAGTAAATGTCTACACCTGGATTGCCCCATAGTAAGGATGGTGTGGTGACCGGCTACTTATCAATGCATGGCAACAACAAAGGGAAGGAAAATACATGCGTACATACTTATTGCAATAAATCAAGCTCTAGAATGTGTATAGAAATTTATATGCCTCATTTTGCTAGTCAGAAATGGTTTGGCCTAAGTACAATGTATAAAGAATGTTAGTTGTAGACAGAGCTAAGTAACTGTTCCTTATACCATAGTAACCGGACCCCTGTGACAAACCTCTCACACTGATGTGCCTGCTAATGAGCAGCTCACCCAAGTACAGCTCATTGCCGTATATTGGGGACCAAAAACTTAGTTTTTCCTATTTTTGCACCTTCAAAATGGTGCTGTGTCTCTCATAGTTGGCCGATCTACACAATTCTTTCACCATGTAAAAGTACACAATCAGGGCATTATTTCTAGATACCTCATTAAGTTTTTGGTGAAAATTAAAAATATTTTATCTTGTATCAAATTGTGAGTTTCAGAAGCGAAAACCATGAAAAAACACCTACTTCTCCATCTTTAGGCTAAAATTACTATGAAAAAGTGAGTGATGACCCCCTATTTTCATTAATTCATCTTTTAGAGTGAGAAACAAGCTTTTTAAATATGTTTTTACATTTTATATGCCTCTAATAGTTCAAATTCTACCAAAAGATATGTATTTTTTTGAAAACTAACTAAAATCGCCATTTTGACCCGTCCTTTGATACAATTTTTCCCTATAGCATTTAACATGATCCCTATATATGAGAAAAAATGGAGCAAGAAAAAGAAAAAACATGGATTTTGTATCACATTTATGATTTCTTTCAATATACTGGATAGCTTAGATATTCATGCATTTGTTGGGATTATCCATTGCGGTACTTCATGGTGACCTAATTCAACCTTGACCCCAATAACTGTGATTCAAGGTCAGACAGTGACCTACTTATACAAATGTAAGATATATGGTAACTAATATGATTTATATACTTCTGAAAAGTGTCAATGATATCTCTGACTTGGATTTGATGTCCCTGGTCCATTAAATCAAGATTTTGTTGTTTTATTAAGAGAGAAATCCATAATTTGCACCCAACCACCTGCTATTAATGCAGCTATTTTGCCCCAAATGGGCAGCAATTGGGCAGTATTTGCCCTGTTGTAATAATATGGCAGCTGAAAAAATTATCAAATATTTTCCAATTTCCAATAATTTTCAGTATAGATATTCAAAACACCCTATACAAGACTAGGGTTGTGAAAAAACTAGGATATTTTATCATTAATTAGAAAAAAATAAGGCCCTCATGCTGCAAATGCACCAGTCCCCAATATAGAGGAATGGACTATAGTATAGTATGTATCGGAACGGGACTATAGTTAAGAACTCACGTGACCTGCAGCCAATCAGAGGCCTCCATTTGGTCAAGTAACCCATTGCCATGGCAACATGACCTACTTAGGGGGTCACGTGACCACCTCTCAGCCAATCAGAGGCCAGCATTCTGGTAACCATGGTAACGTGACCTACTTAGGGGATTAGCAGAGGGCTCCCTTTTGGCGGGAAATTCAAATGGGGGTCACGTGACCTGTGACGTCACAAGGGGGCGTGGCCTCATGCAGCCAACCAGAGGCCTGTGACATCACTGGACCCTCCGTGTTGCATGCCCATTTATGGTCATGTGACCTTCACCTTGACCTCATTTGCATAATAGGCCACATCCCTTGACCTAATTAGGGGATTAGTGACCACCTCTCAGCCAATCAGAGGACGGCATTCTGGTTACCATGATAACATGACCTTATTAGGAGATTAGTGCGATCACGTGACCCCTTGTTTGTAAACAACATGTGACCTATCCACGCGGCCTAGCCACGTGGTCCCTTATTTGTAAACAATGGGGTGGGGCTAATTATGCAAATGAGATATTTTACGATAGAGCACTGCTGTGTTTTTTGCAAGCCACCAAAGTGAGGGGTGTGTCTTATACATGAGGATTTTGTACTTTAGAGTAGTACTAAACTGCTAAAAAACATACTTGTACATGACACTAGACCATACAAATAATATTAAAGACAAATGCTGGTGGATGAGTGGTAAAGAAGTTGTGTTGATTTTTACCTATACCTCTGGATATCAGAAGTTGTGTTGATTTTTGCCTATACCTTTGGATATCATTAGGTTTATATATAGGGATGAAGGAAATGTAAAAATAGTGACATATCACCGAGCTTAATTCTCTGGGAAAGGGGTGTAATGAAGGAAGGTCTATAGGAGTCAATGGGAAAATCTATGGCCTCATTTCCTGCTAAAATATCATTCAAGTTCTGTTGCTATTTTCAAATACTTTTGGATTATGATAGTTGGATATGTATAGAAGTGGAAAATGCAAAAAGATTGTGTTGACTTTTGTCTATACCTCTGGATATCATTAGGTTTATATATATATAGCGATGAAGGAAATGTAAAAATAGTGACATGTCAGCGAGCTTAATTATCTGGGAAAGGGCTGTAATGAAGAAAGACCTATAGGAGTCAATGGGAAAATTTATGACCTCATTTTCTGCCAAAATATCATTCATGTTCTGTTGCTATTTTCAAATACTTTTAGATTATGATAGTTGGATATGTATAGAAGTGGAAAATGCAAAAAGATGCATATATGGTCAACCTCACTTTTGTGTATTGGACCATTTAATTACAACAGGCTTCCAAAATGATATTTATATTCAGGTTTAAAAATATTTGCCTTTTCCTTATCTCAACTGTGATATATGGAAAATATGAATGTCCTGGATTTTAAAACTAGTTTTATATATTTTCTAAGTTAAGGCAAAGTCTATTAAAAGTGTGATACAGAAAGTGTCAGGTGTACCCCTCAGTGCAGTGCCCTTCAGTGTGGATACTATTAGGACCATGAGACCTGATGAGTGAGTAGGGTGTAGACCTACCTATGTATATATCCCCAGGTGTCACCAGTAGGGTAGCCCTGGCGGATTAGTTCTCTAACTTAACTCTATATTGGGAGCGCCGCTGTCCATATGCACAGACATGGACACATGTCCTCATTTGTGACATGGACACATGTCCTCATTTGTGACAGTGATGTCTAATCAGAATTTTCTCGCAATGAATATTCACTCTAAAAATATCCACAATTCCTATCATGGATTCTCGTTAAACTGAACAATGAACCACTGTTGTTGCATTATAATGAATCACTGTAGTTTCTACAATGAAGCAGTACAGTACACACTACGGTACAAGGAATCTCTGGACTTTTCTAACCCACTTAAAAGGATCTATTTTCTCCTTTTTTCTATTCCCTCAGGTGTGTGTGGTCCACGTATGCGCAGACACTGACACATGTCTCTGTGAAGTGGTGAAATGGTTCTATGACAATGTTGGGACAAGGATTTTACCGTTTTTTTGATAATTTCACCTACCTTACACAACTTTAAAATTTAGTCACCCACGTTTAATCTTAAAGATTTAGAGAATTTAAACTATACAAAAGTCATAAAGACACGTTCAAAAATTTTCTCACCAACCAAAAAACTGATAGAGCCAGTGTATCAGCGTCAAGTCGAAAGCACGATATTATCTGAGGACATACAAGGAGCTGGGTCCTGCATGCAACGACTGTGGTTGTAGTGAAAATAAGTTTGAAAATATCTTCGAGAACACACTTCACATCGGTACCCGCACAGTAATGTTGTTCCCATTTTTACTGTGAAGCTGAGACGTGGCACACAGCCGATGTGAAGGATTGACTTTTGTGTTTATGGCCACATGGGCTATTTCAGGCTTAGTGACATGGGACATGAACAATTTCTTAAAATTGACATGGTGACATGAACAATTTCTTAAAATCGACATGGTGACATGACCATTTCTTAAAATTGACATGTGACATTGGGGACCCCCCATCCACACCCCTTGTAGGGGTGCAACGCTGCAGGGTGTCTAGTCGACAAAGTGCATAGGTGGGTGGGTAGGGACGTAGCGGATGGAGGGGGGGGGTAAGCCCGGCCATGACACTGATATGTGTAATGGGTAATTACCTGATTGGTCACACGATGTGACTAGTGCCAGTAGTATTTCCAGGTTGTAACAGACAGGCACAATATGGACCCTCACTAGGACAGTAGACTCCGGGTATAGTCTAGAGAGGGGCCCTTCTCTCACTGCTATATAGGTAGAAATACAAGTAGTGTCATTCTCCCGGGGTCATTCTCTATCAGCAGAGCCTCAGACATCTACGGTCCTTCGATCTTCTACAAGAGCCCCCTTCTACAGTGCATGGTTTTGTAACCTACTGACCCCTGTTGAATTAGGACGGATCGATATGTCTCACAAGAGGGACAAGAGAAAGCCTCTTGCCGTTTCCTTAGATGACACCCACCTCAGCCAATCGTGCCTAGTACCCTCATCCAGCTGGGGCCATCACCTGCCGCCCAGGGAACAACTCACAGACCATGGAGGCACTGGTCACATCCAACACCCTCATCCCACACTACATAGTCCTATCATGGCAGGAGGATATCAACAGTTCCATGCAGAGGAGGTCCAGGAAACTGAGCAATGGAGGAAGAAAAGAAAGTTTGATGATCTTGACTGTTTATTGGGAGAGGAGGTAGAGGCAGACTGTCTGAAAAGGAACAGAGAGTGTTTTGTCACCTACTGCCCAGACAATAATTATGACTGCCCAGACGATACACATGATGCCTGCCCAGACGATACACATGATGCCTGCCCAGACAATAGGCCTACACATGATGCCTGCCATAACAATAGGCCTACACATGATGCCTGCCCTAACAATAGGCCTACACATGATGCCTGCCCTAACAATAGGCCTACACATGATGCCTGTGCATACAATAGGCCTACACATGATGCCTTCCCAGACAATAGGCCTACACATGATGCCTGCGCATACAATAGGCCTACACATGATGCCTTCCCAGACAATAGGCCTACACATGATGCCTGTCCAGACAATAGGCCTACACATGATGCCTGCCCAGACAATAGGCCTACACATGATGCCTGCCCAGATAATATGCCTACACATGATGCCTGCCCAGAAAATAGGCCTTCACATGATGCCTGCCCTAACAATAGGCCTACACATAATGCCTACCTAGATGAGGCAGACAGTGACTTCCTAGGTAATGCACATGATACCTGCACAGATCATGTAATACGCTGCCCAGATACAAGCCATTTGCAACAAAGTGACTCTGACTCAGAATGTTCCGATTATGGAGATACAGATACATACAGGGGGTGCTTTGATACAGATGCAGAGGCAGACACAGAAAGTTTGGCTGATGATGATGACGATGATGATGATCCTGAAACACACCTTGATGATGCAACCACTGTGTGTCAAGACTCGGATTTGGAGGATATCGATGATGCAGCAACTGAATTCTTTGACTCTGGAAACGAAGATTTCCATGATGATTCAGAAACTGACTGCCTGGATACAGAATGTGCGGACACAGACTGCCCTGACACAGAATGTGCAGACACTGACTTCCCGGACACCGAATGTGCGGACACAGACTGCCTGGACACCGAATGTGCAGACACTGACTGCCCGGACACCGAATGTGCAGACACTGACTTCCCGGATACAGAATGTGTGGACACAGACTGCCTGGACACTGAATGTGCGGACACAGACTGCCCGGACACTGAATGTGCAGACACAGACAGAGGTGAATGGGATAGGCCTACATTTCATTGAGGCGGGAGCAAGAGGCTGTCATCGTCTGGCCTAGTATTACAAGGTAGGATGTGCTAAATAGGCTGAGGCCTCATTGAGTCATTCGGGGCCATCCATAAATGACGTTATACAAAATTTGACCTTTTTTGACCCCCCTCCCCTCCTCGTCATGTTTTTTTTTTTGCCAATTTTGAAATACTGAAGGTATATGATAATGTGGATGGCCCCTTCTCCCTCCTTCTTAGGCTATCGGACTTAGGGAGTCACGGTGTAATATGCAAAATGTCGCTCCATGAGCAATGTTTCCGCGAAAAATCAAGTTACACAGTCTTTGCATTAATCATAGTTCTACGGCATAGGGGCAGTATCATTAGGGTTGTTGTTTTTTTCGATTTCTATAAGAGGAGAGGGATATTATCATGGTTTCTTCCTTTCAATAAAAAAAAACTATTTGTTTCAAGATTAAGCAACCTTTATCACTCTCCCAGCAGATCTTTCAATCCGAGCGCCAAACAATTTAGAGGTTGCAAAGTCTGTTAAGAGAATGCTGGAAACATTTTGCATGGTGGCGACATTCTGCATGCAACAACGGCACTAATACTAATAGGGCTAAGGATAGATCATTATGTGAAATAAGGTCCCCTGGCACTGATTATACCAAGCAAAACACTGTTTTTAGTTGGGACTAGATCTATTTAGCTGTCCTAGGTTTACTGGGGCAGAATACTGCTGTGACACCTTAGGGAGTGTCAGATTTGCGCGCAGACAAAATTCTGCCCCCCCCCCCTCTTGAGGGGCCAAAACTTTTTTGACCCCCCCCCAAATAAAAAGCATTCTATGGAAAACTAATTATTATATTGACCCCCCTGGTCAAGGGGACGAAAAAATTCTTACCCCCCCTCAAACACACCAGACCCCCCCCCCCCATTAAAAAAAAATATCATTCCCTAAGGGAGTGATCATTTCTTAACAACGGGGGGGGGGGCTGGTTATTCATTGCTGGTGGGATTGTGCATGGACTCATGAAAAAAATTCTGCCCCCCCTCTCGAGGGTCAATTTTTTTTTAAACCCTTCCAAAGGGCCGAAAATCGCATGCAAACGCGCCCTTTTAAAGGGGGGCTGGCATGGAAAATTAACAACGTGGGTACCGATTCAAACAGCGATCATAAAATCGTGGGAACCAGCGGAAAAATCGCGACGACCTGATTGGTCAAGGGGTGATCATGTGACTTTTTAGACTAGGGGGAGGGAACAAAATTTTACCAGTTTTTAGTGGTACCGTAGGTTAGATGGGCACATTCACCCGCGATTTTCAACTCCTCCAGGGGGGGGGGGGGAAAAAATGTTGACCCTCAAAAGGGGGGAGATAAAATTTTTTAGGGGGTTTCCAGCCCCCCCCCCCCATTGTTAAAGACAAATGCTACCGGATGTCCAAAACAGGTTCTGCTGCTGATAATCTCAAATAACTCTGGATTATATTAGTTTGATGTACTAACAATAAGAAAATGCAAAAAAATCCCTACGTCACGGTGCTTATTTTTACAGTATAACAATTTAAGTATAAAATGTCTTAACTATAGAAATGAATGGTAAAAACTATTTTTTCATATCATCTCTCATATATACTGATCCTCTGCTAATTTTTCTACAAGGCTCTCTGGATTGAAAGAGGGCATCTATACAAACATTTTGAAAAAAGAAAAATCGGGGGTCACAGTTGAAATGAAAAAGTTGTGAATTTTTAAAAAATATTAATTTCCCCTTAACTGTAAGACCCTATGGGAATTCAAATGGCATATAGATATCTCTAATGTATCTATAGTGATAAAAAATGAACTGAAAAAATACAGGTAAAGTGGTCCAGTTAGGATAAGAAATACAATTAAAATAGTATAATTGATGAAATAGTATAATTGATGAGTTTTGATTTCTGCCACCAGGTGGCTTCTGTGTACCGAGCAGCATTTGTCTTTAAACTCTCATCCCCATATTCAAAACAGCACCTACGCAGTTCTTGTGTTCAGCCTGCTGTGCTAGGGAGTACATATAAATTCCACTCTGGTTTCAGGCAAAACCCTAGCAAAACAGGATCAGTCGACCCTAGCTTTTCTCTGCAATTTTAACCCAAAAGAAAATGGATGTTTTTACATTATTTCAATATTTGAGGTCTTACTAGATACCCCACAAGGTAAACTTTACTTGTAAGACACGTCTCGTAGAAGGTTAGACTGTAAGGCACAACTAGGGTGGTACTTTTGCATTGTTCTACAGTGGAGCTTCCAGTAGGCCTACATACATACAGCTATATACTACCCGGGTAGGTTCTGTTTCTCATACATGAGGGTCCCCCTTATGGCTTAAGCATGTCCCTCCCATCCCGTCTACTGCAATTCATTTCACTGGCCCTGCATGTTCATAGAGACACACGTGTCAGTTAAGGAGTTACCTGCCTGCAGCGCCATGACAGCACACCAATAGGGGTACATTGCAATAAACCTATATATGCAATAAACCTATATTTATCTGAAGGCATAAAGAAATGGTGCCGGCACCAGTATTCTTCTAACAAAATGGAAAGGGTTGGAATTTTGTGAGGATGCACAAAGATTCCTTCGTACCCCATTCATCAGAGATGTAGTAAAAATGTAGCCATTTCATATGCTAAAGGGCGAATCATGAAATGATTTAAAACCCGCCACAGATTCTGCTGTCATTGATCCTCAACAGTGACAATTAAAGTTTTGAACCTGAAATAAAATCAACATTTTTTGGCATTTCAATAGCAGCGATCCATTTACATTGCCCAAAAGAATCTGTAAAGATTTACCAACATTTTGTTTTGTGTTGTCAGCCACCTGGATGAGAGGACGGGGCTATGATGGTGATCATCCAAGATGCCAGTCAGCCCAGCCACCAAGCACCACAATACATGCAGCAACAGGATCAACATTGGCAACAACTATGGCCGCATTCTCAACAACCACGTCAGATACAATACCAGGAGGAATTAAAACGTCTTGAACGTGAGCAGATGAAGCACAAACTTGAGAAGCAGGAGCAAGCACTGCTACATCAACAACATCAAAAACTTTATCTACCTAAAGTACAGAGACAACAGACAAAGAGACCGAAGAAAAGCCCTCGACATCAAAAGCAGAAACAATATCAGCAGCATCAACAATTAACTCCCTATCAGCTGCATCGGCTGCAAAAACGGCAAAGTTTGCAGAAGGTGGAGCAACAATCTAATGTTCAGGAACATCAGAAACAGTTCAAACACGCCTTTCAAAATGGTGTGAAGCCTCATAAAGAGGGAGCAGACTCATATGGACCCCTTCACATACCAACTGTGCTGTGTCTGTTAGTTGTAGCTGTAGTGTTCACAGCCCTTTGTATGATTACCCATCATTGAAGTGTCTCACCATCCCTAGTCACAGTCCCCTCAGTCCGGACTATGACCTGCTACGCCCTACACCTTTTACAACCAGTCCAGTCTATATCCCTGCCAACCCATTCTACTTCAATTCATGCGCCGTCAGTAATGCCACACCTGCAAGCGCACAGCTCCAAGGCCAAAATCCAATGTCCAGCCAGGTCACGACTTCATCCCCACTTGTGTCTGGTGACGACAGTGGTACCATTCAGAGTGGTGACATTTTCAAAGGTGCCAACGTCAATGGTGTAACACAGAGTGCCGACACCTTCACTGGTGGGCCTAGTCTCCTTGTCTACGACCTGAGCAGTCCCGTGCACCTCCCTACCCGCTCCGGCTACACTTGTCTGTGACATGGACTGTTCCTTAACCTCTGCCATTCTGCCCACGTCTAGTCTATGCTTGCTGATTGATGTTCTTGCATGTACATAAAAAATAGTTGAAGGATGTACTAAATGTGTTCATAACACCAATACCATGTTGTTTTTTTAATTTCAGCATGGGATCGGTCTAATTTGACAAATATGCTTAGGGCCCTGCCACTGTGAAATGTAACTTGTGGATTTCCTCCAAAAGAAGAAGGGAGAAATCAAAAACAAAATAAGATGGGAAAATCTAAGGTTAACAGGCATTCCTGTGTAAGGGATAGGTGATGTTTAGGTGTTCAAAGCCTCCTCTTGGAAACATTTACTAAGATGTTTTCTCAAAGAAAGCCTACCCCAAGACAAACCAGGTAGAGTTTAAGTGTCCGTTGAGTGCAATTTGATTCTATCGAGATTTGTTGTATGAAATAGTTTACATTGCACACTTTATATTGTATGCTCACAGGATACGTTTATTAGGTGAGGTGCTCTGCATGTCGCAGCCTTTGTGCAATAAGGTTGTAACTACAATAGGGTCAACAAGGTAAAGAATACCTCTGTGAGGTAGCTTTTACCTTGTTGACTCAGATGCAGTTACAAACATGTTGTACTATAAAGGCATCCATGTGTTTTTTTGGTGTTATTTAATGAAATATATTTGTATGAATGATTTCAAATTTTGACAATGTACATAACATTGCGTAAATGTCTAATACATCCCCGCTGTGTCATTCAATTTGATAATTCTTGCTCCAATACTGCCCACATTTTTTGTTATTGTGTATTGATAATCTATTTGGCATGTTGGTTGTTAAAAGACAACTAATTCCAATGCGTAAGGCACACTCTGGGCGTCTGACTAAACCTTGGTTCTGATTCATTTGTACCATAGTAGCTAGTTGCATAAAAGTTATGCAACTTCTTGGAGTCTATCATTGCCATGAGAACGTCAGGGTTCCCACTGGTCAGTTAAAAGTCAGTTAATTTTTTTTTCTTGATAGGTCAGTTAAAAGTCAGTTAAGAAGATATTTTGGGGAAAAGTCAGTTAAAAATGGTATTTTGACTATGTTAAGGGGGTGATTGTTAAGATTTCATGCGAATTTGGAAAATTTCTTTAACATCCTGGTTTCGGAGCTGATGAACTTTTTCGTGAACCCGTGAATTATCTAATATTTGGTCAGGTAAAAGCCGATAAATGTCAGTTTAAACCATGCCCCGTAAATGGTGGGATCCCTGGAACGTTTATAGGAGGAGGGGTAGGGATAATTTGGAGGAGGGTGGTGCATTTTTGGACAATTTTTTCTTCATAAACTATCTGCTGGAATAAAATTGGAAAAATACACACACACAGAGGAAACGCCTCTAACCCCGCCAATGGCCTAAAAAACAATGTGTTTGTGTAACCGGGTAAAAAAATTAGGGTAGGTAGGTAACAGGGTGCCCAGCAGACCCCTTCGAAAAAGTAGGACTGTAAATTTTCAAAAAGTAGGACAAAAGTAGGAGAATATACGAAAAAATAGGACATATGTAGAATAAACAATGCATGTGTAACAAACCTATTTATCTTCAAGAATTGATAAGCTTATATGTAGAATCTATTAGGATAATATTGCAGAACATATTCAAATGGTGCTCAGTTTGTACCTGTATCATTGGTATGAAAACATTATATACAGTGGTTTCATTTAGGCATTTACTGTGAGTCTGCTACGTAAAAATGATGTACACTGGCTATGTTGGAGCACAATGTGTGAAATAAAACAGTAAATTGTTTCTTTGTCATGAATTGTTGCCAATGTTTTGGGATTACTGATCCTAGATTGAGATTGAGAAATTGGCTAGTTGTTTCAGCACCCTAACAGGTGAAACTTGTAATGATAAGTCTATGGCAAAAGTTTTGCCTCAACATGGCTGCCATACAAGATCTGTGAGGTACTAACTTTGTGAAACCCCTCTATAGAACTTACTTAAGAGACACAGTTTTTGTACAATGTATTCATGTACTGCACAGAGGGTATGTCACAATATCACTTTCTATGCGGACCCCTACCTATCACTCTCTCTGTGGTGACTCATCTCCATCTGACTGAGCCAATTCCCCATCTATTTGAACCTATGAATGCCTGTCCATCCAAACCCTGTCAGATCCACAACCTTCACTCCATAAAACTACTATCCTCAGGTCGCCGAATGACCCACTACTATAGCTCAATTCATACCCTATAATCATTGTAATCCTATCGCCACTACTCTAAACTCTTGCCTTGTAAAGGCAAAACTATGGTTTGTATATGAAGACTACACTTGAAAATTACAGTAAGGAATATAAGAATAAAAATAAAACTTATAACAAACATAAGTCTAATCATATATCTAAATCATGTCCTAATCAATGGAGACATTTCTAGCACAAAATAAGGCTAGAAAACTTTTGAGAATACACAATACAAGTTGGACTAAATGAACTTTAAGAGGACCTGGTAGTCTCTTATCATATTAGACAAGTTGTTTGCAGGCTGCCTGTGTAGTCTTTCTGCAGAGTCTAATCCTTCACTATCCATTTTTGTTGCTTTTACTGATATTCTAATAATAACTTGAGTAGCCTGAGGCAGTACTCAAAACATTGGGAACTACAATAGCCTATGCATGGCACACATTAAGACTTGAGAGTTGATTTAACTTGACATACCATATTCGACGTAATTAGCTCACTGTGCTTAAAAAATTATTTCTAGCTGTACATTATAAAACAAAATTTAATTCCAATAAGCGCACATTGTTGGCTATTGACTAAATGGAGGCATTCAAGGTGCCACCATCTCTATGGTAACTGATGCTGCACGTTTTCACACCTTCAAAGGGTGGGGTGGGGGAGGGTGGTGCAGTGCAGCATGCAGCATTTCACACCTCAAGGTGTTATGAGCTATGTACCGTAAATCCCCGGTCATAAGCCGGATTTTTTTTTCTATTTTGGGCCCAAACCGGCTTCTAAATTTTTCCCAAAGTCCCCCCCCAGCGTTTGACCGGTTTTTTTTTTACTATAGAATAAAGAGAAAATGGGAAAAATTTGACACCAAAACCGGCTTATAGGATTTCCCTGAACTCACCCCCCGGCTTATGACCGGGGATTTACGGTAGGTGTGAATCCTGGACAGGTAGGCAGAATGCTGCACCTTTACATTTACAATGTAATATGTACCATATACCCTCCCATTTAGCAAGATTTTGTTATGAGAGCTTGTGCAAAAGTACTAAATAGGGGTGTGTGCGCTTATTAGAGTATGTGCGCTAATTACGTCGAATTGTAGGAAAAGTAGGATCGCCAGACACCCTGTAGGTAGGAAAATTTCAAGACCGGCTGTAAATGTTTAAACCTACACAACGCAAATTTGATGTACAGGATCATAAAAAAAAACTTCCATGTCTTGATAAGTGCCAAAAAAATCGGATTTTTCCCCAAAAGGCCCATAAAAAAGTTAGGATAGGGTCAAAAAATAAGGGTAGATAGTGTTACCTGAACACCAACACTTTTTTTAGGCCGAATAACTATATCAGGGTAGTAGTCTTGGCATTGTGTATACCTAGTCATATAATTTGTTGACAGTATTACCGTAGTACCTCATGTATAAGGCACACCCCTAGTTAATGCCAAACCCATATTAAAGGAACATCTGGGGTTCAATTTTGGGCAGTTCCATACCATGAATCTAATGTAGTTCTACCCAGCCTATAAGGCGCACCCTGGGTTCAGAAACATTCTATCGGGCTTCCCTTGCCCACTTAAAAGGGTCTATTTCTCCTCTTTCCTATCCCCTCGGGATGTGCGTAGTGCACATATGCGTGGGCACTGACACATTCCCCTGTGAAATTGTAATGTAGTTCTCGCCATGAATATGACCTTCGCTGTCGAAATGGCGTTAAACAACTATTACTCACTCAGAAACATTCTATAAGGTGCAGTAGGGTTTGCTTATGAAATGTGCCTTAGACGTGAGGTGTACAGAAGCGTGAAAGATGAGTTATAACTAACATAATTATTCGGGACAAGTATTCATGTAATACTTTTTACATTCCTTAGTATGTCACCGACACCATAATTGTTAAACCTGCTTAATTAAATGTAATAAACCATTGCGGAATATGTTTGTTAACCAAGGTTGTTCTCATTTATAGATCTTTATATCATATGATTGCAATATCTAGTGCATGTTTACTACCCATGTAGTAACGTAACGAAATTACTATGGCTTAGGTGCCCAAACATAAATGTCATTAAGCTACCATTAGAGATAAAAAAAAAAAAAAGGATATCTGGACAGTTAGCCTCTCGCCTCAACCAGCCAGCTGGACATTATGTCCTTTTGTCCTAATCAATGCATTTTTGAAAGTCAAGACCTTATGTGTAGCTCCAAAGGCCTAGAAACACTTGAATTTATGGGAGGTATTCTGAAGATTCTAGTCCTACCGGTAGCTTCCTCATCCTTAGGGAGTGTGAAATCTCAAAACGCCTTTCATCTGAAGCACATTACACCGGCTCGCTAGTTAAGATTTTAGAAGGATATAAGTGATCTGAATGATTGTTATTTGGGCAGAATCTGTCATCCTCTGATGTACAGGATTACCATTGGGATGCAAGCCTAACATTTTTCCACCTGGAATGGTATTGGCAGAAATTCTAAGTCAGCCCCCCCCCCTACAAATGGTAAATTCTTTTCTCGGGGGATTTAAATAGATCTTAAAAATGGTCCTTCTGAGCATCATAAACGAGATTTCACGGCCCTGATCCTATGAGGCACGCTAGAGGCCTATCCTCGCGTATAGGACGCGCCTCATACGTGGGCATAATGGTAGGGGAGATTTTAAATATCAAGATGATTTCAAAGCCTCTTTAAGGCCCATCTCGTGTATAAGACGCACCCTGAGCTGCTGCCAGACAAATGAGTTGCAAATAGTTGATTTTGAACATTTAGGTACTAATCTGATGCAATTTTACCCCGCCTATAACGATCACTCCTCTTTTGAAAGGTTCTATAAGGTGCAGTAAACCTCAGATTCGCGTGCGAGGTACATGAGGTCTGGCCCGGTGTACCTGAAATGTCTACTATAGATTGTCTAAGGGTAAAAATAAAAACGGAAAATAACATGAGTGAACTGAACGCTGATGACGTTATATTGAAAACAAAATATATTGACAATAATTTTATTTCTTTTCATGATTTATAGATATCACATGAGAATAGGTCGATGAAGCCGAAGAATCTGCAGGAATCTAACAAATATGTACCAGTACATGCCTATAGGTATGACACACCTATGTCACATGTGAGTTAGAGGGTACAATGTGGTGTACTCTGACCCGTACAAGTACCATGCTGATACATGTACCTGATAACGCCTGGCGGCCTAACCACGTTAGGTGCTTTATACAGCATATACACAGGAATACATGTACATATAATTATGCAGACTATAGATTCGTTTCAATCAGACATTAAATCACATTAATCGTGTCTCAGGCAAACTAATTCAAACAATCCCATTACCTGTAATAGAGTCAATAAAATGTAACAGTAAATTCGAAAAGAAAATATGACGATTAGTAATCTACATCGTAGGGTCCATCCCTTTGTATAAGGGTACCTTCATCATACCTAATGCAAAAGTATGATATTAAGTATAAAGCAACTACCGTTACAAAGTACTTTTTTTGTGAGAGATCAGCATATGTTCCATGAAATACAAAAAAAAAAAGCCAAAGGACATAGAGTAAAATTGAATACTTCACAAACCCATTTTGACAACTACCGTAATCTCCCGCTTATAAGACGCGTCCTCTAGGCCAAACAAAATGCTGGTGCGTCTTATAGCATACTCTCAAGAAGGGGGTGCGTCTTATACGAGGGGTAATTTTACTATAGAAATGTACTAAATTTACAAAATTGAGCCCTAAGAGGTGCATCTTATACGCGAAAATGCTCCTCCCAAGAAGGGGGTGCGTCCTATACGCGCGACGCGTCTTCTACGCGGGAGATTACGGTACCTCAACCCAACGTAATATTGTAAACGTGAATAATTATGATAGCACCATATATATGATCCATTTCCTAAAGACATGTATCTTTATGGATACTTAATGCAGGCTTTGTTATGATGCTTAAATCTGAGCACAGTACAGTTTTAAGAGTACATATACGAGAACATCCTCACTTAAAATAAACGAACAACCTTTAAACTACTCAAAGCCACCGTTCCACACAGAAGACGGGGCTTAAAGGTCGGATTTTACGGGTTGGATCATGCCTTTATAGACTAGTGAACATGAATATATACAAATGTACAAACAAGGGTACAAGAATCCTTTCTGAAATAATGCCATTTCACGTATCACAATGTAAGCTTTACATCTTGACAAAATACTGTTTTTGGTATCTGTGTGCATGCATAAACAATATGCGACAAGGTATAAAAAGATGATATCCTGACACTTGGAGGAAAGTTCTTTGTTACAGAATCCCAGAAAGTGCACTGATTCTAAACGTAAAGAAGCTAGCACCAAGCACAAAATATGAGAGTGCAGAGGGATTTCTTTTGCGCACAGAAATTCCAGGGGCGTAGGGAAAGGGGGGCCAGGGACACAGTAACGGGATAGGGAAAATGGGGCCCTGGGCCTCAAATGAGATCTAAATTTATATAAAATTAGTTTTCTATACAAATTTCACATATGTATGTATAGGCACTATTGCGCTTGAGCCGACAATTCAAGGTGGCCATGGTGGGGCCCCCGCTGGGCCCCCCAATGAAGATTTGCTTCATACGCCTCTGAATTCCTTTCACAACATAATTTGAAGGATGAAATGAATACTACCTAAAATCCATACTTGTTCTGGACGAGTAAATGAATTTTTTATACGGCTTTTGACAGCGGTGGTTGTAAATGCAGAGCTATGTGTTGCGGAAGGCAGGTGAGAGGGACTTGGGGTTGTAAACATGCACTGTCTGGTCCCAGCTACAATCTGCAATCTGACAGTGAGCAAATGTGACTGATTAATAAACAAAGTATAATACGTATGTAGATACGAGTACCTGGTAGTTGGGCATTCAAGATACACAGAGTACTGCTTAGTATATTGTAGACAATACGAGAGCGCTAACATATTAAATATGCTCTTTTTTTCTACTGGTACATGTACTGGATGTCGAGGCCTAGATTAGGTTCGTAGGAAGCATGAGTACTGGAAAGTAGATTCTTTTAGGAGTGTTTAAGCTAACATTCAGGATGATTATTAAAATTGGAAGCGCCCCCCCCCCCCCCAAAAAAAAAAAAAAGTGGGGGGAGAAGGAAAAAAAGCGAGCTTTTTTCGAACACACACAAAGTGCCCCTGTTATCTTCCAGAATCGTTGTCTATCCAAGGCAGGGTTTATAACTGATTAGATTTGTGTCTGTCAGTCTAACCTGTTGTGGGTTGTGTATGTTGAAGTCCATGCCATATACAAATTCAGAGTGGTGTTCAATGGACTCTAAGGGTGACTGCTGGCGTGTATAATCCCACAATCTGAAAGAAAAATATGAAATGATTTACGAGTGCCATGATACATGAAAAAGCCACCATGTATACGGTCGATCTCGAGCGCATCCTAGCTTTGGCAGCATTCTTAAATTCCCTCCTTTAGTTTGGAATGAGGAATTCCAGACTTTGTTAACCCTTTAAAGGTTGCTAATGCAATACTGCACCATGCCTATTGGTCGCCATGATGCATGAATGTAGCCCTGCCGACTAACTCGCTAGGGCTACATTTTTTCATCGTACTGACAATACGGAAGGTATGGCTATATGCTATTTACTCTGAGGGTGTATTCCAGAATACTTTTAAATGCTATAAAATCCATCAAAGGTTCTGGCTAAAGAAGCTAATACAGTCACCTGCCAGGCATCGGTAGTCCTAATTTTCTGCGTTACATTGAAAGAGTTTGATCTAATTTTGTGTAAACTTCACCAGAATCCTGCTTGTTTCATGGTCTATACCCTGAGGGTCATGTTTTTAACTTGACTGACTTCTAGATAATAACGTAACTGAAGGTGTCTTACCTAACTGTAAAGTCATAGGAGCATGTCCCAATGACACCCGCTTGGAATGGTGAAAACTGAAAAAGGTAGAGAAGCATGTTGTAACGTTGATGGTGATTTGACATGAATTCACACTCAGCGGGCACACACGGTTTTATAGGTTGGCATTACTACATTCTGTGCACAGAACAAAATAATACTTGACGTTCAATGAAAATCCTTTATAAAACCAAACCTTTTGTAAATCATTACCTTAACTCGTCGAATGGCATAACTGTGACCGACTAGTTCAAAGATGGGTGTTCTCGGGTTCCTTAGATCCCAGCCTCTTGCCGTACAATCCACCGACCCAGTTACCAGGATATTCTATCATAAAACGAAGGTATAAAGACATGTTTGACTCCCACTTTGGGAAAGATTATTAGGAAACTTTCCTTTAAGATAAGATTTTATAAGCACATTATAAGCCACACATGGGGCTTGAGTTTTTGCAGTTTTAGTGTTGTTCGGTAGGTATTTGACAATATTGTCAATTACCAGACTATGCTCAGGCCTTGGGAACATCTATTGATTCTGGAACAGTAATGAAGGATGAGTAGCTGCGGTCTGGCCTAAACTGAGTCCAAATGACCCGGCCCTTATTTATTAACAAGTAATAACATATTAATACAGAGAAATTACATAAAAAAAAAATTGAACCAGTGGAAGAGTCCCATGAGTGTGCCCTTAGGCTAGCAAGCTGCAGTAGTGGGTCACTGCCCACCGGTATGTCCAGGTAAGCAGCAGCAGTGTGTGTGTGTGTGTGTGTGTGTAGGAGTAGCAGGTGGGTGAGTAGTGGTACTGACCGTATCAATACGTAGACCAATCAGTGGATTGGTCTCACCCATTGATTCTGGAACAGTAATGAAGGACGAGTAGCTGTGGTCTGGCCTAAACTGAGTCCAAATGACCCGGCACCACCAGAACAATGATATAGTCCTGTTACTCTACACACTAGTATATCTAAAAAGTAGCTTTCAGTGCCTTGGCGCCCACATTGTCTATTTTTATCCTGGTACCGAATGGTTTGGCTAAATACAAAAGAGCAGACAAGCTTGTCCAGTCCCCGTGTATCTGATATCCTCTAGTGGGATACCACATAGGTGCATAAAGGCAGTGCCTGAACGCCTCAGAGAATGTACTCCTGCTCTGTTGGTATCCATCCCAATAGAATTTAGTAGGCGTTTCAGGAACTTAAGTAGGGCTGGGTATTGCAAAGGGACCAGTGAATTCCCTTTGCGCACTAGGAAGGCGGGTGCTTCAGGGTCTGTAGTTGGAGTACTGTTAAAGTGTCTCTTGAGTAAAGATACTGCACAAAGTGGTGAGTTAGGAACTCCTACCACTGGGATGTGGTGGACTCTCTGTCCAAATTGGATTGTTTTCGAGCTTGAAACCGTGACAATCATTCCCCAGCTAGTGAATGATACCGACTTTCTTCTTAGAAAGTGTGGTGATACTTTTGCTGCGTTGTCTACTACTAGGTTGCTCTTCCTGAGAAGGGTCCTGAAGCTAGTAACGATGCACGCCCACATAGCTAAATGGTCAGGTACCGATAAATTCACATTTATAAACATGTCCAGCAGTTGCGAGACTGACAGTGTGACTCTAATGGGTGTAGGGTCACCAAGGATCCTGCGTAAACCTGACATAGTACACTTAAACATAAAGTTTGTCCTTATCCAAGCTATGTCGTAGCCATAATGTGCATTTAGACTTATCACTGCACTCACGTAATTGTCTATAGTGCTATACTTCAAGTCCGAAGACAGGTACACTGTGTATCGACATATGGTCTGAACTGAAGTGGGTACAACTATAGAGGCAGAGATGGTACAGAACACAATAAATCTTTTCCATTGGCTGCATTTAGTTTTCCAGGTGGAAACGCTCCAGGCATGCGCTCTCGCTATTGCCGCCTTCATGTCCAAATCTTCACATAGCTTAGCCGCTGCTACAACATAAATACATAGGAAGGTTATGCGGGTAATATAACACTCTTGATAAAGCATCTGCAAGGATGTTAAGTCGTCCTGGGATATGTGATGCTACAATATGGCAGTTGTAAAGAGCTGTAAGCCAGAACAGTTCTCTCAGGAAGTCCATCGCTCTCGTATATCCAGTCCTTGCCGTAGCTGACACCATAGCCCTTGTCTGATGCGTCCATGTATAAGTCACTTTTTGTCGATGGTAGCGTGCTCACAATTTTCGCTTCGCCATTAAACCACTGTGCGAATCTTAACCACCAGTCTAGGTCTTTGAAGAACCCGGTAGAGAGATTTATGCAACTTTTAGTGCTCGTGAAAGCAGATGACATGCCTATGACTCTGTGTGAGAATGTCCTTCCCCCTCTGACTAAAGTTGAGCAGTGTGCTAAGATCCCGCATAAACGGCGCAGCTGTTTCTTGGTTGCCCTTCGGCGACCTACAAAGAAAAGTAGCTCACTGTGCAATTTAGTGATCTTACACTCCGGTAGTCTGGGGCGCATTTGTAATGAGTCAATTTCTATCCCTAGGTATATTTGAACTTGTGCAGGTGAAAGAACCTTATTGTAGGATAAGAAAAATCCTAACGAGTGCAATGTGCTATGTAGAAACAACTGTGCTTTTTGGGACTCAGCATATGAGTTGCCCATGGTAAGTAGGTCATCGAGATAGTTAAAGCAATAATAACCGTTAGCTCTCATATAACGAGCTATGCTGTCAGTAATCCTATTAAAGAGGAATGCAGCCATCCTAGTGCCGAATGACACAAAGTTGTCCACTAAATACACTTTATGTGAGTCGAATATCCACTGTAGGCCCTGGAATTGCCTATCACTTGGCCTAATCATAATAGAACGGTACGCTGCAGATATGTCTGTGACTGCCATAAACATACCGGGTTTAAGTACCTTAGTTACATCATCGATACTAGTGTAGCTAAAGTGTTGGAAGGTCTCGTTCATATGTGAATTAATAGATAGACCTTCTGGTCTACTCGCGTCCGTTACCGGTCTGTATCCGCCATCTCTTTTTTCTGCTGCACTTAGGGCATGGATGCAGGTAGGTGCTGCTGGCACTATAGACAATTTGCCTTGCTCTACTTCTGTCTTTAGAAGGTTATCAATGAAGTTCCTTGCTTTTTGCGGTACATAGTTTTTAGTACTGTACTCACTGATATGTGTTTGGGTCTACTACTTTAAACCCGTGCATTATGCCGTCCATTAGGAAACTAGCGTCGTAATCCCATCCATCGGTACCATAAACTGAATTAGGACCTCCACTAAGCACTGATAACCAGCCGGCGGGCTTCATTTGAGATCTGACCCCTTTCAAAATATGGGTGGAGTTAATATCCCACAATGGAGCGTAGTTTTCATAAATTGACAATAATTCTGATATATCCGAAGTACACACAAGCGAGTCCCTATCACAATAAATGTCTGGTAAATTATTGGCTGTTACATTGACCGAGGGACCGTGGGAATCTGGGATATCATGCACACCGTCAATAGTATTTGTACATCAAGATACGCGAGAGTGGATTGGTGGTGCGAATAAAGATTTATCAACTTGTGAAGCACGGGATAGCCACTTAGTGCCGCTAAAGTGCTGTAAAACACAAATCAATCAATCAATCTGCTGCTTCTGCTGTATGTCTTTGAGAGATTTCTTATATTCCTCCTCTAATTCTGCATTCTCTAAGTCAATTAAGGCCAGCCTCTCTTCTAAAGCTAAAAGATCACCTTTTTTCTTAATAGTCCTGCTTTTTCCTCTGCTACTGCAATTTTCTCCTGGAGGATAGCTTCTGGTGATTTAGAGGGCTGTGTCTTGCTCTGCCTTCTCTCTCCCAGGGGGGTGGCCATGTTGGAAGCTCCTTGGTCTCCCCCCTCTTCCTCATGAAAAACTGCATTACACCTGGTCTCCTATGTAAATTTGTGGTTCAGCACCCCACAATTGGGACAGTGCTTCTTGTTGCCATGGTATGACTGTTGGCATACTAAACAAACCACCATGATGCATAAAAAAAACAAAAAATTTGAACCAGTGGAAGAGTCCCATGAGTGTGCCCTTAGGCTAGCAAGCTGCAGTAGTGGGTCACTGCCCACAGGTATGTCCAGGTAATGATTGATTGATTTGTGTTTTACAGCACTTTAGCGGCACCAAGTGGCTATCTCGTGCTTCACAGGTTGATAATTTAACGGAGGAATGTGTCAGTGCCCGCGCATATGTGCACCACACACATCCTGAGGGGATAGGAAAGAGGAGATATAGACCCTTTTAAGTGGGCTAGGGAAGCCCATGTCCAGGTAAGCAGCAGCAGTGTGTGTGTGTGTGTGTGTGTGTGTGTGTGTGTGTGTGTGTGTGTGTGTGTGTGTGTGTGTGTGTGTGTGTGTGTGTGTAGGAGTAGCAGGTGGGTGAGTAGTGGTACTGACCGTATCAATACGTAGACCAATCAGTGGATTGTTCTCACCCATTTAAGGTGGGTCGCTACCATTGAATCAAAGATCCTAGATTTTCTTCATTTTTCTCCCAGAAGTACAAAAAATCATCTAGAATAAGAATATGAAAAGAAAAGTAGGGGGTCCCAAGCTACTTTTTCTCTATAGATTTTTGAAAAATAAAAGTATTTTAATCTTCACCTAGAAATTAGAGAAAATGTGTCTCAGATTTGAGAATTTTTTTGTCATAACTATTTAACACAGAGATATGAAACCTTGCATGGCAAACGGTCTGATATCCTTATTCATTAAGAATTTTTTACTTAAGTCCATAACATGACATTCTGGGTAAATTTCTCATTTTTCGGAAAAGAGATGGGTAAATTTTCTATTATTTTATAACAAACACAAATAAAATTCATATTTTCAACCAATAGATTTTTCTTAAACTTCTTCAGAATATTGTTCAGATAATTTGCTCTTCAATAAGAGTAATTTTGATATGGGGTCCCATGCATTATTTTATAGTTTTGGCCATGTGAATTAAAAAAAGGTATTGGAAAATCTGACAAAAATCCATATTCAAAGCACTGCATGATGGGTAAAATGTACACATTCTTGGCAAAATTTGCTCCATGATATGCCCTCAGTCACTGTAAACAGCCTACCATTTCTATAGCATTGTCTTGATCATATGAGGGCTATAATTATAAAGTACAAAAGATTGTTGGAAAAAATGAAAAAAATCTAGATGTAAATATGCCAAAATTTTCAGCAGAATTACTTTAATTTTTTTGTGGGGATCTAGGGCATGTATATGTATGTGCACACCAAAAATAGTGTCATTCTGATGAAGCAAACATATGTGGATCAACATGGTAAAAGGTACGCCCGCGCACCCCCTCCCGGGCGTACCTTTTACCATGTTGATCCACATATATGCGCGGGGACCTACCCAGTAGGCTCAGTTTGAATGGTAGCGACCCACCTTAAGTACAATAAGCCTCTGTTACATACATATGCTGTAGCATTTCTCCGAGGTTTTAGAGCATAACCGTGTATCTATCTTCCTAAAAAAATTTACAAGATAGTCCCTCTACTGTCAATGGACTATTCTGGGTATTATCATTATTTTACACCTTTATTAATTTCTTCGCCATACAGGCCCAAGCTCTGTTCACAAGCCTACTACCTACCCCTATCTATTTACTCACTAGTAGGTGGGGATTGCACAACACCAAACCCCGCCTCCTCCAGTGGGATCCAGTGAGCTGCTCTTGCACCATCCCAACACAGATGTTACAACAGCCAAACTGGTTACTCCCGCCACGACCCCACTGGAGGTATTGCGACATACTAGTGGACCCTATTTTGGGATCAGAGCATATTTCACAATATGCCCTCATCCCTCATTGGTCCACCTGTTAGGCTGCTCTTTGCCTGATATTGCAACATCCAATGTTGCACCAGACAGAGAGCAGATTTCATCATACTGCAAGCTGCTCAGCTGGGTATATAATACGCTGCATGAGCAGCTCCCAGTATCTCTACCTTACACCCGTACCTATACCTTATATCAGAACCTACGACAAGTTGAGCTATAGGCTCAGGGGCAGAGCTTGGACACTGGCGAGTGTATCATTGTTACCACCTGTATGAACACTTATGTCAGCTGTCAAACAGCAGCCTGGATGAGGCCTCACAGGTTGATTATCTAATTAATGGCCTCAGGCCTAAACTAAAAAATGTTGTCCTTGGCAAGTCACCAAAAACTCTACTAAAAGCTGAAGAGTTTGCTCTTGACCAAGAACTGAACATTGAAGCAATAAAAATTGCCCAGGCCCAGAGCAGTCCCGCTGAATTATGTTCAGTAGGCTACAATTATAATTCCAAGGACAACAGGTCCAGGAAGGACAAGTATCAAAATGACCACAAGAAGGAAGATAGGCTGCCCAGTGGAAATTACAACAAACAGTATGAAAACAAATTCAAAAATGGTTTCAACAGGAAATCAAGGTCGACTGACAGATCTGCCTCCAGGGATAACATATCCAACTCCAGAAATAGATCTGGTTACCAATCTCCAGGAAGAAACAGATCCAGCGACAGATCTGACCAAAGATCCAGGTTATCAGAAAGCAGCAAGCAGTTTCGTCTTCATCCCTGTTAAGCCCTATCCTTCATGAATGTAATGGAACAGTTGCTCATGAAATGCAAATACAGGCACCTGCAAGACCTAGATGAAGTTTTGAAGCTTTTCATCAAGGGAAATATCAAACTGGAGTCAGAAAAATGCGAATTTGGTACTAGCAAAATGGAATTCTTAGGTTTTAACGTAGACCAACATGGCTTATCACCATCCCCAGACAAAATTGGGCCAGTTAAAACTTTTCCTCCACCTAAAAACATCCATGACCTGAGATGTTTCAATGGAATGACGCAGTTCTACAAAAGATTCATTAGAAGTTTTGTCCACATTATCAAGCCCCTTTATGGGGCTACCAAGGGAACCTTCAAATGGACCACTGAGTGTCAGAGAGCTTTCGAAAAAATCAAGTCGGCAATCTGCACTGAGGTTGTGCTCAAATTCCCTAACTATAACAAACCCTTCATCATCTTCACCGACTGAAGCAACTATAGTTTGGGGGCAGTGATAACACAAGTTGATGATTTCGGTTTTTATAGACCAATAGAATTTGCAGGGAGAGGATTAACACCTCAAGAATCCATTATGTGGATGGAATCCACTTTTAAGTGTACTCAGACCACACAGCCCTGGTCTCCCTGTTTAACAAAAAGGAAAACATAACAAATGGGAGGCTAGCAAGGTGGGTCAACACCGTCATGTCATATGATTTTGAAGTAAGATACCTGCAAGGAAGGGCCAACATAGTGGCAGATTTCCTCTCCAGGAGAAAATATGCCCCCAGCTCTGATGACCCAATCCCAATTAGATCCCAGGGAAAAATCCTACTTCCCCCAAAATCGGTGAAATTCTCAGATATCCCTATGACAAAGGTCTTCAAATCCAATGATCCAGTTCCCAAAAATCCTGTCCTCTTGGGACCACCAAGGTCCATACTAAAAGGTGGACAGATCTGGGGCAGTACCAATAAAAAACCCAGGGGTATAATTGCCAAAAAGGGCAACTCTGAAAGAGAGAGCATCAATTCAATTTTCTGTGACACCGAGCTGTGTGTAGTCCGCTCTAAGGTTCAGAAAACCAACCCTGGCACACCCCCGGCCTCCAGCAAACCGCAGAAAAGTAACCAGACACACCCCCAAAAGGTCAAGGTCACCAAGCCCAAGCCTAGGGGTCGACCACCCGAATCAAGGTCACCCAAAGTTTCAGTGAAGGTAGCCAATGCCAGAAGGGCCAAGCTATCTCACAAGGTACAACCCATGGCCGAGAGAGCCATCTCTCAGCTGTGTAAACACCACTCCCTAACACCAACCAGGGAATCATTGATACAGGCGCAGCGAGAGGACTTGTTTGCCCTCCCTATGCTGCAGTACATCAAAAAGGATGAATTACCAGATGATTCAAGCCTTCGCGAACAAATACTGTTGAATCACGACCAATTCATAATTTTGGATAAAGTACTATTCAGAACTACCAAATTCTTGAATGTCTGAGTTCCTCGATGGCCCATGGACGTAAAACTAAACAAACAAACAGAACTACCAAATCCACCTTTGGTGACAGTCTGGAATCGAAACTCCAAATAGTCATTCCAGAAAAGTGGGCAGAATCCTTAATTGAATCCACCCACTGCTCACCCCTAGGAGGACACCTTGGTCCAACCAAAAGCTATGCAGCTATCAGGTCCAGATATTACTGCAGATCAATGTTCAAACAAGTGTTTGACTATTGTGGAACTTGTCATACCTGCCTCACGACCAAAAAGAGACCCAAGCATCTCAAAACCACAATGACCCTAAGAGATCCTGTGCTAACAGCATACTCTCACTTAACCATGGACACAATCGGCCCTTTCACTCCAGCAGTGGATGGCTCATGTTGTTACAGACCATGCCACGAGACACATCACTGTTTGGTGGACCAAAGAAAATACTAGCGCCGAGGTAGCACTAGGATTTTTCCAGAGGATCATTTGTATTTATGGCACCCCATCAGTCCTAAATACAGACAATGTCCAACAGTATGTCTCAAAATATTTCACAGCCTTTTGTGAAAAATTCGACATCAAACATGTTACAGGATCTGCTCACTGGAGCAAATCACAAGGTCTCTGTGAGTGCCAACATCAAATCACAAAAGCACTGGTCAACCTTCCTACAAGCAGTGGCTTTCAGCATCCTTAATACTGTATGCAGTGTAGTAGGATATTCACCCAATCTTTGGTACTTGGAAAACAAACACACCTTCCCACAGAATCTCTGGTAACATCAACCCAAGAAATCAAGGATAAAGAGAGTTTAATTACCGCCCTACTCAGTCTAAGGGACGATATCCAATTGAAGGCCACAGAAAGCATGGTAAAATACCACAGAAAGATGAAGGCCAGGTATGATGCAACTGCCCCACTAAGTACTTACAATACTGGTCAGCTAGTGTACCTACACATACCTAACCTACTTGTAAAAAAGACCACCAAAAAGCTGCAACCCACCTACAGTGGACCATACATCATCAAGAAAATGACCTCACCCGTAACAGTAGTATTAAAAAGGCTACAGGATGGTAAAGTACTGAAAAAATCAGTACATGTGTCTAGGCTGAGATGGCCAATCACAAGAGCGAGTGCCAAAGCAGTAATAAAAAGACTGCAATCCGGCACACTCACTCTATGATCCAGATCTAGACACCAACCTAACTGGAGACCTAAAATCCGCAGTCACCAAAAGAAAAAGAGGTAGACCAGCCAAAAAGGGAACAATAACCTTTGTTCCATAACCCACCAAAAAGGCAAAGAAAAATCCCCCCAAAAAGAAATAAAAACTTTCATTCTCAATGTAATGCACCGCCCCGTATTTCACAATACACCACCCACCCATCCACATTCACACCCAATTAACCAGAGAGCGCCCAGGGTCCCATAACAAAACAACCAGGTTTCCACCTCAGTCACCCCCCCACCCCCTCACACAACACAACATACCCAAGCTTCTGGGCAATGTTTCTTCATGTAATTGATGTTTTACCTCTTTTCACCTCCATATTATAAATGGAAGTGTACACATTTTAACCTTATAAATTGATTTTGTTTCTTTTCACCTTTGTCAATTCTTTTTTTCTAAACCTTTATTATATATACATTTCACATACCTCAAAACAAAACACTACCCCAAAATTACCTCATCACAAGCACAATTGCTTAAAAAGTGAAGAGGAAAATTCTAATTAATTTCTAGTGATCTTAGGTAGTCATTTAATGATTGATTTGGTTGGCACGCCACATAAATTACCCAAGGTCACAGCGTATTCTCGGTTCATGGATCCCACCCCCTTTGGGGGTGGGATCCATGAACAAGCTCAGGGCTCCTTTATACCCAAGGTATTACCAAATGACAGCCTCTTGTAGGAGAGCAGCTCTTTGACATCCTGATCCGTGTTTATACCTCTGTTTACCATTGGTACTGGGATGTTTGGTGAGACATCTAATTAAGTTAACAAGATGAATCCTGTGTGTCATGACACCAGGATAGCGTCCCCAAATCAGCTGATTGCAACATCAGCGACCAACACAACACCCACCCACCTACAAAACCCAAAACAATATTGTGTCATTCTTGACCACCCAATCCTGTTCGGGCTTCCCTAGCCCACTTAAAAGGGTCTAGGTCTCCTCTTTTCTCTCCCCTCGGATGTGTGTGGTGCACATATGCGTGGGCACTGACACATTCCTCTGTGAAATTGTGTAATGTCGTTCTCGCCATGAATATGACCTTAGCAGTCGAAATGGCGTAAAACATCTATTACTCACTCACTCACTCCCAATCCTGTTAGCTACAGGACCCAAATTTGCATAGGGGCCGCAGAGCCCCCCTGCATACATCCAATAGCAAGGCGCCAAGCCATTTTAGGGAGAGACATACCTCCATAGGACGCTCGTGATTGAGAAATAGCCACTCTCATAATCAGCTTATAAGCCTCATCCCAACCCCACCTTATCCACTCTTCATCAATACACCAAACTCACCACACCCTTTCACCAATGGAGCAAGTGTCCGGAGACCACAGGGCCCAAATGTCGAGACTGCCATGCAACAAGCCTAGGTAGGACTTGTCTTATGTGTCCATTAGTAGCGTCATCAATCGTTCTAGCATGAACATGGTGGATTATGCCATCATGATGCCCAGATACCCATTACATGCCAATGGTAGTGTGCGCCCAGAGTGCTTTGTAAAATGCAATAGTTGAATTTGCAGTCCACTTCAAAACCATTTCATGGCAGCCTGACTATTTCTTAGTTCTAATTATTAACCTTTTGGCAACACCCCCCTCTCCCCCCCCCCCTGCACATACAAAACCTATCTTACCTTAGCCTAACCTTACTTCAATATTATTCAACAGCTTTGATGCTCCTGAGATTAAACATGGACTCAACTCAGGGTGGACCATCCATAGTCTTTTAGGCCCAAATGGCATTAGAAGCAAGGCCATGGATCTGTTTGAGATCAAACTGATCATAATAGATCACAAAAATATGTTCACTGACATAAGCAGCACTGACCTAATTTTTTACTTGTCAAATGAAGCCGTGCAGAGGGAACTTAACCCTCAGGACCCTATCGCGTCCTCAGCTACCAAAGCTATAATCTTAGCCCTGTGTAGCAACCACCCCACTCTACCACTGTGGGACAGATTCAGCAGTATAACTTCCAGTTATATTGCACCACTTTGTGCATGTATACTTATTGCCTCAGAGCAACCCCTATGTGATTTACCACGTTACTACTCAGGTGTCGGCAGATAGTACACACCATTAACCTTCAGGTACAGCTGGCAGTTTTTGAAATGTTCAAATATGCCCCACGTGTCAGACAAGTACTCCCACCACTGAATTGACCCGTCTCATTTATTTAATATCAACCAAACTGAAATCAGGGTATGATGCATCGATTACAAGTTACTAGACTAGCCTAGCAACCTATTCTGTTTTAAGAAACATTCCCATAATGTCCTACTAACACCATCAACATACCCCCCCAATGAATAGGACTCCAACCCACCCACCACCCCTCAACACACATCACCTCACACAGCCAAGCACCCCCCCACCCCCCCCAAGAACACTCAATTTTATCACAACAAATCTGACATATATCCTTAATTATCTTTTAGGGAAGTGCTCAGCCCCTTTGGCAGCAGTCATCTTCATAGCGCAATTCCATCAATCAGGCACACAAAATTTCATGAAAAATCCAGGAACCATTTCAGGCCTAACTACGGTGTTCTGTTCACAGAACTACCCCAAACACTACTTTCTGGATACATGGATTACCCCCTAGTGTTCACATTAGATCTATCATTCAACCACACTCTGCAGCATCCCGAAAAATTGACCCCATTAATCGAAATCAATGCCCCATCCTTTATCACAGAAACAGCCCACTCTTTAGACCTAATCTTGGAAAATCTTTTCTCAAAATCCCAGAAATCACTCAAATTATTAATCAACCTTTTATCACATCCAAAAAACCTGCAACTCCAGGGGAGCCCCAGGACAAATAATTGGCCACATTTTAAGAGCTTCTATAGGCCTTGGCACCCAGCCAGAAATAGATATTCTCAACTCTGAGATGACCGAATTAGAACAAAAATTGGCCACTAAAATGCATGTGGTAGAATTAGCCACACAGTTTTTGCTAAACATCTCTGAATTCAACTACAAATCCTTGAGTGTTTTCTCCAGTATTCAAAATGATACTGATGAAGGAATGTCTTCGATTGGCTATAAACTCCAGCATTTAAACAGCAATATCTCAGATATACTGCTCAACCTGGAATTAGGGTAGAGGCACCCTGAGTCGGACAGACACCTAAAGTCGGACACCTTTTGTATTGAATTACATAATAGATATGAAAAATTCAGCTATCATTTGAATGAGACATGGAAACTCAGGTATCATACTCTCTAACAAATGAGGAATAACATGTAAAACATCTGTCATACATGGTTTTACAACTGTACAAACCCAGGGTGTTTTTGTTATATTCTGTGGATGAAGAATGGTGAGTGAATGGAGATCCTGGTTTGATTTGTCAATTTGTCATGTCTTAACCTCCATGCTTACAGGATTTCTATACATGTCAATGGCAATATACACATTTTTGTTAATAATGTGACTTGACAAACCTGAATACATCCCTCATATTACAGTATGGGTAGTTATTCTTCTATGACCTTCAGATTACACCTACAGTCGGACACCAATTACACCCCACCTGGGACACAATTATATCATGATTTCAATACGTATATAATGGACATTTCATTACAAACAGAATCCTTCATGATATACCTGTACTCTCAGATCTGAATAGTTAATCTGTGTTTGGTTTACTATCTAACACCTAAACCTAATCATTACTCAGTCTGCCCATAGAAGTCATGCTCATATGGGCCTGTAGACTGACCTGTATGCAAAATTAAACATCTAAGAGTATCCTGGAGAAGAGTTTTGTATTAGCTTGGATTCCTTAGTGTTATATGCTATGTGCCTTTATAGATTATTTCAGATACAGTGACCCATTGTGTCTGTATCAATTAGATAATATAGTGTCTGACTCTAGGGTCACCTCTGGCATGAGCTGTCTGACTTGAGGTGCAATTTGATGTTTTGGAGACTAAATATGTACAACCCATTTATTCATATGTATTGGAGAGTTTCATCAAAACCTCTTCAGGGATTCCGAGGGTAAAGTATCATGTACCAACTGGTGAAATGGAAAGTAGTTTTCAACACTTTTAAAGGTACAAAATATGAGCACCAAATAGGGCCACCTCCTGTGTGGTCAGGAGCATCCGATATGGGTGCCTCTACCCTACAGACCAAACAAGACACCTTCCATTCAATGCTATTTTCGGCAGCAAACTCACAAACTGAATCCCTAATAAATTTACAATCCGATTTAGACATCCTACTGGACTCACTTAACTCCTTAATGGACGGTGATCTCCCTCCAAATTTAATTCCCCATGAGACAATGGAAATGGGTCTTAATAACACGTCAGACGTGCTCCATAATGCCCACAAGGGAGCTATGATTCTGAGAGTACCAATAGGATTCTATTACAAGAGGAGAGTGCATGTACTGTATTTATAGAACAGAGGCATTCCCGGTCCCCTTTGATACTACTAATCTTAACTCCACAGGGTTTACATTAGTACAGGCACTACCCACCTGCATAGCCATGTCAAAATCCCACTCATATTACATTGAGATGAACCACACAGATATGGATATGTGTGAAATTGGTGTCTTCATAAGTTGCGACCTGCCCCTGCCCATGTTATCACCTCGCCACCCCACCTGCGCGTTGTCTCTATTTTTAGGCATACCTGAAGCTGTTCATCACACCTGTAATTTCCAGGCTCACATGACTGCTCAGTTCCCCAACATTATCAAACCTATATCCCACAGCTCCTACATGCTGATTACCAACAGGTCACCCTCCATCCTTCAATGCTCTAACTCAGGCCAAGTAGAAGTTAAAAATGCAGCTTATTCTATAGTATCCATACCATGTTTGTGCTCACTAAAAAACCACAGCATGATAATGGTTAACTCAAACCTATCCTGCATTCATAACATCACATTAGCCCCCATCGCTCAGGTACCTATTAACTTGCCACTATGGCGGCATTTTGGAAACCCCCCCGCCAATGTTTCCGGTGTAACCATAGCAACTACCCCACCCGCCTTAAGGCTGCCCAATTTCCAGCGTCTTAAGGCCCTTCACAACCAGAAAATCCTACCACTAATTAAAGATGTACTCACCCTAAGGGAAGCTGCAATAGACATCTATGATAAATCTTCAATACTGTCTACAGAGTCTATAACACACCTTGGGTACCACCTCGAGTTTTCACCGTGGTTACACCTTTTGTCACCAGCCATAGCCATCCTCTGCTGCGTTCTCAAATGCGGGTGACACACCTGGCGCAGCTCATCACTATTCACAGCACTCCAACCATGGCGGACCCAGCATCTTGGACCAAACTCAAGGAAATGATTAAGGACACCAATCAGGAGTGGCCATCATGTCCAACAACCACCACAACTGCAGGATCACACCAGTGGATCCAACTACCTGGTACCGATATGACATGATGATGTCTTTGGCAGTCGTCTTGGCGGCCCTATACATCCTTAGGCTATCTGCAAGAGATGCCTCCGGCATTGGCCGTATGGCCGCCAAGACCCATCAGATGACACTCCGAGGTTTATCCTCAGGATACATTCTGGAGGGAGGACTTTCAGTTTTCCAGTGGCCAGCATGATCTACGGCAGTTCTAAACCTTTGGCCAACTTCCATTGTGGCCCCTAAGTTGACACCACCTAGGCTGACCAAGCCCCTAGGCCACCATCTTGACGCCTCTTAGAAAAATGAAGTCACAATGATCATCGCTGGTAGACTCAGAACAGTCCGCCTAGAGAGGTTTGTTTATTTGTTTGTTTAGTTTTACGTCCGGGGGCCATCGAGGAACTCAGGAATCCCCGGTGCCCAGTGTTCTGGAGGATTCCGCTAGTGATGATCCCGAATTCCAGACCACATACCCTAGCTCTAGTAATCGAGCAAAAGGGCCAGCCCGGCTACCAGCTGACTCCATGTGATGGCAAGGTCTCGGCCAGCTTCATCCCGGTGTCGCCATTACCGCCAAGGAGAGCGTCCCCAAAAAGGACCCGAGATCCATAGCCGAATTGATTCAAAGGAAGTAGCCTTACTAAAGCCTAAAGAGGCCCAACCTCCAAAGGACATGTATCTATTCGACCCCACACTGGCTGAGAGGGCCACAGATTCTCTTGATGGTAGGTTTTTCTTCGACACAACTACTAAAAATCTTTGGTTTCGATTCATGAGGGGATCGTCCAGGGTCCCGAGCCATCATTCCCCACAGTCCACTACCGGCCACCCCTGCCCGCCCACAAAATCAACCAACCCAAAGGTTAATCTAAATGTCACCAAGGAATGGACCATACCATCTGCCTTATGTGGGGATGGCAGCTACCCCCACACACCAGCGCCGGATAGAGCACCGGATAAATCGGTGAAACGCTGATCCCCCATCCCGGCCACCGTTCCCCATAGAACCCCCATCTCCCACCGTGAACCCCACATGGAACCCCCATCTCCCACTGTGAACCCCACCACCCCAACCCCCCCCCAAAACATATCAATCATCATGCCCCCACCTGACCAATCACTCACAAATCGATTTTCCGAGTGTTTTTTTTTTCTTCAAAATCCCAAAATTCTACCGGCCCCTGCCACCACTAGCATCGTATTAATACAGAAAACATAAGAGATCCCCTGGCCGACCGAGACCACCAATGGGAGCGGATCTGAGCAAGTCTAGCCCAAATAGGCCCATAATTCGATACACAAACCTCGCCACGGCACAGCGCCAGCTCGGGGCAGCCACCTAGTGCATTACCTATAAACTAATCAATGCGTCCTTGGTTACCAAGACTAGCGCTTCGACCAGTGATTCATTTGAGCTCTATATCTTGTGTTTATAAGTCAACTAAACGCTATTTTAACCTGATTGTCATAACTTAGGCCGCCTTGTGAAACATATCAGCTGTTCCATTGCTAATGGATTGGTCCCGGTTTTCTGTTTCCCATTACCTACAGGCCAATCTTCAGACGTGGAAGCAGCCCTAGGCCATGCAGTCGTGGCTCTAGCCCCGCCAGAGAAGGAGGTCATGCAAGGCCAAAAGTCCCTCCTCGCCACAGGCCACAACATCACAGGCCAACCTCGAGCACCACCATATCAGCGGCCCGCAACCTAATGCCCCCAATCTACAGGAACTATAACAACAATTTCTGTTCCACAATAAGGGGACAAACCTCGGCAGCAGCACTGTGCATCCCCTGCTACCACAGGCCCGAGGGCTTCCTATGCCCTTGTGCTTTCAATAGACTGGTCAATCCCCCCATGAACAACAGCCGCCAGAGGTCACCCCGAGGTCGGCATGGAGGCCCATGCCAATACGCCGCCCCTCTCCCACCAGATCACCAAGTGACTTAGAAAGTAGGGACTCTTTAACATCAGAGGCCAGTGACTTAGCCTCAGTTGATCTGGATTTCAACGATCTGACACTCTCAGCTTTCCACCCAATTAGACACAAACCTAAAAGGAGAGCTGAGGCCCTCATGCACAGAGGACCCACACAGCACTCCGACCTGCCCCCAAACAGCTTTCAGCCTGGGCAGCAGTTCAGGCGCTGTCAGTGAACTCTTTTTGCAAACAAACAGACATTTGGACTTTTAACTTAAGATTGTGGGGACACAGTTCACAAATCCCCCCCCCCCCCATACGCCTATACATTTGCATTTACATTTCCATGAAAGTCATACATTCTATTTTGCAACCACCTCTCATCAATAAGCCTGTAAAAGTTTTGGCCAATTTCTTTCCTTTAAGAGGATATTATGAGTGACAGCACAACGTGACCTTTGTCCTGTCTCTCTTGGTGCTACATGTATAAGATCCATCACCACATTGTACCTTTTCAAGCTCAACTATGTATTGTATTTATGAGTTTTAGTCAGTAGAAACAACCCACCCTCATTATAATAATTTTTGACACGCATTAACTACAGCAAAGGTCAACAGTCCCAAAGAATATTACCTTGACCAACCTTGTTTTTTCCTCCAAAATTCTAAAATTTTGCTCAACGCTCACAAAATCAACAGTCCCAGAGAATACTACCTTGACTTTCCCGCCCCCCCTTTTTTTTAATGCAATCTGCTGGTATTTTGTAATCCTGACAACTGAAAATCAATTTTTCTTTTCTTTTCTTTTTGATCATTCCTTAATTTGATACACCACCAAATTTTACTGATAATTCTGGTGCCAAGATTACAACCTCGTGTTTTAACTGCTATACCCTTAGTTTTTGCCTGTAATTATATCCTGACCTTAGCTTAGGTAACCATGTACATGTATCGTGTATATATCACTATTTATCTTGCCAAATACTCAGGAATTACTGGCACCCAAAGTGCCTCAGCAGATTAGTATATTTTTGAAGAAATAATAACTTACATTTCCTTTGATCCTACAAGGTATTTGCATGTTTCCTGTTTTATTCACAGTCTCCATAAAGGAAAGCATTTTTGTACCCATCTTATACGATGTATCCAATTGAACCATATCTTATAATTATTGTATAGGATGCATGATACCCAAAATTGTCAATAGACTTGGCAAAACCCTATATTTTTACATTATTTTCCTCCTTTTAACCTCGTGCAGAGACGAGTAGGAACGTGGGGATTTGTCAATGGACTATTCTGGGTATTATCATTATTTTACACCTTTATTAATTTCTTCGCCATACAGGCCCAAGCTCTGTTCACAAGCCTACTACCTACCCCTATCTATTTACTCAATAGTAGGCGGGGATTGCACAACACCAAACCCTGCCTCCTCCAGTGGGATCCAGTGAGCTCTTGCACCATCCCAACACCGATGTTACAACAGCCAAACTGGTTACTCCGGCCAGGACCCCACTGGAGGTATTGCGACATACCAGTGGACGCTATTTTGGGATCAGAGCATATTTCACAATATGCCCTCATCTCTCATTGGTCCACCTGTTGGGCTGCTCTCTGCCTGATATTGCAATGTCCAATGTTGCACCAGACAGAGAGCAGATTTCATCATACTGCGAGCTGCTCAGCTGGGTATATAATATGCCGCATGAGCAGCTCCCAGTATCTCTACCTTACATCTCTTCACACCCGTACCTATACCTTATATCAGAACCTATGACAGGTTGAGCTATAGGCTCAGGGGCAGAGTTTGGACACTGGCGAGTGTATCATTTTATCCCACCTGTATGGACACTCATGGCAGCTGTGCAATAAAGAGGATCAAATGAACTTCTCTGGATTCAGTGTTTATCACTTCACCCACTTGAACTGGTTCGGTGACACTACTATTGAATTATAAAGATGTCCTAACCAATATGCATTCATGTCTTAACGGTATTGTTGTCTTTCTCTATCTCATTCTTTATGATTATATGTGTGGAATTGTTGTCCTCTTGTGACTTTACCTTGTCATATTTGGACCAATCACAGGTAAGTACTTCAGCGCTGTGAGCTGGAATCACTATCTGCGCCATGTGTGCTTTCTTTGCGTCCCATATCCGTAATGTGTTATCCCCTGTAGATTAAACGATAGAATTAACTACGGTGATTACATTCCATAAAATTCCAAAACGGGAGAGCCAGGCTAGACTAGTATAGTATATATAGTCAGACAATGTATTCATTTAAAGGTTTAGTACTGTTTAATAGTATAAAGGTACCCTGCTATAAGACACACTGACTTTATGCTGATTCTGTAAGGCACAGGAGGCCTGAGATTCGCATAAAAGACGCGCCTTATACGTGGGAGATTACTGTATGCATTCCCCTTATTTCTTAAGGAGTAAGAGACAATATATTACCTGAGGTAGTGGCAAAGCAGCTTGGTACAAGCGGTGACCAGATGGCGCTGTACACCATAGCCTCATGTCCCGTGTACGTCATCAGCGATGTGGGTCGGAACACATCCCACTTTAGCCAATTTGAACAAGAAACAAGAGGTTCCGTATCAAGAGATTTATATCTGGTTTATATCGAATTGCATGATGAAACTTCTTACCAAGAGCTAATATGAAACACCTTGCATGCAATATGTTAATTCAATCCTAAAAGTGATGTTTTTTTGCATTTTTTAACATCAAAGTTATCAAAGGGGTAGACACTAAAATTTTGGGCATTTGGCCACCCGGGCCAGCAACCTAGTCTATTCCGACCTAGCGGGATACAATATTGACCAATCAGAAAATTGTCTTCATTCAGTGCAGACATTTTAGGGTGCATTACATAACAACTGGTCCCCATCATGCTGGCTGTTATCAGTCCTTATCTCGCAAGGTACCAGTTTAAGCATGGGTCGCCCCACTAAGGATCCCGCTACCCAGGAATAGTGATTTATCTTCATGCTACAGGTCAAATGGCCAATTTCAATCGAATTCTAGGTGAAAAAATCACTGGCCCGCAGGCAAAACTACCTTTGCAAACCATCCAAAATCCCAAGGTAGACCTAATAGGAATCTCCCAAAATGCAGGGTGCGCCTTACATGCAAGGTAAGCTGCAATACATGTTGGAATACCCTTCTCTAAAGTCTCTCTAAGATAATTCTACATCTGTCCTCTTTTCCTCAAATCCTGTGCTCGTTTTTGTTAGAGGTGAGCTGTAATGCACACAGCTAAGGACTGTACCCTTGGAATTAGCATGACTAAAGTTAACAAAACAGGACGAGATGTAACCACCACATTCTAAATATAGGATAGCATTTTGCAATGCAAGTAACCCGAAAGGGCACTTAATCTCTTCTTTGAGGCCCCTTCTGATACTAACCTCATGTTTTCTTCAAGCGTTATCTCTGTCAATGGTTAAGCCTATAGAAAATGCATCCATTATCGCTCGTTTTTTTTCATTGGCAAATTAGGGGGTCTAGATGGGGGGTCCCCATGTCACATGTCGATTTTAAGAAAAGGCCATGTCACATGTCACTAAATTTCTATTTCCCCATGTCCCTGTCACTAAGCTCCATGTCACATGTCGATTTTAAGGAAAGGTCATGTCTCATGTCACTAACTTTTTCATTCTCCATGTCCTTGTCACTAAGCTCCATGTCACATGTCGATTTTAAGAAATGGCCATGTCACCCTGTCGAATTTAGGGGTCTAGACCCATAAATTACTCCTCCCTTGGCGAGTTAAGCATTGCAAAACAGCAGCAGGTTTTGAATAAGGATCCATATTTTCCATAGAAAGGCATGAGACATTGTAACAAGGTGGCGTTTGCTTTATCTTAGCTGTTTGTCTCTATCCAAAAAGTAACAAGTCCAGTTACAAAGTGACTTGCCCATGATTCCCAGCACCATGGACACAAAGCATTTAAGGGCAGCAGTTTGTAAGTGTCTGTACATTATATCCCCTGTGTGGTAGGTCCTGGTGGCTACATCCTGATGGCTCCCAAGTGATCACCCCAAATCCCCAAGTGATCACCTCATGTCATCACTGTATGTCATCACCCCCTGTCATCACCTCATGTCATCAACCTATGTCATCATCCCATGTCATCACCCAATGTCATCACCTCATGTTATCAATGTCATCACCTCATGTCATCACCCCATGGCATCACCTCATGTCATCATGCCATTTCATCAACTCATGTCAACATTCCATGTCATCACCTAATGTCAACCTTCCATGTCATCACCTCATATCATCCATGTCATCACCTCATGGCATCACCTCTAGTCATCCAAGTCGTCATCCAAGTCATCACCTCTAGTCATCCAAGTCATCACATTATGTCATTATCCCATGTCATCACCTCATGTCATCATCCCATGCCATCACCTCATGTCATCTTCCCATGTCATCACCTCATTCCATTACCTCATGTCATCACCTGATGTCATCACCCATGCATCACCTCATGTCATCCATGTCATCACCTTATGTCATCATCTCATGTCATCACATCATGTCATCATTATATGTCATCCATGTCATCACCTCTAGTCATCAATGTCATCACCTCATGTCATCACCTCATGGGATCCCATCCCATCCCATGGATCCCATCCCATCCAAAAGGTGGGTCAATGCCTTTCAAGTGTTGCAATGAACAACCTCACAGACAGTCAGTGTTGCCAAGGTGATGTGACCTTGTTACTGTTAATTGTTACAGGCTACTTCCTTTCCCATGGGAAACTGGCCCTTAAAGGGGCCAGGGCTATCACTGCTAATAGTTGATTCACATTCAATAGTCATAGAGGGACACCAATATGGCCTATATGTTATTACCCATAATGAAAAATAGCAGTAACTTTGCCATCATGTTACTCATTTCTCTGACTAGTGACATAAAAAATAAACATGGTATGACATGAGCCTATCTTTCTAGCATACTCTGAGTGTAAAATAAACCACTGGCAGTACACAGTCTTCACACAATTATGTGCACAATACATACTATGCACACAATAAAGTACATCAGTACCCAGACCAGTGAAATTTTTTGAAAAATTCATGAAAAAATATAATGTCCATGAAAACAGTCTTGAAATATGCCTACATTGTTTTCTAACTTTATAAACTTCTTCCATGAAAAAAATTAGAAACTTTCATGTATTTTGAACCATAGTTTTTAAAGAAAACATAACTTTAATCAGACCCCAATGGTAGTAACGGTCCAGTACCTAGGACATGGTTGCTATGGAGATATGGTTGCTATGGATACTGGACTCGTTAATTATCCTCCATTTTGTTATAATCCTGCAGTTATTGCCCCACAACTCGATTGTCTCGCTGTACGCCATTTTAGATTTTGGTTATGTTTGCGCATGCACGACCCAATTTCCATGGGTATTTGGGTCAATATGCATCACCTCGGGCTTTGGGATGCGAATTAACGACAGGGCGAAGACATAATTTTTTATCTTTTTAATAATACATATCGATTCAAATGGTATCCTCTTGCCATACTTTATCATATTTCTATATTATAACACTGAATAATTTAAAAAAAAAATTAGTAACCACCATTTTTAAGACAATGGAGACGTGTGCGTGGATCAAATTACGGCAAATTCATCAATTATTTGCAGCACTCCAGTCCAAAAGCACGGGAAATTTGAGCTTTTCGCACCTCCTATGGGATTTAACATAGGGCTAAAAGCATCTTAGCTTTTCCCACTGTTAGTAGTGTCTTAAAAGTAGCATTTTTACCCCGGCTCTTATAACCCCTTTCGGGTTAACAAGGAGGGGTGATGATAGAAATCAGAAAAGGGGAAAAACTTCATATTTCACATCTTGTTACATGTTACCAATACGACAGTACCGGTAGCTTTATTGTACTTTTGGGTAAGAGAAGATGTTGGTCTATCAATATCATTCTAATTTATTCTTTGTTCAAACAAGGAAAAATGGAAGTTTTTCTTTCTAATACTAACCAATTTCACGGTTTTGTCCCATGACGCCGACAATAACAACTGATTATCCCGAGTCTGACTCCAGTCTACTGTGTACACCTGAAAGCGCATTATTTTTCATTGAAATGATTAATTTATCTGCAATCATTTTTCAAGAATGCTGCCCAATTTATTCTAAAGTCTTTCTTTCCTTTCATATGCAGGAATGTAAAGCAGGGCATATGAAAATTGTTACGGGATAAATAATTAGATATAAAAAAAGTACTTCACCCAAGAACTGAACTTAATATATTAGAACTATGTCAACCTGAAGAAAAGAAACTGAAATCAGACAAGATTTTGAAACCTTAGATCCCTTTAGATTAATGAGATTCTATGTAACCGTCATTTGAATAATCTCAGATTTTCTCAATTGAAATTGTTGACACATAAATGTACAGTTCTTACCTCCTTTCCGTGTTCCTTCAGTGCAGATATAGGACCCTTTAATGCAATCATTTAGATAGTGATCAATTATTTATGAAATACGGAATTACACGTGTATAACCTCTTATATGCATCTCTAGACATCTTAACAAATAATAGATTATAATTCATAGTGTTATTAACTTATGGTGATATCTATTTAATGATAAAACTGGCCTAAACTTGATAACTACAGTATTGAAAATGGAAATTAAATACCTTTGGCTGTGCGATATCCCACACCAGCACAGATCCGTCCCCACTGCCCGTAACGACAATATGTTCATTGTTCTCTGACCAGGTGATATCAAAGAGTGCATCATTCCAGTCATATCGCTTGGTCTCTGTAAGACCCGCTGGAGTCTGGTCTAAGATATATAATGTGCCACACCCTACAACAGATCACAAACTCTTACTTGATACTACAGGTTATACATAAATGTCACATTTTTTTAGTCTAGATAGTTTAGAGGGGGTCATAGATTACTGGTAGGATGGGAGTGGGGAGGCGAGAAAAACGAGATTGGCCTTGCAACTCTTTTTTTTTAATCAGGAGGGGGAAGAACACAGAAGAAATTTTGTGTCATCTTAGGCTGGATTCTTGAAACCGCTTGACACAGTGCTAATTTTTTATTAATCGTGATCATGGGGTTTGTGATTTGTAATTGTAGACCGGTCTTTTTTCATGTTTGAATGGACACTCGATCAGTGCTTTCTTTTCTTATTCTGGACAGGTGTGATAGAGCTGCTTGCCTGAAACAGCTAAACAAATTTTTATCTGCTGCTGGCCAAAGCATAAATGCCACCCACTATTCACTAAAAATCCAGAAACCATTCCCGATTTTCTTAACTTATAGTAAAAGTAAGTAGTCTAAAGTTGGGAATTCCGAATGAAACATCTTCCAGACCCACAGAGTACTAAATCCCCGCGTATAACAGAGTGGTCGTTAATTTTCAACAAGGGAAGGGTGGTGGGTTTGAGGGGGGAGGGCTTAAAAAATTCAGATCCCTCCTGAGGGGGGCGTAAAAAAATGTTTGACCCTTCTTGAGGGGGGGCGTAAAAAATTAACCCTATTTTCAGCAAAAAAGCCTGTGCGCTATAGATTAAAAAGGGGCGTGACATTCTGCGGCGCCAGGGCACAAAAATTTTAACTGACGTCGATGGGGGGTCTAAAAATTTGTTGTGCATCCACGCGAAACCCCCCTCCCCCCCCCCGTTGATAAATAATGACCACTCCCTCAACCACACCTTATACATGGGGTACTACAGTCTCTCACATATACAGCACATCCTGTGTATAAGGCGAACCCCCTAACTCTGGCCGATCCTTATATAAGGCTAGGAGTGTCATCGATACCTACCAAATCGATACGTCGCGATCGCATCGATAAAACCATTATATCGATACAGTCATTTGTCTCATAAATACACAGGATTTGGGCTTTCCAAATTTGAAAGAATTTTCCAGAAATTCCTATTAGAACCAAAGTTATGATCAAAAATGTATTGTGATTCAAATATATTTTGAATTACCCAATCCCAACAATTTTAAATTATAATTAATGCATCGTTCATTTGAGTTTGTTATTGCATTTTGCCAATAGATCAAATAATTCTGTAAATTTTGTGTACAGGGCAATATAATAACTCTAATTTGCCTAGTGATTAGAGTATATGAAAAATTCTTTCCCTGTTAAAAGCTCATATCATGGCCATTTTGCTCTATTTAGCAATAATCGATATATTTGAAATATCAAGACCAAAATGATGATATTCATCATCAATATATATTGGATGTCAATGACACTCCTATATAAGGCATAATAGGGCCTAAATCAATATATTAAAACCCCTGCATATAAGGCGCACCCCCATCTTTGAGTCTTTGTGAAATAGACATCAATGGCAATACCCTTTAGGCTTTAGCCCCTTCTGCAAATCATCAAGCAAGCCTGCTGCGATGAAATGTATTCTGTCATATATGAAAATACTTTATAGCTCAATCAATGTTGATCCGGTGCTGACATAAATGTACCCTTTATAAGTTTATTTTAATACATTCGTCAATAAAACCATCTTGAATCTTTACAGCAGCTGCAAGAATTAGGGTACGGTTAAAAAAGTAGGGTAGGTAGCGTTACCTAAATGCATTTACTGTATGACATGTATTGTAGGTTGTGGTATTGGATTGCTAGCCTAATGCCATTAGTAATGGTGACTGGGTCTCTGCTTCCGAGGTGTCCAGTTACCCCCCCCCCACCCCCACCCCCACCATTGCACCAACAATACACCTGTAGGGGCAGTAATTCCCCGTACTTGGTGGAGATACCGAGTGGTCCTGCCTCACGAGGGGGATCTCTAGAGAGCTCGGTACCAGGTAATCACTGCCCCCTAGTGTGTGTATCAAGTTTACACACCTAAACAGGGTTCCGCGGCCACGGCCGCATACTAATCATTAGTCTAATGAGTGGTACATAAACAAACCCAACTCGCACCACTTGAAGTACCGCGACCCCTCTCCATAAACGCTTCGTTTTCTTCATTCCCTCTACTATAAAAATGAATAATTGAATAAGATCATGACCATTAGGTCATAAACTAATATAGGGCAGCAATGTGCATTGCCCGTAACTCGAAAAGAAATAAAATTTAATTTTTTTAGCAGATGTTATGTACCATAAATTCTTTGATTTGAGGTTCATATCATATTTGAATCAAATCAAAATTGTAAATCACCAATTGGCACAATTTGCAAACAGCGCAGCGCAATTTGCAAATTGTGCAAGATCGGCGCCGCGCAAAGCTCCAATTTTGCACAAAGCACCAATATCAGTGTATTGGCGAGCAGGTCTGACATGTCTGAGATATTTTATATATATAAAGTGATAAAGATGTGTATGCTCATACAATCTGTTGGCAAACATAAATACTCATCTCCCAAATATGGAAGAGAAATGAATTTAAGGAAATCTTTATAAACTTTATTGAAAACTTGCACCATTTGTACATGGCGCAAGCGAAATTGGCAATCGGCGCAGATTGGTGAAATGCGCCTAACATACTTTGACCATTTCCTTGCCTTCTAGCTCTATGGGTGTGGACCACTAAAATTGACATGGCGACATGGGCTATTTTAGGCTTAGTGACATGGGACATGAACAATTTCTTAAGTTAAAATTGACATGGTGACATGAACAATTTCTTAAAATTGACATGGTGACATGACCATTTCTTAAAATTGACATGGGGACATGGCCATTTTTTTAAATCGACATGTGACATGGGGGACCCCCCATCCACAGCCCCAGCTCTGTCATGGTCATACTCTAGATCTCGGACCACCATAGAGGTCCGCAGTGACGACGATCATACAGTAAATGTAGGCAGTTAAGAGATGGTGGCCTCTGATTGGTCTATATTAGTGTGTGGAAATTATTATCAGCTTTGCTATAAGGCATCAAATAAATCACTAAACTGTACTGATTCATAGAATATAAATTGTGACACACTGGCCCTTTGGTTAGGCACTGGTGGGTGGCATTAAAAAAATAGTGAGCACTGTTTAATTATTAGGTGCAGAATAGGTCAAAATGTAGGTGGGTACGCATGCAGGCCAATAGAAAAAAACTGGATTGGTCAAACCTATATTTTTTTCATCTCAGATTAAGGATAAAAGATGTATCTAAAGATTTGTGGTCATTTTGGGCGATTTGAATCATTGTAGGCGGGTTTTATCGGTGGTTGAGCTATAATAGATTATAGTGAGAAATGTTTTGGTGGTCCGAGACCTCTAGTCTGCTACAAGGTGGCGCCTAAGCACTGGGCTCTCCTCCTGCCGAGGGGGTGAATACACATTCGCTGAAAAAGCTCTATTGAGTAAACGCACCTACAATTCCAAAATGCTGTGCTGAAACAACTGCTAGACGACTTCCAAAGAAAGGCGAAAACTTAACAGAATATCCACTGCGGTCGATTGTCCTAAATGTCTGTGCTGTCATGATAATTCAGAGTTTCTCTGCTATTTAGATTACACCTTCTGCTCTTTGTACAGCGTAAATTTCTTGTATTATTGCTCGGCTAGCGTGCGATCTCAGAAAGCCCACGTAGTCACGTGGTACAGCTTTTCTAGTCACGTGATCTAGCATTAATCTCGATCCAGATAAGTAAGGCCGTACAAACCATGATTACATACTCTAAACTATAATAGAACTAGAAACAATTAAAGGGCTAAGGATACTGTCCCTACGCCGTAGAACTACTTTTGCCAAAACTATTAGTTTATAAAAAATGGATCAAGGCTATTTGCTCTGACTGTGACGCTCGCGAGTCTGCACTACGAGGCCTTTCTGAGAATCACGATTTGCGTTATTGGGCTCAGGACCATATCGTAAATCTTGTTACTGAATGGAATTATACCGTGCATCATCTAAAGCAATTGATCTAAAGACATAGTTGTTGTTATTTAATTAAATACACTAACCATAATTGCACTAAATGTGGCACTAAATATTGCGACATTGGGAGTACTTCAGCTTCAAGCATAACATCTGTCAATACCCAACGATTCGCGGTTAGCAAAGAAAGTGCTCGAAGAACAAATATTTGGCGGCTTTTTTGACTTGGTCACGCATGCGCAATAGCAAGTCCGCCATGTTCAAGTTCGAAAAGTTTGCAGCCGATGCCGAGTGTCTCTCAGTAAACTTGTGAAAATCATGGGTTACAATGCTTTACTACAATCATGGATTATTTCATACCATCTGAGATAGCAAGGCTTGTCTTGGGTAAGTTGTTTTTGTTTTGGAAAGCTATTTCTATTGACTGTCGAATGTCAAATCCATCGTCCATTCATTCAGACGAATTTTTGTTGTCCTCAGTCACTTTCCCGGAGAAATCTTCGCTGTAATTCTGTCACCATGTACGCTATTCCACATAAACACATGATAAAAGGTTGTCTTATTAAGTTCTGAAAACGGAAAGATCCATGTCGCATTGGTATAGTAGCCATATGCCTATTAAACTAACTTTTTTTACACATGTAAACAAACGCACATGACAGTGCTCTAAACAACAACAACTTGAACCTGACAACTTTTCAACACAAGGCAGGCGGTCAGGGAACAACACTAGCCTAGGGAAAATCTAACTTGGTGACTTATCTTAGATGCCACTGACCGTAACTTGAGATTTGTGCCCGGTTGTTGGTGCAAATGTGTGTATTACACACTAGAATCTCAGGACAAGGCCCAATACACATCCTACTTCAATCAGATTCTTAGGCCTAAAAAACAAAATTGTTGTGTTCAGGTATGGCCACTCCAAAAAAAAAAAAAAAAAAGTTGTTTCTCATCACCAAGCAATGAAAAAAGTGACGAGGGGGGATTTCATTTAATTATTTCTTCTTTTTTTTGGGGGGGGGAAGCGGTTGAGAAAGATAAAAACCTATGTGTTGCGGTTGTCCGCGAGTAAGAAAAAATGCCTTTCAAATATAAAGTTATCATCAACATTTAAAAAGTGTGAAAATGTTTTGTTCTCATAGCTAGGTGCATTGCTTTGTCCGGCGGGCGCTGACTCTTACCTGACGGGAGAGTCAGGCTTCCTGCATAGGGCTCATTTGTCAGGTGGCTGGAATTGTAGGACATAATTTTTTTATGTCGATTTCCTCTTAAAGATGGCTTCCTAAGACATGTTTGTTGCCATTTTGTGAGAAACCTTTAATACGGGGGCCCAGATTATTTGGTTCTCACAAATCTGTTAGCCTTCATATCAAGTTAAGCTGCCACGGTCGGCCAAATTGGATGTGGTTTCAGGTCTCACAACAGAGGTGTTACTCATGAAATAATGTTATTCATGAGAACCTGGAAAATGGAGATTGACTTCCTGTCTGGCAGAAAATGCACCTGCTGATAGCTACCCGTTGCAACCCACACTGCATGTGCCAAATCTTGGAAAAGGGTGCGATCTAAAAGTTTCCAACAAAAGACACTCTTCCCACTCACAGACAGCATAACTAAGGTGGTACTCTTGTCAATACCATAAGCTGATTGTTGGGGATTTATTTCTGTCAAATGTTATTAACTCGAAAAGAGTTATAGGAGACAACTAGGGTCCTCTCATTTTCAGTCATTTTGGTGGTGCGAATAAGTTTAAAAGAAGATGGAAATTTTATATATGAGAGGCAGAATTACTTAGTGAATTTGTAGTGTCATTAAAGGAGGAGATGTAGGGGTCTTGCAGGAAAATGTATTTCAGTACCAACTATTGTAAATTTTGAGTAATTGTCTATATTCTACAGAGTCAGCTGGTTGGCAGCCATAAGACACTTTTTGCCTCCAATGGTGAAGGTATATGATGTTTGGTATATGATGTTTGGCAATGTGGTGCGAATAGCGCAGTTTTGGCAGGAGTTATGCGAATAGTCGCTTGGTGGTGCTAATAACCTGGGTGAGTAGCATCTGGTCCTCCAAGCAGATGTCTTGTGAAAGTATAGGACTATAACACTACTTAACACCTGCTTGGAGTTGGTTCCTGTCTGTGAATGGGAGTGCTGATGTCAGACCACAAGCTAGACTTGTTCAAGGCTAGTAATTTTAATTCTGGAGAAACAATGTAATGGAAAAGACTATCAAGGGGCCAGAGCTTTGGGACAGCAGAGAGTCTAACTAACTGCAATTACCTTAAATTCTCTGATACAAGCAACATTACCTGCATTACTGACCTTGCAATAAACTACAATTTTGATTTGATTCAAATATATGAACCTCAAATCAAAGAATTCATGGTACATAACATCTGCCAAAAAAAATTAAATTTTATTTCTTTTCGAGTTACGAGCAATGCACATTGCTGCCCTATATTTCTTAGAAACTTGCCGTTTCTAGAGCACCTGAAAGTTTTAGGTATGCCAGTCCCAGTGACTCAGTCCTTAACTGAGTCGCGCCCAGTGACTAGCATTGCTGGGCTCCTAAGCTTTAATTTCATACCAAACTTGACTCTCTTTGTCCATTTTTCAATGTATTTTTATTAGAAAATTTTCTCTGTTAATAATAGGAGTACAAGCCATTTAGATCGTGGAGTCTCAAACTGTGGGGCCCTTCGGGAGCAGTTTCCGTGGGGTGGGGGCTCTCGACCTAAAGCCATTGTAATATATCGTTTTGAGGTAACGCATTATGGAGATCAATAGCAGTACAGACAGGTGGGTATATAGGAGCTGCATTCATGTATAATAACAACATTAATGCAATACTTTATATTTAATCACAGAATGAAACACAGAAAGGCAGTGACACACAAAAACACTGGACAGCACAGAGCTGCTATCACCATGCAGTGACTGTCCACCCAGTGTTCCTATGTAAAACAGGCAAGCAGAAAAGGTTGCCAACTGTCCCCCTTCATGGCCCACGGACATCCATTTCTGCTTGCCTCCTCACGTCTTGCGAGGACCACATAAAGCTATAGCTGCACCCAGGGGACAATTATGTTAACCCATATATATCTCTTAAAAAAAAAACACACACACACAGAGAAGGGGGACAAAACACGAAACACTGCACAGTGCTCCTGACACCTGTCTACCTACTAGCCACAGCCGGTCCCTCCCCTCCCCCTCCAACTTTCTACATCTATTTGTACAGCTTTCCTAGTGTTCAGCGATATACATTGTTCTGCCTATGTTCGTAACATAACATGAGACGATTCATCAAGACATGATTCAACAGGATGTTTCAATAGTTCTTCTTACACCATTAAATGAAAGTATTTTTTCAGCAGATTAGGCCATGTTATTATAATAACTTGGATTACGGGATTTTTGAGCTGATATTTGGGCGGCCAGAGGTAAAAAAAATTAAGAAAATAAGTTTGATTTTGAGGCCAGAAACAAACAAACAAAAAGATCCACCTAGATTGCCCCCAAAATGCACTTTTCCCGCTATCAAAGTCACATTTTGACAACCAAAAATACTTTTTCGGGAAGTCAATTTGGAAAGGTAGAGAATTGTTGGATATCTGCATGGACTTTTTTAATATTTTATATTTTATACCAAAAATGTTGAAAAATCCCAGCGGCTAGAGGAAAAAATAATTAAAATTAATTATTTTTTTCTATATTGCCAAAAATCCCAGCGGCGGATCTGTAATCAAAGTTATTATAATTCAATGGCCTTACCTGCAATGTACAACTGTTTTTTATGCCTTAATCAGGAAATATTTATGTAATATTCTACAGTTAACACAATATTTTTAACTAACCAATCTATGATCAAACATTATTTGGAAGAGTGTTCTTTAGAAACCCAGGCTAATGAGATGGCGTATGGTGGCATGAGTTGGACCAACCAAACTTGCGTCTGATTTAGACTCACTGCTGTTGATCAGGGATATGAATGACCAAAAGCCATGTCCCGGTACTGGGTTCTATCCTTAACACAGGTCACAGTAGATCCAGATCATATACCGCAGGGATATTGCCAGGGCCGTGCCCAGCGCCATAGGTGCATTTATATCCAGAATGGCGCATTAAATTGCCCCTAAGGTGCGCCCATTGGCGCATCTTCTTAGTGCAGATATAGGGCTTTCAGAAGCTGAAAGAATTGTGTGGATATTCCTATTAGAGCCAGAGTTATTGAATAAGATACCCAACGGTATGTTTATTATAATTATATCAATGTTAAAATTTTAAGTAATATTGAAAAGTTGTTTTCAAATTGTCTAACTTAAACTGTCTACCTGAGAGCAGAAATATACAAGTGGCTCTAAATGTTCTTTAAATTGGGGCTTTTGGAAAATTCTCTAACAGTTTGAAGGCCCAGATCAAAGGCATGTTGGTCTGGATCACAATATCAAGACAAAATGGCAAAATTACAAGCTGACCTGAACCAAGTGTACCCGAATCCAAGACTAAATGCATGGCCGATTTAATTTCTTCAAAGCTTCCAGTGACATCTCCATGATCATGATGGATACAAATTTTGGTTTTTAGTACAGTACAATTTGGCACGTCTCTACTATGGTATATTAAACACTATGCTTACAATTGAAAATGGGATCCTTCATGGCCCATTATCTCCATAAATGGCGCATTAACCTCCCCAGAAGTGCGCCATTGGCTCATTGCAAAAAATCCTGGCAATATCTCTGTGATAATACCAGTATGAAGTATGAACGCTCATGGAACAATTCACTGTTTTTCTATAGGCTACCTGAAAGAAGAGCAGTGTACCAAGTCCTACAATTTGTTTGTAAATGAATGCATCCACCTGCGGGAGTATGCAACACTTTTACGACATGGCCGAGAATATCCAACAACCATTGCTGATATGACCCTGAAGCACATTCTAAACGAATATGGCAAGCATAAACAACATGGTAAGTCAGTTTCAATATTTAAAGCTGTACAGAGTTTAGAAACGTTGAAATGTTTGATTTTATGTGTGCTCAGTATCCAAACTCAGAGAAATCGGCAAACAACAGCATCACTTTAGCATGTGTGTCCACCAGGTACAACTTCTAAAAGAAAAGAATTCAATTGATCAAACCTACTCCCTTGCACATTATTATTGGGGACCGTCAGTGTAATGTTGCAGCTATAAATAGCATATGACATCAGTCCCCAATTTTATGAGAGGGGGTAAAAAGGAGTAATCACTCAGATGGCATTTGTGATAAAAATTTATTAAAATTTAAACCCGACACCCCTCGGAGGTTGTACTGGCAGGACCTATAATCCAAGTAGGCAGGTCCGCAGATCAATATAGGATGTGTGGAATGCTGACCATATATTTTTTTTTAGATGAATATAGGATGTGTGGAATGCTGACCATATATATTTTTTTAGATGAATATAGGATGTGTGGAATGCTGACCACATATTTTTTTTTAGATGAATATAGGATGCTGCTGCTCGAATTTTATCTCACCTCGTGCCTTCCTTACGGCCGACACTCAAGGGCGAGAGGTCCCGCGTGTTGTATCCACACCGAAGTGAGATTACCCTTGTGGCGTAGTTGCCCGGACCCTAGTCTAATGGGGAGGGGGGATGATGGTGACCGAATCTATGGGAAGATAGAAAGCACGCCCCTACACATTTACCGAGGCAATGGTTCTTTAACATCCGTCACTACATAGGCATAGTGAGAGATGGACAGGCCTGTTTTAAGTCATTTGTCTGCCATGACCGCCGAGAGACTTTCCAGCACAGCCTAGCCAGAGCAGGGAGGAACTCAACCGACACCTTACGGCGACGTTTGGAACCACCACTGTGCCCCGGCCGGGCCGGGAACCGAACTTACGGCCCGTGAGCGGACGCGCTGCCGACTGCGCCACGCCTCCCGGCTATATAGGATGTGTGGAATGCTGACCATATAATTTTTTAGAAAGCCACAAATAAGGTGTGAAGAAAAATAGAACTTAACCCTAACATTTGTATCATCAGTTTTTGTTCTCCACTTGAGCATTCCATCAATGTTGTGGCATGTTAGGGAATGAACATAAATCATTACATCATCTACACATAGTTTGAGTATATCTTTTTGAGCCATCTAAATTCATCTAGATTCTCAAAAATATAGAAATTGTCTAGCAGTGTCACCTAGTGTTAATTCCAGGAATCATTTAAATACACAACACCAGCAGCAGCACTATACTATACAAGGAAGCTTTTTATAATGCTGCACATCTGAGTAAAACATGCCTTATACACTGGGGATTAAAGTAAATCTGATTGAATTGGAGTGCATCAACCTGTGTATTGGTTGGATATGCCCTTATTTAAGACCTGTTGACATGATGGAGGGCTTAACTCACCAAGAAAGAAGTTATTGGCCGATGAGGAGACTGAGTGATAATGGTTTATTTGCCCATAGGCTTAAGCATTGATAATGACTATGCTCACCAAACCAAGTTGGTTAGGTTTTTGCTTTAGAGGGGACATAAATGAAGAGATTAGATGCCCTTTCGGGTTACCTGCACTGCACAATGCTTTTCTATATTTATGTTGTTTGTTTTTGAGTGAAATCCTGTGGCTCAATTTTGTGTAGTGGATAGGGAAAGTGGAAGTTTGTGTTTTTCTCATAGACTTCCATAGTAAAATTATCTACAAGTTTGTGTGGCATTGGGAAGTAGATAAAGAAGTAGAAACTGCGAATATGAGCAAAAACCTATGGTTAGAAGATTGGTTTTAAGTCTAATGTAAAATTAAATAGTCTAATAGATAACAGGCTGGGTGGTGTGAGACATTGCATCAGCTGTAGATATATATTTTCATCAACAAGTGCTGACCTCATGTCTAGACATGTCTTAACTAGGTAATTCACTACCTTGATTGTCTACCTTGATTGGCTATTGGCTGTAGTTGATTGGATGTTCCCCTAAGCATGATTGGTGGTGATATATTTCATGTTATTATTAGCCGAGAGGCATAAATGCCTCCTCGGCTAAGTACAACTCCCCACACACTACCCCTGGTCGGCATGATTGTTGTCACAAAAACCACTACTCTCTATATTCTATAGATCAGCTACTATTGGACTAGCAACAGTCAGTGTGGCAATTCTTTTTTTTTTTTTCTTTTCTTTTTTTTTAAAGAATAGTGACAGTACTAAATACAATTATTCGCCAATCATCAAGCCAAGTAAATGAGGACATGTGCAAGTCTATGTTGTTTACCAAAACGGCTGCTGATAGAGCCCGCATATGATATTACATAACAGGTAGAGAAAGCTACAATACAAACCGATCGGCTATTACACCTTTGGTGTACTTTTAACTCACAATACAAACCAATAGACATATTCTAAATCAATCTCCTAAATAGAATCCTCCCCATGCGAGATCTCGTAATTATACAGTGTAATGCTGTAGCTATATATAGCTCAGACAGGCATGCTGTAAGGGAGGAGTATTTACTCAATTGGTACTTGCAAGTAGAAAGATTTAGAATTAGTTTTAAGTCAGTAGGTGTATGAGAGGAGTAGTCATATAATTGATGGTATGTTTTCCAGGGTAAAGCAGTCCAACTACGGTTCCCAATACAAGTACTACCGTAATCTCCCGCATATAAGGCGCGTCTTATACGCCAAACAAAATGCTACTGAGTCTTATATGTGGGAGGGACATTGCCTTGAGTTTGGGGTGCGCCTTATAGGGGGGGGGGGTATTTTTACTATAGAACAGTACTAAATTAACAAAAATCTGCCCTTAGAGGTGCACCTTATACATGGACTTGCATTCTCTGAGTTGGGGGTGCGCATTATATGCGAGCTGCGTCTTATACGCGAGAGATTACAGTACTTTGTTACATATTTCTTCCTCTATCTTTTGATTGATGTCTAGTATTTACATATTATCTGTGTTCACTGTTGATAGAAACCTAATGCAGATTTTGTTTGATCAACAGAAAGGAGACTCAAATCAGACATGTTGGATGGGCTGTGGCTTAAACACGATGCCCTTATCTCACAAATCAGGGCCCGCTGCACGCCCAGTACACCATCCACTGCACCGTCATCAGGGCGCCCTGCTGCTAGGTCACAGGGACATCGCTTCAGTCGGAGCCAACGCCCCAATGCAATGGGAGCCATTGAGCATTCTCGTGCTACCATTGCCACAGGAGTTAGGCTTGAAGCTGAAAACCATGGGCACTGTGAATCACTCCCTAGCTCACCCGCTCCAACAGAAGAGGCTGTAGGGGATGGCACTCTGGACTCTGACTCTGAGGGGTTTGCATTAGAGTCAGGCCAAACAGCAACTCCACCTCCTGGAAATAAAGGCCGACAAGACATCCATACTATGTCACCCAAGAGTCTGGGAGGGATATTAGTAGATATATCACAAGTCGAAGAACGTTGCACAAACTTGGACTCTCCTGCCAATTTTGTAGATGGCAGGCAAGACAACTCAGTGGCACAATGTGAGGCTGTGCCATCTACCAGTACTAAGGCAGGAATGTCACAGGAAAACGCATTCACTAATCACCAGCGGAAAGCTGCGGGCAACTTAAATGTCCAAAGCATAAAGACTATGGTTAAGCCAAAACAACCTAAGTCCACAAAACCCAAAAAGGGCAAACGTCAAGTTGTAAATAGCAGTCAAGAGGAGGAGGTATCACTTAGAAAACAAGCCCATGGTGTAGGAGGCCAGTCTGCACTTAGAGTTACAGATATTCAAAGTGATCGTATTTATCCAGGTATATTGAATGGCCATATCATACAATTGATCTTTAGTACCGGTATACATGTAGAAAGTTCCCACTTTGAATGGATTTAAGATCTCAAAATGCATTTAACTTTCATACACCTCCAACTGGAGTAATGTCGATGTCAAGTAACTTTTCATATTTTTTGTTATGTTTTGGGAGATGATGCATTTTCAGCCTATCGTGTTGTTCACTCTAAAGAACACTGATGCTCTTATAATCCCAGACCCCTCTAAGTACACACCCCCTGCGGTGAAATCATGTACATTAAGTAATGATTACAGTTCAACCTAAACAGTAAAGAGAATTGAAAGATTTTTAGGGTTTGGTCTCTGTGGTTATTAGGAATAATTGTTGCGTTAGGGTTTGAGCATCAATTGTTTTCCATCGGCGCACATGCACACTTTAGAATGAATACGATATTGGTTTAATTTCATTTGTTGAGAATTAAAGTGTGTTGTCTTCTCTTTTTTCTAGAACCCACACTTGACTGTAAAACACCAAAGAAAACTGATCCCAGGGCAACAGCAATAGCCATTGGAAAATCACCCCGAAGAAAAGGGTAATTGATACAAATCGAGTTTAATAAGTATTTGACAACACAAGCAATGTAGAATTACTGAGATGGGGGGAGGGTCTTGTCCAATCAGGTGAATAATCAACAAGGTAGCCCACATGCCTATTAGTTGTTTGGAGCAAAGGGGACTCTGGATGATTGAGAAAATTTTATAAGCAGATCAAACGTTAAGAGTTTTATTTACAAAGTTCTGTAACTATGTTTCAGGCCAGCACCTAAACGACGTAGTGCATGTCGTGATGACCTGAGTGGCTTGTCATTTCCAAACACTACAAATAGTAATTCCAGCACCGAAGAGGTCGTTAACGTGCCCCTTAGTATGCCGGTAAGAACTCATGTGCAGTGTTCAGTGATCTCAAACACCAATACATCTAAAAAAAATTGTTATTCCAATATCATGAGCTGTGGAATCTCTATATATAAGTATACAATAATGATTGATGTATTTCTTTTTATTTACAAACAGAAACTTCACAAGAATCGGACTCCTGGTCTAAATTTGAATGAATCTTATTTGATTTAAAAAAAAATCAAGGCTTACCCTATTTGTTCAGCAAGGAATTTAACTGAATGAACGTTTTTAAATTATTACTTCAGTGTTTAGATGATCTTGTCAACAACCTAAACCTTGCTGAGAAGCTCGCCCAGACAATCAATGTAGTGAAGCAGTCTGCAGAGAGTGGCGCCTTGAACACAGCGGTCGGTCCTGGACAGACAACCAGCCAGGTACAACCAGACCCAGAGCCCACACCGGCCAGTCCATCTAAGAAGCAGCTCAGGAGGAGTGCCCGCAGAGCCAAGAAGGACAAACAGACCGCTGCTCCTACTGTCACTGCTCCTACTGCAGATGTAACCAACGAAGAGAACATTGGTAATGTGCTACATGTACAGGTAGGTCTAAAGCTGCACCCCCCCCCCCTTAATTGATTAAAGTAAATCATGTAAAGCTCTTACTGTTAACCCCTGTATTTGCACTATCTTCTGAAGCAGCATGACCGAAGACTGAGGCTGATACATGGGGTTTTACATTCTGGAATACCTCATATGGTACATATACACTTTTGAACCTACCCGATAAGGAGCGAGCTATGGTCATCCAAAGGGATAACCCATGCCTTTATATGATGAACAATGATAAATAGATTATACTGCTGTAGTACGTCACACATCATGCACAGCTAATAACCCATTCAGAACTACTTACATTTTATCGCCACTCATTTTTAAACCTGGCTTTTTTACAGTTGAATCTTATTATTTCATTGATGAGAAGAAACATAAATGGGCCCTTAAAAGTATAAATAGCAATGAGAAAAATCGAGTTATTTTTAAAAATATACATGCTTTTAGATTCTAGGCAAGTACTAAGCCCTGTTTCAATGATTAGAGGTACCAGCAACGAAGTACCGTAATCTCCCGCGTAGAAGGTGCAGCACGCGTAGAAGGCGCCCCCCCCCCCAACTCAGAGATTGCCTTTTCACGTAGAAGGCGCACGTACCTCTTCTGGATCGATTTCTGGAAAAACCCGCGTATAACAGGGATGAAAGAGTTCAAGGTTTTCCTTGATTTCAAGTTTTTTTTCACTCACTTAAGAAAAACAAGTTTTCTTGAAAATCCTCTGAAAACAGGATAAAGGAGTCACAATTTACCTCCAGAGGTTGCATACATGCACACAGTCAGGTCCCACAACACTGCATACAATGGCAGCATGCCAGTTTTTAGTTCAAGGTTTTCAAGGATTCTCAAGTTTTTCCTTGAAAAACTTTCCCCTCTTTATTGGTGTTTGTTCCACTCTTCAGTGTAGTCTTAGCAGCAAGCTATAGTTCCTATGCTAGAAGAGTGTCGGATAGTATACCCTTTTTCTGCGCGTTATGATTTCATCATGTAACTATATTGGTCATTTATTCCCTGCACCCTTTGACCTATCTCTATACATAACATTGTAATTGGTCCCTAGGTCGTGTTGCGCAAAGGCACCACTACCAGTAGATCAGGTGGTGCATATTTTGGGTATGCTATCCAAACAAGACCTTGGAAAACAGCTATACAGTAACATTCTGAAGGGATCCTAGGACATACTCTGCAAAAGGGCCATAATGTGCACATTTTGGGTATAGTATCCGAACAACATCTTGAAAAAACAGCTTTTCCTGTTATTTGAGGACAAACTACACCCTTATACAACACCTACTGCCTCCCCCCCCCCAACCACACAAACCCTGTAACACACTTATGGATAGGACTGGAGGGCATATACAGTGCATTTAAAGTTGTTTCCTTTTTCAAGGTTTTTTGTCATCGTCGACTTTCATCCCTGGTATAAGGCGCCCCCCCCAACTCACAGGGGGGCTGTTTCGCGTAGAAGGCGCCCCCCCTCCCCCCCCCCCCCACCTTTGTACACCTCCCGGTCTGCCGCGCTGCTGGCTATATGAGTTCAAGCTGTCATCGGCACATGGTGGGCCTTATCCCCGGCGAGCGCGTCGACACCTCCCGGTCTGCCGCGGTGCTGGCGCTATGAGTTCAAGCTGTCATCGGCACACGGTCGGCGTCAAACCCGCCGAGCGCCCGTCGACACCTCCTGGTCTGCCGCGCTGCTGGCTATATGAGTTCAAGCTGTCATCGGCACACGGTCGGCGTCAAACCCGCCGAGCAAATCTACAGCGACCGGGCTGCCACGCTGCTGGCTATATGAGTTCAAGCTGTCATCGGCACACGGTAAGCGTCAAACCCGCCGAGCAATAAAAACTGATTTTTTTTTTTTTTTAATTGCCCTATTTTTGGGTTGTTTTCCCAATTGAGATGTTGGAAAAACCCGCGTATAAGGCGCACCCCCAACTCAAGGCAATTACCCTCCCGCGTATAAGACCCAGCAGCATTTTGTTTGCGTAGAAGACGCGCCTTCTACGCGGGAGATTACGGTAGTCCCGTTTGTAATATGGGGTAAAAAGCGCATGTGTATCACTGCAGGCCAAATCCTAGGTTGAAATAGGATTAGGAAAGCACATGTTATCTAAAATAGGCCAATAAGAATTAAACATATAAATCTGTCATATTAACAGGACAGCGTGGTGACACAGGAGGCAGTAAAGAGTATTCTGGAGATGACAAAGTCAGACCCAGATTTTGACGTCCTCTTCCATATGTTTAGCTCAGGTAAGCCTAGTCTAACCGTTATAAAACTTGTGTTTGATTCCCTTCTGTTATTTCCAAAAGAGAGCACAGAGGATGAGACCAACAATTATTTCACAAATAATGTTGTCATTCCACTCCACATCAGGTGTATGTACATAATTCATAACAACCTGCAAAGAAACTAGAAACATCAGAATAACATTCCTCGTGTTTGAATTAAATCTATTGAAGTCTATTCTCTCGTCATATTTCAGACAAACCGATTATCTTTGATGACGTAGATGAACCTGATGTGACCCAGACATCCTTACCAGGTATTTACTGAGCAGTCTACTGGCTTTTGGGCAATACAGTTGCTATTTTCGGTTAAAGATTCTTTTTCGTCTTGTTTTGGGACTAAAACTCAACACTTGTTTACGTATTTTTGAAGAAGTACGTACACACACAATTAAAAAAAAATACTGGTAATAAAAGGCCACAGAAAAAAGAAAAGGGGACAAAAAAGAACTCATTCCCCAGAAAATTCATGCTTGCTCATTGGTCTTTAGAACTGACCGATTGTACTGCCACCCAATCATACAGCTATGACTATGGTAGCAGGGGCTACGTACAAACACTCCTATGTAGAGCATAGGAGAAATGACCCTATTTCCATGTGTCATTCCTATTACCATAAACCCTGCGTATAAGCCTCAGCTTATAGACCATTCGATCTCTAGGTGCCAGGTTTTACACTTCAGAATGTTACTAGACCAGTAATTATCGGGCCCTAAGTGCAGTGTATAGCTCTTCCCAAAGCTAGGGGTGCGGCTGATATGTGGGGTCTTAACGATATTTCATGGCATTCCTATATTTCAGATGAAATTAATGACACCCTATTATGGCTGCGCCCAGTTAGCCTCCCATAACATCGTATTCCCGTGCACGTAATCCAGTATAATATATGTGGCTCATTGGTTTTCAGGAACATCTAATTCAGCGGCAAAACCAGTTGCATCAACATCTGAATACGGAGAAGTTATAACAGCAGTAACGGCTAACTATCAGGCATCGCCCCAGTTGGCTAGAGTGCTACACCCAGGTACACACGGGCAACCTGATTATGTGGAGACAGTGAAAGTCAGTTCTATCCAGGAAGTCATCAGAACACCGACAGCAACCCAACCTGAGTCCTCAACCACATCACAGGATGAAGGTAAGAACACATTCATAGAACTTTGAATGTTAGGAAACTTTTGGGAACTTCTGAAAGCCATGGTTAACACTATCGCAGGTGTATTCAACAGCACTATAACTTTTAAAAAAATGAAGTGTACCTCAATTCTTCTTTTTTTCAATTTTAAGTCGCGCCTTATACATGAGGTATTAAAATATTTAGAAACCATGCCATCACATCTAACATTATATGTAGTACCAGTACACTTAGGTAGATGAAAGTGTTAATTGTCATCCCATATTGAGATTTATTAGTATCCAGTGATAAGTCTTAAGCCTCCCTGTACAACAGAACGTTGTATGATGTGTCCCAATATTTTGAATACTAGGTGATTTAGTAAGCTTTAGAGATTCCACACCCCTGTAAACGAAAAAAAAACGATATATAGAAATTCACAATTAATTAACAATCTTTGCAACCAGCAGGCTGCTTTAAGATCCCAGATCCTCCAGCGACAGGAAAGTCAAAAGGTAAGAATAGTGAATAATTAACAATCCTACTTCATATATACCATACCTGCAAACTCCTCATTTTTTTTCAGTTTTCTCAGGGTTTTTTTTTTTAAGATCCGCCAGGGTCAATCTTGTGATTCATCCAGATCCAATGAGATCTCATTTTAACATTTATATGTGGCAGGGGTCTTAGTAAAATTCTAAACAGAGGGTGTCAGACATACTCAAAAACTACCAGAATGCATACATTTGGCCTCTAGATTTACAAAATTTCTCCAGCCCCTGGGGAGGGGGGGTACCCCCCATACATTCACATTATACCTCTTTTTCAAAGAAAAAGCATTCAAATTTATGGGCTCAGTTTTTTTAGTGTGGAGTTTGCAGGTATGATATACATCTCTTCAAGTTTGATAGTTATGGTATTGGACTTTTCAGATTTGATGACATTGTGGATTAGGATAGGCAAGACTTGTATAAGTAAACTTCAAGGATGATGTTAGGAATGCGAGTATCTCTGCATACATCGGTAATGCAAATAATAGTGTATGTTCTCATTACAGAAACTTCGCCAAATGTAGAAGAATCCCTGGCTTCACTGAAAGGAAAATCGGGTAAAGGAGGCAATCGTAAAAAGCAAGCAAAGAAACTTGGTGTCCCACGGAAGAAGCGTTCAAATAGTACAGACTCCAGCGACAGTGGAGGGAGTGAGTCAGGACCAGCCCCTGTGGCTCACTCAACCGTTCCAACATGTGTTGTTTCTGTACCAGGTCCAGCAGTAGTTCCTCTCTCACCTGGTCCTGTGTATACTGTACCCCCATCAACTGTTCCCTCCCCTCTACTGCTAACATCACAGGTTAATCAAATAATGTCCAGAGCTAACGGAATACCAACATCTGTCCCTGTGATCAGGTAGATAACATGTCACCAGAGCTAACTCATGATGTACCAGCAGTATCTAACCCACAAGAACTCAACATGAGTCAG